>JABXJD010000243.1:342500-987885 GCA_013375575.1 Percina caprodes | reverse complement strand
CTTTAACAGCCTGAAAAAGATGTCAAATATACTGTAGATTTACTTGGACATTTTAGCCTTTAATTTTAAAATCCTACATCAGAATGGTCCGATATTACCTGTGTGACACCATGGATATGTGATGTCTCACTAGACTTGGAATGAAGCTGGCTTAACAGGAGGATTCGTTCTACAGTTGCCTGAAAAAGACTAAAATGGCTTTAACAGCCTGAAAAAGATGTCAAATATACTGTAGATTTACTTGGACATTTTAGCCTTTAATTTTAAAATCCTACATCAGAATGGTCGATATTACCTGTGTGACACCATGGATATGTGATGTCTCACTCAGACTTGGAATGAAGCTGGTTTAACAGGATTCCGTTCTACAGTTGCCTGAAAAAGAGTAAAATATGGCTTTAACAGCCTGAAAAAGATGTCAAATATACTGTAGATTTACATGGACATTTTAGCCTTTAATTTTAAAATCCTACATCAGAATGGTCAATATTGACTGTGTGACACCATGGATATGTGATGTTTCTCTCAGACTTGGAATGAAGCTGGTTTAACAGGAGGATTCCGTTCTACAGTTGCCTGAAAAAGAGTAAAATATGGCTTTAACAGCCTGAAAAAGATGTCAAATATACTGTAGATTTACTTGGACATTTTAGCCTTTAATTTTAAAATCCTACATCAGAATGGTCCATATTGACTGTGTGACACCATGGATATGTGATGTTTCTCTCAGACTTGGAATGAAGCTGGTTTAACAGGAGGATTCCGTTCTACAGTTGCCTGAAAAAGAGTAAAATATGGCTTTAACAGCCTGAAAAAGATGTCAAATATACTGTAGATTTACTTGGACATTTTAGCCTTTAATTTTAAAATCCTACATCAGAATGGTCCGATATTACTGTGTGACACCATGGATATGTGATGTTTCACCCAGACTTGGAATGAAGCTGGTTTAACAGGAGGATTCCGTTCTACAGTTGCCTGAAAAAGAGTAAAATATGGCTTTAACAGCCTGAAAAAGATGTCAAATATACTGTAGATTTACTTGGACATTTTAGCCTTTAATTTTAAAATCCTACATCAGAATGGTCCAATATTGACTGTGTGACACCATGGATATGTGATGTTTCTCTCAGACTTGGAATGAAGCTGGTTTAACAGGAGGATTCCGTTCTACAGTTGCCTGAAAAAGAGTAAAATATGGCTTTAACAGCCTGAAAAAGATGTCAAATATACTGTAGATTTACTTGGACATTTTAGCCTTTAATTTTAAAATCCTACATCAGAATGGTCGATATTGACTGTGTGACACCATGGATATGTGATGTTTCTCTCAGACTTGGAATGAAGCTGGTTTAACAGGAGGATTCCGTTCTACAGTTGCCTGAAAAAGAGTAAAATATGGCTTTAACAGCCTGAAAAAGATGTCAAATATACTGTAGATTTACTTGGACATTTTAGCCTTTAATTTTAAAATCCTACATCAGAATGGTCCAATATTGACTGTGTGACACCATGGATATGTGATGTTTCTCTCAGACTTGGAATGAAGCTGGTTTAACAGGAGGATTCCGTTCTACAGTTGCCTGAAAAAGAGTAAAATATGGCTTTAACAGCCTGAAAAGATGTCAAATATACTGTAGATTTACTTGGACATTTTAGCCTTTAATTTTAAAATCCTACATCAGAATGGTCCGATATTGACTGTGTGACACCATGGATATGTGATGTTTCTCTAGACTTGGAATGAAGCTGGTTTAACAGGAGGATTCCGTTCTACAGTTGCCTGAAAAAGAGTAAAATATGGCTTTAACAGCCTGAAAAAGATGTCAAATATACTGTAGATTTACTTGGACATTTTAGCCTTTAATTTTAAAATCCTACATCAGAATGGTCCGATATTGACTGTGTGACACCATGGATATGTGATGTTTCTCTCAGACTTGGAATGAAGCTGGTTTAACAGGAGGATTCCGTTCTACAGTTGCCTGAAAAAGAGTAAAATATGGCTTTAACAGCCTGAAAAAGATGTCAAATATACTGTAGATTTACTTGGACATTTTAGCCTTTAATTTTAAAATCCTACATCAGAATGGTCCGATATTACTTGTGTGTCACCATGGATATGTGATGTTTCACCCAGACTTGGAATGAAGCTGGTTTAACAGGAGGATTCCGTTCTACAGTTGCCTGAAAAAGAGTAAAATATGGCTTTAACAGCCTGAAAAGATGTCAAATATACTGTAGATTTACTTGGACATTTTAGCCTTTAATTTTAAAATCCTACATCAGAATGGTCGATATTACTGTGTGACACCATGGATATGTGATGTTTCTCTCAGACTTGGAATGAAGCTGGTTTAACAGGAGGATTCCGTTCTACAGTTGCCTGAAAAAGAGTAAAATATGGCTTTAACAGCCTGAAAAAGATGTCAAATATACTGTAGATTTACTTGGACATTTTAGCCTTTAATTTTAAAATCCTACATCAGAATGGTCCAATATTGACTGTGTGACACCATGGATATGTGATGTTTCTCTCAGACTTGGAATGAAGCTGGTTTAACAGGAGGATTCCGTTCTACAGTTGCCTGAAAAAGAGTAAAATATGGCTTTAACAGCCTGAAAAAGATGTCAAATATACTGTAGATTTACTTGGACATTTTAGCCTTTAATTTTAAAATCCTACATCAGAATGGTCCGATATTGACTGTGTGACACCATGGATATGTGATGTCTCACCCAGACTTGGAATGAAGCTGGTTTAACAGGAGGATTCCGTTCTACAGTTGCCTGAAAAAGAGTAAAATATGGCTTTAACAGCCTGAAAAAGATGTCAAATATACTGTAGATTTACTTGGACATTTTAGCCTTTAATTTTAAAATCCTACATCAGAATGGTCCAATATTGACTGTGTGACACCATGGATATGTGATGTTTCTCTCAGACTTGGAATGAAGCTGGTTTAACAGGAGGATTCCGTTCTACAGTTGCCTGAAAAAGAGTAAAATATGGCTTTAACAGCCTGAAAAAGATGTCAAATATACTGTAGATTTACTTGGACATTTTAGCCTTTAATTTTAAAATCCTACATCAGAATGGTCCGATATTGACTGTGTGACACCATGGATATGTGATGTTTCTCTCAGACTTGGAATGAAGCTGGTTTAACAGGAGGATTCCGTTCTACAGTTGCCTGAAAAAGAGTAAAATATGGCTTTAACAGCCTGAAAAAGATGTCAAATATACTGTAGATTTACTTGGACATTTTAGCCTTTAATTTTAAAATCCTACATCAGAATGGTCCAATATTGACTGTGTGACACCATGGATATGTGATGTTTCTCTCAGACTTGGAATGAAGCTGGTTTAACAGGAGGATTCCGTTCTACAGTTGCCTGAAAAAGAGTAAAATATGGCTTTAACAGCCTGAAAAAGATGTCAAATATACTGTAGATTTACTTGGACATTTTAGCCTTTAATTTTAAAATCCTACATCAGAATGGTCCAATATTGACTGTGTGACACCATGGATATGTGATGTTTCTCTCAGACTTGGAATGAAGCTGGTTTAACAGGAGGATTCCGTTCTACAGTTGCCTGAAAAAGAGTAAAATATGGCTTTAACAGCCTGAAAAAGATGTCAAATATACTGTAGATTTACTTGGACATTTTAGCCTTTAATTTTAAAATCCTACATCAGAATGGTCCAATATTGACTGTGTGACACCATGGATATGTGATGTTTCTCTCAGACTTGGAATGAAGCTGGTTTAACAGGAGGATTCCGTTCTACAGTTGCCTGAAAAAGAGTAAAATATGGCTTTAACAGCCTGAAAAAGATGTCAAATATACTGTAGATTTACTTGGACATTTTAGCCTTTAATTTTAAAATCCTACATCAGAATGGTCCAATATTGACTGTGTGACACCATGGATATGTGATGTTTCTCTCAGACTTGGAATGAAGCTGGTTTAACAGGAGGATTCCGTTCTACAGTTGCCTGAAAAAGAGTAAAATATGGCTTTAACAGCCTGAAAAAGATGTCAAATATACTGTAGATTTACTTGGACATTTTAGCCTTTAATTTTAAAATCCTACATCAGAATGGTCCAATATTGACTGTGTGACACCATGGATATGTGATGTTTCTCTCAGACTTGGAATGAAGCTGGTTTAACAGGAGGATTCCGTTCTACAGTTGCCTGAAAAAGAGTAAAATATGGCTTTAACAGCCTGAAAAAGATGTCAAATATACTGTAGATTTACTTGGACATTTTAGCCTTTAATTTTAAAATCCTACATCAGAATGGTCCGATATTGACTGTGTGACACCATGGATATGTGATGTTTCTCTCAGACTTGGAATGAAGCTGGTTTAACAGGAGGATTCCGTTCTACAGTTGCCTGAAAAAGAGTAAAATATGGCTTTAACAGCCTGAAAAAGATGTCAAATATACTGTAGATTTACTTGGACATTTTAGCCTTTAATTTTAAAATCCTACATCAGAATGGTCCGATATTGACTGTGTGACACCATGGATATGTGATGTTTCTCTCAGACTTGGAATGAAGCTGGTTTAACAGGAGGATTCCGTTCTACAGTTGCCTGAAAAAGAGTAAAATATGGCTTTAACAGCCTGAAAAAGATGTCAAATATACTGTAGATTTACTTGGACATTTTAGCCTTTAATTTTAAAATCCTACATCAGAATGGTCCAATATTGACTGTGTGACACCATGGATATGTGATGTTTCTCTCAGACTTGGAATGAAGCTGGTTTAACAGGAGGATTCCGTTCTACAGTTGCCTGAAAAAGAGTAAAATATGGCTTTAACAGCCTGAAAAAGATGTCAAATATACTGTAGATTTACTTGGACATTTTAGCCTTTAATTTTAAAATCCTACATCAGAATGGTCCAATATTGACTGTGTGACACCATGGATATGTGATGTTTCTCTCAGACTTGGAATGAAGCTGGTTTAACAGGAGGATTCCGTTCTACAGTTGCCTGAAAAAGAGTAAAATATGGCTTTAACAGCCTGAAAAAGATGTCAAATATACTGTAGATTTACTTGGACATTTTAGCCTTTAATTTTAAAATCCTACATCAGAATGGTCCGATATTGACTGTGTGACACCATGGATATGTGATGTTTCTCTCAGACTTGGAATGAAGCTGGTTTAACAGGAGGATTCCGTTCTACAGTTGCCTGAAAAAGAGTAAAATATGGCTTTAACAGCCTGAAAAAGATGTCAAATATACTGTAGATTTACTTGGACATTTTAGCCTTTAATTTTAAAATCCTACATCAGAATGGTCCAATATTGACTGTGTGACACCATGGATATGTGATGTTTCTCTCAGACTTGGAATGAAGCTGGTTTAACAGGAGGATTCCGTTCTACAGTTGCCTGAAAAAGAGTAAAATATGGCTTTAACAGCCTGAAAAAGATGTCAAATATACTGTAGATTTACTTGGACATTTTAGCCTTTAATTTTAAAATCCTACATCAGAATGGTCCAATATTGACTGTGTGACACCATGGATATGTGATGTTTCTCTCAGACTTGGAATGAAGCTGGTTTAACAGGAGGATTCCGTTCTACAGTTGCCTGAAAAAGAGTAAAATATGGCTTTAACAGCCTGAAAAAGATGTCAAATATACTGTAGATTTACTTGGACATTTTAGCCTTTAATTTTAAAATCCTACATCAGAATGGTCCAATATTGACTGTGTGACACCATGGATATGTGATGTTTCTCTCAGACTTGGAATGAAGCTGGTTTAACAGGAGGATTCCGTTCTACAGTTGCCTGAAAAAGAGTAAAATATGGCTTTAACAGCCTGAAAAAGATGTCAAATATACTGTAGATTTACTTGGACATTTTAGCCTTTAATTTTAAAATCCTACATCAGAATGGTCCAATATTGACTGTGTGACACCATGGATATGTGATGTTTCTCTCAGACTTGGAATGAAGCTGGTTTAACAGGAGGATTCCGTTCTACAGTTGCCTGAAAAAGAGTAAAATATGGCTTTAACAGCCTGAAAAAGATGTCAAATATACTGTAGATTTACTTGGACATTTTAGCCTTTAATTTTAAAATCCTACATCAGAATGGTCCAATATTGACTGTGTGACACCATGGATATGTGATGTTTCTCTCAGACTTGGAATGAAGCTGGTTTAACAGGAGGATTCCGTTCTACAGTTGCCTGAAAAAGAGTAAAATATGGCTTTAACAGCCTGAAAAAGATGTCAAATATACTGTAGATTTACTTGGACATTTTAGCCTTTAATTTTAAAATCCTACATCAGAATGGTCCAATATTGACTGTGTGACACCATGGATATGTGATGTTTCTCTCAGACTTGGAATGAAGCTGGTTTAACAGGAGGATTCCGTTCTACAGTTGCCTGAAAAAGAGTAAAATATGGCTTTAACAGCCTGAAAAAGATGTCAAATATACTGTAGATTTACTTGGACATTTTAGCCTTTAATTTTAAAATCCTACATCAGAATGGTCCAATATTGACTGTGTGACACCATGGATATGTGATGTTTCTCTCAGACTTGGAATGAAGCTGGTTTAACAGGAGGATTCCGTTCTACAGTTGCCTGAAAAAGAGTAAAATATGGCTTTAACAGCCTGAAAAAGATGTCAAATATACTGTAGATTTACTTGGACATTTTAGCCTTTAATTTTAAAATCCTACATCAGAATGGTCCAATATTGACTGTGTGACACCATGGATATGTGATGTTTCTCTCAGACTTGGAATGAAGCTGGTTTAACAGGAGGATTCCGTTCTACAGTTGCCTGAAAAAGAGTAAAATATGGCTTTAACAGCCTGAAAAAGATGTCAAATATACTGTAGATTTACTTGGACATTTTAGCCTTTAATTTTAAAATCCTACATCAGAATGGTCCGATATTGACTGTGTGACACCATGGATATGTGATGTTTCTCTCAGACTTGGAATGAAGCTGGTTTAACAGGAGGATTCCGTTCTACAGTTGCCTGAAAAAGAGTAAAATATGGCTTTAACAGCCTGAAAAAGATGTCAAATATACTGTAGATTTACTTGGACATTTTAGCCTTTAATTTTAAAATCCTACATCAGAATGGTCCAATATTGACTGTGTGACACCATGGATATGTGATGTTTCTCTCAGACTTGGAATGAAGCTGGTTTAACAGGAGGATTCCGTTCTACAGTTGCCTGAAAAAGAGTAAAATATGGCTTTAACAGCCTGAAAAAGATGTCAAATATACTGTAGATTTACTTGGACATTTTAGCCTTTAATTTTAAAATCCTACATCAGAATGGTCCGATATTACTGTGTGACACCATGGATATGTGATGTTTCTCTCAGACTTGGAATGAAGCTGGTTTAACAGGAGGATTCCGTTCTACAGTTGCCTGAAAAAGAGTAAAATATGGCTTTAACAGCCTGAAAAAGATGTCAAATATACTGTAGATTTACTTGGACATTTTAGCCTTTAATTTTAAAATCCTACATCAGAATGGTCCGATATTGACTGTGTGACACCATGGATATGTGATGTTTCTCTCAGACTTGGAATGAAGCTGGTTTAACAGGAGGATTCCGTTCTACAGTTGCCTGAAAAAGAGTAAAATATGGCTTTAACAGCCTGAAAAAGATGTCAAATATACTGTAGATTTACTTGGACATTTTAGCCTTTAATTTTAAAATCCTACATCAGAATGGTCCAATATTGACTGTGTGACACCATGGATATGTGATGTTTCTCTCAGACTTGGAATGAAGCTGGTTTAACAGGAGGATTCCGTTCTACAGTTGCCTGAAAAAGAGTAAAATATGGCTTTAACAGCCTGAAAAAGATGTCAAATATACTGTAGATTTACTTGGACATTTTAGCCTTTAATTTTAAAATCCTACATCAGAATGGTCCAATATTGACTGTGTGACACCATGGATATGTGATGTTTCTCTCAGACTTGGAATGAAGCTGGTTTAACAGGAGGATTCCGTTCTACAGTTGCCTGAAAAAGAGTAAAATATGGCTTTAACAGCCTGAAAAAGATGTCAAATATACTGTAGATTTACTTGGACATTTTAGCCTTTAATTTTAAAATCCTACATCAGAATGGTCCAATATTGACTGTGTGACACCATGGATATGTGATGTTTCTCTCAGACTTGGAATGAAGCTGGTTTAACAGGAGGATTCCGTTCTACAGTTGCCTGAAAAAGAGTAAAATATGGCTTTAACAGCCTGAAAAAGATGTCAAATATACTGTAGATTTACTTGGACATTTTAGCCTTTAATTTTAAAATCCTACATCAGAATGGTCCGATATTGACTGTGTGACACCATGGATATGTGATGTTTCTCTCAGACTTGGAATGAAGCTGGTTTAACAGGAGGATTCCGTTCTACAGTTGCCTGAAAAAGAGTAAAATATGGCTTTAACAGCCTGAAAAAGATGTCAAATATACTGTAGATTTACTTGGACATTTTAGCCTTTAATTTTAAAATCCTACATCAGAATGGTCCAATATTGACTGTGTGACACCATGGATATGTGATGTTTCTCTCAGACTTGGAATGAAGCTGGTTTAACAGGAGGATTCCGTTCTACAGTTGCCTGAAAAAGAGTAAAATATGGCTTTAACAGCCTGAAAAAGATGTCAAATATACTGTAGATTTACTTGGACATTTTAGCCTTTAATTTTAAAATCCTACATCAGAATGGTCCGATATTGACTGTGTGACACCATGGATATGTGATGTTTCTCTCAGACTTGGAATGAAGCTGGTTTAACAGGAGGATTCCGTTCTACAGTTGCCTGAAAAAGAGTAAAATATGGCTTTAACAGCCTGAAAAAGATGTCAAATATACTGTAGATTTACTTGGACATTTTAGCCTTTAATTTTAAAATCCTACATCAGAATGGTCCAATATTGACTGTGTGACACCATGGATATGTGATGTTTCTCTCAGACTTGGAATGAAGCTGGTTTAACAGGAGGATTCCGTTCTACAGTTGCCTGAAAAAGAGTAAAATATGGCTTTAACAGCCTGAAAAAGATGTCAAATATACTGTAGATTTACTTGGACATTTTAGCCTTTAATTTTAAAATCCTACATCAGAATGGTCCGATATTGACTGTGTGACACCATGGATATGTGATGTTTCTCTCAGACTTGGAATGAAGCTGGTTTAACAGGAGGATTCCGTTCTACAGTTGCCTGAAAAAGAGTAAAATATGGCTTTAACAGCCTGAAAAAGATGTCAAATATACTGTAGATTTACTTGGACATTTTAGCCTTTAATTTTAAAATCCTACATCAGAATGGTCCAATATTGACTGTGTGACACCATGGATATGTGATGTTTCTCTCAGACTTGGAATGAAGCTGGTTTAACAGGAGGATTCCGTTCTACAGTTGCCTGAAAAAGAGTAAAATATGGCTTTAACAGCCTGAAAAAGATGTCAAATATACTGTAGATTTACTTGGACATTTTAGCCTTTAATTTTAAAATCCTACATCAGAATGGTCCAATATTGACTGTGTGACACCATGGATATGTGATGTTTCTCTCAGACTTGGAATGAAGCTGGTTTAACAGGAGGATTCCGTTCTACAGTTGCCTGAAAAAGAGTAAAATATGGCTTTAACAGCCTGAAAAAGATGTCAAATATACTGTAGATTTACTTGGACATTTTAGCCTTTAATTTTAAAATCCTACATCAGAATGGTCCAATATTGACTGTGTGACACCATGGATATGTGATGTTTCTCTCAGACTTGGAATGAAGCTGGTTTAACAGGAGGATTCCGTTCTACAGTTGCCTGAAAAAGAGTAAAATATGGCTTTAACAGCCTGAAAAAGATGTCAAATATACTGTAGATTTACTTGGACATTTTAGCCTTTAATTTTAAAATCCTACATCAGAATGGTCCAATATTGACTGTGTGACACCATGGATATGTGATGTTTCTCTCAGACTTGGAATGAAGCTGGTTTAACAGGAGGATTCCGTTCTACAGTTGCCTGAAAAAGAGTAAAATATGGCTTTAACAGCCTGAAAAAGATGTCAAATATACTGTAGATTTACTTGGACATTTTAGCCTTTAATTTTAAAATCCTACATCAGAATGGTCCAATATTGACTGTGTGACACCATGGATATGTGATGTTTCTCTCAGACTTGGAATGAAGCTGGTTTAACAGGAGGATTCCGTTCTACAGTTGCCTGAAAAAGAGTAAAATATGGCTTTAACAGCCTGAAAAAGATGTCAAATATACTGTAGATTTACTTGGACATTTTAGCCTTTAATTTTAAAATCCTACATCAGAATGGTCCAATATTGACTGTGTGACACCATGGATATGTGATGTTTCTCTCAGACTTGGAATGAAGCTGGTTTAACAGGAGGATTCCGTTCTACAGTTGCCTGAAAAAGAGTAAAATATGGCTTTAACAGCCTGAAAAAGATGTCAAATATACTGTAGATTTACTTGGACATTTTAGCCTTTAATTTTAAAATCCTACATCAGAATGGTCCGATATTGACTGTGTGACACCATGGATATGTGATGTTTCTCTCAGACTTGGAATGAAGCTGGTTTAACAGGAGGATTCCGTTCTACAGTTGCCTGAAAAAGAGTAAAATATGGCTTTAACAGCCTGAAAAAGATGTCAAATATACTGTAGATTTACTTGGACATTTTAGCCTTTAATTTTAAAATCCTACATCAGAATGGTCCAATATTGACTGTGTGACACCATGGATATGTGATGTTTCTCTCAGACTTGGAATGAAGCTGGTTTAACAGGAGGATTCCGTTCTACAGTTGCCTGAAAAAGAGTAAAATATGGCTTTAACAGCCTGAAAAAGATGTCAAATATACTGTAGATTTACTTGGACATTTTAGCCTTTAATTTTAAAATCCTACATCAGAATGGTCCGATATTGACTGTGTGACACCATGGATATGTGATGTTTCTCTCAGACTTGGAATGAAGCTGGTTTAACAGGAGGATTCCGTTCTACAGTTGCCTGAAAAAGAGTAAAATATGGCTTTAACAGCCTGAAAAAGATGTCAAATATACTGTAGATTTACTTGGACATTTTAGCCTTTAATTTTAAAATCCTACATCAGAATGGTCCGATATTGACTGTGTGACACCATGGATATGTGATGTTTCTCTCAGACTTGGAATGAAGCTGGTTTAACAGGAGGATTCCGTTCTACAGTTGCCTGAAAAAGAGTAAAATATGGCTTTAACAGCCTGAAAAAGATGTCAAATATACTGTAGATTTACTTGGACATTTTAGCCTTTAATTTTAAAATCCTACATCAGAATGGTCCAATATTGACTGTGTGACACCATGGATATGTGATGTTTCTCTCAGACTTGGAATGAAGCTGGTTTAACAGGAGGATTCCGTTCTACAGTTGCCTGAAAAAGAGTAAAATATGGCTTTAACAGCCTGAAAAAGATGTCAAATATACTGTAGATTTACTTGGACATTTTAGCCTTTAATTTTAAAATCCTACATCAGAATGGTCCAATATTGACTGTGTGACACCATGGATATGTGATGTTTCTCTCAGACTTGGAATGAAGCTGGTTTAACAGGAGGATTCCGTTCTACAGTTGCCTGAAAAAGAGTAAAATATGGCTTTAACAGCCTGAAAAAGATGTCAAATATACTGTAGATTTACTTGGACATTTTAGCCTTTAATTTTAAAATCCTACATCAGAATGGTCCGATATTGACTGTGTGACACCATGGATATGTGATGTTTCTCTCAGACTTGGAATGAAGCTGGTTTAACAGGAGGATTCCGTTCTACAGTTGCCTGAAAAAGAGTAAAATATGGCTTTAACAGCCTGAAAAAGATGTCAAATATACTGTAGATTTACTTGGACATTTTAGCCTTTAATTTTAAAATCCTACATCAGAATGGTCCAATATTGACTGTGTGACACCATGGATATGTGATGTTTCTCTCAGACTTGGAATGAAGCTGGTTTAACAGGAGGATTCCGTTCTACAGTTGCCTGAAAAAGAGTAAAATATGGCTTTAACAGCCTGAAAAAGATGTCAAATATACTGTAGATTTACTTGGACATTTTAGCCTTTAATTTTAAAATCCTACATCAGAATGGTCCAATATTGACTGTGTGACACCATGGATATGTGATGTTTCTCTCAGACTTGGAATGAAGCTGGTTTAACAGGAGGATTCCGTTCTACAGTTGCCTGAAAAAGAGTAAAATATGGCTTTAACAGCCTGAAAAAGATGTCAAATATACTGTAGATTTACTTGGACATTTTAGCCTTTAATTTTAAAATCCTACATCAGAATGGTCCGATATTGACTGTGTGACACCATGGATATGTGATGTTTCTCTCAGACTTGGAATGAAGCTGGTTTAACAGGAGGATTCCGTTCTACAGTTGCCTGAAAAAGAGTAAAATATGGCTTTAACAGCCTGAAAAAGATGTCAAATATACTGTAGATTTACTTGGACATTTTAGCCTTTAATTTTAAAATCCTACATCAGAATGGTCCAATATTGACTGTGTGACACCATGGATATGTGATGTTTCTCTCAGACTTGGAATGAAGCTGGTTTAACAGGAGGATTCCGTTCTACAGTTGCCTGAAAAAGAGTAAAATATGGCTTTAACAGCCTGAAAAAGATGTCAAATATACTGTAGATTTACTTGGACATTTTAGCCTTTAATTTTAAAATCCTACATCAGAATGGTCCGATATTGACTGTGTGACACCATGGATATGTGATGTTTCTCTCAGACTTGGAATGAAGCTGGTTTAACAGGAGGATTCCGTTCTACAGTTGCCTGAAAAAGAGTAAAATATGGCTTTAACAGCCTGAAAAAGATGTCAAATATACTGTAGATTTACTTGGACATTTTAGCCTTTAATTTTAAAATCCTACATCAGAATGGTCCAATATTGACTGTGTGACACCATGGATATGTGATGTTTCTCTCAGACTTGGAATGAAGCTGGTTTAACAGGAGGATTCCGTTCTACAGTTGCCTGAAAAAGAGTAAAATATGGCTTTAACAGCCTGAAAAAGATGTCAAATATACTGTAGATTTACTTGGACATTTTAGCCTTTAATTTTAAAATCCTACATCAGAATGGTCCAATATTGACTGTGTGACACCATGGATATGTGATGTTTCTCTCAGACTTGGAATGAAGCTGGTTTAACAGGAGGATTCCGTTCTACAGTTGCCTGAAAAAGAGTAAAATATGGCTTTAACAGCCTGAAAAAGATGTCAAATATACTGTAGATTTACTTGGACATTTTAGCCTTTAATTTTAAAATCCTACATCAGAATGGTCCAATATTGACTGTGTGACACCATGGATATGTGATGTTTCTCTCAGACTTGGAATGAAGCTGGTTTAACAGGAGGATTCCGTTCTACAGTTGCCTGAAAAAGAGTAAAATATGGCTTTAACAGCCTGAAAAAGATGTCAAATATACTGTAGATTTACTTGGACATTTTAGCCTTTAATTTTAAAATCCTACATCAGAATGGTCCAATATTGACTGTGTGACACCATGGATATGTGATGTTTCTCTCAGACTTGGAATGAAGCTGGTTTAACAGGAGGATTCCGTTCTACAGTTGCCTGAAAAAGAGTAAAATATGGCTTTAACAGCCTGAAAAAGATGTCAAATATACTGTAGATTTACTTGGACATTTTAGCCTTTAATTTTAAAATCCTACATCAGAATGGTCCGATATTGACTGTGTGACACCATGGATATGTGATGTTTCTCTCAGACTTGGAATGAAGCTGGTTTAACAGGAGGATTCCGTTCTACAGTTGCCTGAAAAAGAGTAAAATATGGCTTTAACAGCCTGAAAAAGATGTCAAATATACTGTAGATTTACTTGGACATTTTAGCCTTTAATTTTAAAATCCTACATCAGAATGGTCCAATATTGACTGTGTGACACCATGGATATGTGATGTTTCTCTCAGACTTGGAATGAAGCTGGTTTAACAGGAGGATTCCGTTCTACAGTTGCCTGAAAAAGAGTAAAATATGGCTTTAACAGCCTGAAAAAGATGTCAAATATACTGTAGATTTACTTGGACATTTTAGCCTTTAATTTTAAAATCCTACATCAGAATGGTCCGATATTGACTGTGTGACACCATGGATATGTGATGTTTCTCTCAGACTTGGAATGAAGCTGGTTTAACAGGAGGATTCCGTTCTACAGTTGCCTGAAAAAGAGTAAAATATGGCTTTAACAGCCTGAAAAAGATGTCAAATATACTGTAGATTTACTTGGACATTTTAGCCTTTAATTTTAAAATCCTACATCAGAATGGTCCAATATTGACTGTGTGACACCATGGATATGTGATGTTTCTCTCAGACTTGGAATGAAGCTGGTTTAACAGGAGGATTCCGTTCTACAGTTGCCTGAAAAAGAGTAAAATATGGCTTTAACAGCCTGAAAAAGATGTCAAATATACTGTAGATTTACTTGGACATTTTAGCCTTTAATTTTAAAATCCTACATCAGAATGGTCCGATATTGACTGTGTGACACCATGGATATGTGATGTTTCTCTCAGACTTGGAATGAAGCTGGTTTAACAGGAGGATTCCGTTCTACAGTTGCCTGAAAAAGAGTAAAATATGGCTTTAACAGCCTGAAAAAGATGTCAAATATACTGTAGATTTACTTGGACATTTTAGCCTTTAATTTTAAAATCCTACATCAGAATGGTCCGATATTGACTGTGTGACACCATGGATATGTGATGTTTCTCTCAGACTTGGAATGAAGCTGGTTTAACAGGAGGATTCCGTTCTACAGTTGCCTGAAAAAGAGTAAAATATGGCTTTAACAGCCTGAAAAAGATGTCAAATATACTGTAGATTTACTTGGACATTTTAGCCTTTAATTTTAAAATCCTACATCAGAATGGTCCAATATTGACTGTGTGACACCATGGATATGTGATGTTTCTCTCAGACTTGGAATGAAGCTGGTTTAACAGGAGGATTCCGTTCTACAGTTGCCTGAAAAAGAGTAAAATATGGCTTTAACAGCCTGAAAAAGATGTCAAATATACTGTAGATTTACTTGGACATTTTAGCCTTTAATTTTAAAATCCTACATCAGAATGGTCCGATATTGACTGTGTGACACCATGGATATGTGATGTTTCTCTCAGACTTGGAATGAAGCTGGTTTAACAGGAGGATTCCGTTCTACAGTTGCCTGAAAAAGAGTAAAATATGGCTTTAACAGCCTGAAAAAGATGTCAAATATACTGTAGATTTACTTGGACATTTTAGCCTTTAATTTTAAAATCCTACATCAGAATGGTCCAATATTGACTGTGTGACACCATGGATATGTGATGTTTCTCTCAGACTTGGAATGAAGCTGGTTTAACAGGAGGATTCCGTTCTACAGTTGCCTGAAAAAGAGTAAAATATGGCTTTAACAGCCTGAAAAAGATGTCAAATATACTGTAGATTTACTTGGACATTTTAGCCTTTAATTTTAAAATCCTACATCAGAATGGTCCGATATTACTGTGTGACACCATGGATATGTGATGTTTCTCTCAGACTTGGAATGAAGCTGGTTTAACAGGAGGATTCCGTTCTACAGTTGCCTGAAAAAGAGTAAAATATGGCTTTAACAGCCTGAAAAAGATGTCAAATATACTGTAGATTTACTTGGACATTTTAGCCTTTAATTTTAAAATCCTACATCAGAATGGTCCAATATTGACTGTGTGACACCATGGATATGTGATGTTTCTCTCAGACTTGGAATGAAGCTGGTTTAACAGGAGGATTCCGTTCTACAGTTGCCTGAAAAAGAGTAAAATATGGCTTTAACAGCCTGAAAAAGATGTCAAATATACTGTAGATTTACTTGGACATTTTAGCCTTTAATTTTAAAATCCTACATCAGAATGGTCCAATATTGACTGTGTGACACCATGGATATGTGATGTTTCTCTCAGACTTGGAATGAAGCTGGTTTAACAGGAGGATTCCGTTCTACAGTTGCCTGAAAAAGAGTAAAATATGGCTTTAACAGCCTGAAAAAGATGTCAAATATACTGTAGATTTACTTGGACATTTTAGCCTTTAATTTTAAAATCCTACATCAGAATGGTCCAATATTGACTGTGTGACACCATGGATATGTGATGTTTCTCTCAGACTTGGAATGAAGCTGGTTTAACAGGAGGATTCCGTTCTACAGTTGCCTGAAAAAGAGTAAAATATGGCTTTAACAGCCTGAAAAAGATGTCAAATATACTGTAGATTTACTTGGACATTTTAGCCTTTAATTTTAAAATCCTACATCAGAATGGTCCAATATTGACTGTGTGACACCATGGATATGTGATGTTTCTCTCAGACTTGGAATGAAGCTGGTTTAACAGGAGGATTCCGTTCTACAGTTGCCTGAAAAAGAGTAAAATATGGCTTTAACAGCCTGAAAAAGATGTCAAATATACTGTAGATTTACTTGGACATTTTAGCCTTTAATTTTAAAATCCTACATCAGAATGGTCCGATATTACTGTGTGACACCATGGATATGTGATGTTTCTCTCAGACTTGGAATGAAGCTGGTTTAACAGGAGGATTCCGTTCTACAGTTGCCTGAAAAAGAGTAAAATATGGCTTTAACAGCCTGAAAAAGATGTCAAATATACTGTAGATTTACTTGGACATTTTAGCCTTTAATTTTAAAATCCTACATCAGAATGGTCCAATATTGACTGTGTGACACCATGGATATGTGATGTTTCTCTCAGACTTGGAATGAAGCTGGTTTAACAGGAGGATTCCGTTCTACAGTTGCCTGAAAAAGAGTAAAATATGGCTTTAACAGCCTGAAAAAGATGTCAAATATACTGTAGATTTACTTGGACATTTTAGCCTTTAATTTTAAAATCCTACATCAGAATGGTCCGATATTGACTGTGTGACACCATGGATATGTGATGTCTCTCCAGACTTGGAATGAAGCTGGTTTAACAGGAGGATTCCGTTCTACAGTTGCCTGAAAAAGAGTAAAATATGGCTTTAACAGCCTGAAAAAGATGTCAAATATACTGTAGATTTACTTGGACATTTTAGCCTTTAATTTTAAAATCCTACATCAGAATGGTCCAATATTGACTGTGTGACACCATGGATATGTGATGTTTCTCTCAGACTTGGAATGAAGCTGGTTTAACAGGAGGATTCCGTTCTACAGTTGCCTGAAAAAGAGTAAAATATGGCTTTAACAGCCTGAAAAAGATGTCAAATATACTGTAGATTTACTTGGACATTTTAGCCTTTAATTTTAAAATCCTACATCAGAATGGTCCGATATTGACTGTGTGACACCATGGATATGTGATGTTTCTCTCAGACTTGGAATGAAGCTGGTTTAACAGGAGGATTCCGTTCTACAGTTGCCTGAAAAAGAGTAAAATATGGCTTTAACAGCCTGAAAAAGATGTCAAATATACTGTAGATTTACTTGGACATTTTAGCCTTTAATTTTAAAATCCTACATCAGAATGGTCCAATATTGACTGTGTGACACCATGGATATGTGATGTTTCTCTCAGACTTGGAATGAAGCTGGTTTAACAGGAGGATTCCGTTCTACAGTTGCCTGAAAAAGAGTAAAATATGGCTTTAACAGCCTGAAAAAGATGTCAAATATACTGTAGATTTACTTGGACATTTTAGCCTTTAATTTTAAAATCCTACATCAGAATGGTCCGATATTACTGTGTGACACCATGGATATGTGATGTTTCTCCCAGACTTGGAATGAAGCTGGTTTAACAGGAGGATTCCGTTCTACAGTTGCCTGAAAAAGAGTAAAATATGGCTTTAACAGCCTGAAAAAGATGTCAAATATACTGTAGATTTACTTGGACATTTTAGCCTTTAATTTTAAAATCCTACATCAGAATGGTCCAATATTGACTGTGTGACACCATGGATATGTGATGTTTCTCTCAGACTTGGAATGAAGCTGGTTTAACAGGAGGATTCCGTTCTACAGTTGCCTGAAAAAGAGTAAAATATGGCTTTAACAGCCTGAAAAAGATGTCAAATATACTGTAGATTTACTTGGACATTTTAGCCTTTAATTTTAAAATCCTACATCAGAATGGTCCGATATTGACTGTGTGACACCATGGATATGTGATGTTTCTCCCAGACTTGGAATGAAGCTGGTTTAACAGGAGGATTCCGTTCTACAGTTGCCTGAAAAAGAGTAAAATATGGCTTTAACAGCCTGAAAAAGATGTCAAATATACTGTAGATTTACTTGGACATTTTAGCCTTTAATTTTAAAATCCTACATCAGAATGGTCCGATATTGACTGTGTGACACCATGGATATGTGATGTTTCTCTCAGACTTGGAATGAAGCTGGTTTAACAGGAGGATTCCGTTCTACAGTTGCCTGAAAAAGAGTAAAATATGGCTTTAACAGCCTGAAAAAGATGTCAAATATACTGTAGATTTACTTGGACATTTTAGCCTTTAATTTTAAAATCCTACATCAGAATGGTCCGATATTACTGTGTGACACCATGGATATGTGATGTCTCTCTCAGACTTGGAATGAAGCTGGTTTAACAGGAGGATTCCGTTCTACAGTTGCCTGAAAAAGAGTAAAATATGGCTTTAACAGCCTGAAAAAGATGTCAAATATACTGTAGATTTACTTGGACATTTTAGCCTTTAATTTTAAAATCATAGATCAGTTGGCGAACACCTGTGACACCATCAGAAATGGTCAGACTTGGAGATGAATGTTTAACTGAAAGATTCCGTTCTACAGTTTGAACAACTAAAAGATGATAACAGCATGAATGGAGCAAATAACAAGACCTTGTTGCCAGGAAAACTCAATTGTGGTGTTTACATTGGCATACTCCCAAGACTCTTGTGGCCATTAACTGTGATGATATTCCCATCAGGCCGAAAAGTTTAACAGAATGATAAGCACACAACCAAAGCCTGGGAGTTCCAGTTGTTTAAGATTCTAGCGGACTTTATGGACACGGCAAGTTGGAATTACCAATCACAGGGCTTGTGGAAGAGTTTAAATGTACCAAAGCAAGGCTTGTCATGACCCTAACTGAATCTGAGGATGTAGTCATCCGAAGAGCAGTTCTGGTAGCGGGAAGAAAGTGGATTCCATCAGAAGCTGTGCAGAGCGCAAAGTCTGCGCTTCACTTCAGAGATGTGGTTGACAAGACATAGGGAGGGCAGTTTGGACTCATCCCAAAAACCCCTCAATGGCACAAAGCAACAGCAGTGCAGAAGAGACAGCTAGTGGTAGAAGAAGTCAGAGACAGGAGGAGGAGAACGACATGGCCATCTCACTGGCAAAGCAGGGGAGATGGACCAACTGGGAGGGCTTGAGAAGAAGAAGCACAGCTGGCATGACATCTGGCAAATAGAGGCAGAGCGGCTGAGTTTTATCATCAGAGCTACATATGACCTACTCCCCCAAAATCTGAATGTGGTATGGAGAAGATGCCGCCTGTCCCCTGTGCCAAGTACCTGCATCCCTAAAGCACATTCTATCAGGATACTACAAGTCTCACCTAAGGGCGCTATACTTGGCGGCATAACCAAGTACTTAGAGAGCTGGCGTCAATACTGGAACAGAAGCGCACCACCATTAACAACCTCCCGCAAATATCAGCAGGACAGGTCAACTTCACAAGTTTCATACCAGCTGGCCAAAATCAAGAGCATCACATAATACCTAAGGATGCAAGCATCCTGCAGTCAGCGAGATTGGAAATTAGAAGTGGACCTTGATAAGAAGCTTGTGTTTCCCAGAAATAGTGACTACAACACTCCACAGACATGGTGCTGTGGTCTCCAACAACAAAGCTGGCATATGTTGTGGAATTAACAGTACCATGGGAAGATGGGGTTCAAGAGGCTTATGAGAGGAAAACAAATATTCCGACCTGGCAGCTGAAGCATCCCAGGATGGTTGGAAGACCAGCATCTTCCCAGTAGAGGTCGGTTGCAGGGATTTGTTGCCACATCTACCACCAGTTTGTTGAGAAAAATGGGGGTGAAGGGTCGATCTCTCCAACAGGCTATCAAGTCAGTGTCAAGTGCTGCGGAAAAAAGCAGTAACTGGCTTTGGATTAAGCGTAAGGACCCAAATTGGGCAGCAAGGTAGAAACAGATGGTAGGTGGTCAGGCTTAGTCCTGAATTGGGAAGAAGGACGCCCTGACATGTAGAGCCCATAAGGGAAATGAAGGGTATGGCATGGAAGGGGTGTACCTGGGACGCTAGGTACATTGTTGAGCCCTCTGAGACGTCGTGGGCTTTAATCAGAAACGTCGATGAAGCAGGGTGCCCACCTGATGACCCTAATGATATACCTTACCCTCCATTTCTACTCCATACCAAATGCTATTGTCAAGAGTTTTCTACTAAAGGATTGAAACATCTAGTTCTAAAAGCTAAAATATGGCTTTAACAGCCTGAAAAAGATGTCAAATATACTGTAGATTTACTTGGACATTTTAGCCTTTAATTTTAAAATCCTACATCAGAATGGTCCAATATTGACTGTGTGACACCATGGATATGTGATGTCTCACCCAGACTTGGAATGAAGCTGGCTTAACAGGAGGATTCTGTTCTACAGTTGCCTGAAAAAGAGTAAAATATGGCTTTAACAGCCTGAAAAAGATGTCAAATATACTGTAGATTTACTTGGACATTTTAGCCTTTAATTTTAAAATCCTACATCAGAATGGTCCAATATTGACTGTGTGACACCATGGATATGTGATGTTTCTCTCAGACTTGGAATGAAGCTGGTTTAACAGGAGGATTCTGTTCTACAGTTGCCTGAAAAAGAGTAAAATATGGCTTTAACAGCCTGAAAAAGATGTCAAATATACTGTAGATTTACTTGGACATTTTAGCCTTTAATTTTAAAATCCTACATCAGAATGGTCCAATATTGACTGTGTGACACCATGGATATGTGATGTTTCTCTCAGACTTGGAATGAAGCTGGTTTAACAGGAGGATTCTGTTCTACAGTTGCCTGAAAAAGAGTAAAATATGGCTTTAACAGCCTGAAAAAGATGTCAAATATACTGTAGATTTACTTGGACATTTTAGCCTTTAATTTTAAAATCCTACATCAGAATGGTCCGATATTACCTGTGTGACACCATGGATATGTGAATTCTCACCCAGACTTGGAATCAAGCTGGCTTAACAGGAGGATTCTGTTCTACAGTTGCCTGAAAAAGAGTAAAATATGGCTTTAACAGCCTGAAAAAGATGTCAAATATACTGTAGATTTACTTGGACATTTTAGCCTTTAATTTTAAAATCCTACATCAGAATGGTCCGATATTACCTGTGTGACACCATGGATATGTGATGTCTCACCCAGACTTGGAATGAAGCTGGCTTAACAGGAGGATTCCGTTCTACAGTTGCCTGAAAAAGAGTAAAATATGGCTTTAACAGCCTGAAAAAGATGTCAAATATACTGTAGATTTACTTGGACATTTTAGCCTTTAATTTTAAAATCATACATCAGAATGGTCCAATATTGACTGTGTGACACCATGGATATGTGATGTTTCTCTCAGACTTGGAATGAAGCTGGTTTAACAGGAGGATTCTGTTCTACAGTTGCCTGAAAAAGAGTAAAATATGGCTTTAACAGCCTGAAAAAGATGTCAAATATACTGTAGATTTACTTGGACATTTTAGCCTTTAATTTTAAAATCCTACATCAGAATGGTCCGATATTACCTGTGTGACACCATGGATATGTGATTCTCACCCAGACTTGGAATGAAGCTGGCTTAACAGGAGGATTCTGTTCTACAGTTGCCTGAAAAAGAGTAAAATATGGCTTTAACAGCCTGAAAAAGATGTCAAATATACTGTAGATTTACTTGGACATTTTAGCCTTTAATTTTAAAATCCTACATCAGAATGGTCCGATATTACCTGAGTGTCACCATGGATATGTGATGTCTCACCCAGACTTGGAATCAAGCTGGCTTAACAGGAGGATTCCTTTCTACAGTTGCCTGAAAAAGAGTAAAATATGGCTTTAACAGCCTGAAAAGATGTCAAATATACTGTAGATTTACTTGGACATTTTAGCCTTTAATTTTAAAACCTACATCAGAATGGTCCAATATTGACTGTGTGACACCATGGATATGTGATGTTTCTCTCAGACTTGGAATGAAGCTGGTTTAACAGGAGGATTCCGTTCTACAGTTGCCTGAAAAAGAGTAAAATATGGCTTTAACAGCCTGAAAAAGATGTCAAATATACTGTAGATTTACTTGGACATTTTAGCCTTTAATTTTAAAATCCTACATCAGAATGGTCCGATATTACCTGTGTGACACCATGGATATGTGATGTCTCACCCAGACTTGGAATCAAGCTGGCTTAACAGGAGGATTCTGTTTTACAGTTGCCTGAAAAAGAGTAAAATATGGCTTTAACAGCCTGAAAAAGATGTCAAATATACTGTAGATTTACTTGGACATTTTAGCCTTTAATTTTAAAATCCTACATCAGAATGGTCCAATATTGACTGTGTGACACCATGGATATGTGATGTTTCTCTCAGACTTGGAATGAAGCTGGCTTAACAGGAGGATTCTGTTTACAGTTGCCTGAAAAAGAGTAAAATATGGCTTTAACAGCCTGAAAAAGATGTCAAATATACTGTAGATTTACTTGGACATTTTAGCCTTTAATTTTAAAACCTACATCAGAATGGTCCAATATTGACTGTGTGACACCATGGATATGTGATGTCTCACCCAGACTTGGAATGAAGCTGGCTTAACAGGAGGATTCTGTTTTACAGTTGCCTGAAAAAGAGTAAAATATGGCTTTAACAGCCTGAAAAAGATGTCAAATATACTGTAGATTTACTTGGACATTTTAGCCTTTAATTTTAAAATCCTACATCAGAATGGTCCGATATTACCTGTGTGACACCATGGATATGTGATGTCTCACCCAGACTTGGAATGAAGCTGGCTTAACAGGAGGATTCTGTTTTACAGTTGCCTGAAAAAGAGTAAAATATGGCTTTAACAGCCTGAAAAAGATGTCAAATATACTGTAGATTTACTTGGACATTTTAGCCTTTAATTTTAAAATCCTACATCAGAATGGTCCGATATTACCTGTGTGACACCATGGATATGTGAAGTCTCACCCAGACTTGGAATCAAGCTGGCTTAACAGGACAATTCTGTTTTACAGTTGCCTGAAAAAGAGTAAAATATGGCTTTAACAGCCTGAAAAAGATGTCAAATATACTGTAGATTTACTTGGACATTTTAGCCTTTAATTTTAAAAACATACATCAGAATGGTCCAATATTGACTGTGTGACACCATGGATATGTGATGTTTCTCTCTCTCGCCGCCTCGGCCTTCTGGTCTCTGGGACCCGTCTTGCGTTCGACTGAGAATCTCTACTGCCGCGGCCTTTGGGTCGGATGTATTTAGGTATTTTATGTTGTATTGTATGAAGGGATATGAAATTAAAAAGACAACCAAATGTTTTGACCCGGTCTACTAAATATATTTATGAAACACACACACACACACACACACACACACACACACACACACACACACAAGCACACACACACAGACATTACTACAGTACAACCCTTGTGTTGTCCAATTTATTTGACTTTTTGCTTTGGCATTCGGTTCCCAGGGACCCACGTTGGTTTCAATTCATGTCACGTCTACTGCAGTGGACCTGGCCCTTGGAGTCTTTGGGAACCGGGCCAGTATTCAAAAGTTTTTCTTCACTACAGAGGCATCGGCCCTCGGGTCCCCGGGACCCGGTCCGGTATTCAATCGTATTCCCCCCACTACAGCGGTATCGACCTTTGGGTATTTATCAAACACAGACACAGAGAGACAGACAGACAGACAGACACACACACACACACACATACACACATATTTACAGTATAAACTGCAGACACATTTGTCTCGTCTTCTTTCTGTTGTCATCTTACGTCGTATTGTTTTGGACCTGTGCACTGGTGACGGCCAGCATGGCCCGCGTTTGACTCTGGAATTGAAGCTGCATCGGGTTATCGTCAGCGGGCGGCGTGTGCGCGTCAGAAGAGGACTGGGAACAGGACCATTGCTGCGACGAGAGCGAAGGAGAACACGACAAAGACGATGACAGAGGCCAAGACGATGTTGAAGTTGAACAAGGAGGAGAATGTGGAGAAAGTGGGCAACAAAGGCCCGATGAAGAATATGAAGATGAAGAAGAAGAAGAGGGGGAAGAGGGAGGAGAGGAACAGGAAGAGGGTGAAGAGGAAGAGGGTGAAGAGGGAGGAGAAGGTAGTGAAGACGGAGTAACGAGGAGGTTAGGAGACGAGGGTAGAGAAGACGAGGGTAGTGAAAGCGAGGAGTACGATGAGGTTAGAGAAGACGAGGGTAGAGAAGACGAGGGTAGCAAAGCGAGGAGGACGATAAGGTTAGAGAAGACGAGGGTAGAGAAGACCAGGGTAGCGAAAGCGAGAGTACGATGAGGTTAGAGAAGACGAGTGTGGAGAAGACGAGGGCAGCATGACGCGAGGAGTACGTTGAGGATGGCGACAGGGAAATGTTTTGTCAAAAAGACGGCAAAATCGAATGGTCCTCAAAAACGATCCAAGTGGCCCCGAGCTCATCGCCCTGCCACCGAAGAAGACGCAGATGAACAAGACCGAGGCCGAACAGACCGTGACGGCCAACGCGCTCTGCTTCCGCTCTGATACCACCGATCTGGGGACCCACAGAGCGTCGCGACATACTCTCTGCTCCAGCTGTTTCTGCACACGCAGAGAAAACGGTACTGGCCGCGACCAACCTCGAGGCCGCAGGCGTCACGGCAAAGCCGGCGAGTGGAAGCGATGGACGCCACGGACCTGCGAGCCTACCTCGGGCTTTTGATCCTCGCGGGTGTGTACAGGTCCCGCTTGAGGCCTTGGAGAGCCTGTGGCACGAGGAGAGCGGCAGGGCCATTTTCCGCGCCACGATGCCGGTCAAACGGTTCCACGCCTACTCGAGACTCCTGCGTTTCGACGACCGCGAGTCGAGAGCCACCAGACTAGCCTCGGACAAACTGGCGGCCGTACGACCCGTGTGGGACGCGTGGACGCGGCGGCTGCCTCGCCTCTACGACCCGGGCCCCGACGTGACTGTGGAAGGGGAGCAGCTGGTTCCCTTTCGAGGTGGGCTGTCTTTCCTGTGTGTGTTCTTGTCCCCGTTGTGCCCATTGTAATTTTATTTGTGTGTGTGTGTGTGTGTGTGTGTGTGTGTGTGTGTGTGTGTGTAAACCTTTCCCAAGGTCGATGCACCTTCCGCCAGTACATGCCCTGCAAGCCCGCCAGGTACGGACTCAAGTCGTGGGTGGCCTGCGACGCCCGCTCCAGCTACGTGTGGAACATGCAGCTCTACACGGGCAAGTCCGTGACCGGCACGCCCGAAAAGAATCTGGGCTCCCGCGTTTTGCTGGACGTGACCGAGGGCCTGAGCGGCCCGTGCAACGTGACGTGCGACAACTTTTTCACCTCCTACGCGCTGGCCCAGCGGCTGCTCGCAGAGAGGCGCGAGCTGCCGGGGCCGTTGCTCGCCACCAAGGGCCGTGCGGTCTTTTCGTCCAAGTTCGCCTTCACGCCCACCGCCGCTCTGGTGTCCTACGTGCCCAAGAGGAACAGGAACGTGGTGCTTCTGAGCACGCTGCACACGGGGGGCGAGCGGGTGAGCGCCACCAGGCAAGCCAAACCCGACATTATCCTTCACTACAACCGCACCAAGGGCGGCGTGGACAACCTGGACAAGCTCGTCGGCACGTACAGCTGCCACAGGAAGACCCAGTGCTGGTCCCTCGCCCTGTTCCACAACATCCTCGACGTGTCCGCCTACAACGCCTTCGTGCTGTGGCGAGAGCTCAGGCCCGAGTGGATGCGCGGCAAGCTCAACAGGAGGAGGGCGTTTCTCGAACAGCTGGGAAGGGCGCTTGTGACTCCGCTCATCGAGAGACGACGGTATCTGCCTCGCACGGAGGCCTCCGCCGCGCTCGTCAGAGCCGTGGCGGCAAGGTCCGCGGAGGCGGCGAGGTCTGCGGCGGCTGGAGCTGGCGTTCGGCGAGGCCGAGAGAACCGAGACGACGACAGCGACGGCGACGAGGGTGCCGAAGCTCAACCGAGAGCGCAGAGAGTGCCCGGCAAGAGGAAGAGGTGTCAGCTCTGTCCAAAGCCCACGGATCGCAAAACACACAGCGTGTGCGGCTGCTGCGAGAGATACATCTGCGGGAGCTGCACGCGGGCCTACTGCGCTGAGTGCGTGAGACCGTAGCCTCTTGGGGTCGTGGGTAGCGGCGCCGGGTTGGACGTCGATGTTACGCTGCAAAAAAAAAGAACGTGCGCCGGACAAACCGACGTGTGTCGGGAGTCGCGTTCGCAAAGACGACGAGAATCTGAAATTAATTGAAATGAACCTTGACTCTATTTTGAATAAAATAAAAACACTTTGGGATTATTGTGCTGTGTGAAATGTGAGTAGACAAATATTTACAGTGTAAGCTTGCGAAAAAATGAAATAAAAAAATACATCACAAAATACAGCAAGGCAGTTGACGTGAAATTATACACGTGAGGGTCCCGGGGACCCGGAGCACAACGTGAGTGTAGTAGAAAAGTCAATACGCTGGACAAGTCCCCGTGACGCAACGTACAATACAAGGGTACAAAGTGGCAACAAATGTGGAGAAATACTAACTGAAACAAACTAAAATGTACCTTGAATCTATTCTGAATAAAAACCTTTTTGGATACTTGTGCTGTGTGAGATGAAAAGAGTAGAAAAGTATATACAATGTAAGTTAGTCAAAAATAAAATAAAATAAAATAAAATAAACCAGGCCAGTTGATGTGAAATTATACACATGAAGTCGCGGGGACCCGGAGCACAACTCGAGTGTAGTAGAAAGGTCAATAAACTGAACAGGTCCCCGTGACATGAAGGACAATACAAGGGTTAATAAAGCATATAGTTAGGGCATAGAATTTAATATTGTTAGGGAGTGAGGAGTTGCAACATCCGCCTAACCCGGCCCACCTGCTTCTCGTCATAGTTGTTAGATAAAACTAGAAGGAGACTTGGCATACAGTTCTAGCCTGACCAGGCTCCTCTCTTCACCCTGTCTCTCCTAGTTATGCTGTAATAGTTTTAGACAGCTGGGGGACTTCCTTTGACTCACTGGGCTCCTCTCTCCTCTATCTTTGTATCTTTCCATTTGTGTGCATCCATGTCCCAGAAATGCTTGTTACTAACCTAGCTCTGGGGAGTCATTCCCCGGAGTCCTTATGTTCTTTTTCGCCCAGCATGTTTCCTTGGATCAGGGAGGCTCCAAAATCAGGGTAGCAGCTGTCGCCATGGTCCCACTACACGTCCTGCGATGCCGTGTTCATCCTGCTACGCTCTGCTGTGCCCTGCTATGTCCTGCTGTGCCTAGTAATGCTGCACAGTGCCCTGCTATGCCATGAACTACTACAAAGAACTACTACAAACTACTATTTTTTGTGACTGCTTTTGCCACTCTTCATTCTAATCCCAACCGGTCGTTAGACACCGCCTACCAAGAGCCTGGGTCTGTCCCAGGTTTCTGCCTAAAAGGAAGTTTTTCCTCGCCACTGTCGCACTGTTGCTTGCTCTGGAGGGAACTACTAGAACTGTTGGGTCCTTGTAATTTATGGAGTGTGGTCTAGACCTACTCTATCTGTAAAGTGTCTTGAGATAACGTTTGTTGTTAATTGATACTATAAATAAAATTGAATTAAATTGAAAATATCCCACTGTTTAATGCAGGGCTCCCCATGTTTGTCAAACCAGGCTGCTGTGGTTTTCTGTATACCCTCTGCCCCCTTCATGGTAACAACCCTAAAACTTTACATTACAACCCGGTGGTTGATTGTGTCCATGTCTAAGTGTATTTCATAGAGGACATAGTTTGTCCATATTATAAAGCAGTGATTTCAATTGCAGTACATAAGAAAGCTGAAAAAAAAAAAAAAAACTTTAGCTTGTTTTTTTCCCACCATTATTTGCCGTTTTTTAATCTTGTCAAATCTTCTGTTAAGAGCTCCTTTGCAATAAATATGCAACATTTTGATTTACACATTATGACTTCCTGATTTTTGTAACAGCCGGCCATATGCAATCAGTATAGCCTAATGAAAAATAAAAAATAAAATTCATTAGCTGTACTTGAACAATAGTGTGCAACCGTAGCCCTATTAAGTTTATTGTAGTTTAAGGACTACGGTTTGGCTATACAGTGAACCCTCGCTATATCACGGTTCACCTTTCACGGTCTCGCTGCTTCACGGATTTGCATCGTGCATTGTGTTCTGCATTCTGCAAACATAATCAATGGTGGCATGTCGGTTTATAAGAATCTTTTTGCTCAGAAGAAAAAAGATCGACAACAACTACCGATAACTATGTTCTTCTCTCGAAAAAACACACCTGCACCGCGGGCTTTAGAAGAAAAAAACGCTACAGAGCAGAGTCGGGATGTAGCAGCTCAGTCAGAAGAGCAGTGAAATACACGAGTCACTGTTTTTCCTACTGTACTTTGTATTTTTTTCGTAATCATTTTTCATTTTCTCCCGTTCCAATGACTCTGTTCGTGAGGAGGGGCGGTGCTGATCTCCGCAATTTGAAGCCTTCAGTTTGTATTGATGATTAAAATTATTATTTTACAGTACAGTAGTTATTTGTAAAAAAACGTTTATACAGTACTTTTATTTGTTAAACAAATGCTTGGGCCTGTAAAAAGGTTTTGTTCTTTGGTTTCAATGTATTATGGAGCATTTCATCGTATAATAATTGTAAAAAAAATAAAGGTTACTACTTCACGGATTTCGCCTATCACAGGTTCTTTTTGGAACGTAACCCCCGTGAAAAACGAGGGTTCACTGTACATACTGGTATAAAAGGATTGATAGAGCTATTGGCTCTGGCTTCCATGTGGTTTCTGAAACTACAATAAGGCTAATGTTACCCAATTGTCCATGTTATGCTAAGATCACACATTTACAAGTTTATCAAAAATAAACTGTTGTGTTCTCTGAAACAATGTTTTGCTATTATTGTTGTCATTTTGAAGAGGGTTAATGGCATCATTCAGTTTTTGCAAATCCCAGTCATTCAATGGGGAAAGTTAGGTGAGGAAAGTTAGGTGAAGGAAAAACTACCCCTGCTGTTGAGAGTTCTGGGTTGTGAAGATGAGGCAAATCATTGTCCAGAGTAAAAAGCTGAACTGGTGTTCTATTTCCTTCAGATGACACTGAGTGATTGTTAAATACAGCTTTGAATTCCTCCAAAATGCAGTTGATTGTGGGTAGAAAGACATAATGGAGACAAAATAGGTCTGTTGCATTGTCTATGTCTAGTATACCCAGGGATTCCAGTTCATAGAAAATGGGTGCATAAACTTGGCTGCAGCTTTTGTTCAAGTCTCGAAGCTCAATCCTCTGGTTGTGTACAGAACTTCTATGGAGTTAGATTCCTGCCAAAAGGTTGTACACAAAAAAAATTGTTGCACACAATTAAAAGTTGTTTGTACATAAAAAAATGTGTTGCACACAAATAAAAGTTGTTTTGCAAACTGTCTTCAAACGTTACACACACATAAAACTTGTTTTACAAACTGTCCCCAAACGTTGCACTCAAAATATCATTTATAAATTGTCCCTGAGTACAAAACGGTCTCTGCTCGCACAAAACAGCCTCTCCTCGAGTACGAAACAGTTCCACACCCCTCTGCGGCAAATTTCTGCCAAAAGTCACGTGATACATTAAGAGTAGTTCTGACTTCGCGACAGCAGGGGGCGCACTCACAACAACTGAAACGGCCGGTTTGGCTGAGGAAGACAGACGGCATTTCACAGCTAACACCATGAGCACCCCACAGGTGAGTTTCCAAACTTTCACGGTGAAAATGAATATCTGACTATGTCATAACTATGCAGATAGAGCATTTACAATTTCAGTTAAAGGCACCGCTATGTCACGGCAAGGGACCGTGTTACTTTTCAAATCAAATAACATGAAAGCTAGCCTGAAACTGAACACTGCTAAAACAACTTTTGCTTTAGCCCCTCTGGTTAGCTTCTCCCTTTACTGTGGTATTTTAAATAGATAGAACCAGAGTGGATACCCAGATAAAGGCATTGTTAACAGATCATAATTCGGGTTTTATGTTGTTGTTTTTTAACAAAAAAATAACTGTCTATTGTTGTAAGCACTTGAAGCCTACAACAATAGACCTCCTCGTGAGCCAGCGAGTCGCCTCAATAACGTCGTCACTTTTTCTGCGGTTATTTTTCCGCTTGAATGTAAACGCAATTGACATGCAATTTGTGTTTTTTGCTGATTGAAAGACCTGGTGTTTTTAAACTGTGAACAGTGTAAGAGGCTTTTGTTTTAATTTGATGAAAAGTAATGATGTACTGATCATTTTTTACCTACTGTACGTGTAAGGTAGGTTTAAACGGCAAAAACAAGTAGTAGCAATTTAAAATAATTGCAATGAGTTGATCTTGATTACATGGAAATGGATTGGGAAATTCCTTTGTCTTTATTTTATTTTTATGCATGTGTTTCCAGAGCCCAGCGTATGCTCAGATTGAGTCTGCAGCAAGGAATTTGCTGACACTTTTGACAGCAACAGTTCAGACTCGAGGCCAGAATCAGCAAGCTCAGGTTGAAGTTCAGGGTCCATCTCCAAGTCAGGAACTAACACTGAGACAGGCTAATGTCCAGCAAGAGATGACAAAGTTAGAAATTATGACTTTACATATTAACGTGACTACAATGTTTATCTGTTTGTTGGTTGTTTGGGTTTTGTGTGCTATATTTTACCCTTTTCTTCACAGGTCTTTTCCTGGTCTTTTCAGACGAGAAAGGACCAGTGGAAAACGGAGATTTCCTGCACCACTCAGAAGTAGTTCACCAGCCCCCACAAAGACCACAAATCTCCAATTTTTTTTACTTCCAAGACCCATGACCAGAACTCCAGAAGGGTCCCAGGAACTCAGGATGTTAATGGCAGGCCTAGGTAAACGCCTGATATCGCTGGCTGAGCACAGCAGTCATGCAGAGGTAAACAATTTCTGAAATTATCCTGTAACCCAATCATTATCACAGTGGAAACTGCTTGTAGTGATCACAGTTGTTTGGGACAAAATAATCAATATAAGTGGATGAATGTTTTAACAGAATGGTGATGCTTTATCCAAAGGAAAAAAATCCTAAATGAAGACCATCAGCAGACTTCTTGATTACAATAGGCAAATTATTACTATTATGTTTTTTTGCATACATTACTTTACATCAGGTGTTCCCAAAGTTTTTTCAGCCGCGCACCCCCTTCCGTGTCCCAACCAGGTGGACGTACCCCCAATCTCTCTCTCTCTCTCTCTCTCTCTCTCTCTCTATTTTTATTTATATATATATATACACAAACGTCATAACAAAGGTTATGTAAATACAATTAGAACATAACTTCAATTAAAGTTACACACACCATCCACAGTAGAGGCCAGAGAAAGATCGGTCAAACCTCCACAACCTGAAACGTCCAGGTGGATTCACGGACTAAACTCTGATGATCTACCTGTGTGTGTGTTCTCACTTTATTTCATGTACAGCTTCTAAATCTGAGTCTGACTCACAATTTACGCCGCAAACCATAAAAACATAAAGAAGATTGATTTGATTTGTGTCCGATGACGGGCGAGCAAGCGAGCTACACTTTGGTAGGGCAGCACAGAGTAACAATAACAGAGCGCTCCATAAAGCTATTATTAACTGGAACTGAACTGACACTGTGATTACTATCTGTTATTTCAATTGTAATAATCTTTTATTGAGAAGCTATTGATTTTTTTATTTTTTACTATTTCGGAAAAAAAAAATAGATTTCAGCAGCCCTTCTAGCTGAATACCCTAAACTGGAGACCTTGGCTGGTGGATGGATGTTTTACAAGGCAGCAGGTATGCAAATGTAGCATTATTACATCTCTAAGTATTATTTTAAGACAGGTTTAAGAATTTGGTATTTACTTTCATGTTGCAAGAAAGTGCTGGCCGTAATTATTACTTAAAAAAATTAAATCACTTTCCTGTTTTCCTAAATGTTGAAGGAGGAAGTGGCCAGAGAAAACTTACTGTAATCCCACCCGAGTCTGAAGGCTATACTGCAAAACTTCTAAAGACTGCATCCAGTAATGGAAGACACGTGATTTTCATCATTCCACTTCAAGATGAAATCAACACAGAGCCACTACCTGCTAATGCCCCAGAGTTCAGCAAAATGCCAAAATCTCAATGCAAAACCTGTGGGGAAATTTTACCCTTACAAGTTCTTGCTCTGCATATTGAGTCCTGTACCAAAGCAACGGAAGACGGTGAAGAAGTAGGTTTTTTATGCATTATATTCCAGTGAATATAGTCTTTTTCTCAAACTGTTTTTAAATTTCAAAGAGTGTTTATTGAACTATTATCTTACAATTATTGAATTCTCTTTTTTTAAACAGGAATCTGATGAGGCTGCTGAACTAAGAGATTACCACGAGGACCAGGAAGTATCTTTTGTTCACAGCATTCATAACAACAAATGTAAGTATACTCTTGGAAAGTGATATAATAATCAACATTGTCTGTTGGATCTTAAAAAAAAACTTAATAATTTCTACAACTATTCAGATGATCTATATTATGCTTATTTTTTTCCAAGTACACTGAATTACTTTCACCCTTGTTTTGTTTTCTAGTTACCACAAAGTTGTGACCAAACAATTTCTAAATATTCAGATTTGTCCTCTACTTTTATTTTATTTCATTTTTCAGGTTTGGGGTGAAATTTGTTGATTTAACTGGAGTTTTGGAATTGCAAATTGCCAACAGCATTACACTATACTTATTTTTTTATTTCAGCCAATATAATCCTCACCGAAACAGTATGTCCTATATGCCAAGGAGAATACCCTGCTGATGTCATTGAGATGCATGCCAGTGGCTGCAGTGAAAGGTAAATGTAGAAAAAATGTTTTGCTTAAAGAAATTAGTAATTTTAATTCAATATGCTCTCACAACTACATTGCTCAAGGAATAATAAAGGGAACACTAAAATAACACCCTAGATCTGAATGAAATGTCATTAGATTTTTTATTCTAATTTTTACAAAGGAAATGTTTATTTACACGTCTTTATGGTGTGGGGGAAAAAACATAGTCAGACGCCATTAGTTTTCAGCTCTCCCACCGGACCACACTTTGGGAATCCCTGGTTTAAAGTAATGGATTATAATTAAAAATGTCTACGGACCTTTACCGGTATTTGATTTTCTTTATACGGACCCCGCTGATTTTTAATTAGTGACCTCCCTACAATGCCTGGGCATGCTCCTGATGAGGTGGAGGATGGTCTCCTGAGGGATCTCCTCCCAGACCGGGACTAACACATCCTCCAACCCCTGGAGCGTCTGTGGTGCAACCGGGTGTTGGTGGATGGAGTGAGACATGATGTCCTAGATGTCCTCAATTGGATTCAGGTCTGGGGAACGGGCAGGCCAGTCTATAGCATGTAATCCTTCATCTTGCCAAAACAGGAGACACTACAGCCACATGAGGTCTAGCATTGTTTTACATTATGAGGAACCCAGAGCCAACCGCATCAGCATATGGTCTCACAATGGGTCTGAGAAGAGGGTATTTGATGGTAATCCAGAATTTGTATGTGCAATATGTTGTATTTTTTGCAGGCCATCAACTGTGGAAGTACCTCTATATGACAGAACAATGGATGTTGCAAGATTAGAAGCACTACCTGGTCCATCTTCACAGACTACATCTTTTCAAAATCATCCAGCAAGTTATGCAGGATCTTCTGATACTGGCAAGAAAACAGATGGTTGGATATGTATTTGATTGAACATTTTTTAAATCTTGTTAAGTTTGATTTCTCTGTTTATGGCTCTCTGGTTTTGCTGCTTTCATTTTTTCCTTCTTTTTATTTTTCTACAGATTGGAAGATCATACCAGACCAGGCCAGGGCTGCTTGGATTTACCGAGAGACAGTGCTTAACATTCACAGATCAGGGAAGCCACTGTATTTGCATATTGACCTCAGAACCTCCAGCTCAGAACAAGACATTGCATTTGTTACATTTTACAAAGCATCCAGTGCTGAGTGGGCAAATCCTTTGCAATGCCGACTTGAAGGTTCGCCTTTTTTATTGTGGTTAGTTTTGAAGGTGATTTTATGTGTTATGTTTTCTTAACAACCCCTAATATTTATGTCTTAAAATTACAAGGTGACCCTGCACTTGGGGAGGGTGTAAACCGCTTCGTGGTATCCAGAGTCATGCAGAGGCTGAAAGATGGTTTTGACATGAATTTTGGTAACTTGTCATTAATGGCTCTTTTTCAACTGTGAAAAAGTTTTAATCAACTTAATACTATTTAAAATCCATTTTTGTAACAATATAAACAATATGTATTTAAGATATAGCTATACCTGCTATACAACCAAAGAATTACTAAATGTTTGTGTACAGGAGCTGAGAACAAATTTTATGTTTACACAGGAAATGCTTGTGTAACAAGGCTATTTGATGGAGAACCGGACCACCTTGTGCCTTCCTCGTCTGCATTTCTGGTTGAGAGTGACCTATTTCTAATGGCAGGCAGAATGATTGGCCATTGCTTTTTGCAAGGCGGGCCTCCACTGACAGGCCTTAGTCCTGCTATTGTTCATATTTTGTGTGGAGGGACACCTGAAACTGCAGTCATTGAGATCAATGACTGTCCAGACATTGATCTGAGAGAGAAAATTACATTGGTATATATTTACTGCACATCATTGACATTTTAACATACATTTAATACTTTTTCCTAACTATGTACATTGTGTCCTTCAGCTTGAAGGGAGTTCTGAACTCTCCACTGACGAAAAGGAGAAAGTTGACTCCCTGTGTCTAGCATGGGATCTCCCTCTGATGACAAGTGGCAACCGAAGATGGCTCTTTGAAAGGCTTCTGCATCATGCAGTAAAGCACTATTCATGAAATTATATAATATCACCTTGTAACTACTGAGTAAAAATTACCTTTCTCTTTTCTTACTAGGTAATTGGACGAGTTTTCAGGCAAATGAAACAAATAAGAAAGGGCCTCAAAGAGACTGGTCTGTGGACCCTGATCCATGAACGTCCAGATGTGGCTCAAATTATTTTCCCAAGGGAGTCAAGTGCTGTGTTGACCCCAGAGGTAAATACAGGTAGTTCTGATTTTTAGGTGGGTTTGTGTGTTTGTTTGTGTAGAGCATTCTGGATCGCATCAGATGGCCTACCATGACTGACGACGATGAGGATGATGATTGCAGTGTGGAAGATAAAAGCCGTGTCACGGGGTATCTTCGTCAGTTCATTCAAAATGGTATAACATTTTCACGCCCACTAACAAATAATTAAACTTTTCTAACACAAATAAATCTAACAAAGCGTTCAACACCAGGGGCCCGTTCTTCGTACGTCGCCTACTCAGTTAGCTGGATTTGATTGTTGAAGATTTGACATGATCTTGGATTGTTTGGTTCTTCGAAAGTCATCCTGGACTTGTTGTCATAGCAACATGTGCACAAGCTTAAACCTGCTCGCGAGCAGGCTTATTTCATGTAAACAGGATTAGATCGCAGCTTCATAAGCGGAGGAGATAGGGAAGTCTGTCATAGCCAGACTAGTCTTGTCCATTTTTACGACAGCAACCTGTTGCGGAAGGTGTAAGGATAATTTGCCGAGTTTTTTGAATTAGTCTCGTATTGCGCAATAGACAGGTACCTTTAGCGCAGCACGGCAGTGTAACTGTAGAGTGATTTTTCTTGGTGGCTGTTATAAACAAACGCATCATTTAACAGTGGCTTTTAAAAAGAGGAAAAAGTGGTGTTAGGGCCATAAATAGAAAATATTTAAGTTATTTGTCTGATAGTTTGCTTTTATTTTTATCATATTCAGTAAGACGATTTGTTCAGACCATTTTATTGTGAAGTTTAGTTTTATTTTGAAAGGCTTGCTTCCTGTCGAGCCGTATATTGTATTAACGGATTATCTAGACACGGAGCAATACAGTTTTTGACTGTGTAAACTGTGTATGACTTGGAAAAGAAAAAACTGAGAATTGTATAAACGAATGTATCGTCATTTTTGTATTTGCATGTTTTCTTGATTTTTTTGTTAGAATTCCCGGTTTGCACGCGTCTTTTACTTCCAGTGTCTAAGGAATGACACCGATATTGGATCTATTGCCATAACAAGTGGCTTTTTAAAATACAGTATAATAATTAAAGGCTATATTCTTGTACTTCACTTTTACTAGTCCCAATGTTCTAGTGGGTCCCGTGGAGGCTCTGACATAAAAGAACAAAGTAAATATGAAATTATTTTAAAATCTACCATGGACAGCACTTTAATTTGTCTACTACTTTTTGCAGCCCTCTCTCCTGGCTTTAGTAGACTTTGAGGTGTTCCCTGTCGTTTTAATTACTGACTCAAACTCGGCATAACCTTCCATTAAAAGCTTGTGTTCTGCTTGGGAGAAAAACTGTGCGCGTTCTTTGGCCATGCTGAACAACCAATAGCAGCGTTGCTGATCATTGTTTCTACTATCGATACATTTCCCTTTTAAACCAACGCATGAACGCAGTTATCTCTTATAACTCAATCCAGCCATACTAATCATAAACAGGTGTGTTTGAAGAACCCAATTAGCCGGATCATGATTAGCCGGATGAAATCATCTTGGATGTGTCATTTGATCTTGGATATTTTAAGCAACGTACGAAGAACGGGCCCCAGATCCAGATTATCTCACTACCTTTCTAATTCCATTTCTTCAAAGTAAAAATGAGGTTGTGTGCCAAACTTCAAATATATGTTGTGGACTTAATTAAAATCTTTTGGCCATGACCAAAAGCAGAACTGGCAATGGCCACACAATAACTTTCTCTAAAAGTTAGTTGTTTTCTTTCTTTTAAGAGTATTATCCTTTACATAACCATAACACATATCTGTGTTGCAGCATCCGCGGATGAACTGAAGGCCCTCATAAAGTTCTGGGTTGGATGGGAGGCTCCTACACAAAGTCTCAACGTGGAAATTAGTCACAGTAGTCTACCCAGGGCATCAACGTGCTTCGAGACACTCCGGCTTCCATCACACTACAAAGAATTTGAAGAATTCAAGAAAGACTTGATGGCGTCTGTAAATACACATGACACGGGATTTGGGCTTGTTTAAACATAATGGTAACAACAAATGGTGACAATAGTTTTAGTTGCCAACATTTTGTTCATAGCCTTAAGTGGAGCCATTTAGGCTGAACAGTTAAAAAGCCATGTTATACATTTTTATAAACTTCCTGTCTTGTATGTAGACATTTTTCATAGTCCTATTATTGGCTTCATCCAGTTCAGTCAGTTTTATGAAAAAAGCCTGGAGAAGTTCTGTCTTAATTTCAATAAAAGCAAGCCTTGTGGAAATGGTGTATTCACTTTGATTAATAGTGGTAAGAATTTGAAATGAATACTTTACCAAAGGGTATTTTTATTTTACAATGTGGAAAACAAAGGACTGTTTAAGTGTCCCACCATGTTTGCATAACCACAATCAGATCAAACTTGTTAAGTGTTGGACATACTGGACAGTAGCAACATATATGTCGTAGCCATGTGAGTCAGAATGTCCCAGTGGATCTATGACTGCCCTCAGTGCCACCATTTGTTCGAGGCTCAACACGTTGCCAGTTTCTGGAATGGTGACCCCGTAGTGTGGGTCATCAAGCAGTCCACTGTCTTCCCAGTCAATATGAGGCAGGCAGAGTCCCTGCAAGAAGGATGAAGAGCAAAAAGGGCCATAATTATGTTGCTACAACTTACTGAACATACTTCAATTTTAATGCATGGAGCTAAAGGTTGGGGGAAAAAAAAAAAAAAATGACCTAACTTAAGGTACAGACTATACTTTGTGTGTTCTGTGGATGAATATATCTGTTCAGTGATCAATTGTGTACCTAAAAGACTGGTCTTAAATCCTACACGTTTTAGATGCATTTCTGCTCCACCCTACCTGAATCAAAAGATTGCATCACCTTATCAACAGCTATGAAGGGCTGCAGTGACCTGCTTGTCACCAATTTATTTATAATATACACAATGTGAAAAACCTTACATAGCAACCACAAAAATACCTCTTACCTCTGTGATTTCTGGTTCAGCCACAGCATGCTGGATGCTTCCCATCTCCCATAACTGATTGGGTGTTAGATTCCCCTCAGTTCTAAGTGAATGGTTATCCCAGCCACTGCTGAAGATGTCAAGACTTGCTTGTAGTCTTGGGACAAATACATAGTGACAACAAAAGATGTGTAAAATGTTTGACAGGTCAAGCAAACCGTTGTCCTCTAGTGAGTGCAGCACAGTGTAGAATATGTTTGTTACTGCACACCACACGTCTCTCCAAAGACGTTCAATTCTGAAAGGAGAGTTAAAGATGAGATCATGGTTTGAATACATTTAATAAAATCAGAGATAAAACGAAAAAGTGGAAAGAAAATACCTACCAAAAGTCACTAAATTATGAATGTCACAGGAGTTGTAGAATTAAAGCATGCAAATTTGAACAACTTAAAAAGTAAAAAGTATATTTCATAGTATAACAACTATTTCTAATACAAAAATGTGACTAAACCTGCCTTTGATTGTGCACACTCTTTCCAGCAATGAAGTTTGACCTTCCTGTCCCTCTGACGGAGAACATGAGCCGTGCAATGTCAACATTCTCGACACCATGATCTGCTCTTATAAAAATATACACAAGATTTGTTGCATATGGATAAATGTGGTCCAAGGCCATTGAACTCCTGATCTTTCCAGTTTGTATCAGCATACCACTGACACTACAACTTTTACAACAATTAACGTCATGAATAACTTTTCAGTTCACTGCAATCTATCATGCAGATTCTTTAAAAATGTATTGCATGTTAAGAAATTACATTTTATTGTGTAATCTCAATATTATTTTTATAAATTACACATACAATTGTATTGGCAGGAAAATCAAATAATGTAAGATACAATGTAATATGGTGGCCAAAATAAATGCATTCGTCATGATAATGACAAATAGTTCCTTTATTTACCTTAATGGAAATCCAAATGTGTCCACTGATCGCTGGAAGAAGGCAAGGGCTGTTGAGGACAAATTGTTGTTTGCAGCACAAAGGTACATGATCTACAGAAAATGTAAACAGAATGTACAGTTTTATTTCTCAAACTATAATAGTAAAGGATTTCTCTTTTACATTACACATACCTTTCTTGAAAAGCCATCAATGCCCCCAAAGATTACAATGTTGTATCTGTGTAGACAAAACACAGTACAATAATGCACAGAATTAGTGCAAGTAAGTCTCATTTGCATAGTTCTGAATTTCTCATAACATCTTTCAAACAGAGCAGGTAAAAACCAAAATTTAATTCCACTCTTTGTAACAAATTAAAAGATACACACCGAACAAGTTTGTGGTTGGTGTCGATGTGCATCAGAGATTTTGGAGCAGGAACTGAGTAGGTGCGCCGCACAACACATCCTAGCTGGGTCATCCGGCACAGGATGCCAACAGTATCTATTCGGTGCATGGAGGCCCGCACCCTTTCCCACTGGACTCGGAACCCTCTAGCCTGCAATGCTCCCTTAACCAAGCGATACCCAGCATGAGGCATATCTTTTTTTATGTCAGATATCAATTGGTCTAGCTCTGAGTCAGAACAGGTGCTGTAGAGGGCTCTAACAGAGAAGGCAGACTCTCCCATTCTTCTGTAGATGGTACGGGTGGACACGCCCAAAAGGTTGGCAATACATGGCACTGGAAGACCTTGGTTTAGAAGATGTAAGAGGGTATCAGAAGATATATCAAATCTTGGACGTCCAGTTACTCCATGGGTAATCTGAACAGACACAGTAACGGCCTGATTTTGTCTCTCTTGCACAACTAAAGTGTGCAAGACTGCCAATGCATTCACTATGGCCTTGGGGATGTGAACCTGATCAGACACAACACTAAAAAGAACTACTTCTTGGGAACACACAAACTCAAGGTAATCCAGGTTGAGTGGCTGCTGATTGACCACATGCTGAATTCGTGTATGAAGCCTCTCCAACATGCTCTGTACAAGCAATTCCTAAAAAGAAAAACAGACATCTAAATTTGTTATTCTGGTAAATTCAAGTATTTTCTTGTAGGAAATTAAAACATTTTATTCATTTTTTTATTTGGGAAACTAAAACTGGTTCAGAATAACTTGTTAAATGACTTTGAGACGGGCAGCAAAAATGAACTGATGAAAATCATCAGAGAACAATTTAATTAGGCTGATTCTTCTGTATGATAGGACATGCTTTAAAACCCATGAAACAACATCTGTGCTTTAGTTTTCTTTAATGATCATGGGTCAGGTCATCTGAAAAGTAACAGATCGACCCATGCCTTTAACTGAAACAGAAAAAGTGACGACGTTATTGAGGCGACTCGCTGGCTCACGAGGAGGTCTATTGTTGTAGGCTTCAAGTGCTTACAACAATAGACAGTTATTTTTTTGTTAAAAAAACAACAACATAAAACCCGAATTATGATCTGTTAACAATGCCTTTATCTGGGTATCCACTCTGGTTCTATCTATTTAAAATACCACAGTAAAGGGAGAAGCTAACCAGAGGGGCTAAAGCAAAAGTTGTTTTAGCAGTGTTCAGTTTCAGGCTAGCTAGTTATTTGATTTGAAAAGTAACACGGTCCCTTGCCGTGACATAGCGGTGCCTTTAACTGAAATTGTAAATGCTCTATCTGCATAGTTATGACATAGTCAGATATTCATTTTTCACCGTGAAAGTTTGGAAACTCACCTGTGGGGTGCTCATGGTGTTAGCTGTGAAATGCCGTCTGTCTTCCTCAGCCAAACCGGCCGTTTCAGTTGTTGTGAGTGCGCCCCCTGCTGTCGCGAAGTCAGAACTACTCTTAATGTATCACGTGACTTTTGGCAGAAATTTGCCGCAGAGGGGTGTGGAACTGTTTCGTACTCGAGGAGAGGCTGTTTTGTGCGAGCAGAGACCGTTTTGTACTCAGGGACAATTTATAAATGATATTTTGAGTGCAACGTTTGGGGACAGTTTGTAAAACAAGTTTTATGTGTGTGTAACGTTTGAAGACAGTTTGCAAAACAACTTTTATTTGTGTGCAACACATTTTTTTATGTACAAACAACTTTTATTTGTGTGCAACAATTTTTTTTGTGTACAACCTTTTGGCAGGAATCTAACTCCATAAACTTCCTGTTAAGACAGAGCCTTCCCCCCTGCTCGAAGGCATGTCCTCCCAAATCTGAACGTTCTCTCCTCCGTGATCAGTCCTAATGTGCAGTGGTCTGCCATACTGTCCAATAGCTGCAGTAAAAAGGTCTCTTACAGTTTCAACACGATTATTGTTGGAGCAGTGAAGAAACATCAACATCCTACTGTAGCTGTCTATGGCACCAAGAACAACCAATTTGCACCTAATCAACTTATGATTTCCGTCTATATGCCATATGAAATATGGATGTGGGACAGAGTACACTCGCCGAGCTACAGCTGTTCTTCTCCTGGCTAGGACACCAGTTAAGTCCATCCTTCGCAGTGAATCTCTTACACGTTGTCTTTGAACCGTAATGTTTTTGGAGCGGAGATGCCCCATAAGCATCACTTCTCCAGCATTTGGATGTTCAGTTTTTATTTGAGACACTTCAAGATCCAACTGTTGATCACTGATGCTCTTACATTTTGATGTTGGGATATTATGGTCTTGCAGTAACTTGTAGAAAGTTGGCCTCGAGCTGTAACGCTAAATTATATCATTTATGCTTTGCTGCTGTGAACAGCTTCACATCATTGAACACACATTTACACACCTTGTTTTTCAGCTCATGAGTTCAACCCAATGCGTCACTTACCGGTGTGAGTTTTACTGTTTATAGAAACAAATGTGCTACACATAAAGTGCATTGGTGCTAGTAGCAAATCTCTACTGGCTAGCTACCGTTAGCTAGTTTAGTTAAGTTAGCCTTGACAACAATGCAATGCAAACGAAGTGGCCTGTGGTGGCCCTGAGGCTGTTGCTGTCGCTGGTGAAAAAGTTTGTATGGCCACCAGGACGGCTCTGCCGATGTTCTCGGCTAACGCTGATTCATTGGACATTTCACAGAGTGACCATGGCCGACAGTACCGTGCCTTGTCAGTGGCGGGCGGGGATAGGCTCTTGCTGGCCTTAATGCAAGCGAACGTGACAGACCAGTCAAAGTGAGCCCCCCCTCGTGGCTGGCTACAGTGGTTACAGGTCATAAGTCCGGCACCATTCATAAAAGTGACACTAAAAACTCAAAGTACTCTTCCAATACAGTTTCTCCAACTGTGTTTATTATTTTAGGTAGTTATTATCACGTTTATCCAAGTTCAAGAGTCCATTTCCCACGGATGAGATGATTTTTATTCGTTAATTCGTCATTTTTAATTTGCGTATTAGCTAAATATTTAGTTTCACCCGAAACATTTAGATTTAAATTTAGATTTAGCATTTAGGTTTAATATTTAGATTTAACATTTAGATTTAGATTTAACGTTTAAATTTAGATTTAACATTTAGATTTAATATTTAGATTTAAATTTAACATTTAGATTTAACATTTAGATTTTACATTTAGATTTAGATTTAAATTTAACATTTAGATTTAGGTTTAGCATTTAGATTTAGATTTAACATTTAGATTTAATATTTACATTTAACATTTAGGTGTAACATTTAATATTTGGATTTAACTATTTAAAATATCTCCAAGTTGACAAATATTGTTGTAAATGTGCAGGAAAGTAACCCTCAAAAATTCATACCAGTTTTTTAAACATTATTTAAAGCTAAAAGTGACAAAATGTTACTGTTATTTTCAGCGTGAGCCGCTTTACAAACGGCGCCCCATAGAAAACAAGTAAAAATATGGCTTTAACAGCCTGAACAAAATTTCTAATATAACTTTACTTGGACATTTAAGCCTTTAATTTTAAAATCCTACACGTGTTGTTGTTTGGGGTTTTGTTTTGGATTATTTTTCCTTTTTGGCCCTCCTTGTGTTTGTGTCCGCTCTTGTGATTACCTGATGTTTTCCACCTGATTCCCTGCCCTGGTGTCAGCTGCCTCTCGTTACCTGATTACCTTGTGTATTTAATGGCTGTGCTTCCCTTGTCTCTTGTCAGATCCTTTTGTCCCGCCAGTTGTCCCGTCAGCTTTCCCATCCTCATGATCCTGGCTGTAGTCCAGCAATTCCCCTTGAGTTTTCCCTGTGTATTTTTTCCTGTTTTATTAATGCCTTTTCTTGTGCCTGTTTTTGGGAGTTTGGATTTTGCCTTTTTTCTCCTTGTGTTGGCTGAACTGTTGATAATAAAGCCTTTTTCTGGAGCTCCCTACTACTCTGCTTTTGGGTCCTCTTCCTCCGCTGTAACAAAAATGGTCCACTATTACCTGAGTGACTCACTGGATGTGTGTTGTCTCAACCAGAGTTGGAATGAACTTGGCTTAACAGGATTTATTTTTAGAGTTGCCTGAAAAAGAGTGAAAATATGGCTTTAATTAACAACCTGATAAAGACTTCAAATATAGATTTAATTAGACATTTAAGCATTTAATTTTAAAAGCCTACATCAGAATGGCCTGATATTACCTGAGTGACACACCATAGAGTAGCCTGAAAAAGAGCAAAAATATGGCTTTTAACAGCCTGAAAGTAAATATAGCTTTACTTGGACATGTAAGCCTTTAATAACTATTTTAACGGTAACAGTCACCAGAAAAGTGTTATGATAGTATGATTGTCCCTTTAATTAATAATGTTCCTTTGGTATGACTGTTTTTTATGCAAATGATGAAACGGTGAGCAAAACCATTGTGGAACTTTGTATTAAAAAAAAGAAATCTTATGTACTTTTACATTTGTAACCAAATGTCTTGCAAGATCTACAGTATTCCTTGAGTGTCTCTGACGATGAGATACAAGAAGGCAAGGCAGCTTTATTTGTATAGCACATTTCAGCAAAAGGGCAATTCAAAGTGCTTTACACAAAATCAGTTAAACAGTTAAAAAAATGAAATAAATACATAAAACACAAGATAAAGTTAAAGTGCAGCATAAAAAATTAAACATTAAAGAAATGAACAGTCGTTTAAAGAAAGGCAACATCAAAAAAGGTCTTGAGCATTGATTTAAAAGAACTGAGAGTAGCAGCGGATCTGCAGGTTTCTGGGAGTTTGTTCCAGATATGAGGAGCATAGAAACTGAATGCTGCTTCCCCCCGTTTAGTTCTGACTCTGGGGACAGAAAGTAGACCTGTCCCAGATGACCTGAGAGGTCTGGGCGGGTCAGAGTGTACTAGCAGATCAGAAATGTATTTTGGCCCTAAACCGTTTAGTGATTTATAAACTAGCAAAAGTACTTTGAAATCAATTCTTTGAGGCACAGGAAGCCAGTGTAAAGACTTCAGAACTGGAGTGATGTGATCCAGTCTCTTGGCCTTAGTGAGGACTCGAGCAGCAGCGTTCTGAATCAGCTGCAGCTGTCTGATATTTTAGGGAGACCTGTAAAGACCCCGTTACAGTAGTCAAGTCTACTGAAGATGAAAGCATGGACCAGTTTTTCCAAATCCTGCTGACACAGAAATCCTTTAACCCTTGATATAGTCTTAAGGTGATAATAGGCTGACTTTGTAATTGTCTTAATGTGGATGTTAAAATTCAGGTCAGAGTCCATGACTACACCAAGATTTCTGGCATTGTCTGTTGATTTTAACGTTGTTGTTTGAAGCTGAGCGCAGACTTTTAATTGTTCCTCTTTTGCTCCAAAAACAACCACCTCAGTTTTTCCTTCATTAAATTTCAGAAAGTTCTGGCACTCATGCCGTTAATTTGTTCGATGCACTTAGTCAGTTTTTGTATTGGACTATAGTCCCCTGGCGATAAGGTTATGTAAATTTGTGTGTCATCCGCATAACTATGGTAATTTATTTTGTTTTCCATAATCTGAGCCAGTGGAAGCATGTAGATGTTAAACAGAAGAGGCCCCAGAATGGAGCCTTGGGGAACTCTGCAAATCATATTTGTATGCTCAGATATATAATTACCTATTGACACAAAGTAATCCCTATTTTGTAAGTAGGATTCAAACCAGTTTAGTACTGAGCCAGGAAGGCCAACCCAGTTTTCCAGTCAATCTAGTAATATGTCGTGGTCAACCGTGTCAAATGCAGCACTGAGATCAAGGAATACTAAGACTGAAATTTTGCCACTATGTGTGTTAAGGTGGATGTCATTAAAGACCTTTAAAAAGAGCCATCTCAGTGCTGTGGTGTGGTCGGAAACCCAACTGAAAGGTATCAAAACTGTTGTTTAGTGACAAGAAGTAGTTGAGTTGCTGAAAAAACGCTTTTTCAATGAGTTTACTTAAAAACGGAAGGTTTGATATTGGCCTATAGTTGCTCATTAGTGATGTATCTAGGTTGTTCTTTTTTAAGAGTGGCTTGATTACTGCAGTTTTCAGGGCCTGTGGAAAGATACCTGAAAGAAGAGACGTGTTCACAATCTGTAGAAGATCAGGGTGTGGCGGAGAAAAGCTGAATAAATGTTTCACTGGTGTTGTCAGTGATATACCATTTTCTGATTATCTTTGTTTGGACACTTTTGGGAACAAAGATAGTAAAGAAAACACAGGAATGGTCAGAGAGCAACATCAGTCACCACAACCTTGGAAATGTTCAGACCCTTGGAGACAATCAGGTCCAGAGTGTGTCCCTTATTGTGCGTGGGCTCTGTCACATGCTGAGTCAGTCCATAGTTCTCAAAAACACAACACAGTTCTTTGGTCCTGCTGTCCTGGGGGCTGTAAACATGAATGTTAAAATCATCCGCAATGATTACACAATCAAAGTTAATGCAGATTATAGAAAGCAGTTCAGTGAAGTCATCAATAAAGGTTGCACAATATTTAGGTGGCCTGTAGATATTTAGAAATATAGCTTGAGGGGAGGACCTTAACTGAAGAGCCACATATTCAAAAGAGGCAAAATTTCCGTAACATATTTGCGTACAGTGGAATGAATCATTAAACAAAATGGCAACTCCACCTCCTTTTTTATTCACTCTATTCTCGCTCATAAAACTGAAGTGAGGGGGAGCTGACTCGATGAGAACAGCAGCGCTGTTATTATGGTCTAACCAGGTCTCAGTTAAAAACAAAATCTAGATAATAAAATTAAAATTAATAATAAAATCATTGATTAAAATGATTTTCCTGCCAAAGACCTGACGTTTATCCGATGGAGTGCTTTCTTTAGGTAGGGAGTGAGTCCTTACCCCAAGTGAAGGAGTTTAAATACCTTGGTCTTGTTCGCAAGTGAGGGGACCACGGAGCGGGAGATTGGACGGAGAATTGGAGCAGCGGGTGCAGTATTACAATCCATTTATCGCACCGTTGTGACGAAAAGAGAGCTGAGTCAGAAGGCAAAGCTCTCGATTTACCAGTCCGTGTTCGTTCCGACCCTCCCCTATGGTCATAAGGGCTGGGTCATGAGCGAAAGAACGAGATCCAGGGTACAAGCGGCCGAAATGGGTTTCCTCAGGAAGATGGCTGGTGTCTCCCTTAGAGATAGGGTGAGAAGCTCAGTCATCCGAGAGGAGCTCGGAGTAGAGCCGCTGTTCCTTCGCGTCAAAAGGAGCCAGTTGAGGTGGTTCGGGCATCTGGTAAGGATGCCTGCTGGGCACCTCCCTAGGGAGGTGTCCCAGGCAGGTCCAGCTGGGAGAAGGCCCCCGGGGAAGACCCAGGACTAGGTGGAGACCCAATACCGGATAAGCAGATGAAGATAGATGGATGGAAAAGGGGTCTCCTTTATATATGGTGGCCATTTCCACCATTTTTTTTTTTTTGAAAAAAAACAAAACCTCAAAAACAAGAGAAGACAAAGCCGGTAAACACCGGACGTCCTCCCAGCTAGAGCCCAGCCGATTTATCGGCCGATATTAGGCATTTTTCAAACTATCTGTATTTATATTAATTCATCAGAATCATTTATGATGATTCTGATGAATACACTTTCTAAAATGACAAAACACCCTTATGAAGGTTGGCACTGTATAGTTTGTCCACCAGAGGGCGCTCTACGTCTAAAACTTATTTTTTTTAGCTACATTATCATTTTATTGAGGACTCATAACTAACATTAGGGAAATCTTTGTTTTGTTACATGTTTCTGGATTTAAAAACAATTAATTTGTATAGGGGCTGGTCATATAATTTAAAAATCATGAAAAAGTTGAATTGTCAGTAATTCCATTCAAAAAGAGAAATTTGTACATTATATTTATTCATCACACACACATTTCAAATGTTAATTTCTTTTAATTGTGATAATTACAACTGAAAACCCTAAATTCAGTATCTCAGAAAATTAGAATATTGTGACAAGGCTCAGTATTGAAGACACCTGGTGCCACACTCTAATCAGCTAATTAACTCAAAACACCTGCAAAGGCCTTTAAATGGTCTCTCAGTCTAGTTCTGTAGGCTACACAATCATGGGGAAGACTGCTGACTTGACAGCTGTCCAAAAGACGACCATTGACACCTTGCACAAGGAAGGCAAGACACAAAAGGTCATTGCTAAAGAGGCTGGCTGTTCAGAGCTCCGGGTCCAAGGGCATTAATAGAGAGGCAAAGGGAAGGAAAGATGTGGTAGAAAAGTGTACAAGCAATAGGGATAACGGCACCCAGGAGAGGATTGTGAAACAAAACCCATTCCAAAATGTGGGAGAGATTCACAGAGAGTGGACTGCAGCTGCAGTCAGTGCTTCAAGAACCACCACACACACAGACGTATGCAAGACATGGGTTTCAGCTGATGCATTCCTTGTGTCACGCCACTCTTGAACAAGACACAGCGTCAGAAGCGTCTCGCCTGGGCTAAAGACAAAAAGGACCGGACTGCTGCTGAGTGGTCCAAAGTTATGTTCTCTGATGAAAGTAAATTTTGCATTTCCTTTGGAAATCAAGGTCCCAGAGTCTGGAGGAAGAGAGGAGAGGCACATAATCCATGTTGCTTGAAGTCCAGTGTAAAGTTTGCAGTCAGTGATGGTGTGGGGTGCCATGTCATCTGCTGGTGTTGGTCCACTGTGTTTTCTGAGGTCCAGGGTCAACGCAGCCGTCTACCAGGAAGTTTTAGAGCACTTCCTGCTGCTGACCAACTTTATGGAGATGCAGATTTCATTTTCCAACAGGACTACCAGTACCTGGTTTAAGGACCATTGTATCCCTGTTCCTAAATGGCCAGCAAACTCGCCTGGCCTTAACCCTATAGAAAATCTAATAATCTAAATCTAATCTAATGTGATGTGCCAGACCCAACAACGCATAAGAGCTGAAGGCCACTATCAGAGCAACCTGGGCTCTCATAACACCTGAGCAGTGCCATAGACTGACTCCATGCCACGCCGCATTGCTGCAGTAATACAGGCAAAAGGAGCCCCAACTGAGTATTGAGTGCTGTACATGCTTATACTTTTCATGTTCATACTTTTCAGTTGGCCAACATTACAAAAAATCCTTTTTTGTATTTGTCTTAATAAAATTTTGGGACATACGGAATTTGGGATTTTCATTAGTCAGTTATGATCATCATAATTAAAATGAACACTTGAAATACATCACACTGTGATGAATTAATATAATATGCAAATTTCACTTTTTGAATGGAATTACTGACAAATCAACTTTCATGATTTTCTAATTATATGACGTGTGTGTGTGTGTGTGTGTGTGTGTGTGTAAAAATATTTTGGTAATTTCAAATCCCCAAATATTCGTATCGGTCTTAAAAATCAGTTATTGGTCGGGCTCTACTCTGAGCTTTTAAGTTACAAAGTCTTATGTCAAAAAGATGTCAAATTTGCCAAAAGATTACCAAAATAAGTGCAGAAAACAGCCAAATAAGTTTAAAAAGCATCTATGCATCAATGGCCTCAAACTGGGACAAAAATTCAGTAAACATGCAACAAAAAACAAATCAAATTGTGGTAAAATCATGAGTATATGGTCGAGGTGCTCTGGTTTCATACGTTAAGCCAGCTGTCAATTTGGGTGTGTGTTTTAAAAAAGTGAATAATGCTCAAACTCCAACCCGATTATCGGCCGTCTGACAGTCTGGCGAGGTCTGCGACTCGAGTCTGTTCGGTGTGTACCGTGCCGGCGTCAGTCTGGGGAACCGTCAGCCTTCATTTTGGCTGATTTGACTTGTTCAATCTGCCAATGGGCCGTCGGACTCAATGACCAATCTGATTGGTTGAGAGCTGGCCCTTGACTAGCGAACCAATGCACGAGAAAACCAGAGCTGACAACACCAGTATCTTATTAATAGCCATCGTATTTTCTTCCGTTCAGCGAGTAAGGACAACAATGATCCTTCTTGACTACTATCAGCCTTCTCTGATGAAAACAATGACTGACGACAGCGTGCTCTGTTTACTAGGTCTAGAGAGATGTTCCCTCATTTCCGACGTGACAGATTAACGGCGCCTGCTGATATGGAGACATATTACGTCTTGGGCATGCGCAGAACGTACGCTCAAGTCTGCGTCACTTCGCTGTGTTCCGAGGTACTTTTTTGAACCACTCAGGGAGACGGGAGCTGACTAATCAGTCAGACTGCCTTTTCTGCCGACGGTCAGCCGTCGGGTTGGTGTGTCAGAGCCTTAATGATGACAGACAAACTGAGACTCACTCCTCAAAGTTTATTTGTTAACAAACCAATCTGATTCTTCCATCCAGACGCCCCTGATGGTATTTGGGGTCAGTGTAAAGTCCAGCGTTTCCTGTTGACAAAGTCAAAAGTCTTTTAAAAACAAAGTCAGAACTGAATAGTGTTTCTAAAACACCAAGTCCAGGTTCTAGTGGTGGGTGAATAGGCAAATACTTTTAGGAGTAAAAAAAAATTTGTGTTAAAATTAAATTGATTCAATAAATTCTTGGTGATAATCAGATCAGATTTAAAGTTCATATTTAATGTGTTAATGTGTTTTTAGGCTGGATGAGAGACAACAAGTGACATCACTACCTGTGTGGTGAAGAGGGAGGAGATGTGCTTCACGCTGTAACGGTTGTTGCCGGCAGCAACCAGCTGTAGCACTATGAAATTCACCGACTGCTGAATGCCAATATACGGCCCCGTAGTCAGGGACCCCGACAGGCGCAGACTGTGTCCAGGATCACCGGACGGCATGTAGTCCACCATGTGTGTGTCTCTAAGAAACAGGTCTGCTCCTAGAGACACCGAACACTAAAGTTAGAACGCTGCAGTGACAAATCACAAGAGGCTGATTCTAGCAATTGCTGGGAAAAAACAGAAAACTTATGAATAGCATCAAACTTTTTGAAAAATCAAAAACAGAACACAGAGCTGGTAAAGACCAGACGTCCTCTCAGCTAGAGTCCAACCGATTATTAGGCATTTTCCAAACTATTGGTATTTATATTAATTTAACAGAATCATTTAATTACAAATAATTCTCATTAAATATTTAAAAAAAAGAAATAAAAACTACAAAACACCCTTCAACCACGTTATGTGTTGGCGCTGCATAGTTTGTCCACCAGAGGGCGATCTACAATGTCTGACAACACTTATTTTTAAACTGCATTATTATATTATTTTAGTGAGGACTCATAATGTTAGGGAACCTGTTTTTGTTAAACGTTTCTGGGGGAAAAAATAAATAAAAATCATCATCTCTATAGATTTGGGCATATCAGATTTTTAAAACCCCAAATATTTGTATCCGTCTTATCGGCCGGCTCTACTCTCTGAATGACCTTTTGAATCGCGGCAGACTGTATCTGCACCCGGAGGGGAGAAGCATGAATTCACCCCACGAGGGATGACTCGGATCAGCCAGGATGGCGCCTGCCTTCTTCAAGGATCTGGCCTTGTACAGATTATGCAGGTCATCTAAGGGTGTACCCGCAATTTTGCTGCACACCTTCACAATACCTTGCATTTGATTTTTCTGTTTAATAGAAAGTGACCCGTGCTAACAGGTAAAAGAGAAAGTTGTAACAAAAACATTTTCATAAAAACTGTATCGACATTAAAACTGCAAAGCTTACGGAGAGTGCATGCCGTTGTACCGTTGCACTAGTTCAACTGGTTGGTTGTCCATTACAACTGGGGAAGTAACAGTGGGATTTCTTCTGAAGTCAATGCACATCTTTCGTTTTAGCCACATTAATGTTTAAAAACGAGGATTTACACCAGTCAGTAAAATGAATGGTAGAAATAGGTGCATCAAAATTCACCAGAAAGCAGGAAATGAAGTGTTTAATGCTCAAAATTTTCAAGGGGTGGACCCCACATCATAAGTACACACACCCCCCACACCTTTGGGTTGCCAGGCCAGTTATGATTAGGCCAAATGTTGGTGCCATCTAACTTACATGAGACGCCCTGTGGAGAACCGGTATGTGCCGGTCTGATTTACGCGTGAAGCTCGGTGGAGTTTCTCACCATGAAGGACCACATGCGCAGCTTGTGATCCTGGCACAACGCAAAGATGAAGCAGACTTCATCCAGCTCTCTTACTGCAGGCTGAGTGCTAGGGCCGACTGATCCCCTTGGCTCGTTGAGGGCATCCTGGAGCTGGTCTTCAGCTCGAAGACCAACACGCAGCCTAGACAATTTGTCATGCCAATAAAGCAACATCAAATGAAATTTAGAGAGACACACCGTCGGAGAGAGACACAGGGTGAGAGAGCTAGAGACACATACAGTCAGACACACAGTAGAAAGAGATGGACACAGACAGAAGAACACAGACGCCCTGCCATCTTAACGGCGTTGTTAAACAAGGTAGCAAGTTTCCCCCGTTAGATGGCGCCTTCTCCATGTCTCACACACACACACACACACACACACACACACACACGTGTAAACAGTTCTAACGTGTGTCAGAGATTCAGCCATTAGTCTGTGTGTACCTTGAGTGCAGCCAGGCATTGCTGGTGCTGGGACTCAGCGAGCCGGGGATGACTGCGCTGTGCGCGGCGTCCTGGAGGTCCAGCTTCACCATCTCTAAAAACACTGACTGCATGTGCAGCTCCGACACCAGATGCTGGAACAAATGGGAGAGACATGTATATCCAACGTTATTTAGAGGATGAATGCATCTGCTGCTTTTCTGGGGCTTTCAGATATCTGCAAATTTTCAACAAAGTAAAAACTTGAATGTTAAGTGTAATGGGAAATTACATTTAACCAATGATTTACATATTATTCATAATTGTTATCTAATGCCTCTGAGTATATGACTTCTGAATCTATCCTCAGTGTCTCCTTTTTAGGAGACAACTGGATTTGTTATGACTTTGCATTTTTCCTTGAAGGATAAATGGCATTGAGTCTGACAAACAGTTGTCTAGAGCAGTTTATCATAGCAGGTCTCAGGTCGAGACCATAGCCTATCCAAAGAGACGAGGTGTTCTTTTTCAGTTAAGATAGAATGACCGGTAAATAAACTTGACACGTAGGGCAGATTCAGAAATACGTAATAGATCCAACTGTCTGCCTGAGGTCCATTAATTATGTTTAAGATTAAACTGTTTTCCAAACAAGGTTGTTTTTCCTCAGGGGCCTCGGGATATAAAGAAGTGTACTACTGATTGTATCCACATAGAACTCTTGTCACTCTTTTTGATTTTATTTGATTGTTCTCTGCAGTAAACCATTAAACTTTCACCGGGGACTAAACTTTGATTCAGTTTGCAGCCTGTCTTTATTCTGTTTCAACAGAGGTGAGACTCCCTCGCTGTACAAGAAACTTCGACCACATAAGGAACACACCGACTTATTGGGACGTCTTATTCACTGTATCTCCCAGAGTTAGATAAGTCCATACATACCCTTCTCATCTCCGTGTGTGTTTTCTTCTAACCGTATACTGGGAACTATAATCTCATAAAGATGAAGCACTGCAACTCTCTGCTCCTTGGGCGGAGTGATTTGCTTGCAGCACCTGAGAAGCCCCGCGTTGAGGAGCAGAGAGTAGCAGTGCTTTGCCTGTCTGAGAATATAGTTCCCAGTTTTACGGTTAGAAGATGGCTGTGTCTGGGGTGACCTCTAGCTCACCCATTAAGATTGTGCGCCCCATGTAGGCTGACCCCCAATTCCACTGGATGCGTAACGGCTGCGGATCGGCTCCGTTGCTTGACGGCTCCGTGCTCCGCCGTCCGTCAATACCCACCATATTTGTTGCAGAACGGCTGCGGCCATGGCGTGAAATGGACACCGGCCAAATGCGGGAGAATTTTGCAATTAGCGGGTAACACTGCCATCTACCTGCCACGTTGGCTGGTAGCCAATGAGAATTGAGTGATTCAGAGCGTCGGTAAGCAGGGTACGCAGTTGCTTACTGGCCCGGACCAATCAGGTACGGTGGCCCTGAGGTGCAAAACACAACACAAAAAGAGAAAACACAACACAAAAAGAGAAAACACAACGGCAAATCAGAAAACAACACAAAAAGAGAAAACACAACGACAAATCAGAAAACACAACACAAAAAGAGAAAATACGACATTAACCAAAACGGAAAAGGTAGGTACCCTTGGGTGACAGGAATCATCGCTGATTGGACAAAAGAACTGGTCCGTCCTTTGAACCGGAAAGACGGACACAGAGGCCGCTATCATGTATTGCAAACATTGTGGCAAAGAGTTCAAAGAGAAGCCTAACTTCTGCAGTGAATGTGGGAAAAGGCTGCAGGAAGACGGTGGCGACGCTCACGCGCGACCTTCAAGTAAACGGATGTAATGTTAATGTAACGTTAGGCTACTTTTGGATGGTGTACCGTTAGCCTACCAGAGCTAGTTGGCCAACTGTCAGTTTCCAGACCTTACTCGACAATTCCTTTGCAGGTGTTTCATGAATCTTGCCGTTTGGAGTGAAAGATGTATTGATGCAGGTTATAACTTACAGTAGGCAGTGAAACTGAAGACAGATGAAGCATCTTCAGGCTTTAGTTTATTTGCAGGCCAGAAAGAAAAGATTGTGTGTGTTTAGATTTGTTCACTTTCTTGCTTCATTTTTTATGTGTCACCAAAACTGCACCCCTATTTTACAAAAGATAATGTGTTGTCAAAATGTGTTTCTTGTATGCTGTAAAACATTAGACTACTGCTGTATGTATAATGTAACATATTTTTCCTTTGCTACCATGTAGAATCACAGACTATTCAAACCCCTACTCTAGGGACCTTTCTAGAGTACCGAAAGAGAAAAGCGGAAGAGAGGCAAAACTTCATGTGGGAAAATGAAATCAAAGAAAATATGTAAAGTCCAGGTAAGTTGGTTACAGAGTGAGAATGAACAACTGTTAACTAGCTGTTGACATTCTTCCATCATCTCAAGCCTCTAAAAGTAAGCCTGATGATAGGGTCATCTTTATGGTGACCAGTATATTTTTGCATAATACTAATGTGCTTCTGTGCCACGACCATATTACTCAGACAATGACACTGTCCTGTTTTCACTTTTGTACATATTTGCTAGTTTCTTATTATGATGAATATTTAACCGTGACATGCAAATCATTGTATTACCAATTACCTGTATTGAAAAGTAATCTGCTGTTTACTGGGTTTTTGATGGGCACGTAAAATTATGTTTGCCCGCAGTGGCTCAGGACTAACCCTCCATTCTAACCTCATAATTCAGTTGTACAGTTCATTGTATAATGACAATAAAGGCCACTTCAACATAAACAGTGGGTTACTGTTTTCAGTGATATTTTGAGTTAATAATTGCCCATTTTGTATCCAAGTGTGACATGTAACATAGCGTTATTGATCATTTTAAGTAAACATTGATCTTTAAACATTACCCACTTACAATTTAATTTATTTATTTTGAAGATAAATATTGGTTTGATGACCATTGGGAAGGGTGGTGTCCTCAAGCCAAAGCGTGGGAAAACTATTTCCCTTTCTACACATCCTGACATCACTGCCCTAGATCTGCTTAATGAGGCAGTAAGGAAAATGAGGGACTTCAACAAAGACCTGGATGAAGGACCTTTCCTCCTTCTTTATCCAGATGGCTCTGAAGTTATTAATATCCCTGGGACACAAAGACCATTTACTCTAAAAGCATACAAGGAAGAAATTGGCAAATCATATCAGCGGGTCATCATTTTTATCTGCCAGAAAAAAGACTTTGAGAAAGGTAAACTGTGTTGTTATGACCTAGTTGTGTCCAGTGCAGAGATGGCTGGACTTGCTATAATGCTATATGTTGGTCATTCATCACTGAGTATGGTCTGGGGGGCCTTTGGTTCGTCAGTCTGAGTGTCGGATATAGTCACATAAGAGGGAGGCTTAATGTCATGTCTGGGGTCTAACTCAGTCTTGTTCTGAAACGTAGGACCTTTGGCTCTCTGGTTTCCCTTGTTCTTTTTTTTTAATTTTTATTTTATTTTTCTGGCATAAGATGACTCACACTTTTTTAATTTATGAATTTTCAGACCCTGTTCTTGAGTTTTCGTCGCGGTACCAGAGTCTTTAAGTCGGCTAATTGTTTCTTACACTCTTCTAAATCTATTTCTGACTTTCCACAAATGTGCCTTGTCTTTTTCAGCTGTCTTATCTGCCATTCCGCGCATTATTAATTCCATTTGTGCTTTCCACGGTTTATAGGGTCCGCAACCTACGCTGGTAATTATATGATCTCTTTGGGCCTCCATTATTCCAAATTTATTCATTATTTCATGTATTTATTTAATTATCTTTTATTTATTTATCTATTAATGTACATTTAATTATGTTTATGAGACTACTTTCACACTAGTTAGTCAATGTCAGTGCTACCCTTCGTGATCACTCGCCGGTGTCACTACCTTTCACAACTCTATCTTTAGAGAGGTTACCTTTCGTCTCTGAGACTACTTTCACACTAGTTAGTCAATGTCAGTGCTACCCTTCGTGATCACTCGCCGGTGTCACTACCTTTCACAACTCTATCTTTAGAGAGGTTACCTTTCGTCTCTGACTCATCTTCACGCTAATTAAGCCAATTTAACGCTGCCTTTCGCATCTACTTAACGATCGTCTTTGCGCGATTTTCAGATCTTTTCGATGCTACATTCACACTTTCTCTTTAAAGTGCTACCCCTTAGAGTCTTTACTATACAACAACAAAACAGAATTTATCACAATCTGAAATGTTCCCACAATCCAACCTCTATTTCTAGATGTCAAGATACATCAAAAATATCATTCTAAATTGTCAACCAGAACCAAGGACCTCACACATTCAATTTAGCTTTCTCCAATAATGCAGATTTGATATAAACAGGCTCTGCTTACCTTTTTAAGTGAGGCCTTTGGTGAATGATTAGTGTCCGGTCCTGGTTGTTTTGTCCAATAGAACCTCTCCCTCCTGGCTGGCTCGCCAAATTGTTGGGCTTAAATCTTGCCCTTCTAGATTCTTTCAGGAAGAAGGGTTCAAGTCAGTAGGTTGGATAAAAGAACGTTTATTCATATGGAGTGTACACATTCCAGAGACAAAGTTACAGAGAACATGCATCCATAGCTCTCCCAAGTTTGTCTGACCCTCTAGCCCTTCCTGCATGATTCTTGTCCTCAAGGAGGGGTTTCAGTTGCCACCACGTGACATGTCCGTAAGATTCGTGTCTAGCAGCGATTGGCCTGCACAATAGATAACAGGTCTCAGACTGCTACTGGAGAGCCCTTTACCCAAACATAAGACGTGTCCCTATAACCACCCCTGGCCCTGCTTTTCAGACTCAACACACTCGGCAGAGCTATGGTTGGACACATTGTACCAAAACAACCTATGATAAGGTCTCAGTGAACTATAAACTACATGCTTCTTATTCAGAAATGTACCCAATAATCACACTGAAACCAAGCAGACTATGTGTAATGCTTTAGCTCTTTTACCTGAAAATCTAATGAATTTAACACATATGATTAATATAATGCACTACATGAATATGTTTATAAGCACACATGATATGAATATATTTTATTCCAACAATAGACACCATCAATGTAACTATTATATGGTCTAATATAACAACAATAACTTAATTGATCCTCATTGGGAAATTCACTTCTGGCAGCTCATCTACCATTCAGTGAAGAATTAGAAAGTCTGATGCCTGTGGGTACAAAATATCCTCTATATCTCTCCATCCTGCAGTAAAGAGAGAGGAGCCATCGTCCACCATCTGTTTTTGATGTTATGATTACATTTATACCTTTTAGACCAACGTCTATTGAAGTAAACTCATAATCATAGTATTATGTTTATTGCAGTTGTGTGCTTTTAAGCTTTGCTTTTCATTTAGGGGGAATATAAAGCCATTTCAGATGGACTGTTAACTACAAGCCTTTTGTGAATGTGCCTGACTTAAGAAATTGAAAGCGTATATGGAGAGTTAGATGATCGTGGATGCATCAAAGATCACTTCAGATATCCTATTCAAGCACAGAAGCACATATAAGAAAAGTTAACTCAATACTTTATCATGCCATATATTTGCGTCATGCAGTTTTTTGAATTGGCAATTGTACCATATTTCACTTAAATTAGCAAGAATAAAAGTAAACAGGGAAATGTGTCCACTGAATGTCATCTTCTGTTCTTTATCTCACCTCCTTAAAGGGATAGTTGAATATTTTGGCAATTTTCCTTATTGCATTAATCATCATTAGTCATATAAGCAGGTACATTCCTGTCCATAAGAGCATTTTGGAATGATAGGATTGTGTATTTGATTAGTTTAGAGCGACCTATACTGTCCAACTCCATTGTATTCACTGAGCAGCTCGCATCTGTGCTTCAGGACTCTCAAAACAGGCATTGGTAATATACCTTCTCATTATTATTGCAATAGACAGGTTTCCCAAAATGTTGAACTATCCCCTTTAAGTAATCCATAGAGTTTGTTACATAATTATGTTGTCATTTTATTGAATGTCCTGTTTCTACATTTCTTAACTTTCAGACTATACACTTGTATGAGGAGCATAGTTATGCCAATACCTCCACATGTCTTGATGTCGAGAGCTCCTGTTACAGGTGTGTTTTGTGTAATTGTATATAGATTGGTAGACAAAATATCAGAAACATTGAGGGGTAAACACATTTCTCTCCTGACAAAGGTTAGATATTGAGTTTAAGCTGGAAGAGCTCGTCAACAATTTGATTGGTTTGATTTGATTGGATATGCATTTATGTGTGTCTATAATTACATTGTGTGCACATGTCTTTGTTTTGCAGGAAGTACACCAACCTCTTTGCACCTATCGTCATTGACGATGATGAAGTTCTCGTTCTTGAGGAAAAAAAGGACATGCCCTCAGAGAAATCTGAGTGAGTCATATAGACACAAGTAGAAAATGAACAAGCTCTCTACTCTGTCCAAAATAGAATTATACAAATGTGAGGACTCACTAAAATGAAAACCAATCTGACATTCTCTGCCTGTAACTACTTGAATCAGGTCCAGTTGTTGAGATGTGTGTTTAAAGAGAGTCCATTGGAATTAAGTTAATAAGAATAAAAAACTTGCTCATTCTTTTATAGATTGACTTATCAGTGTCTCTCGTGTCAATTTCATGTCAGGATATAGTCTATGAATATGGAATGAAAGATTTGTGTAAAGTAGCTACTGTGCTTTGAATCTATTTTTAATGTCTAAAATAAGTTTTTTTCGCTTTTTTCTAGACCCACAACTGTGCAGGCCTCTGAAATAATTGCAAATTTGGCACTTGCAATTGACCACAAGAAAGTCAGCAGGTTCAATATATCCAGATCTGATGTATGGGATGGAGCTGTAAGAGGCTTTCGACGCAGCTCATACTCCGAAAAAAGTGAGATCTTTGTGAAGTTCACAGATGACGCAGGGTCTTTAGAAGAAAGGTTGGACACAGGTGGGCCGAGGCGAGAAGTCCTCACACTTCTAATGGTTCACCTGAGAAATCGTCCCATCTTCGATGGACCTCAAGAAAGACGCTATCTTGTGTACAATCCCACAGGTGGGTTTTTTGACGTTATATTAAAATGAGAAGTTTCAGATAATTTTCTTCTTTTTTTTTCTTCCAGTGATATACAGGTAAAAGCCAGTAAATTAGAATATTTTGAAAAACTTGATTTATTTCAGTAATTGCATTCAAAAGGTGTAACTTGTACATTATATTTATTCATTGCACACAGACTGATGCATTCAAATGTTTATTTCATTTAATTTTGATGATTTGAAGTGGCAACAAATGAAAATCCAAAATTCCGTGTGTCACAAAATTAGAATATTGTGTAAGGGTTACATTTTGAAGACACCTGGTGCCACAAAGTAATATGCCGATTAACTCAAAACACCTGCAAAGGGCTTTAAATGGTCTCTCAGTCCAGTTCTGAAGCCTACACAAACATGGGGAAGACTTCAGATTTGACAGCTGTCCAAAAGGCAACCATCGACACATTGCACAAGGAGGGAAAGACACAAAAGGTTATTGCTGAAGAGGCTGGCTGTTCTCAGAGCTCTGTGTCCAAACACATTAATAGAGAGGCAAAGGGAAGGAAAAACTGTGGTCAGAAAAAGTGTACAAGCGATAGGGATCACCGCGCCTAGTCAAGATTGTGAAAAAAGGGTGTGGACAGCTGCTGGAGTCAGTGCTTCAAGATCCACCACCAAGAGACGCTTGAAAGACATGGGTTTCAACTGCCGCATACCTCGTGTCAAGCCACTGTTGACCAAGAAACAGCGAAAAGCGTCTCACCTGGGCTAAGGAAAAAGAGCTGGACTGCTGCTGAGTGGTCCAAAGTCATGTTTTCTGACGAAAGCAAATTTTGCATTTCCTTTGGAAATCGAGGTCCCAGAGTCTGGAGGAAGACAGGAGAGGCACAGGATCCACGTTGCCTGAAGTTTAGTGTAAAGTTTCCACCATCAGTGATGGTTTGGGGTGCCATGTCATCTGCTGGTGTCGGTCCACTCTGTTTCCTGAGATCCAGGGTCAACGCAGCCGTCTACCAGCAAGTTTTAGAGCACTTCATGCTTCCTGCTGCTGACCTGCTCTATGGAGATGGAGATTTCAGGTTCCAACAGGACTTGGCGCCTGCACACAGCGCAAAATCTACCCGTGCCTGGTTTACGGACCATGGTATTTCTGTTCTAAATTGGCCAGCCAACTCCCTGACCTTAGCCCCATAGAAAATCTGTGGGGTATTGTGAAAAGGAAGATGCAGAATGCCAGACCCAAAAACGCAGAAGAGTTGAAGGCCACTATCAGAGCAACCTGGGCTCTCATAACACCTGAGCAGTGCCAGAAACTCATCGACTCCATGCCACGCCGCATTAATGCAGTAATTGAGGCAAAGGAGCTCCAACCAAGTATTGAGTATTGTACATGCTCATATTTTTCATTTTCTTACTTTTCAGTTGGCCAACATTTCTAAAAACTCCCTTTTTGTATTAGCCTTAAGTAATATTCTAATTTTGTGACACGGAATTTTGGATTTTCATTTGTTGCCACTTCAAATCATCAAAATTAAATGAAATAAACATTTGAATGCATCAGTCTGTGTGCAATGAATAAATATAATGTACAAGTTACACCTTTTGAATGCAATTACTGAAATAAATCAAGTTTTTCAAAATATTCTAATTTACTGGCTTTTACCTGTAGATGGTAATTATGTATGATAATTCTGTACTCTCTATAACAGCTGTCAGGGAAGATGAGTATTATCTTGCAGGCAAAATGATTGCTGTGTCCGTCATACACGGGGGACCAGCACCACATTTCCTCTCAAAGGACCTTGTCAACCACATAATAGGGAAGCCAAGTTTCAGCGCCACTGTGGAAGATGTAAAAGATGAGGATATAGGGAGAGCTCTACATCAGGTAGAAAATGAGATAAGAGATGATAAGTTGTACTTATTTAAAGGGACAGATTTCCACTTATTTCAACCAAATGTAAAAGTCATTTCATCTTTTTTTTTTTTTTTAATGCAAGATTTCTGTTCATCAAGGACAAGAGTAAACAAGCGTGTATGTTTTAGGGTTGGCCTAATAATACCTTTTTTTTAAATAGGTCCAGGAAGCCGATTCGCAGGAGTCTTTGCAAAATCTAATTTTGCAAAACAGCACAATGTTCCAAACAGCTGGATGCTTCCGACCTGTCAAAGCTTGTGAGAAGCATACACTTGTGGAGGAGTACCTCAAATGGTACATTATAGACCGCAACCACATTGCCATTCAACGGTAATATTTAAAACCCTTTTTTTCTTTGCCAACAATCATCCAAAAATGTAATAGTTTAGTTTTTAACTTATCCAACATTCAGTCAGTATTACAAATTGCCTATCACTGCAGCCACTGACACATTGTGAAACAGTGTCACCAGGTATTTCTGAAATAGCATGATTGAGGAGCATTCTTACTGGGTTAGATTGTTCTAACTTCAGTTGCTATGTCCTCTTATTGTCCTATTCAGGGAAATGCTGAACAAAACATTTTAATGTATTGAACGATACTAGCTAATATTAGGTTCCATCACTTTTATGATCCACAAATAGGATCATGTAAGTGTGTAAATCATGAAATACAGTCTGACACTGAGTAAACTTTGTTAAAGACAAATATTTAACTTTTACATGAGCATGTCCACTAGATTCAATTGAAAGTTCTGTCTTATGTACCTTTTGACATGGCGAAACATATTGCAGTTCCCCTGGTTTATTTCTAGCTAGTACTAATGAAACAATTCAGCTGTTTGAAACCATAAAGGTTCAGTAATTAGCAGCTCAGGTTATGCTCCATTTGACCCTCAAATACCATCCGGCTTATCTGTCTATTTTTCCTTTGTGTGCTTAGTGCTCAAATAAATGTTTGTGCTTTGTTTACCACACTTCTGTTTCTTACAATGTGAAATCAAGATTTTTAGGAGATAAGTACAAATCATGATGATCTCTCCTTTTTTGACATCACAACTAATTTCTGTACACTATGAAATGTTGTCTGTATGATCCCATATAAACAATCTACTTTACCTTTACGCATGAGATTATACAATCAGAATTTATGTCAAAATATATTAAATTGTGAAAAAAAGCCACCGCTCATCTGTGGGCAAGATTCTTCTGAGAGGTGCTTGAGCTGAACATTTTTTGACACAAAAAATACAAAAACAGCAACCGCACACTCATAATGCTGTGCAATCATTAATTTATTTCTGCAAGCTTTCAGTCTGTGACCTCCTTCAGGCATACACAACAAGTGAAAGCTTCAAGAAATAAATTGATTATTGCACAGCGTTGTGTATGCGGTTGCTGTTTTTGTTTTATCTCTACGTATTTTGCACACATTGCTGTTATATGTTTGGTAGTATTGTTTTCTGTCAGACCTGATAAATCACACCTATGTCTTACAAAATAATTGTCCTTAATAGATTCAAAGACGGACTGGCTAGTCTGGAGTTTTTGGCTTCAGTCCAGAAGCATCCTGGTGTGCTGGCTCCTCTCCTGTGCTATTCTGCCAAGGCCCTGACTGCTGCAGAAATAGAACGTCTGTTCATCCCAGACTTCAGCACAAAGGGAAGCAACAGGTGGCAGAGAGAGACCAAAGTTATCGGATTTTGGGCTGATTTTCTACTGGAATGTGAAGGTTTGTCGTGGCTATTTTGTTAGATATACAGTCACGGAAAACATTAAGAGACCACTTTTACAAATGTTTCTTTAAAAGCATCTTTTTTTTAAATACCAACACAAACAAGTCATTAATGAGACACTGATTAAGTGATCGCCTGAAACACATCTGGTTTTATAGGAAGATTATAAAAACCACTGCTGGGATTAAACATTGACATCATCCCACTAAAACTGATGTATAAACGCATAAGTTAAAATACTCATATTGTGTTGTGTTGCTGAATAATAATAATAATAATTCTGCCGGCCGACAAGTTTTTATTTCCTTGCAAGGAAAGGTCAGTCCTCACCTGAGCGGTGATGGTAAAGGAAAGACTCTGAGAATGGGGAGACCTAAACATTTATACCTGAGGAGAGGAAAAATAAATAAAATATGTTTCACATCCCTTTGTCTGCTGCAGGGGTCGGCCCCTTCCCCAGAGAGTGTTTTTACACCCTTTTGTCTGTTGCAGGTATTGGCACCGACCCCAAGGGTGTGTTTCACACCTGGGGCATCCTGCAGGGTTTTGTGTCTCGGTGGGAAGTTAAGAGGTCTAGACATGAAAATACACAAATGGTCAACATACAAAAGGAGATCTGATACCTTTGGGGAAAAGCATGGTGTAGGGACATCTCAAGTGATTGAAACATAGACAGATTCAAATTTACCATTACACTAGTTGTCATTTTCTGCCAATAAATGCCCTAAATTACAGTATTTTCATTACAATTTTGGGAGAAATGTTGTCAGTAGTTAATAGAATAAAACAGAAATGTTCATTTCACTCAAACACTTACCTTAAATAGTAAAATCAGAGAAACTCATCGTTTTCAAGTGGTCTTATTTTTTCCACGACTGTACAGTATATGAATTGTATAGTGCAGTCATATTTGTAATTTTTATCTTCTTCAATGAAATATAAAGCTAATGAGTAACTATGTTTTTAGATAATGCCATGTCAAGCAATGCACTACTACAATGTTGACTTTCTCTTTTTAGATGAAGTGATAGCTGTGTCCCTCCCAGATGTGCTGGTGTTTGCCACTGGCTTGTCAGCACTGCCACCAGCAGGAATAACACCCCGTCCAAGTATAGGGTTTTTAAATGACTCGCCGTTTCCAATGGCAACCACATGTTCGAACACACTCAAGCTCCCACTACTCGACTCCTACAGTGTCTTTAGGAAGAATATGGAGTTTGGCATCCAAAATGCACCAGGCTTTGGGTGTTTTTAGTTGCCAAAAGGACTTTCATGCATAATCACTTTTATTAAAAGTGGTTTGAGCTGTGGCTTGATTTAGGCTGTTTTTTGTTTGTTTTTTTTTGTCTTTTATTTTTATCAACTCTCTGTTCAGAATAATGCAAGGTCGTGTCTGCTTGTTTGCATCAGTTACTGTACTGCCTCTCTTGTTAAAAGGCCATTTGGAACGTGTCATGCATTAAAGTAAAGTTAAAATAAGGTAAAGTAAAACCAGTGTGAGTGCTTCTTACATTGTTCAAATCTGTGCAGTTAGCTACTTGCATAGCATTAAAATCTCAGAGTGGTGTCCTGATTTGTTTGTTATTGCTGTTTCCTGTTTTTTACAGCTCTACATATATTTAAAGAAAAAAAAAAAGAAATCAGAACAAATGCTTTTTGTAAGTAATTGTTGTTTACATGAAAATTGAATCAGAAAATAAATACAACTTTAAGTGTAAAATGTCTCCATTTCAGTCCCACAGTTCAAGTTGCCAAATCTGAAAATTCAAAACAAACACTTTTGGTATATTATCCTGTGATTTATCTCTTGAAGCAATTTGTAAATGTTGGATCACATTTATGAATGGGAAGTGTTTTTCAAAACTTAGGCATGTATAGTCGGACACTGTAGTTTTCTCTGGACCTCTGCCAAATCTGACCAACGATGACATGTACAGCCGCATGTCGTCATTTCGCCGCTGGCTATCGAGGTGGTGTCCAGCTAATGATGTGGGCTTTGTGGATCACTGGCAGTCTTTCTGGGGAAGACCTGGTCTGATTCGGAGAGACGGCATTCATCCCACTTGGGATGGAGCAGCTCTTATTTCCAGAAATCTGGACAAGTTTATTAGTGGACCTAATCCCTGACAATCCAGAGCTGGGACCTGGAGGCAGAGTCGTAGTCTAACACACTTCTCTGCTCCTTTATTCCAGGAGTTATCTAGTAAAATCCCATAGTGACGGTGTCTGCCCCGACCATTAAAATTATTTAAATCAAAGGTAAATAGAGGAGGAGCTGTGCATGAAAACCTCATAACAATTAAAACCACAAGTGCAATAGTGCAAAAGAATAGGAGAATTAAATGTGGACTCTTAAACATCAGATCTCTCTCTTCTAAAGGTGTACTAGTAAATGAATTAATATCAGATTCTAATATTGATCTATTTTGTCTTACTGAAACCTGGCTGGGTGATGGAGAATATGTTAGTCTGAATGAAGCCACCCCCCCCAGTCATATTAATACTCACATTCCTCGAGGCACAGGCCGAGGAGGTGGAGTTGCAGCTATCTTCGATTCTAGTCTACTAATCAGCTCTAAACCTAAACTACATTATAACTCATTTGAAAGTCTTGTTCTTAGTCTTTCACACACAAGTTGGAAATCACTGCAGCCAGTTCTATTTGTTATAGTGTACCGAGCACCTGGTCCATACTCTGAATTCTTATCTGAATTTGCAGAGTTTTTGTCAAATTTAGTGCTAAAAACGGACAAAGTTGTTATTGTAGGGGATTTTAATATTCATGTGGACGATGAGAATGATAGCCTTAGTACTGCGTTTATCTCTCTTTTAGATTCTATTGGTTTCTGTCAAAGTGTTCATAACCCGACTCACCGTTTTAACCACACCCTCGATCTTGTTCTGGTCTATGGTGTTGAAATTGAACATTTAATGGTGTTCCCACAGAATCCCTTTCTGTCTGACCACTGTTTGATAACTTTTGAGTTTATACTGCTGAACTACACGCCAGTAGGCAAAACCTTCTATACAAGATGTCTATCTGATAGTGCTGTAGCTAAATTTAAGGATGTGATTCCATTAGCATTTAATTCATTACCAAGTCACAAAGTAACGGAGGACTCCTATGCTATTAGTCCCTCCCAAATCGATCATTTTGTTGATAGTGCAGCAGGCTCGTGCGAATGACACTCGACTCTGTTGCCCCTCTAACAAAGAAGATAATAAAACAAAGACGGTTAGCTCCATGGTATAACACTGAAACTCGCAAATTAAAGCAAATATCACGGAAACTTGAGAAGATTTGGCGTTCCACCAAATTAGAAAGTTCTCGTTTTATCTGGCAAGATAGTCTTAAAACATATAGGAAGGGCCTCCGTAATGCCAGAGCAGCGTACTACTCGTCATTAATAGAGGATAATAGGAACAACCCCAGGTTTCTTTTTAGCACTGTAGCCAGGCTAACGGAAGGTCACAGCTCTACTGAGCCAAGTATTCCCATAGCTCTTAGTAGTAACGACTTTATGAGGTTCTTCAATGATAAAATTATAACTATTAGAAGCAAAATTCACCAAGACCTGCCTTTAACTGGCACTGACTTATCTCTAAACTCAGGAACCTCAGAAACAGCTGTAAAACCAGATATATGTTTAGATTGCTTTGCTTCACTTGATCTTTATCAATTTAATTCAATTATTTCTTCATCTAAACCATCAACCTGCCTCTTAGACCCCATCCCGACTAGGCTACTTAAAGAAGTTTTACCCTTAGTCAACACTTCTCTACTAGATATAACCAATCTGTCTTTATTAACAGGCTATGTACCACAGCACTTTAAAGTGGCTGTAATTAAACCTCTTCTGAAAAAGCCCAACCTTGATCCAGATGTTTTAGCCAACTATAGACCTATATCCAACCTTCCATTTCTCTCTAAGATTCTTGAGAAAGTAGTCGCCAAACAGCTGTGTGACTTTCTGCATAGCAACAGTTTATATGAGGATTTTCAGTCAGGATTTAGAGTTAATCATAGTACAGAGACAGCACTTGTGAAAATTACTAATGACCTCCTAATTGCATCAGACAAAGGACTTATCTCTGTACTGGTGTTATTAGATCTTAGTGCTGCATTTGATACCATTGACCACCATGTCTTATTACAGAGACTGGAACATTTAATTGGCATTAAAGGGACTGCTCTTAGCTGGTTTAAGTCTTATTTATCAGATCGATCTCAGTTTGTTCATGTTAACGATGAATCCTCCGTGCACGCCAAAGTTAGTCATGGAGTCCCACAAGGATCTGTGCTCGGTCCAATCCTGTTCACTTTATATATGCTTCCTTTAGGCAATATTATCAGGAAACACGCCATAAACTTTCATTGTTATGCAGATGATACTCAATTATATCTATCGATCAAGCCGGATGAAACTAATCAGTTAGCTAAACTTCAAATGTGCCTTCAGGATATTAAAACCTGGATGAGCTGTAATTTTCTAATGTTAAACTCAGATAAAACTGAAGTTATTGCTCTGGGACCCAAGCACCTCCGTGACGCATTATCCAAAGAGATAGTTACTCTGGATGGCATCACTCTGGCCTCCAGCACCACTGTGAGGAATCTTGGAGTTATCTTTGATCAGGATTTGTCCTTTAATTCCCACATAAAGCAAATTTCAAGGATCGCCTTTTTCACCTACGTAATATTGCAAAAATCAGGAATATCCTGTCTAAAAATGATGCAGAAAAACTAGTCCATGCATTTGTTACTTCTAGGCTTGATTACTGCAATTCTTTATTATCAGGCTGCTCGAAAAATCCATAAAGACTCTTCAGCTGATCCAGAATGCTGCAGCACGTGTTCTGACAGGAACCAGGAAAAGAGATCACATCTCTCCTGTTTTAGCTTCTCTGCATTGGCTTCCTGTAAAATCCAGAATAGAATTTAAAATCCTTCTTCTCACCTACAAAGCTCTTCATGGTCAGGCACCATCTTATCTTAAAGAGCTCATAGTACCTTACTACCCCACCAGAGCACTACGCTCCCAGAATGCAGGGTTACTTGTGGTTCCTAGAGTCTCTAAAAGTAGAACGGGAGCCAGAGCGTTCAGCTATCAGGCTCCTCTCCTGTGGAACCAGGTTCCAGTTTGGGTTCAGGAGGCAGACACCGTCTCCACATTTAAGAGTAGGCTTAAGACTTTCCTCTTTGATAAAGCTTATAGTTAGGGCTAGCTCAGGAGAGTCCTGAACCATCCATTATTTACGCCGCTATAGGCAAAGAGATAACCGTTGTTGTGATTAAGAACTATATATATAAAATTGAATTTTCTCTCTCTCTCTCTCTCTCTCTCATATCCACCTCCTCTAGACAGAGGGATGGTTATGTCTCTCTCTCTCTCTCTCTCTCTCTCTCTCCTGTCCACCTCCTCTAGACAGAGGGATGGATCTCTCTCTCCCCCATCTCCTTTAGACAAAGGGATGGATATCTCTCTCTCTCTCTCTCTCATCCACCTCCTCTAGACAGAGGGGTGGATCTCTCTCCCCCATCTCCTTTAGACAAAGGGATGGATATCTCTCTCTCTCATCCACCTCCTCTAGACAGAGGATGGATCTCTCTCTCCCCATCTCCTTTAGACAAAGGGATGGATATCTCTCTCTCTCTCTCTCTCATCCACCTCCTCTAGACAGAGGGGTGGATCTCTCTCTCCCCCCATCTCCTTTAGACAAAGGGATGGATATCTCTCTCTCTCTCTCTCTTCCCATCTCCTCTAGACAGAGGGATGGGATCCGGTTGGCTCCTCTCTTTACCCTGTCTCTCTTAGTTATGCTGTAATAGTTTAGACTGCTGGGGGACTTCCTTTGACACACTGAGCTCCTCTCTCCTCCATCTTTTTATCTTTCTATCTTTCCATTTGGGGGCATCCATGTCCCAGAAATGCTTGTTACTAACCTAGCTCTGGGGAGTCATTCCCCGGAGTCCTTATGTTCTTTTCCCCCCAGAATGTTTCCTTGGATCAGGGAGGCTCAAAAATCATGGTAGCAGCTGTCGCCATGGTCCCGCTACACGTCTTGCAATGCCGTGTTCATCCTGCTAAGCTCTGCTGTGCCTTGTAATGCCGCACAGTGCCCTGCTATGCCATGAACTACTACAAAGAACTACTACAAACTATTATTTTTTGTGACTGTTATTGCCACTCTTCATTCTAACCCCAACCGGTCGTCAGACACCGCCCACCAAGAGCCTGGGTCTGTCCGAGGTTTCTTCCTAAAAGGGAGTTTTTCCTCGCCACTGTCGCATTGTTGCTTGCTCTGGAGGAAACTACTAGAACTGTTGGGTCCTTGTAAATTCTGGAGTGTGGTCTAGACCTACAATATCTGTAAAGTGTCTCGAGATAACGTTTGTTATGAATTGATACTATAAATAAAATTGAAATTGAAATTGAAATAGTCCACCAGTCATTTACTGATAAGCATTAAAGCAAAATACTAAATAAGGAAAATATTGTCTTAATACGTCCATGTTAATGTGGGATACCTAAAAAGGTAGAAACGGGTTCCAATAGTCCATATCTATAGCCCAGCTATTTCCTTCAGAGTGATGTACAGTTCTGAGGCTGTCGTAGTCCGTGTTGTTCCACTGCCTGTTGTAGGTATTCCTCTATGTCTGGATCACCGCTTAAATCAATCACTTGCCTTGCCTCAGGAAACACATCCAGTTCCCTGTCTTCAACAGCAAATCCACAGTCCCTTGAACCAAATCTGCAAAATTAGATGATACAATGATATAAAGGAGAAGGTTTGAAATGGTCATTGTTAGATTTGTTTGCTTGTTGATATACAGATATTTCTAAACAATGGTAGAGACAGATAGCTTCTAAATTCAACAATGGATTATACCAACATGTACAATTGTCCAAATATATCCCAGTTTAGGCTATACCACAACACCTTGCATTTTTTGTAATGTATATGATCATTACTACCTGTAAGGCAAGAGATACAGTTCATTCGGAATCCCTCCTGGACATGATGCATGTCTGCTTGGTCGAATCCGGTGCTTGTTCCATAGGTCCATACATTCATCCAGGTCTTGCTGCAGAACATTACTGAAGCAAAATCTCAGTAAGCACTGGTGTTCGTGGCTGCCATTGAAGATTCCAGAGTCTCTTAGGTCTCCAAACAAGTCCATCCAAAACTGAGACCTGGGGATGCATTATAATAGATAATACATTGTTATAAGGAAATTTCCCCGTTGTGGGATAAATAAAGTATAATCTAATCTAATCTTTTTTATAATGCGCTTTTACAAGTGCTCAAAGAGGCTTACATACAAATAACACCATTTAAATGTGGATACATCTTAACAAAAGCATCACAGAGAAATTTTACAACAGTAGTGATTCAATAACTTTGGGAAAAATATGGCTTCCCATGTTCAGTATTAGGCTATCACTTAGTGTTTAAGTGGCCTGAGTTAAACAAGAACACTAATAATAATAATCACAATGACAAATACGGAGATTTTAATAACACTATAACACTGATCAGTGTAATAGAGACAAAGGTCATCACTATACAGCTTCCACTGTACTTTTCATCCATCAAACAACACAGATGTACCAACCTCCCACTTCTGAAAAAAGACCACCATGACTCAATACGCTGATTCGATGTTGATGAGCCGTAACTGTGGCTAGACGAGCCTGCATAGTGGTCCATATGCGCGTGACGGAGGGTACATTGTATTGCTGCCATGGTCCCATTTTCTGTTCCGAGGTCAGTTCTCAATCTCATTGGAACCACACAAATACTCTTGCCACAATTAATATAATTGTGAGCAATGACAGATGGATTATTGTTCGTTGGTCCACAAACAAGCCACATTATTTTTCTCGAAAAGCCATCGATACATCCTGAGAGTGCCAGGCCAAATGGTTTTAGTTTATCATATCCATCTACATGCCATATGTAGTTTGGACCCATGGAGTGATACGTGCGTCTTGTAAACCTCCTGCGTGTTCTCAAAGTCCCTCGTGGATTCAGCTGTTTCAGTAGCCTCATTACGACATCACGTTTAACGCGAAGCCTGTGCTTTTGTTGGAGAACTTGACACATAGTCCGATAACCGAAGAGTTTCCCTGGTCCTTCCAGCTCTGTCAGAATGGCACGCCTCACCTCAGGGAGTGGGGAATAGTTGTGTCTTCTGTACAGCCCTGCTTCTTTTAAACGCATCTTCAGCGTACACAGACTCATGTTTACGTTGTGAAATGTCGACAGCATATCCAGTATCACGTCATATTCATGTCCGGCATCAAAGTATTGCTTAATAGCAGCGTGTACCTAGTCATTTGTGGCGCTCATGATTTGGAAAAATGGAAACAAACCCCGTCTTTCCGGTTCAAAGGACGGACCAGTTCTTTTGTCCAATCAGCGACAATTCCTGTCGCCTGAGGGTACCTACCTTTTCCGTTTTGGTTAATGTCGTTGTGTTTTCTCTTTTTGTGTTGTGTTTTCTGATTTGCGTTGTGTTTTCTCTTTTTGTGTTGTGTTTTGCACCTCAGGGCCACCGTAATCAGGGGCTCGCATGAAAGCCATTGATTGACAGCCGGGCCCCTTATCGCAGTTTCGTTACTCGCGATAATCCCAGAAGTCCAACGTGCAGCCACTGACCAATCGGGAGTTAGAACGGGTCAAATTCATTTCCGTGTTTCTGACATGAAGACAAGACGTGTGACTCGTACATCTCACATTAACTAACGAAACGTACAGCGATAGAAGTCCTGCCAACCTGTAAACATTTTAACATCAATGTACGCTGTAACGTTTATTTTCACTATAAAGTCGCTGAAGGTCGTTGCTGTTTCATTCCTGTTGGAAATACACACCAACATTAATGGAAACCTAATGCCTCCGCCGTCGTTCTGGAAGATGTCTGTCTCATGTGACCTTGTTATTTGTCCACGCTGTGACTATACAAAGCGTAACGGTGGGGAGGCAAACATCAGTAAATTCTAGAGTGGTATATTGCTATTGCAAATATCCCACTAACACTGAGTAAAAGGGCCAAAACTGGACTAAGTTTACTATAACGCCACCTAATGGCCAATCTTCGCCAAATTTGGTATAGAGCCACTGAGCGGCATGCCAAACAATCCAAAGTTTTGTAATTAAAGCGTTTACTGCGGCAGAGATATTGCCATAGCAAATGTCCCATTTAAATGCATTAAATTTGGCAAAACCCGTCCCGGTTCATTATAGCACCCCCTTATGGCCGATTGCCAACAAATTTGGTTTCAGACTGGAATGTTGAACAATGATGCCAGGTTCAGCTCTGATACCTATTAATTTGGCAAAGATGTGCTAAAGTTTGTGCGGCGTATATCATCAGATTCACCTTGAATCAAAGAACACTTGGATGTGTGGCGTTTTAATCTGCAATGTGGGCGTTATAGGCAAAAACACGTTTGGCGTCATTATAGCGCCACTTAGTGATACATATGTGTAATATTTGGTATGTGAGGTCCATAACCCATTGTAAATTTGAATTTGCCACATTTGTATAAGTGGTGAATCCTAACCTGGGTCCCATAGGCCACGCCCCCTTTGACAAATCTGTAGCACCCTGTAGGCTTGGCCTCAGGAGTGGGCCTAGATAGTACCCTCAAAATGTCAAAATCGGAGGAGCTGTTCACACTATAAACCATTTGTACATGTAGCGCCTCCTAGTGGCTAATGTTTGTATAATTTGTTGGGCAGCCCCAATGGTCATGGCAAACAAGAATCTAAAGTTTTGCATCGATAGCATTTATTTTGGCCGAGATATGGCAAAGTTTGTCTTTTCGTAGCTAGCTATAGAAATGTTACTTTTATTCGATAATTATTTTAATAACTTTTTAATCAGGTGATCTGGAGATGCTACATACCAAGTTTCATGCAGATCGGTCGCACGGTCTAGGAAGAGTTAGAAAAAGTTGGTTTACGATAAATTGCTACAGGCGTTCCCATATCAGGAGATTCAGCTGAATTCAGGAACGCGTGGAAATATGTATTTTTAATGTGTGATGTACGTTTGGAAGTTATAGGCCAACATTTATTGCTATAGCACCACCTAGTGGTGGAAGTGGGTGAATGTTTTTGTCTGAGGTCCTTACAGGGATCTAGACCAGTCTTGAATACGGCACGGCACCCCCCGTACGGTTTAGGCTGTACCATCAGTTTTAGGCTGAGGAAAACAATAGAGTTCCACAGCTCCGCTGGATCTGTGAAGCGTGTTGCGTCACAGCCCCCTCGGACTTGGACCCCTAAATAGGAAAATGATGGTGTTATTTTGTCACTTATTGGAAGACGTACACTGTTGGAGCAAGTTACCTCCAGGTAGACACGGCTAGTAATGTACAAATACTTCTTTACTGTGCTCAAGTGGATTTCAGATATTTTTACTTTACTTTTTTGTGCAGACTTTTTACTCCTTACATTTTAATATGAATCTGTTCTTTCTACTCCTTACATTTAACAAATTTGGCTCAATGCTTTAGTTTCAAATAACTTCAGTTGAGTTACCGTTATTGTTTTGTGTCATCAATACCAAATTCAATCTAATTGGACAGAATATACGTTGCACTTGACGCACCACTACAAGACAACTTGAGGGAACGGCGACATGGTTGAAACTTAAGAAACCGAAGATCCCAGAGATTGGGCAGACAAGCAGCAAGACATTCCCAATTATCCTCGGCCTTATCTGAGAGAGAAGTTTGAGATAGTAGGCATCAAGACTGATTCCTGGCAAATGGGTTTTTTTTTTTCTTTGCAGAAGCCATCTCGAGCACACACACATGTAGATTACTTAACATGTTAAGAGGATAGATTCAAAAGAGAAACTTGATCTGTGAATTCTCACAGAATCACAGCTGAATTCATACCTTGCTCCTCAGTCAGAATCTTATTAACCTGGAGTCCCAGTCTCTGATGGCTAAACATCATGTGATTATTGTGACAAACACAACATAGGCTGTCACTTGAATGGTGTTTGAGCAAACTTTAGCAATCAAACAGTCATAGACAGCTAAAATGTTTTTGGAATGATTCCCCTCATCTGTTAATATTCGCAATGAGAAGAATATTTCATGGATTTCACAAATTTCAGTATGACACGTTATGCTGGAAACAGTTTACATCCGAGCATGCCCGACTCAAATCTGCACTCGACTCACATCGGGGAGTGACGAGGGGTGCGGCAGCAGCAGCCTGTGGACGGTCTGATGAGTGGAGATGAGGATGACGACGTTGGTGAGCGTCTCCTGTATGTGGACTCCTCCGGGCAGAACGCTGCAGTTCCTCAGCCGCAGGCTCACCGCGTTATTCACCAGGTTGGTGTCCAGCGATTGCTCCACCAGCTTCACAGAGTCCCCGGACGTACACCTACAGTACACCGGGCAGATTTTAAATGCAGTTTGTGTACTGATGTGATACATGTTTACAGTAAAGAGTCTTTTGTTGAGGTTAGTGAACTAATTTTTTTATAGTTTGTATGAAAGGAGGATGTGACTCACCAGTGAATCAATCTGTTATCCGCATAAAAAAAACGCTCCGGCACCGTCGGGAACGTCCGGGAGATCACTCACACCTGCACACAGAAAGAACGAGAGCGAGCATTTAACGTTAACGTGGAATATTAGTAACTTGCTGAACTTTAACTGCAGTGAAGTCATCTGAATAGTAAAACACATGATGAATATAATAAAGCAGAGAACACGGCGAGAAGAGCGCTGTAACGGGCGGGTCTCTTACCGAGGTCTACTATGAACTCTCTGAACCTCAGAGGAGTTTCTAGGAACCGGCAGACCTCGACACTGACGGCGGCTCTGGCCTCAGGAGTAGAGACTGTGCACAGCCGGTTCAAACATTTAAAGAGACATATACAGATCACACACACACACACACACACACACACACACACACACACACACACACACACACACACACACACACACACACACACACACACACACACACACACACACACACACACACACACACACACACACACACACACACCTTTCGAAAAAGCTCGACAAGTGAGCTGTGCTCGGTATCTCCAGCTCACAGCAGACCCAACGTGCCTTCTCATGCACGTCGCCTTCTTGCCATTCGCCGAATTTCGTGATTTTTTTTCTTTTTGTTCTGTTGAGAAAAATACATGTGTAATCACTTACATGAAATTAACTTCTTAAATTAGTTGTTATAAACGTTATACTTACGCATACTTACTCCAAATAATTTAAATTCCATAATTCTGTAGAAAATCAGAAAGAGGAAGGCATTAGGGTTACAGCATACATATTCTTACTGGATAAAAATGGCTTTTTTTCAACGACACTCAAGTGTGTTGGAAATATTTCCATTTAAAATAGAATAGGAAGAGATTTTTATCATTTTGACAAGTCACATCAGGACTACACCCCTAAATGCATTGAAGCAACTGCCATGTGATTGGTTGATTAGATAATTGCATTAATGAGAAATTAAACAGGTGTTCCTAATAATCCTTTAGGTGAGTGTATATCCATACACATACATGTCCACACATATCCATATCTATACACATATGGTCCCAACCCCATTAATAAGGCAAGAAATTCCACTAATTGACTCCGACAAGGCCCACCTGTGAAGTGAAAACCATTTCAGGTGACAACCTCATGAAGTTCATTGAGAGAACACCAAGGGTTTGCAGCGCTATCAAAAAAGCAAAGGGTGGCTACTTTGAAGAAACTAGAATGTAAGACATGTTTTCAGTTATGTTACACTTTTTGTTAAGTACATAATTCCACACGTGTTCATTCATAGTTTTGATGCCTTCAGTGATAATCTACAATGTAAAGAGTCATGAAAATAAAGAAAACGCATTGAAAGAGAAAGTGGGTCCAAGCATTTGGCCTGTGTGTAAGATAGAGAGATAGATAGATGCGCTATGTTTCTGGTGTGTAAAGACTGAAAAATCCAAGCCGCCACGCAACTGACATACAACAGAAACGCCATTAATTAACATTAGCGAGCAAACTCCAGCATCGTCACAGAGCTCAGAGAAGATTAGGTGATGGTTACACAAATAATGGCTACCAACATTTAAGAAATGAAAGAAAAGAAGAACTGACCCTTTCTCCTTGTAAGGCATGTTGGGAAGCCAAAAGGTTTTTGCTGGCTGCTTTTTAAACGCAGTGAACAGGTGTTTTCAGTTGACAAGCTGATTCCTCTGGAAAGCTCCGCCCACCTACGGGCGCGTTCATGCACAGACAGTTAAAGACATGGACCCATTCCCAATAACGTTCAAATAATATAACTCAGTTTTCAAATCTATCTCTAATGGCACATAAGAATTAATGAAAAGTTTTTAAAACTAAATGAAGTGCAGACGCTTTGCTGCTTGCTCCTGCCTCTGCTTGCATATTTTTGCTGATAATCTTGCTTTTCCTCTGAGAGAAACTATGAGCAGCGGCTCTTGGATACTTATAAATCACTGGACTATACATTTTTGGTAGACATAGTAGGCTATTGCCATATTTTAACCTTTTTCTGCGTGAGCGTGGCCTACCAATAGCTCAAGCCTGTCCTACAGTGACTGCAGCTAAAGCTAATTAGCAGCAAGATGCCTCCTTTTTCTGTGGATGACTACTACAAACTCCTTCAGAAGATTGCACTTCTGGAAACCAAGGTTCACCTATTAGAAGTGAACGTGGAAGTGAACAGATCTTGTGGAAATGACACCACTTTACCATGGACCCAAAACAATGGACAAAAGCATGCTAACCCACGGCTAATTAGCACCAAGAAGACTACAAAGAAACAGGAGGGCTGTGGAACGGGTAATAAATCAACAAGTGGTAGTCCCCCCTGGAAGTCGGCTGGTGCGAAGCCTAAGAGTAAATCATTTTCCTGGGAAATGGGAGGACGACTAACGGGCAGGGCACAGCGCCCTGAGATTTGTGATACGACCGGCTGACCTGCATTATCATCCCAGCAGAGCGCCTCTTCAACCCCTGTACCTAGTCGGACACAGCCGTGGACAGCTGCAAAAGGGAAAATAAGCAACAAAATGCCTCCCCAACAACTTGATGTGCAAATAGATAACAGATTTGCTCCTCTGCTGCTGGATGCTGGACAGCCATCTGATGACCGGGATTGCGTCTCATCGCCACACAGCAGGGTAAGGACCAAGAGCATTTCAAAAAGTAAAAAGCTAACAACTGGGCCTCAAACCCTGATTGTGGGTGACTCTGCTGTAAAAGATTTAAAAAACAGTAAAAACACCAAAATACTGTTTTCCCAAAGACACGGTGTCTGACTTGACCCAAAGAATCCCAGATATCATGGCAGAACACCCAACTGTGAAGAACATTATACTACATAAAGGGTTACATGATGTTGTAAAGCAACAGTCTGAATTGCAGAAACTGGAATTTATGGAACTGCTAAACAAAGTCAGCTCCTTAAACGCAGACATGTTTATCAGTGGGCCTATACCGCCAGTGAGAAGAGGAGCTGAGAGATTCAATCGACTGTTGGCACTAAACAAATAGCTTTCAACTCAATGTATTGTCCATTCTCTGCAGTTCATTGACAATTTTAACATTTTCTGGGAGCGCTTACATCTTTTTAAAGCAGATGGACTTTTCCTTAACAAGCCAGGAGTAAAGCTGTTCACCTCTAACCTACTTTACTCTCTGCGCTACGCCACTGCTCTCTCCGTCAAGGACACAAGACCAGACCAATCTAAACAAGAGGAAAATACAACAAAATTTGGCAGTGAGTCACCACAGCCCCCACCTGTGCACAGATTTGACCGTGGGAGACAAGAGAGCAGAGATACGGAACCTCAACTCCCCTTTTCACCTGTCCAGCACCCCTCAAATCCCCCTACCAGCCCCGAATCACTCTTTCCCCTACCCACATGTTGGAGTTCACTGACCAGATGAAGCAGCTGGTAGATGTTGGAACCAAATTTACCCCCCTTCCTTCCCCCATCACTCAACCCCGGACAAAAGTAAAACGCCAGGCACCTCTGCCCGATAAGGACGCTTGTGTGCAAAATCCAGCAAGTAAAACTGATATGTGCCGGGCCTAGGCTCCAGGACTAGTGACACTCATGACTTTTTCAAAGACAAGCCCGGGCCCTGTGTTTTCAATTCTTCCTCAATTTATGCTGTGATAGGCAATAGAAAAAGGATGGTGAATAAGCACTTAACTGCCAACTTAGCAAATTTAGCATCCATTCCTTGTCAGCCACAGCCTGTTACAAAAAATGAGAACACACTAACACTAGCTTTACTAAACGTCAGGTCTTTGGCAGGAAAATCATTTTTAATCAATGATTTTATTATTAATCACAATCTAGATTTTATGTTTTTAACTGAGACCTGGTTAGACCATAATAACAGCGCTGCTGTTCTCATCGAATCAGCTCCCCCTAACTTCAGTTTTATGAGCGAGAATAGAGTGAATAAAAAAGGAGGTGGAGTCGCCATTTTGTTTAATGACTCGTTCCACTGTACGCAAATATGTTATGGAAATTTTGCTTCTTTTGAATATGTGGTTCTACAGTTAAGATCCTCCCCTCAAGCTATATTTCTAAATATCTACAGGCCACCTAATTATTGTGCAACCTTTATTGATGACTTCACTGAACTGCTGTCTATAATCTGCATTAACTTTGATTGTGTAATCATTGTGGGTGATTTTAACATTCATGTTGACAACCCCCAGGACAGCAGGACCAAAGAACTGTGTTGTGTTTTTGAGAACTATGGACAGACTCAACATGTGACAGAGCCCACGCACAATAAGGGGCACACGCTGGACTTGATTGTCTCCAAGGGTCTGAACATTTCCAAGGTTGTGGTGACTGACGTTGCTCTGTCTGATCCTTCCTGTGTTTTCTTTAACGGCTCTATCTCTGTGCCCAAAAGTGTCCAAACAAAGATAATCAGAAAACGGTTTATCACTGAAAACACCAGTGAAACATTTACTCAGCTTTTCTCCTCTACACCCGCTCTCTCAGGGCTCTCAGTCACTGAGCTTGTAGATCATTTCAACTGTAAAATTACAAATGTTATTGATGCCATTGCTCCCACTAAGGTCAGAGTTGTCTCTTGTAAGAAAAGGTCTCCATGGAGAAATGTCCCACTGGTGAGAACAGAAAAAAGAGTGTCGAAAAGCTGAACGAAGGTGGCGAAAAACAAATCTCCTGGTCCATTATAACGCCTATAAAGAGACTTTGCATTTATAATTTGGAACTGAGGAATGCAAGGCCGTCCTTCTTCTCTGATATTATCTCTAGAAACAATAATAATTCACGTGCTTTGTTTGCTACTGTCGATAGGTTAACAAACCCTCCAGTACCAGTAGCATCTGAACTTTTATCTACCAAGGCCTGCAATGACTTTGCCTCCTTCTTCAAAGAAAAAAATTCTAAAGATTAGACAAACAGTCAGTGCCTCCATATCAAGTACAGGATATGTGTTCTCACAGTGTTCAAGCAGAACTAGTTCCAATATGACTGAGTTTCATGCGATCAACCATAAAAATCTGGAGGACATTATACAACATCTGAAAACCTCCTCCTGTTGCCTTGATATTCTACCAACGGGTGTTTTCAAAAATGTCTCGAATTGTTTGTCTTCTGATCTTCTACAGATTGTGAACACATCTCTTCTTTCAGGAATCTTTCAACAGGCCCTGAAAACTGCAGTAACCAAGCCACTCTTAAAAAAGAACAATCTAGACACATCCCTAATGAGCAACTATAGGCCGATATCAAACCTTCCGTTCTTAAGTAAAATCATTGAAAAAGCGTTTTTTCAACAACTCAATTATTTCTTGTCACTAAACAACAGCTTTGATACCTTTCAGTCGGGTTTCCGACCACACCACAGCACTGAGACGGCTCTCGTTAAGGTCTTTAATGACATCCACCTTAACACAGATAATGGCAAAATTTCAGTCTTAGTATTACTTGATCTCAGTGCTGCATTTGGTCGACCACGACATATTACTAGACCGATTGGAAAACTGGGTTGGTCTCTCTGGCTCAGTACTAAACCGGTTTGAATCCTACTTACAGAATAGGGATTACTTTGTGTCAATAGGTAATTATACATCTGAGCGTACAAATATGACGTGTGGAGTTCCCCAAGGCTCCATTCTGGGGCCTCTTCTGTTTAACATCTACATGCTTCCACTGGCTCAGATTATGGAAAACAACAAAATAAGTTACCATAGTTATGCGGATGACACACAAATTTACATAACCTTATCGCCAGGGGACTACAGTCCAATACAGAAACTGACTAAGTGCATCGAACAAATTAACGGCTGGATGTGCCAGAACTTTCTGAAATTAAATGAGGGAAAAACTGAGGTGGTTGTTTTTGGAGCAAAACAGGAACAATTAAAAGTCTGCGCTCAGCTTCAAACAACAATGTTAAAAACAAAGCCAGAAATCTTGGTGTAATCATGGACTCTGACCTGAATTTTAACAGCCACATTAAGACAATTACAAATTCAGCCTATTATCACCTTAAGACTATATCAAGGGTTAAAGGACTTATGTGTCAACAGGATTTGGAAAAACTTGTCCATGCTTTCATCTTCAGTAGACTTGACTACTGTAATGGGGTCTTTACAGGTCTCCCTAAAATATCAGACAGCTGCAGCTGATTCAGAACGCTGCTGCTCGAGTCCTCACTAAGACCAAGAGACTGGATCACATCACTCCAGTTCTGAAGTCCTTACACTGGCTTCCTGTGCCCCAAAGAATTGATTTCAAAGTTCTTTTGCTAGTTTATAAATCACTAAACGGTTTAGGGCCAAAATACATTTCTGATCTGCTAGTACACTATGACCCCCCCAGACCTCTAAGGTCATCTGGGGCAGGTCTACTGTCTGTTCCTAGAGTCAGAACTAAACAGGGGGAAGCAGCGTTCAGTTTCTATGCTCCTCATATCTGGGATAAACTCCCAGAAACCTGCAGATCCGCTGCTACTCTGTTCTTTTAAATCAAGGCTGAAGACCTTTCTTTTCGATGTTTCCTTTCTTTACTGTTTAATCTTTTATACTGCACTGTAATTTTTATTCTTGTGTTTTAACTGTTTATTTTTTAACTGTTTCTTCTGTGTTTTATCGGTTAAATTTCTCATTCTTTAGAATTGTAGTGGTCTTAGTTGATCCTTCTGGTAGACCAACATTCATTTAACTTTGGGTCCCTGGTCCCTACACTGAAAACAGTGTGCGTGGGTGGGTAATCATGAGAGAGAATGAAATTTGTGTGAGGTGGACCTGTTCACCACAGACCCAAATCTTCTCAGCTGTTGCTACTGACATGCTGCACTGTCTCATGTTATGTTTGGCACATTGTGCTTATATCATAAGGTAATACAATGTGTAATCAAGTGATGACTGATTAACATTAATGTAAATGTCCCAATACCTGTTGATACTACAACAGTGCAAAGGCTCTTAACCCTACAGTTTTGCACATATCATGCAAGATTTGATTTCTCAATTTTTTGCACAAAACTCCAGAAAGTGCCATTTAATAGTTTATTTTTCAAAAAACATTCTGGGGGCATACCCCCAGAGCCCCCCCATCCCCCCACACAACAAATCCCATTTTAAACCCTGAATGATAATGATGCTGAAAGAGCCAAAGAAATTGCTTTGTACGGGGCAAAATATGGGTTGCCCCCCCCAATCTCACTCCTAGGTTTTTGAAAAAGTTGGCAGCTCTGCAGCTGAGGTCCAGAGCTTTCTATATCAGCTGGTCCTATGTGTGTAGTACCTTCTGTTGTGGAATCTTGAGTGCATCGTTCTGTGGTTTGTGCTTTTTTTGCACTGCGTTTATGTATTTTGTGTATTTGCATCGCGTTGAATGCTGCGCATGTGTTGTCGAATGAAGTTTTCTTAATTTGCTTGTGTTTTGTTTCTTTGCATGTTTTCTGAAGTTGCAGGGCGTTTGCCCCTGTCGGCCACCGTAGAATCAACCCCAGAAAGCGATCATTTCACTTACTGCGGTTTGTCTTGGATTTTGTAGTTCCTGCAATTTTGACACTTGTTTCTCTGGAACGGGACATAACTGAACCCAGATACTTTTTCACAAGACAGAATGTCATAACGCCCATCAGAAGTCTTGACTCACTTTGGACCAAGTGTATTGTGCGCTTTGCCTTTGTAGAGCAGAATAGCTCAGTTGTGTTATCTGTGCATTAGCATTTCAGAACAAAAACACAGATGTGTGTTATCTCAACAAAAGTATTGAAAACCTGAGTCTGAAAAAACAAAAACGGGAAATCGTTTTACAGTGCACTAGTTTTTTTTATTTTATAACACAAAAGAGTGTAACGCTGGGGTCCGCTTTTTACAGATGGTGGCCGTTTCCAGGGTTACGCTTCACACCTTTTTGAAAAAGAAAAAGAAAAATCAAAAACAGTAAGAGAAGACAGAGCCGGTAAAGACCGGACGTCCTCTTGGCTAGAGCCCGACCGATTTATCGGCATTTATATTAATTCATCAGAATCATTTATAATGACTAATGATTCTGATGAATACATTTAAAAAAATAAAGACTAAACACCCTTGAATGTTATGAGTATTGGTGCTGCATAGTTTGTCCACCAGAGGGCGCTCTACATCATCATTTTATTTTGAAGACTCATAACAGAAATCTATTTATTTTAAGTATTTAAAAATGTGTGTGTATATATAAATATTTTGGTAATTTCAAATAACCAAATATTGTATCGGTCGGACTCTACTCTTAGCCTTTAAGTTATAAAGTCTTATGTTAAACGTCAAACTAAAAAAACAAAGTCAAAATTTGCCACAATTTTACCATAATAAGTGCAGAAGACAGCCAAATAAGCTTAAAAAGCATCTATGCACGGTCAGCCGTCGGGTTGGTGTGTCAGAGTCTTAATGATCACAAACTGTGAGACTCACTCCTCAAAGTTGATTCTACAAACCAGTTGGATTCGTCCATCCAGACGCCCTGATGGTGTTTGGGGTCAGTGTAAAAGCCAATGTTTCCTATTGATAAACAGTCAAAAGTCTTCTGAAAACAAAAATGAGTCAGAACAGAATATTGTTTCTGGTTGAATAGGCAAATACTTAGAGTAAAAAAGTATTAAAATTAAATTGATTCAATAAATTCTTGGTGATAATCAGATCAAAGTTAATATTTATGTTTTTAGGCTAGATGAGACAAGTGACATCACTACCTGTGTGGTTAAGATGTGCTTCACGCTGTAGCGGTTGTTGCCGGCAGCAACCAGCTGTAGCACTGTAAAATGCACCGACTGCTGGATGGCAATATACAGCCCGGTGGTCAGGGACCCCGCCAGGCGCAGATGGGGACAGTGTCCAGGATCACCGCACGGCATGTAGTCCACCATGTCCGTCTCTAAGAAACAGGTCTGCTCCTAGAGACACAGAACACTAAAGTTAGAACGCTGCAGTGACAAATCACAAGAGGCTTATTCTGGCAATTGCAAGTAAAAATTGTCAGAATAGCATCAAAAACCTTGGGAAAAAAAAAAAAAACCTACATCAAAAACCAGACGTCCTCTCAGCTAGAGTCTGACCGATTTATCGGCTGATATTAGGCATTTTCCAAACTATGGGTATTTATATTAATTTAACAGAATCATTTAAAATGACATGATTCTGATGAACACATTAAAAAAATGAAATAAAAACCAAATGTATTAGTGCGCTTTGCCTTCGTAGGGCAGAATAGCTCAGTTGTGTTATCTGTGCATTAGAATTTCAGAGCAAAAACACAGATGTGTGTTATCTCAAAAGTATTGAAAACCTGAGTTGAAAGTTGACCCAAAACAGAAAACAAAAAGGGAAAATCATTTTTACATTGCACTAGTTTTATTTTTACACCAAAGGGTGTAGCACTGGGGTTCTCTTTTTACAGATGGTGGCCGTTTCCAGGGTTACACTTTAAACCTTTGAAAAAGAAAAAAAACATCAGCTCCGTGTTTACTAGGTCTAGAGAGATGTTCCGTCATTTCCGACGTGACAGATTAACGGCGCCTGCTGATATGAGACATATTACGTCTTGGGCATGCGCAGAACGTACGCTCAAGTCTGCGTCACTTCGCTGTGTTCCGAGGTACTTTTTTGAACCACTCAGGGAGACGGGAGCTGACTAATCAGTCCGACTGCCTTTTCTGCCGACGGTCAGCCATCGGGTTGGTGTGTCAGAGCCTTAATAATGACAAACTGATCATGTCAAAATGACAGATGATTCTGATGATTAAATATTTAAAAAAAACTACAAAAACACCCTTCAGCCACATTATGTGTTGGCGCTGCATAGTTTGTCCACCAAAGGGCGATCTACAATGTCGATTGACAACTTATTTTTAAACTGCATTATTATATTTTAGTGAGGACACATAAATAATGTTAGGGAACCTGTTTGTTACACATGTCTGGATTAAAAAAAAATCATCTCTAGATATGGGCATATCAAATTTTTAAAACCCCAAATATTTGTATCCGTCTTATCGGCCGGCTCTACTCTCTGAATGACCTTTTGAATCGCGGCAGACTGTATCTGCACCCGGAGGGGAGAAGCATGAATTCACCCCACGAGGGATGACTCGGATCAGCCAGGATGGCGCCTGCCTTCTTCAAGGATCTGGCCTTGTACAGATTATGCAGGTCATCTAAGGGTGTGCCCGCAATTTTGCTGCACACCTTCACGATACCTTGCATTTGATTTTTCTGTTTAATAGACAGTGACCCGTGCTAACAGGTAAAAGAGAAAGTTGGAACTAAAACATTTTCATAAAAACTGTATCGACATTAAAACTTACGGAGAGTGCATGCCGTTGTACCGTTGCACTAGTTCAACTGGTTGGTTGTCCATTACAACTGGGGAAGTAACAGTGGGATTTCTTCTGAAGTCAATGCACATCTTTCGTTTTAGCCACATTAATGTTTAAAAACAAGGATTTACACCAGTCAGTAAAATGAACGCCCCAGAAGATACTGTGGGAGGTGCTGCCGGAGTATGGGGTGAGGGGGTCCCTTCTCAGGGCCATAACCAAAAATGACCAAAGGGAGAGCTGTGTCCGGGTTCTCGGCAGTAAGTCGGACTTGTTCCAGGTGAGGGTTGGCCTCGGCCTGGGCTGCGCTTTGTCACCAATCTTGTTGGTAATATTTATGGACAGGATAGAGACATAGTCGGGGTGGTGTTGCAGTTTGGTGGGCTCAGGATCTCATCGCTGCTTTTTGCAGATGATGTGGTCCTGATGGGCTCATTGGCGACTTTCAGTACTCACTGGATCGGTTCGCAGCCGAGTGTGAAGCGGCTGGGATGAGGATCAGCACTTCTAAATCTGAAACCATGGTTCTTAGCAGGAAAACAATTGAGTGCCTTCTTCAGGTAGGGAGTGAGTCCTTACCCCAAGTGAAGGAGTTCAAATACCTTGGGGTCTTGTTCGCAAGTGAGGGGACCATGGAGCGTGAGATTGGACGGAGAATTTGAGCAGCGGGTGCGGTATTACATTCCATTTATCGCACCACTCGATCTACCAATCAGTGTTTGTTCCAACCCTCACCTATTGTCATGAAGGCTGGGTCATGACCAAAAGAACGAGATACAAGGTTCAAGTGGTCGAAATGAGTTTCTTCAGGAAGGTGGCTGGTGTCTCCCTTAGAGCTAGGGAGAGAATCTGTGCAGCTTCAGGTTTATAATGGACGTACGCTGCTGTGGAGCTGCTGCGGCAGATGTGCCGCCTTTGTGCTCTGTATTTCTGACATAGTTTCGGTTTTTCACCTCCAATGTAGAGCAGTGTACATCCACTTCCCTAAACGTTGTGTCATTCAGAGACCAGAGTCTCAAGCGGGGCTCTGAGTCTGTCAGTAGGTCTGAGATCTACCGTATCAGTAGCGCAATCACGTAATGCACCGTAGACTATGATGCAGGTGGATAATTTAGTGAAATATTGTGACTTTGTAATAGCCTAATATCACTATATTAGTCTCAAAATATCACAACTCCTCCGAATCTCAGAGAGCACAGATGAGATATTTTGAATGTGCACAAAGTTTTGCACATGAGCAGAAATCTTGCTAGAACAAATCTGAAATTTTACAGTCCAGGGGTTTATTATTTCATTAAAATGAATTAATGTATTGAGGTGAACAATTGTCATATGGAGGTAACTTTCCCAACAAAAGACCTAGGCTACATGTGTGGTGACTCAGATTTAGTTAGAAAAGTCAATCTACATGATAGTTGAAAGCAATACAAAATGCCTGCCAGCCTTACTGAGATATATTCCATTATGTTTTTACATATGGATTGATGTAAGTTTCCCTTTAAAGAAAGATATTTCCAGCATACATCAATTCAGAATAAGGTAGAAATAGGTGCATAATTATAATATAATAACAAATTCACCAGAATGCAGGAAATGAAGTGTTTTAATGCTCAAAACTTACCCCACACACCCACACCCACCCACCCACACACACCCACCCCCACACACCAGAGATTCAGCCATTAGTCTGTGTGTACCTTGAGTGCAGCCAGGCAGTGCTGGGACTCAGCGAGCTGGGGATGACTGCGCTGTGCGCGGCGTCCTGGAGGTCCAGCTTCAACATCTCTAGAAACACTGACTGCATGTGCAGCTCCGACACCAGATGCTGGAACAAATGGGAGAGACATGTATATCCAACGTTATTTAGAGGATGAATGCATCTGCTGCTTTTCTGGGGTTTTCATATATCTGCAGATTTTCAACAAAGTAAAAACTTGAATGTTAAGTGTAATGGGAAAATTACATTTAACCAATGATTTACATATTATTCATAATTGTTCTCCAATGCCTCTCAGAGTATATGACTTCTGTATCTATCCTCAGTGTCTTGTCCTTTTCAGCAGACAACTGGATTTGTTATGACTTTGCATTTTTCCTTGAAGGATAAATGGCATCGAGTCTGAGAGAAACAGTTGTCTAGAGTAGTTTATCATAGCAGGTCCCAGGTCGAGACCATAGCCTATCCAAAGAGACGAGGTGTTCTTTTTCAGTTAAGATAGAATGACCGGTAAATAAACTTGACACACGTAGGGCTGTAAAATCGTCAGGGTCTCCAAGGCCAAAACAAGAAACAAAAACCCATACTAACTGAAAAGGAAATGGCAACTGATCTATAAAGTCAAAACAAAAGACACAGTGCTAAACTCCCTAACTGTCCACAAAACAGGAGAAAAAGGGGGTCAAAACAAATGGCAGGGAACCCTTACCAGCTTCAGATAAAATAATGATGTCCTAAATGACATGCACCAACAGCGAGCAGAACACCAACTACTGCAAACATGACAGGAAGTGGAGGCAAGAAGAAGGGGGGAGTCTTGGGCCTGGGAGCTTTTATGCACCCTCACTAATAACTAGATTGGAAACACCTGGAGGAGGATCAGTCACTCCGGGATGGCACACCTGAAACAAAAGCAAAATAGCTCTCTTCCAAAAAGAGGCCAGAGCAGCATTAGAGAACGTAACACCCCCTCCCATAAGAACAAACACAACCCAGACATTGACCTACACTACTTCCGGCACCTAAACACTACATGAGAAAAACGAAAAGTCACGCACGAGACAAAGTATCAGCAACAATATTGTCAACACCTTTCTTGTGTCTTATGTCTAGATTAAACTCTTGAACTAGTAATGCCCAGCGCATCAGCCTCTGATTATGGTTGTACATACGGTGGAGAAAAACCAGGGGGTTGTGGTCGGTGTATACCACGACTGCATTGCTGCTGGAACCCACATACACTTCAAAATGTTGCAAGGCAAGGTGCAACGCCAAGGCTTCCTTCTCGATAGTGGAGTAGTTAAGCTGATGGCGCTTAAACTTAACTGAGAAGTAGGACACAGGATGGCTGATGTCGTTAGGCCCGTCTTGCAGCAGCACCGCTCCGGCTCCAGTAGCACTTGCATCCACCTCGATCTTGAACGGCTTAGTGAAGTCTGGGGCGGCCAGTACTGGAGCACTACAAAGAATAGACTTCAAAAGGCTGGTTTGGGCTACACAAGTGAGTGAGAAGGGCTACCGCCACAGAAAAGTTTCGGCAGAAACACCGATAATACCCGGCCATTCCTAGGAACCGCCGAAGCTCACGTCTAGTTGTGGGCACAGGGTAAGACAGAATGGCCTCCACCTTTGCAGTTACAGGGCGCACCTGCCCTCCGCCAACCTGCTTCCCAAGGTAGGTCACAATGGCCTTCCCAAACTCACATTTGGCCAGGTTGAGAGTCAGAGAGGCTTGATCTAAACGGGCAAACATCATTAATGTGGCCATGTGATCAGACCAACAGGATGAGTACACCACAACATCATCCAGGTATACATTGCAATTAGGCACATCACCAAGTACCAGGCTCATAAGACGTTGAAAAGTCGCTGGCGCGTTGCACATTCCAAACGCCATTACTGTATACTGGGAGAAATGGTCAGGGGTGACAAAGGCAGAAATCTCAGATGCTCTAGGAGTCAGAGGAACCTGCCAGTATCCCTTCAACAAATCCAACATTGTGATGTAAGTAGCTGCACCTATACTATCCACACAGTCTTCCATGCGTGGTAAAGGAAATGAGTCGGGCACCGTGACTGCATTAACTTTACGAAAGTCGGTGCAAAAACGTGGAGAACCATCTGACTTGGGCGTTAACAGACAGGGAGAACTCCAAGAGCTACGACTAGGCTTGGCTAAGCCATTTTCAAGTAGGTACTGCACCTCCTTCTTCATCTGCTCCTTTTTGGCAAAGGGCACCGATAAGCGTGCTGCTTGATGGGGGGAGTATTGCCAACATCAATATCATGCTCCAGTACAGTGGTGCATGAAGGCACATCTCCAAAAAGGGTGGGACAAGACTGAATCAGACTTTGAACATCCCCTTTTTGGGCATCTGACAGATAGGAAAGGTAAGTATCTAGTTTATCTAGGATAGCTGAATTTGGCAACCTACTACATTGCTGTAGATCATCGTAGATCACTGGAATTGACAACAGAGAGACGAAGGTATCGGTAGCCACAGGCTCAAGCTGAATCTTCTTCAGTCCCTGGCCACTTCCCCTGGAATGAAACAGCTTAAGCATAGTCACATGACACAGTCGTGATGGTTGTCTCCGGCCCGGAGTGTAAATGAGGTAGTTATTGTCTTTAACTCTCTCTTTTACGACATATGGGCCTGTGAACCGTGCAGTAAGAGCGGGGCTGGATGTAGGGGTCAGCATTAACACCCTATCACCAGGCTGAAAGGTACGCTCAACCGCTCTCTTGTTATATTGTCGTTTCATGCATTAGAGAACGTAACAGGCCTCGGGATATAAAGAAGTGTACTACTGATTGTATCCACACAGAACTCTTGTCACTCTTTGATTTCATTTTGATTGTTCTCTGCAGGAAACAATTAAACTTTCACCGGGGACTAAACTTTGATTGAGTTTGCAGCCTGTCTTTATTCTGTTTCAACAGAGGTGAGACTCTTAGATAAGTCCATACATACCATCTCCATGTGTGTTTTCTTCTAACCGTATACTGTGTATACTGGGAACTAAAATCTCATAAAGATGAAGCACTGCAACTCTCTGCTCCTTGGGCGGAGTGATTTGCTTGCAGCATCTGAGAAGCCCCACGTTGAGGAGCAGAGAGTAGCAGTGCTTTGCCTGTCTGAGAATATAGTTCCCAGTTTGTATACGGTTAGAAGATGGCTGTGTCTGGGGTGACCTCTAGCTCACCCATTAAGATTGTGCGCCCCATGTAGGCTGACCCCCAATTCCACTGGATGCGTAACGGCTGCGGATCGGCTCCGTTGCTTGACGGCTCCGTGCTCCGCCGTCCGTCAATACCCACCATATTTGTTGCAGAACGGCTGCGGCCATGACTGACAGCCAGGGCGTGAAATGGACGCCGGCCAAATGCGGGAGAATTTTGCAATTAGTGGGTAACACTGCCATCTACCTGCCACGTTGGCTGGTAGCCAATGAGAATTGACTGATTCAGAGCGTCGGTAAGCAGGGTACGCGGACACACACACACACACACACTTCGAAAAAGCTTGACAAGTCTGCCGTGAGCTGTGCTCGGTATCCCCAGCTCACAGCAGACCCAACGTGCCTTCTCGTGCACGTCGCCTTCTTGGCTTTCAAGAAACTTTGAAATCATAGCATCCGCGGTGATTTTTTTGATTTTGTTCTGTTGAGAAAAATACATGTGTAATCACTTGAATGAAATTAACTTCTTAAATTAGGTATTTGTTATAAACGTTAGCATACTTACTCCAAACAATTTAAATTCCATAATTCTGTATAAAATCCAAAAGAGGAAGGCATTAGGGTTACAGCATACATATTCTTACAGGATAAAAATGGGCTGCCCAGAGGGGTGATTAAAAAGGAATGGACTAAGTGTCAGTCGAAGCTGTCTCCGTGCTTTTATTCAATCCACGCTCCGAAAGTACTTGTCTGTCATCACGACGAGTTAACAGTTAACGCAAACATTTACTAGCGTTACACTGGTGGCAGCGGGTTTGTGGTTAGCAATTTTTTTGCATTTTTGAGTTGCCGGGGATTATCAAGCCAACGACGGCACGTTGTTTTTTTTTCTCCTAGCCTTGGGCTGCTCCCGCTACAAGCTAACAAGGTTAAGCCAGCGACTCGGCCGGTGTGCTGGTGGAATACGAAAAAAAAGTAACAGGCTCTATTTGACATTTAATCATCGAGATAACAACAACAGACAACACTTGTGAGTAACAAAGACTGGCGAAGTGGACACATTATTTTTCTGCTCTCCGTGGATTTTCGTGCCGGAATTCTGCACTTGTCTGCGTGGGACGGAGCCTGGAAAAGTTGTTCACATCCTACTTTGGATACTACGACATCAACACGGACTTGCCTAACGTTAGCTCTCAAAGCTAAGACAGTTAAGTTGTGGAACCACGTCTTTATCTTAATCTCTGTATGTAATGCAACTTTTCAAGAATCGTGCACTTCCCGTGAGTAACTATGGCCAATGATAACTTTTGGAACGAACTGCCCTTCCCGTCTGGCTCAAACGTCACTATGGCTATGCTGCAGTATTGTAAAGGAGATTTTCCTCATGTTTTTATGGGAGATGGAAAAGAGGACTTTTCAAAATGGTGCCGACGTTTTGAAGTGTCGGTAGAAGCTATTCCCACTCATGATGAAGATAGTTTGGCTACTTAGTTACTGGGATAGTTTACCTGACGCCACAAAATCTGACTATACTGCAGTTAAAGAAAAATTGAAAGCTGTTTTTGGACAGACTGCTTATCTGGCTACTTTTCAGAGTTACATTAATGCACGTACTCGCCTGCCTGGTGAGGCCCTCCCAGTGTTTGCTGCTGACATTTGCCGACTGGTAGAGGAAGCTTTTCCTACATATGGACAAAATGCTAAAGATGGAGAAAAATTCAGACGTTTCATTGCTGGTATTGAGCCATATCTTCAGCTGCGTTGTCGTGAGCACGGGGTGAAGACTCTGGAAGCTGCTCTTCAGTTTGCAATACAGATTGAGACTGCTCATCAGGCTAGCAGGGTTTTTTCATCTCCAAATACTCTGCAACATTTTTCTCAGACACTTGCTATCTCACCTCCTGTCCCTCCCGTGGCAATGGCACACCTTCCTGCCCCTTCCACTGCTCTTGGTGTCCACTCTGCCACCTCAGATGATCTCCGGGTAATGCAGAGAACACTGGAGACGCTGTCAGAAAGGGTTGAACAGTTACAACTGGAGGTTCAACGCCAGCGACAAGACACACGGTGTGGCTCGTCGGACTACAGACCTCGTCAGCGAAGCCCTACTCCTGATGGTGGAGGCCGCAACCGATACTATTCCTCAGACAGAAACAACTATAGAGATTCTTCTTGTGACCGACACTCAGCTCAGGATAGCTACAGACCTTCAAGGCATGACAGAGACTGGTATGACAGACGGACTTCACATAATCGTTCTGGATCGTCTGAGCGCCGTGCACGTGGCTACAGCCCTTCACCCAGAGAATACACACAGCGTGGCCGCTCTCCAGACCGCTATGAGGATAGACATCCGTCTAACCGCTCTCAAAGTCCTGGACATGTACGGTTTCATTCTCCTCACACAAGCTCTAACAAGGTAAACTACCAGTAGTTGACAATGGGGGTCAATTGCCAACTACTAACTTTACCCAGGCCCACAGAGACGGTAATGACCTGCCTACTGACGTTACCAGAGACAGTTTATGTGTGGTGGATGTATCAAAAGTTATGTGTCAGTTGTGATTGAGGATACTGTTGTACATGCTTTTGTTGACACTGGAGCAGACATTTCTGTTATCAGTGAGGATTTTAGGATGACTACACATGCTCTACACAAAAAGCCAATTGAAAAACAGTTTGTTCCTCTCACTGGTGTCACAGGTGACCCTCTGGACTCTGTTGGTTCGATTACAGTCAATTTAAGTATTGCTCACAAGCCGATGACCCATGCTCTTCAAGTTGTCAGAAACTGCACTAAACCACTGATTTTGGGTTGGGATTTTCTGGTTGCTAATACCATTATCGTAAATACCAGAAACATGGCCCTCATAGTTGATGACAAAGTCGTACCACTGGTTAACCCACATCAATATGTCCCTAAATTAACGGATGTCACAGTATCTTCTACAGTACACTCCCAGCCATGTCAGAGATGATTATCTTGGCTAAGTTAAATGTACCGCTTAAAGGACTGACACCTCATGACTATGTAGGTGTATTTGAACCACACTACACTAATCAGTCAATGGTTGGTTTTGCATGGACCGTGACAAAAGCCGAACAAGGTTCCCTCTACCTGAAAGTGGCTAATCCTTCCAGTGAGGAAGTCCTGTTACATGGTGGCACTCAAATAGGCACTTTTCATGCCACCTCTGATGGCAGTAAAGACAAATACACGATAATGGAAAGCTCTGTTTGTAATGTCAACATTCAGATGCGTGCACTCTCCAAGCCACCTGTACTGCCTGATATTTCACACCCTGATCTCACAAGTGCACAACATGACAGATTGAAAGACACTTTAAACTCATTCTCAGATGTCTTCAGTCAGCAACCGTTTGACTTTGGACGGACAGACCTAGTAACACACAAAATCACAACTACGTGTGACACTCCCATCTCACAAAGAGCATATCGTACCTCTCCTTCAATGAAAGCGGAGATCCGCCGTCAGGTGGAAGAGCTTAAAGCTCAGGATCTGATTGAAGACAGTACAAGCCCCTGGGCCAGCCCAGTGGTCATGGTGAAAAAGAAAGATGGCACATACAGATTTTGTGTTGATTTCCATAAACTGAACTCTGTCACCATCACAGATGCACATCCTCTCCCAAGGGTCGATGATAGTCTCGATGCACTGTCCGGCTCGCAGTTTTTCTCCACCATGGACATGTCAAGTGAATATTGGCAAGTTGAAATGGCAGGCCCAAAACGGCATTTACAACAGGTGACGGTCTCTACCAATTCAAAGTAATGCCCATGGGTCTGAAAAACTCCCCTCCAACTTTTCAGAGACTAATGGAGCTTGTTTTGAGAGGTCTACACTGGACAACATGTGTCATTTATCTTGATGACATCATCTGTATGGGTCGGGATTTTGACGATCATCTTCAGAACCTGACAGACATTCTCACCAGATTCAGACAAGCAGGTTTGAAATTAAATCCAAAGAAATGTGACTTTTGCAAATCTGCAGTCAAGTATATGGGACATGTTCTGTCACGTGATGGACTTACACTGGATCCAGTCAACAGCCACCGTGTAGGTGAGTGGCCTGTCCCAAGATCACCCACAGAGGTACAAGCATTTCTGGGATTGTGCTCATATTATAGACGTTTTGTACACAAGTATGCATTCATTGCTCATCCTCTTCACAGACTCACGCAAAAGCATGTGCCATTTGATTGGACCGACGAGTGCTCGACTGCTTTTCAGGCATTAAAGGATGCACTCACATCCCCTCCAATAATGGCATTTCCCAACTTTCATCAGCCATTTATTCTCAGTACAGATGCATCTAACTATGCAGTGGGTGCAGTGCTCTCACAGGTTCAAATGGGAATGAACAGGTTGCAAGTCATGCAAGTCATGTTTTGACCCGCACAGAGAAAAAATGGTCCACATATGACAAAGAACTTTGGGCAATTGTCTGGTCGGTTAGACACTTTAGACACTACTTGAGCTGTAATCCATTTACAATGTAAATGTGCTGTATTTATATAGCGCTTTTCTAGTCTTAACGACTACTCAAAGCGCTTTTACATCATACAGGATACATTCACCATTCATACACTGTGGCCGAGGCTGCCGTACAAGGTGCCACCTGCTCATCAGATAAACATGCACACACATTCACACTCCGATGCGCAGCATCAGGGACAACTTGGGGTTCAGTGCCCAAGGACACTTCGACATGGGACTCCAGGGCCAGGGATTGAACCACCAACCTTCCAATTGGCAGGCAACCGCTCTACCACTGACCCACAGCCGCCCCAATAATCATCACAGATCACCGTCCTCTCCTCCCTTTACGGAAACTGGATGTCACACATGACCCCACAGGACGACGAGGTCGTTGGGCTTTGGAGTTGGATCCGTATCAGTGGACTATACTACACAAGGAAGGAAAGAAACACACTAATGCTGACGCTATGTCACGGATTCCCCTCCCACAGGACCCAGTGGTCTCAAAGGATACAGCAACTCAGGAACATCACTCTCCTGTCAAACTGGACACTCCTCCTGCTCCACAGTTGGACAATCTACCAGTACAGCCTTCTTCTATGATCAGCACCACAGATCAGGTTTGCTGTGCAGAACTGGATTCTACTGTTCAGACAACCAATGTAGGTATGGAATTGTTACAACACACACTTTCTGGTCAAGGTAATGACATTGTAGCTAATCAACTGTCTGACCCCATTCTCTCAGAAGTGTACAAATGGGTACAGCAACAAAAACGTCCTTACCTTAGACAGGTAAAAGGTAAAATCCAAAGAAAACTCTGGTGGCAATTCCCTAAACTCGTACTGTGTCATGACATGCTCTGTCGTAAAGCTCACACTGCACCAGGACAGCCAGTTGTGTATCAAGTGTTTATTCCCACCACTCTTATTACAGAGACAATGAACATTCTTCATGGCACACCCTGCTCTGGTCATTATAGTGCTGATCGCACATACAAAAAAGCTCTAACCATGTGCTATGCCAACCATGAGGTTGGATATAGAGAATTTTTGTGATAGGTGTCATACATGTGAAGCATACAGAACACCTGTCCCACGACACAGAGCTCCCCTGCAATCCATACAAGCAGTAAGACCTTTCCAGTTTGTCTGTACAGATATTACTGAGCTTCCACTCACTTCCCAGGGATATAAGTATGTGCTTGTAAGATCATTTTACGAAGTATGTTAATGCTTTTCCTATGTCAGATCAGAAAGCAACTACAGTAGCACAATTACTTTGTGAAAGATACATTCCAGAACATGGTGTCCCAGAAGAACTGTTTTCAGATCAGGGACGACAATATGAATCGGAAATTATTCAAACGATATGCCAGAGACTGAACATCAACAAGAAAAGAACCTCACCGTACCACCCCCGTGGAAATGGGATGGTTGAAAGATTTAACAGGACTTTAAAGGGACAGTTGGCGAAACTCATTCATGATAATGGCGGTGAATGGGACCACTATTTGCCAGCAGTGGTTCTCTCCTTCAACTCTACTTGTCATTCTAGTACTGGATACTCCCCTTATTTTCTGGCTCATGGGAGAGAGCCTCGTGTTCCTGCTAGTGTAACACTCTCTACACCAGTACTTCCACAGACTCCACAGAATTATGGTTCAGAATTGGTGAAACGGCTGGACACAGTTTTTCAGGCAGTTCACTGTCATCGTGAGGAGCAGAGACTAAAGCGTGAGTACTACTTCAATAAACATGTAAAGTTTAAACCTTACCAATGTGGAGATCTGGTATGGATGGACGATCCCACTACACAGAGAAAGAAACTTGAGCCTAACTGGACTGGACCTTTCAAAGTCATTTCAGCAGATGACAAGGGAGTTGTATACAAACTCTTGGATTTGGGACATTCTCAGGATAGACAAAAAGTGGTTCACTATGATCGATTGAAGCCTTATCGGTCTAGTTTGGAAACATCTTCGCTGCCAGTGAAACAACTTGTACCTCAGCAGCATATGAACATTCTCCCCAGGTACACATTGTTGTCGGGTTCACTCCCGATGTACTCCGTACCACTTGACCCTGGACAGGCTTCTGCTCCTGCCTGCCCCTCTGTTCCCCTGCTGCGGAGACCGTCAGGACGGGTCTCACAAGTCCAGCCACAACAGAACCAACAGCCTGCTGCTGCTGACACATTGCCTGTTGGGACATGTTCTGTTGGCCCTCCCACCACTCGTTCAGGACGGGTTGTTCGGAGACCGCAGCGACTCGTGCTGTGAGCAACCCCCTCCCACTTATACCTGAAAAGGGACTGAGAACTTAATGCCATTTTTTTGTTTTGTTGATTGTGTTTTTCATATGGAGTGTTTAAACCGAACAAAACTTTAAAAAAAGTAAAATAAAAAATATGGACAATGTTTTTCACTCCACCCAAGTTAATGTGGTTGCAATCTTTCTAGTATTTGTAAAGTGCTGGTTTTCTGAATAATTAAGTTGTGAGATGGGATTTGTTGAAATGGGGACATTTCATCTGAAGAAGGGGAAGAATGTAAGATGAGGTTTATTTTTGTGAGTATTTGGTTAACGGATGACCGGTTGTGGAGTTGCTGAAATATGTTATATTTCCATCATCCTAGTCTGTTCTGTGGCTTTATTTAAAAGGGGAACTATTTGGCGTGTTGTGGGCCTACCCTGCCTGTGGTTCGGTTGGCAGGTTGGCGGAGGGATGTGATGTGTTATTAGTCTTGAGTTGTACTACACTGAGGGGTGATTAAAAAGGAATCTCTGCTCTATTGGGTTGAGATCTGGTGACTGTGGGAGCCATTTTAGTACAATGAACTCATTGTCATGTTCAAGAATCCAATTTGAAATGATTTGAGCTTTGTGACATGGTGCATTATCCTGCTGGAAGTAGCCATCAGAGGATGGGTACATGGTGGCCATAAAGGAATGGACATGGTCACAAACTCAGGTAGGCCGTGGCATTTAAACCATGCCCAGTTGGCACTAAGGGGCCTAAAGTGTGCCAAGAAAACATCCCCCACACCATTACACCACCACCACCAGCCTGCACAGTGGTAACAAGGCATGATGGATCCATGTTCTCATTCTGTTTACGCCAAATTCTGACTCTACCATCTGAATGAAGAAGAAATTGAGACTCATCAGACCAGGCAACATTTTTCCAGTCTTCAACTGTCCAATTTTGGTGAGCTCTTGCAAATTGTAGCCTCTTTTTCCTATTTGTAGTGGAGATGAGTGGTACCCGGTGAGGTTTTCTGCTGTTGTAGCCCATCCTCAAGGTTGTGCGTGTTGTGGCTTCACAAATGTTTTGCTGCATACCTCGGTTCTAACGAGTGGTTATTTCAGTCAAAGTTGCTCTTCTATCAGCTTGAATCAGTCGGCCCACTCTCCTCTGACCTTTAGCATCAACACTGCATTTTCGCCCACAGGACTGCCGCATACTGGATGTTTTTCCATTTTCACACCATTCTTTGTAAACCCTAGAAATGGTTGTGCGTGAAAATCCCAGTAACTGAGTGTGAAATACTCAGACCGGCCCGTCTTGCACGAACAACCATGCCACGCTCAAAATCACCTTTCTTTCCCATTCTGACATTCAGTTTGGAGTTCAGGAGATTGTCTTGACCAGGACCACACCTCTAAATGCATTGAAGCAACTGCCATGTGATTGGTTGTTTAGATAATTGCATTAATGAGAAATTAAACAGGTGTTCCTAATAATCCTTTAGGTGAGTGTATATCCATACACATACATGTCCACACATATCCATACACATATGGTCCCAACCCCATTAATAAGGCAAGAAATTCCACTAATTAAAAAAGAAAGGTCTTCAGCACTGATTTAAAAGAACTGAGAGTAGCAGCGGATCTACAGGTTTCTGGGAGTTTATTCCAGATATGAGGAGCATAGAAACTGAATGCTGCTTCCCCCTGTTTGGTTCTGACTCTGGGGACAGAAGATAGACCTGTCCCAGATGACCTGAGAGGTCTGGGGGGGTCATAGTGTACTAGCAGATCAGAAATATATTTTGGTCCTAAACCGTTTAGTGATTTATAAACTAGCAAAAGTACTTTGAAATCAATTCTTTGAGAAACAGGAAGCCAGTGTAAAGACTTCAGAACTGGAGTGATGTGATCCTTGGTCTCTTGGTCTTAGTGAGGACTCTAGCAGCAGCGTTCTGAATCAGCTGAAGCTGTCTGATTGATTTTTTAGGGAGACCTGTAAAGACCCCGTTACAGTAGTCAAGTCTACTGAAGATGAAAGCATGGACAAGTTTTTCCAAATCCTGTTGACACAGAAGTCCTTTAACCCTTGATATAGTCTTAAGGTGATAATAGGCTGACTTTATAATTGTCTTAATGTGGCTGTTATAATTCAGGTCAGAGTCCATGACTACACCACGATTTCTGGCTTTGTCTGTTGTTTTTAACATTGTTGTTTGAAGCTGAGCGCAGACTTTTAATCGTTCCTCTTTTGCTCCAAAAACAACCACCTCAGTTTTTCCCTCATTAAATTTCAGAAAATTCTGGCACATCCAGCCGTTAATTTGTTCGATGCACTTAGTTGTATTGGACTGTAGTCCCCTGGCGATAAGGTTATGTAAATTTGTGTGTCGTCTGCATAACTATGGTAACTTATTTTGTTGTTGTCCATAATCTGAGCCAGTGGAAGCATGTAGATGTTAAACAGAAGAGGCCCCAGAATGGAGCCTTGGGGAACTCCGCACGTCATATTTGTATGCTCAGATGTATAATTACCTATTGACACAAAGTAATCCCTATTCTGGAAGTAGGATTCAAACCAGTTTAGTACTGAGCCAGAAAGGCCAACCCAGTTTTCCAATCGGTTTAGTAATATGTTGTGGTCAACCGTGTCAAATGCAGCACTGAGATCAAGTAATACTAAGACTGAAATTTTGCCATTATCTGTGTAAGGTTGGTCATTAAAGACCTTAACGAGAGCCGTCTCAGTGCTGTGGTGTGGTCAGAAACCCGACTGAAAGGTATCAAAACTGCCAACAGGAGGAGGTTTTCAGATGTTTTGCTTGAACACTGTGACAACACATATCCTGTACTTGATAAGGAGGCACTGATTGTTTGTCTAATCTTCAGAATTTTGTCTTTGAAGAAGGAGGCAAAGTCATTGCAGGCCTTGGTAGATAAAAGTTCAGATGCTACTGGTACTGGAGGGTTTGTTAACCTATCGACGGTAGCAAACAAAGCACGTGAATTATTATTGTTTCTAGAGATAATATCAGAAGAAGGACCTCCTTGCATTCCTCAGTTCCAAATTATAAATGCAAAGTCTCTCTTTATAGGTGTTATAATGGACCAGGAGATTTGTTTTTCGCCACCTTAGTTCAGCTTTTCGACACTCTTTTTTTCTGTTCTCACCAGTGGGACATTTCTCCATGGAGATCTTTTCTTACCAAAGACAACTTTGACCTTAGTGGGAGCAATGGCATCAATAACATTTGTAATTTTACAGTTGAAATTATCTACAAGCTCAGTGACAGAGAGCCCCGAGAGGGCGGGTGTGGAGGAGAAAAGCTGAATAAATGTTTCACTGGTGTTTTCAGTGCAACCTGTACCCATGAAGCTTAAAGACATGCATCCAAGTATAAACAGGCTTTTATTTAAATATTGTGGATTCTGCAACAAAAGATGCAAAACAGAAAATAAATAATGTAACATTCACCCATTTTAAAGTTCTGCAGCACAGGTGCATGTTCACAGTAGAGGGCATCGCTGCTGAAAAATAAAGCGTCGTTCCTTGCTGGAAGTCACAATCTTTTTTTTCTTTTCTTCTAGACTAAATGATGAACATGATATCGACAAACTCATATCAAAATGTTTCTGCCCACATTTTGAAATGTACTTATATGATGTGATAATAGTGAAATTTTCTAAAGGTATTTGCACATGTGGCTTTCTGATTGGTAAATGGAACCATTAAAGTACCCCCCCCCTCACACACACACACACACACACACACACACACACACTGACACTGTTATTCACTAGTCTTTAATATTCAATACCATCTCTACCAGGAGTTATGTTATCTAACACTTTAATAGTAATACATTTGAACTAATAACCATACCTTATTAATGGAAAATTGATAGTTAATTAAACTTTAGTTAATAGTTATTTTACTGTTAACAAAAAATGACATAATTCATGGTTTACTAATTATTACTAATGCTATAATTTGTTATTTGAACAGTTTTGTTGCACACATTCTCATGTTGTATGTTATAATTTGTTAATGGTAATAACCAAATGATCTGTAAACCTTTAAGAAATCATTTATAAACTGTCCATAAACCTCATTTGGGTGGTTATTATAAAGTTGCAACTGATGATTAGAACTTATACCACCATGTTAATAGTTAATAAACACTCTGTAAAGCATCATTTTAGATAGATATTTTGAGTTCAAAAATCACAAATGTTTATAAATTGTTTACAAAACAATAATTAACCATTTAATTTATTTACCATAGTCTACATTTAAAAACTTAGTCTACAAATAAAAATGATCTATACTATACTAATGACAAAATAACACATTTAAAACTAACATAAGTAAACATTACAAAGCATAATTTCATTTTTAAAAGTAAAATAACGAGCTTAATTAACTACCAATTTACCATTTATTAATGATGGTTATTATAAAGTATTACTAAGAGTAGTCATTGTCGTCCCCATTCTACCTCATTTAACACTAGATAATGACTTCCTACATTTCCCACAATTATTTGACAACTGCCAGAGGAGAGGTGCAATGTCAAAGAGAAGCGTTATAGCAGGGCCCCAGAGTCGGTAAAAAGCTGATAAAATTTGAAAGAATGAAATTTGCTAATCATGAAGTAGCCATTAATCCATTGAGAATATTTAGTTGCGGTTTGGTGTAACATTCAACATTTAAATGCTGGAATAAAACCGGGATATTTACAGAAAAGTACTAATATTCTTTTTTTTATTGGATTTGTTTTCTTGTTATTATAACTTTAGCTTTTGTGATAAATGTTCTGTGTTTGACTGTTCAATGTTCCATGCTTATTAAAAGAAAACCCTTCATATCCATTTTCTAATTCTTAAGATTATAGAGCACTTTCGATGTGTTATCTGTTAATATTGAACATTAGCTATACTTTAAAAAAGAATCGCAAAATGAATCGTAATTTCAATATTGGGCAGGAAAATCCCAATTAGCTTTGTTCAGCCCTACTCCAGAGTTAGGGAAGACTTCCCTTTTAGTAAAGTGAGGTGTAGCAGGTGGTAATGGTGTGGAATGCTGCTAGCGTGGGGGCTTTCAGCCCTGGCAGGTGCTGAGGTCCTGGGCTTTGTTTCGAAGTTTTCCCAAAATGTCCTTAAGCTTAGCATCAAGTCCTTCAAGCTGTTTGGACTTCACTAAGATCTCGTCCTGCAGCCCCTTGATGGAATCTGCTTTACCTAAAAATAAAATGAAAGTACAGGGAGTTACCTCAGATCTAATTAACTCTAATAAACCCCCACAGGACCAGAGTGCCATCTAGTGACACATATGGTTTTTTTTTCATTTTATTTATTGCAGATCTGGGGGTTTTAATGAACGGTGTCCACTGAAATTACTTAATATTTGTAACATATAAGATAACATTCTACAGAATGTTCATATGTTACATATATTAAGTAATTTCACACATACCAAATGTGGCACGGACTTTCTGACTTTTCAGTTTGTTCAAAACACCAAATTTTGGTCCAATAAAAAGAGCTGGCCTCTGTTATAGTGTGAAAGCATTTTTTAACTGGTTTCAGACCAAAGGGTGAAAGGGCTGAAAACCATCCTTTCCTCAGAGAAAAAGAGGAATTTATGAAATGTTCTCACATGAGAGTGACTGACATTACTAAAGCACAAATGTGCTGGGGGTGTGGGTTAAGTTATTACCTTCCAGAGCCTTCATCATGTTGTCAGTGGTGTTGGCCAGCGCTCCGGCATCCTGCTGCAGCTTCACCAGTCGGTCCCCCAGTGGCCCCGCCGTTTCACTGGCTGCAGCCTTCTCTTTAAGAAGCTCCAGCTGCTTCTCCAGAGACGACAAGTCCTACACACACACACCCCAATATTACCAAAAGTAGACTATGGGGCTATACCTCTTCTTCTGTTTCTGCTCTTTCAAGACTGAGAGGGGACGTGCATCCTCGAGGGATGTCTACATATTAAATAGTGGAAGTCCATAAACTGCATGGGAACTGTTTCAATGAATGAGTGTTTTTGTTTAAAGCAAATATGTTTGTTTGTTTTTCAACTACTTATCCTAAATGCAGACATTAGCCATTGAAATGCTCTGTAAAAAGGCCATTACTTAATTTTCCTCAGCATTAAAAACACAACTCCCCATCAAAATGTTTAAGTTATTTTTTTAAATCTTTATAGCACATTAATATTAAATACAAGTGAGTGAACTTTGCAGTTCAAGACATTGATGAATACCAATAGCTATAATAAATAGCCTTAAAGCTCCCATGGCATGAAAATGTGACCCCCAGCCTCCACCTTGCCCCCCCCCCAAAAGCTACAGACTCATAAATGGCACGTCTTAAGGAAAGCTCATTGTGGGACTGGCTCTAGTGGCTGTAATTCTGCACAAAGGCTACATTTTGGGAAAGAGACTTCAGATACAGTATTAGGGGACCACTAAGGTCTATATAAAAGAGACTTCAGATATGGTATTAGGGGACCACTAAGGTCTATATAAAAGAGACTTCAGATACAATATTAGGGGACCACTAAGGTCTATATAAACGCATCCAAAGTGCACCATGTCATGGGACCTTTAAGTCCTGATTCTAAACTGGTCCATGGTAAAAGGAAATGTTCATATTTCAATATATAGCAGCTGCAGCAGGTCTCATACCTCACTGGCAGCAGCTGCTTCATCCTCAGCTTTGTCTGCGTTTTCCTGTGCATCCTGGGCCTGCTGGCCTCCGTTCTGCAGCAGCTCAGTGAGCTCGTCCAGTTGGGGCTTCATTGGCTTTATGAGTGCCGAGGCATCATCCAGAGTCTTCTCCGCTGGGATCAGCTGCTCTTTGACCTGCATGAAGAAAACCACTAGAGCTCAGTAAAGCTTGGCAAGCAGTTTTTATTGGAATACATGTGCCACCATGTCATCCATGGTTTGCTTCGTACCAGGGGCGTAGCACAAAATTGTGGGCCTTGTAGAAAGGCATTCTCTATGGGCCCCTCTGCGTATCCACACCTATTAATTCTTGCATCTATTTGGTTCCTGGGTACTCATTCCCATTTCCACCCCCAGTCTGACACCCCTGCTGCGTACCTTTGTCAGGCTGTTGCTCACGTTGTCTATGAGATCCATGCTGTTCTGTAGTTTGTCCTCCAGGTCAGAGAGGGAGCCCTCCGTCGACCTGAAGCCTTCCAGCAACCCGTCCACGTCGGCCTTTACTCCCAGGGCCGTATCCCTGTGAACGTGCAACCAGAGAAAACATCTTTCACATAACTGTGACATATATCATCACTACAGTAGAGAGACATAGCTGAGTGCTGAGACTCATCCAGAGGAAGGCTGAAGGAGGCCCCTACAGTCCTCCAGAAAGACCTCAAAATCTGTTCCCGATAGCATCTTGATTAATCTTTACAGTTTATTTAATAAAAACCTATAATGTATCTATCATGTCCTTGTAAATTGATTTAATATCTATCCTGCAATTAATAAGAACACTGGTTTGAATGTTTAGGCCTTTTTAAATGCTGTGAATGAGCAGAGCTGATGATTAACAGTGGTCTGGTCCTGTGAGTGTGGAGGCCCACCTGGCGTCCTGCGCTTCCTGCAGCAGTTTCCTGGCTTTGTCCAGCTGCGGCTCGGCCTGATTCAGCACAGTCGTGCTGTCTGGGAGATTAGCCGCTAGATTCTTCAGATCCTCCAGCTTCCTCTTCAAAGCGGCCAGGCTGAGAGGCAGTTTGGCTTTCAGGATCCAGTCGCTCACCTCCTGGATGTGGGTCAGGTTGGAGGATGGGTCTGCGCAGACAGAAACAAGAATCCATTTAAAATCAGCCATTATTACTATAACCAAGTGAGCCCTGCTTGCTATGCCCTGCTATGCCATGCTACGCCCTGGTATGCTACAACTATTGTTTCTAGTTATAGTTCCATTATCTTTATTGTTTCTAATTGCCACTGTTGCAGATGGTCGTCCACAAATAGCCTGGGTCTGTCCCAGGTTTCTGCCTAAAAGGAAGTTTTTCCTCGCCACTGTTGTACCAAATGCTTTTTCCTGGGGGAATTAGTAGAATTGTTGGGTCTTTGTAAATTACAGAGTGTGGTCTAGACCTATTCTATCTGTAAAGTGTTCTGGCATAACTCTTGTTATGATTTGATTCAATAAATAAAATTTAATTATAATTGGAAGTGAGGGGGAAGGGCGAAAAACAGCAGCTGCATGCAGTGCAGCACGAATGTATAGAAAGTTCTCTAGCATGTAGGGCACTGCATTGTGTTTTCTCCACCATAGAGGGTACTTCATCATGTTTTATCTATCCAGTCCACCAGTGAGTCACTCATTCATCTGTCTTCTGCCCCAAAACAATCTTTACCTGACAGGAAATCTTTGAGGTCTTTCACAACGTCACGTGTCTCTCTCAAGTCGACTTCTAGCTCGTCTTGGGCCTGCTTCATCCTATTGGACAGCTTCTCTGCCGACTCTCTCACCTGATTGGTTGCATCTTGTGTTTCCTGGAGCTGTAAGGAATAAAAGCTAAGTTAAATTATACTTTGGGGTGCCTGGGTAGCTCACCTGGTAGAGCAGGCGTCCATATATAGAGGTTTACTCCTGGGGCCCTTTGCTGCATGTCATTCCCCTCTCTCTCCCCTTTCATGCTTCAGCTGTCCTGTATAAATAAAGGCCTAAATGCCACCAAAAATCTTAAAAATAATAAATAAATGATGATTTAGAATCTGTAAAATGTTTCATAAGTCACAGGGCCAGTGGGGGTCAACAAAAGTGAAAAGGGATCTGAGCTTGTGTGTACCTTCTCTGCAGCCTCTGTGATCTTCCCAGTCAGCTTGTCTAGTCGCTCTTTCACATCTTTAGCATCGGCGTCAGCCCTTTGCTCAGAGGCAGGGCGCCCACGCATTTCTCCCCCTTTGCACAAGGTGGGGTTCCGTCTGGGGGGCACAACTCTCCACCCTCACACTGGAGAGGGGTGCAGGGCTCTGAGCGAACACTGCCACATACCTGAAATAAAGTCACAGATAGATATATGGGAATTTAAAGAGGAAATGTGGAAGCTATGGTCCCATTAACACAATAGTTATTATATTTGAGTGGTTGATACAAATCTCAATTACAGTATCTAGCTAATTATATATCAACAACTTCTGGCCGGATCGCCTGAAAATGTGCAGTGACGGATCTCTAATGTTTTACTGGCCATTTGAGCTTTTCGTACAGTGCAACATTTCCACTTGTACAGCAGGCCCACACACTTTAGTGAGTATTTGCTATATTGCTTCAAAAGGTAGTGAGTAGACCCAGTTTATTATGCAACTCAATTTCATACAAATTGTAGGAGGGGGTCCCTGTTCTGTCTCTCTTTTAGCTATGGGGGTCCTTGGCTTAAAAAAAAAGTTGTGAAAGATGGCTTGTATTGGAAGGTGAAGACATTCTGATTCAAAATGAAAATGTTTCAGCCTCAAACTGCTAGTGGTTCCTTTGTTTTTTCTTTACATATGACAGATGTGTAAGATTTGCACAGAATTGGAATAACATCATGATAACGATTTCTTTAAGTACGACAAATCATCAGACGTTTCTAAGTAAGTAGCAGATCCAGGAGATGTTTGTTTCAGAAACATATTTAAGAGCTGTAGTTTTCCTCATGCTACACAACACGATAATCTGTCTCCCTGCTAAATGAAATGAAAATCCCATCATCACGGCCTGGGAGTCACCTGTTTGGCAACAGGCGTGAGGTCGGGTCTGGACGCCATGCTCTGGTTCAATTTGTCCAGGTCTCTGGTGTTGGGTGGCTGGACTTGGTTTTGAAGGTCCATAGTCTCCCCTCTGGCATCAGTTGACTCCTTCACCACGTCTCCGCTGGCATTTACTTTCTTGGCTGCGTCTGTGGACTCATCGTAGGCGGTCTTGATGGCAGAAAATGCTCCTGAATGAGACAGAAACACTCAACTTGAGTACAGTATAGTTTAATGTTGTCACCATATCAGAATGTCTGTTTGAGAAACATGGTGAGATGGTTCAATCAAACATTGTGCTTAAACCAATGTTAAGTGTGTTTGCATCATATTTTACGGTGGCCTAGCAGGTTCAACACTACACAAAAGCTACAACAAAAGTCAAAAAGCTACAACAGCATTTTTTATGGCCACAATGGAAGTGAGAGTCAACAATGGTGACAATGAAACCAAACATGCTTCACATGTGGAGGAAAAAAGGTCTTAACATTGTCTTTTAAAATAAATTTCAATTGTGGCTTTGGTATGAGTTGTAGCTTTTGTTTTTATGTTGTGACTTTTGTTTTTGTGTTGATTCATCTAGGCCACCAATATACTTTGTTTAATTAAAAAATGTAATTTTCAATTAAAGCCACTTGATGCTGATGTAACATTATTCATGCACCTAAATGACATTTGCAGTCAATGATGCCTTACTAAAAATGTAGTGTGTGGCGGTGGTTGGTGTGTCTTTGTTTCTGACCTGCGTTGTTCTGATTGCTGAAGTTGTCCTTTGCATCTTTCTTGGCTTTGTACACCAGAGTGAGGCTGTCCAGCAGAGCCTGGAGTCTGTTCAGCTCCGAGTCCAGACCGGGAGTGGGTGTCAGGGGTGAAAGGTCACTGTTAACCCTGTCCACCTGGTTCCTGGGAGACAAAAACATCAGCTGTTAAATAGGCATCAGTGAGAGAATCACCGTCCAAAAATTAGCATAGGGAGACGAAATTTCCACCAATTCCACCATTCAATTTCCACAACAATGATGGAACCAGTGGTGGAATGTAACAAAGTAGGCTAGCGCCGCTGCTGCTGCTAGGTGACGTACAGGGAGGGCTATCTCTTATGAAGGTAAATATGGTGCAAATGTGAGAGAGCGTAGATGCGATGTGAGCACTTGTAGAATATGATTTGAGAGCTTGCAGAAAAAAATCTGTAGTTTTTTCCACTTCAGTCACTTTTCCAGTACAATAACAACTCAGTGATTGCAACTTCTCGAATCTGTCGCTGCAGCGTGCTCTCTCGCATCACACAGCGGCGAGTCTGCGCTCTCGACTTTTGCAACACTTCTTGCAATACATTTGGTGCAAAACTATTCCACCAACACTGGCGGTGAGCTCCAGGGGGGTTGTGCCGCTGCTAACGGGTCTGGAGCTCTCCGTGTCCCGCTGGCGATCAGATCAGGTCGAGGTCGGCAGCGGAGCTTTCTAGCGATGTTTCCACGCTGGCCGAGCCCCACTGCAGCGGTCCGTCCGCGGCTGCAGGACCTGGAGCTCACCGCCAGTGTTTCAGTTGGACTGTTAAAAAGTGTTGAGATAATTAAAAGGTATTTACATTATTTAGATACGCGCTGGCAGCTAGTTAGCTAACGCTAGCTTTCATGCTACATAAATAAGCCGGACAGAGTTGTCCCTCATCTGGTGATAGACACCCTGCTGTCCCCGGCCGTCCTGTTGGCTCAGAGCTCCACAGACTAAGTCCATCGCAAGAAGTGTTGCAAAAGTCGAGAGCGCAGACTCGCCGCTGTGTGATGCGAGAGAGCAGGCTGCATCGACAGATTCGAGAGGTTGTAATCACTGAGTTGTGGTAGAGTGTGTAGAGTACAGATTTTTTTCTACAAGCACTCACATCGCATCTACGAGTTACATTTTAGTTGTACAAGCTCTCAAATCATATTCTACAAGTGCTCACATCGCATCTACGCTCTCTCACATTTGTATCATATTTACCTTCATAATCTCGGGACATCACGCTGACAGATTTGGATCACCCTTGTTCCACATATGGGGAGAGAGTTAACATAAATGTATTGGCTACTGATTTGATTAAAGTACTTGAACGGAAGTAAAGGATCTGAATACTTCTTCCACCTCTGGAAGGCTTTATAAAGAGCCGATTAGTGCTTTCAGCGCAAATCCAAATTCTGGCTTTGTTTTCTCAGCGGTCTCTTACCTGAGCTTGTCCAGTTGGAGCAGAGCATTATCGACCTGTGTGGTAATACCGGGGGGGAGAGAGATAGAGTCCCGGATCAGGTTCAGGCTGTTCTCCAGGATGAAGAAGCGAGGTCCAAAATTTCCAGGATCACCAGCCACTCCAGGACGGGAAGGGAATCTGGGGGAGAGTCTCTCCAGAGCTGCACTGAGGTTCTGTCTCTGGGCGTCCAGGGTGAAGAAGCAGGACGGACATGTCTCGCAGCCAGGGAAGGAGTCACAGTGTCCTCGGCTGCAGGAGTCACAGCGGGTTCCTCTGACACCGGGCCGACACAAACAGGCCCCCGTCTGCTTGTCGCAACCGCCTGGAAGTGTTCCTTCAGCATCACAGCGACACACTGTGGAGGAAGAGACAAGAGACTAGATCAGAGATCAGAAGACAAGAAATACTCATTTCAGTTCAAATTGGAAGCCTCATGTGCTGCACCCCAGTAGCTCAGTTATCAACAGTGAGTATGAAGTGACAAATGTAGAATTGAAATGTAGAATATGTATAAATTCTTGTTTAGACAAAAACAAATCTAAACTTTGGGTGGGAAGAGAGATTAAAAAAAAAAATGAATGGAAAAAGTGACAAAAACAAACGATTCATTTTTATGTTTATTTTATTTAATCACTATACAAAATGTCCTATTACCCAGGAAAAGTACGCACAAAGAAGTCAACTTTAAGGTTAAAGGTCCCATGACATGGTGCTCTTCAGATGCTTTTATATAAGCCTTAGTGGTCCGCTAATACTGTATCTGAAGTCTCTTTTATATAGACCTTAGTGGTCCCATAATACTGTATCTGAAGTCTGTTTTATATTGACCTTAGTGGTCCCCTAATACTGTATCTGAAGTCTCTTTTATATAGCCCTTAGTGGTCCCCTAATACTGTATCTGAAGTCTTTTATATAGACCTTAGTGGTCCCCTAATACTGTATCTGAAGTCTCTTTTATATAGACCTTAGTGGTCCCATAATACTGTATCTGAAGTCTCTTTTATATAGACCTTAGTGGTCCCCTAATACTGTATCTGAAGTCTCTTTTATATAGACCTTAGTGGTCCCCTAATACTGTATCTGAAGTCTCTTTTATATAGACCTTAGTGGTCCCATAATACTGTATCTGAAGTCTGTTTTATATTGACCTTAGTGGTCCCCTAATACTGTATCTGAAGTCTCTTTTATATAGCCCTTAGTGGTCCCCTAATACTGTATCTGAAGTCTCTTTTATATAGACCTTAGTGGTCCCCTAATACTGTATCTGAAGTCTCTTTTATATAGACCTTAGTGGTCCCATAATACTGTATCTGAAGTCTCTTTTATATAGACCTTAGTGGTCCCCTAATACTGTATCTGAAGTCTCTTTTATATAGACCTTAGTGGTCCCATAATACTGTATCTGAAGTCTGTTTTATATTGACCTTAGTGGTCCCCTAATACTGTATCTGAAGTCTCTTTTATATAGCCCTTAGTGGTCCCCTAATACTGTATCTGAAGTCTCTTTTATATAGACCTTAGTGGTCCCCTAATACTGTATCTGAAGTCTCTTTTATATAGACCTTAGTGGTCCCATAATACTGTATCTGAAATCTCTTTTATATAGACCTTAGTGGTCCCCTAATACTGTATCTGAAGTCTCTTTTATATAGCCCTTAGTGGTCCCATAATACTGTATTTAAAGTCTCTTTACCAAAATTCAGCCTTGGTGCAGAATCACAGCCACTAGAGCCAGTCCCACAATGAGCTTTCCTTAGTATGTGCCATTTCCTCCAACCTCCAATACATCTCACACATCCATCAAATGGCTTCTCAACAATAAATGGAGTAATGCGAGAGAGTTGACTCACATCGGCAGCCTATGAGAGGGTCTCCGTATGTGTTGTCTGGGCACTCGCTACATGTTGGGCCTCCAAAGCCTGGTCTGCACTGACACTGACCTGTCACCTGGAAATGAGGAAACAGTTGATTTCAGGGTTATTACTGGTGAGAACAAAACTAAACTGGATACAAACTCTGCTACAAATCCTTCAACATATGCTCAGGTACTCAAGGAGTCAATTTAAGAGCTATGAGAGCTATGCAGACTAGATCTAGTATAGGACTAGCAGTAGTGGTAGATGCAGTGGTGGTAACAGTCATAATTCAGTGTTATTATACATACATTAAGTTCTATCATTATGTTGAACAAGGCTGTTAATCATCCATTCAACTGTAATTTTAATGAATGAATTGATAAATGTTAATAAACAGATTATGTCTATAGAACATAGTGTTCTTTGCTTGTGTGTGCCCTTCGTGTTGTGCAGCTCTTTTTTCATTGTACTATGTGTGTTTTACCACTGTGTAGTTTTTGATGTTAATGCATGTCTGTGTTGTTGCCTGGGTGATATGTTTTTGTTTTCAGATGATAATTTTTAAGAAGTGGCAGCTCATTTAGTATTTTTTTTAAGATTATTTTTTGGGCATTTTAGGCCTTTATTTCCACAGAACAAATGAAGACATGAAAGGGAAGAGAGAAGGGGAATGACATGCATTAAAGGGCCACAGGTCTGTGTTGAACCCGTGGCCACTGCGTCGAGGAGTAAACCTCCATATATGTGCGCCTGATCTACCAAATGAGTTAACCCGGCCACCACAGTGGCAGCTTATTTTATCTAATGTAGTCTAATAATAGCTCTTTTTATTTATTGTTGGTTATCCTTTTTACATTTTCAGAGTTTTGTCTCTTTTCTGGTTGTATATTAATAATCAATGATCAGTGGTATGCACAGGTTGCTATGTGCCATCTATAGAAAGGGACTATATTGTTGGTATGGACATAAGGACACGGTGGTGTGATGTGTGTACGTTGGCATGTTAAAGCCCTTTATTTTTTTGTAAAAAATTTAATTTAATAGGTTTATCAAATGATTTCATCACCAAATACAATTTTCTTTACCCCACTTTCCCTTTTAAAATGCAATGCACTCTAGTTTATTCACAGTACATTATTACAGACCTACTTTCTTTTATAAGTGCATTTCAATGTAATTTATCTTTATATTATTTAAATTTTTAAATGGACTTGTATTTGAGTAAAATCATCTAGTGCTCTTTCAACCTGTCCTCACTCCGAGCTCGTGAAATACTGACGCTTGGGCAGTGGCTCTCAGCGTCCGATACGATGCAAAAAGCACCCTTCAGCGGGGGTGCAGAACGCATCGGCACAGCAGCACCTACACAGCGCTTGAACATGATGTAGTATTAGGAGAGCCAACAGTAGAGTAGTATGACAGACTGAAATTCCACCTAGGATGGTTGGTTGGGGTGGTAGGTGTCAACAACACAGGACTTTCACCAAGGAGACAGGGGTCATGTCCCGCGTGTCACTTTTCATAAACCCAACTGTCCCATTCTTGTCACGGAAACGTACCTTTTGCCCACCCACGAGTGACGCCAGTAGTCCCAACCCAGCGCTTTTAGATAAAGCGTGTTTAAAAATGATGATAAAGGAGACTTTTACGCATCAATAACAACGCCAAAGGCACCTGACCAAGAGTATTTTATGCGATGGGAGTACGAACGTGTTGGCTCTTTCTGGGTAGTGATCATACCTGGTCACAAGTATCACTGTATGACCTGGTGGGGTCACAGCCGCAGGGTTTGCAGAATGAAGTCTGCGCTGGTTTCCAGTAGCCTTTGGAACACACGTCACAGGTCCGGCCGTGGAAGTGGGGCCGACAGGCACACTGGCCGCTCATCACATCACAGTCATCTGACAGGGACCCGTCTGGGGAACAGGAACACTCTGGACAGCGGGGGGGGGGGACACATCAGAGTTAGCTACTGTCAACTTTAATTTGAACATTTGCACACATACTATATGTACACTTTTACCATAGCTATAAGCATTGGTGGAACAACAAGAATATGTCAGAAAATATACCTTGACATCAATTCAACATATTATTAGCAAAGATATCCCCGCCTATTCATAAAAAAACCTTTCTAACATTGATGGTGGGCTTATCGGCCTGTAAGGTAGTCACTAAGGTAGCCATCCACAGACACAGTCTATCTTAAGGCTATCAGCGCTACACGTTATTGTCGGCCCAGTTTATTATGCAACTTAATTTTGTACAAGAATACAAGTTAAAGGTCCTTGGCCTGAAAAACATTGCAGACCCCTGACTTAAGTGAAAGTACTAGTACCAAACATCAAAAATACTCTTTAACAAATAAAAGTCCTGCATTGAAAATACTATTTAAATAAATGTATGTAAGTAATATCAGATGCCAATAACTTAAAGTATTAAAAGTAAAAGTACTCAATCAAGAAGAATCCTCCCATTGTAGAAAGTGTAAAGGACCCAAACAGAGGTGTGTTTAATGGTCTCATCATTTTAGCTGGACTTGTAGGCCATTATACCGTTGGCTGGTTTAATTTCTAATAAAACATCAGATTTTATAAACTACATGTGTTTTGTGTGCAGAAATCTTAAGGTATAAAGTAACTAAAGCTGTCAGATGAATGTAGTGGAGGAAAAAATAGAATATTTCTCTCTAGCATGTAGCGGAGTAATAGTAGAAAGTGGCATGAAAAGAAAAGACTCAAGTAAAGTACAAGTACCTGGAATTTGTATTTAAGTACAGTACTTAAATGTACTTAGTTACTTCCACCACTGGCTTTAAGGACCTGGGGATTAGGCGTAGCTATGTATTTAAAGACTTCCCTGCTCGGTGAAAACAGCCCCAGCTGAAAGAAGAAGCCGCTGGTGTTACAGAGTGTGATATGAAGGTGTTGGATGACTCACTGGAGCAGCCCAGAGGGTTGGAGGCGCTCAGGTCGTAGTAGCCTCTCTTACAGCGCTCACAGCGGGGGCCTTCCACGTTCACTTTACACTGACACGCGCCGGTGCTGTCGTCACACCGGCCCCCGTTTACTGTCCCCTCAGCACTGCAGATACAGCCTGGCAGCAACACAACAACACTAACTCGTCAACCATTGTATCTATGGGGCAATTTCATATTTATCAACATTTAACTTTTTATTTTACTTTTATAAACAGTTGCAAAGAACATGTGGGCTAGTTTTACACAAATGTCTGTCTGAAATGTGCTAGCTAAGTCATAATCAAAATACATCAGCTATAACATTGTGAATTTTTACATTTAGTTGAATTTTTACATTTGGCGCGTGTATATTCATTAAATATTCAGCCCATGTTTTAAGTTTAGTTGGAAGCGGCTGCTTTTGATGCTTTGAGTGAAGGACCTAACTTGAAGTTCAGAGTGAATGAACAACTCACGTATGCAGGCATCGGGGCGGTCCATTCGGCTGCGAGGGTTTGGCTGGTAGCCCGGGGCACACTGGTCACACTTTGGCCCTGTGGTGTGGTGCAGGCAACCCTCACACACACCTCCGCTCCTCCGTCCACTGGCCTCAAACACCGTCTGGTCAAACTGACAGCGCTGGGCGTGGTTGTTACACTCACAGCCTGAGGAGGATCGAGGAGGTTAGTACACAGCACGTTTCAAACTCAAGGCCCATCAGCCCAATCTGGGCCCTTACAAATTTTTATCCGGCCCGCATATCAATTTAGGTTCACAATAAATTTTGACCCACCTTGTTGAGCACCAAATTAAAAAAACAGGAAAATGTTATTTTAAACTGTAACTATGCTCAGAGCAGATTTTGGCAGATTAGCTGACTCTGAGACTCAGCTGTGTTGTAATAGCATGCTTTTACATTACATGTCATTTAAGTGACGCTTTTATCCAAAGCGACTTTGACAATTGTTATATATCACCCGGGGGTTAAGTGTTTTGCTCAGGGACATATTGGTTGATGTATTGTAGTGGGATTTGAACCCGGGTTTCCCACGCCAAAGGAATGCGTCATATCCATTGCACCATCCCCACCAAACCCAACTAAAATTGTAATCATTGTTTTGCTTGATTTGCTAAACTCTATGATGGATAAGGAACGTTTTTGCTGACTTTTGAAGGACTTTATGTTGACAAAATGTGACAAAAGTCGGAAAAAGCGACAAGTATAAAAAAAAAAAGAAACAGCAACAAAATCATTTAAAGGAGTCTCAAAAATGGCCCTTAATGTGATTCTTATCACGGCCCCATGGTAAAAGTGAGGTTGACACCCCTGGTATAGTGTATACAGTATGAAGTCTTACGTTTGCAGGTATGGGTGTTGCCCTCCTCTGCGGGTCTCCAGGGCAGGTCATTGTAGAGATCAGCACAATACTCACAATTGACTCCGGCTGTGTTATGCTGGCAGTCACATTGAGGATTCACCTGCAGAAACACATTCATCACTCAGGCTGGGATCAACTGAGGACTGCTACCAGAAACATGAGTATCACATCTCTAAGTTATACCAGCAAGCTTTTTTAAAGTGAAATACATCTCCATTATATACTGTATTTCGCCTGCATGGTTGGGTATCGTTCAAAAAGTTTCTATACCGGTCCCAATTTAATGACTTACTGATACTGGTTCCTAAATTTATTAAATCCATTTAAAAACATCTTTTTTAAATTTTTTTCTTTAGCTCCTTTACACCTATGTGACACACATACACACACTGTAGTCAAGCCTTTAAAAATACAACACATGAGCCCCGTCTGTGTGCGTAACGTTAGACAGCCAATCAGCAGCATTATCAGATCTTGGTAGAAGCATGCTGTGTGTTTATTGGCTCACTGACGCTGATGAGATTTACTCCTCAGGTATGGAGCTTCGGTATTGAATGACAAGGCATTTTTTCCAGTGTAGATTTCAGTTCAAAACAGCTAACAAATATGTTTATATGACATGTGAAATTGGGTGAGAGGCAGTGTTCAATCATAGGGACATGCACACTAACAGTAGTATGGCATTGCTAGGCCTATATCTCCCCAGCCCTCTGGATGTCTGCGCACCCAGAGGAAACCCACGCAGTCACGAGGAGAACATGCACACTCCGCACAGATAGGCCCGGCCGGCCTGTGGGTTCGAACCGTAGACTTTAAATAGTAATGGAACACGCATCCGGTTTGGCAAAGTGCTGCAAATGTGTAATAATATATATTAATATTAAAAAAGGTGAGGAAAAGGTGACGGATCGTATTGGATCGTTAACAGGATAATCGTAATGGAATCATGAGAACAGTGAAGATCTCCCCCCCCCACACACACACACACACACACTTACCTGTATGCTGTTGGTCAGCAGGTTGTTGTCGGCCTCTGGCAGGCATCGGTTGGCGTGTCCGTGGCACAGACAGCTTCCCATCACCCTCATCTCCTTCAGGGCGTAGAACCTACTGAGAGCTCTGCCAGGCAGACGCGGCACATCGGCGAGCTCCATCAGTCTCACCCTCAGCCCCGTCACCGCAGACACATCTGGGGATGAGACAGCTGTCAGTCAGCGGCCTACACACCTATAACCGGGTGGAGCTACTTCTGACAGACAGGGACTTACCTTCAATCTTTTGGTTGTTGGAAGCAGGCACATAAACATACTGACGCAAAGGATTAAACTGGATCTGGAAAAGAGAAATGTACATCTTATTATTATTATTATTATTATTATTATTATTATTATTATACCTTTGTGGGACGCTTCACACTTACCTTACCTAAAACCAATGCCACACAGAAAAATTTAATGTATAGGGCGATGTCAAATTGGAACATATTTCCACTGCATTTTACACAAATTACAAGTGTGATCAATTTTTTTTAATTAAAAGACCAAAATTAGCAACAAGTCAAAAACAATTCATCTTAAGCTGCATATGATAGTGGGGATGTGAATGTGGGTACAGACTCTAGTGTACACCGGTACAACCTCTCCACTGGTTACTGGTGTCAAACAGCTGTTGTGAAGGAAATGTGAATGTATCAATAGAACTATATTTTATTGATAATGTGGAAATATTAATTATATAGTGTGTGTTAATTGTATTGACAATGTGGAATATTAATGTATCGTTGAATGTCTTGTTTTGTTTTATCTTTTGTGTGGACTCCAGTAGTTACTATGGTAACAAAAATCATATATATATAGCGTATTTATCATGCAAATATTATTTTAGAATGTGACAAAAGTTCACAATATTTAGCCTCGACTGAAGATGAGGTAAAACAGTTTCTGACAACAGAGGTCTGTCCTTACCAAGTATTTAGATCCTTTACTTCAGTAAAAGTACTAATACCACCCTGTAGAAATACTCTGTTACAAGTGCATTTAAATTGTTACTTACGTAAAAGTATGTTAGTATCATCAGGAAAATGTATTAAAAGTAAAAGTACTTGATGCATTGTAGAAAGTGTAAAGGATCCAAACAGTTGTGTTTAATGGTCTAATCATCTCAGCTGGACTTGTAGGCTGTTATATTTTTGGACTGTATTTTTTTGGATTGTATTTATATAGCCCTTTTCTAGTCTTAACGACTACTCAAAGCACTTTCACATAGTACAGGATCCATTCACCATTCACACACATTCATCCACTGTGGCCGAGGCTGCCGTACAAGGTGCCACCTGCTCATCAGATACACACTCACACACATTTACACTCCAATGAGGCATCATCGGGGGCAACTTGGGGTTCAGTGTGTTGCCAAAGGGCTAGGGATCGAACCACCAACCTTCCAACCTCTCTACCACTGAGCCACAGTCGCCCCACTCTGGACATGGCTCCACTTTTTGGCAAGTTTCTTTTTTTTCAAATATTTTTTTGTGTAGCAGAACACTACAAAAAAATCATCTCCATCAGCCTTAAGGTTCATTTTTTTGACTGTTTGGAAGGGACCGGCTGGGACCCTTTGAACAACATTTCCTGTCTCCCTTTTTTTGTCCTTAAATATATATACATATACAAATATTTTTTAATCGCATTGCACAAGAAATCCCAGATGAAAGTTCATTCTGCAGTTATGCACAGCTTTCTAGGTCCACCCAGCCCCCAGTTTCATTTATAATAAAATATATTTTACAAACTACATGTGTTTTGTGTGTGTTTGTAATTTTTAAAGTAACTAGTAACTAAATCTGTCCGATAAATGTAGTGGAGTAAAAAGTACAATATTTTCCTCTTAAATGTAGCGGAGTAGAAGTAGAAAGTAAAAAGACTCAAGTAAAGTACAAGTACCTCAACATTTGTAATTAATTGCAGTACTGAGTAAATGTAGTTACATTCCACCACTGGTCCTTACTTTGTGATCTTGGTATGCATTGGCTCCAGTAGGGGGCAGTGTGAAGCAGTATGTCTGGTCCAGGGTGAGAGGTGTAGTTGTGGGGATGCCAGGGAAAGACTTCTGACAGTCTGTAGCAAAGTAGAGAGCGGGCTGCCACGTCCTGCCATTATCCTGTGTCCTCTCTATAAGAAAGGAACTGGGACGCGGACCCTGTAGGACACAAACGGAAACACTCTGTTTGTACTCAGATGTGTTCCATAAACTATAAAATAATGATCAAATACAATATGTTTCAGAAGTATATGCGTCAAACGTTCAACCGAACAGATCCATGGGGGTCATGTGATCAGCAGACTGTGTCCCACCTTGAAGTCGAGCACCAGGTTGTCCAGCTGGAACAGGCTGCCCAGGTCCAACTGGAGAGTGACATAATTCACCTCTGCAGGACAAAACAGTCACAACAGCATTTCTGTGTCAGAAAGAAATACTTTGCTTTGGTTGAAATTATTTCCCATGATATATGATGTTGTTTTGTGGAGTTAACAGCTGGACAATAAGACAATTAAAGAAATGGCTATAAAACAAGGTGTGTACTTGAAATCAGGGCTGTAGTACTAGTGCTGTAGGACTTGGCCACAGACATAATGTCAGCAAGCACTTTGGACTATGGATTCTTCAGGACAAGTAATAAGTCCAAGAAAGGGAACATTGATTCTTTGTTACATTTTCCACAATGTTCTTATAACACCAGAAAAAGACTCTAAAATGTGAAGTTGCATTTTCAGCTATATGTGTCTGTCTATAGCTAAAACAAGTGAGATGTCTCACACTGTAGCTAAAACAGAGACCTAAACACACAGGGTGAACACAGGATCTGCAGCAATGTGCGGAGCAACAAATATATGGTGTTTTTTTTTAAATGAAACCATGGAAACCTATTCTGGTACAACCTCAAAATACAATTATGGACCTGAAAATTAGCAGAATATGGGTGTTTCAAGTGAAATTGTTACACTTAATGTAAGTAATATGGCTTAATTGTACTCTGCACTTGCTTTTTTATCATTACAAATAATACTAATAATAATAATGCAAAATTATCATCTTAAAAAAAGGAATACTGTCTCTCACATCATATACATTATCAACAGGTAAGAACAGTGAGTGGTCTTGAAGATGATTCATTTGGACTCGGTCAAACTTTTTTGGACACGGTCGTGCCTTGGACTTGAACATCTTTGGACTCGGTCTTGACTAGTCCTGGTCTTGGGCTTGTCTTGGACTTGACAAAGGTGGACTTGACTACAGCCCTGCTTGAAATATGCAATTTCACTCCTGCTAATAGAAAACCCCTTTCTTTCTTTCTTTCTTTCTTTCTTTGCCCACCTTTCACTGACTGCCACCATCTGTCTGATCCAGATGTGGACAGGACATCCTGGACAGTGTGGGCCAGCTGACCGTATGGGTTCCTGGAATCACATGGACAACACTTCATCCTCCTCTAAGAAACAAAGAAAGAAAGAAAGAAAGAAAGAAAAGAAATTAGTAACAATGGACACTCCTGCAGGGTTACATTGTAATAGTTGGTGCATGGGATTGTGTCACTGTGCGTGCCAGTTGTCCTGAAAGTGACCCTTGGACCTAAGACCCAACTTCTAAATGAGTGTCTTTTGCTCCCCGCTATGATTAGCTGGGTCACTGAGCAGGTCACACACAGAAAATCAATATGCATCAGATGCACATGAACAGCTTTATAGATTGGGCTGGTCAACAATTTGGAGGGAAACTTTGCCCCAGTAACAGATGAGGAAGGAACAATGTGTGACACCTGTGGAACCTGACTTGCCAACACAAACAAAAAAAATCCATTGTGAAATAAAGAATTTCCCCCTTGACAAAATTAGAATTTGATAAAATTCAGACACAATTCCAGTCTAGATGTCTAATATAACTTATATTGACTTTAGTAAAATAATCTGCCCAATTCCTACCCAAAATGATGTTTAGGTGTAGTATTGTCTACTGAGCATGAGTCAGTGTGAAGTGTGCATGTTGACATGTGCACTCAAACACACCAATGTTATCAATGTATTAAATAAAAATGAGTGCATCATGTTTCTGTGACCTGCTTTTATCAGTCAATATTTAAGAGCTCTGTATTCTGGTGACTCTGGACATGGCTGCTTTCCCTGTAGGGAAAAGTTCCCTCTGGGTTGCTGATTGTTACAACATCCTGTAAATGCCTCACTAATGTTTTTCCTCTAGCTACGTGACTCGACTCAGTCACACATTAGGATGCACCATTACAATCAACATTTCTAGATTGTTTTTTTTCACAGGAGGAAAACGCTACACCGCAAAAGCCCCAAAGGTACAAATGAACATGAAGCACAACTAAAACCCAAATTGTTGTACTGTATTTAAAGTGAAAACACACTCCTTTATGACTGCACTCACAAATGTCTGTGTTTTAAGATGTTATTTACATTTGGAATTGTATTATTTGAGTTCTCAATTATTTTTCTCTGGAGATTAAAAAAGTTTTGTTTTCAAGAAATTTTGGAGGGTTTTTTTTGGAATCTCTTTCGACATTTTGGGCGTTTTTTGTGTCCCTTTGTGGCATTTTTTACGTCGTTTTTTTCAACCTTTGTGACACCTTTGTTGACAGTTTTTCATAAGTTTAGCAACTGTGTCGCTTTGTGTGAGAGGATTTTAAATACAGAAAACGTATATTAACTGTACACACATAGTTTCCGTTTTTTAAGTCTGTGTAATGAGCTGCCAGACCTTTTTCTGTTATTCTACAGATGTATTTCTTATAGTGTAAACATTTAACTAAGTGTTAAATGACTGTGTGTAGGACTACGGTGGCATTAGTCTACTCTGTGAGCGCGACATATTGTCCTTTTTATCCTGTTTGGAAACAATGGAAAGACTTTGCCTTTTCTCACCTAGTTTAACAACATTTCTGAGATGTTCTGTGTTGTTTTGGATGCCATGTTGCTGTCATTCCTGATCCTAGAAGTCTGCCTCTGGCCTTTTCTGATCAATCACCATTGCAAGTCATTGTGAAACGCCACAGGCTAGGCTCATTATTAGAGGCTGATCTGTCTCGGGTTGTGGGACGGCAGGAATTAAGGCCCCATTAGTGGTGTAGTCTATGTGATATGCAGGTATATGCAGTACACCCACTAAGAAACCTCTCTCTCTCTCTATATATATATATATATATACCCACTTAAAAATGCTCAATGAACCACAACATACTTTCTATTATATATTTGATATATTTTGAATTGTCATCTGTGTTTTTCTTCTTCACATGGGCTAAACAAAGGTATTTGTAAATGTGCTGTATTTTTATAGCACTTTTCTAATCTTAACAACTACTCAAAGCGCTTTTACATCATATAAGAACCATTCACCATTCACACACATTCATACACTGTGGCCGAGGCTACCGTACAAGGTGCCACCTGCTCATCAGTTAAACATGCACACACATTCACACTCCGATGTGCAGCATCAGGGGCAACTCTGGGTTCAGTGTCTTGTGTTTCAACATGGGACTGCAGGGCCTTTATTTTGTAATTGGTGGCTGGAGTACTGTGCCATCGCTAGACACAGGAACACAGTTGTGACATACTGTCTATGGTGGAGTATGGTGGCATGGCAAGCCGAGGCAACAGTTGCGTCTGTACAGGTCATAGACTGTATAAGGTAGGCCTATGTATTTGTAGAGGAAGTACAGAGAGCACCCAGCTGGACAATCTAGCAGGATATTTGGTCTGTTTGCTCTGCTTCCCGTCACCGAGGACGTGCGCTCCAATTCAATTTCCTACTTTCTTGTGGCTGATCTTATTTACCCTAAATTCTACTTGTGCTGGGGAAATGTACGTTTTGGTTTCATTAACTATGAGACAAATGTCACCTCTCATTTTTATTTAATCAACCTGATTTTAATTTTGACCAAATTTTACATCCATAAGTCCAAATTCCTATAACTTCACAGAGCTGTCCATTGACATTAACCACTACATTTCTACTATATCCAGTTGCAGAAATAGGAAGGCTGTTAGAACACACACACTATTTGTACTTTTTAAATGCTTTATGTAAATTGAGTTGTTTTCTTTCTTTTTATTATTATTTTATTTTTTGTATCTCCCCTGGCGTACTTGGCCTGTTTTTATTGTATACATTTGTATACAACTACTTTCAACTAATCTTACACCCCTGCTCCACCTAGACTATGCAATAAGAAGCTACTCTTTTTATGTCTGTCTTATTTGCTTGCATGTTTTCATACAAAAAGGATCTGTACACACATTATCAGAGCTGAATATTTGATGACTGAATTTTTATATTTTATATAGTCTTAAATTTGGGTGTATTCAGTACTCATTTACGTTTAAAAGGGTTGTTAATCTGGTTCTTCAAGCTAATTGTAGCACACTATAGTCAACTTTATTCAAATAAAACCAAAACAAAATAAAGTAATTTTCCACAAAATAGCAGCAAGTGAAAATGCTGAGTGGCTAGCAGCTTTGGAAAACCACTAGCCATAGTGGCTGGTGAGCAAAAAAGTGAATGTCAAGCCCTGATAGTAACCACCTGGAAAGGCATACATGTCATAAAGCCTGATCTCACCACATTTCACACATTTTTAAAGCTGCACCAACCAGGTCACTATCTAAACTTAAATAAGCAGAAGGGAAGATTTCCCAGAGTCAGCCATGTGGAAATGTTGCCCTTCATAGCAGCCTCAGTCTATCTGTGGAAGAGAGGGGGAATCAAGATTCCTTTCTCCCAACTTTGGACCTCCAACTGTGTTTGTAATATGATTTAAAGCTGCTATCCTAGTCAATAAATCAGAAGGCCTTCACTTATGCCTGCAACACATTCTAATAAGCGGGTTTGTATGATATCACATGAAAAGTTATGCATATGCTATGAAGCAGGCGACCGCCGGCCGGTCATGTGACGACCGGTCACATGACATTTATATTTAGCGGGTGGTATTTACAGTTAGATTTAGCCAGGAAAAGGTCAGTGGGAGCTAGGTACTGATCACCATGAGGTGTCGGTCCTTTCAGAGGCCAATGCAGTTGAGTTTAGCCTGAAGATTGTTGATGGCCTTTTAAAGTAATATTAAAGTAATATAATAATATAAAGCAATATTTTTCATATAAATATCAGTTTTGTGTGTCTTTGATGTGAATAAGACAATATTAAACCATATCAGATTTCAACTGCTAGGCTACAGCCTCTCCTACTTGGTAGGCATTATAAACCTAACCTTACCGGATGCACAGTTAGCATATTGTTGTCAGTCTTCTCATTTGGATGTGTTTGATATTATACAATAGCAGATTAAAAGGGATTCAACTTGGAGGCTTTTAGCTAATAATGCCCACTGTAGACTTTATACCAAACACATACAGTTGATTCAACAGTCAGTTGGCAACAGCTAAATGCAAATGGTGAGTTTGAACCTGTGTTTGAACATGTGTTGCTGCAGTGCCAAAAAACATAAACCTTGGATAAAAAAATGTGCCCACGAATCATTTTTAAACTACAAGTTGAGAAGAATCTCCATGTTAAGCTTAACTCACCTCCGATTCGATAACATTCACAGTTTGGCAACAAGAAAAAAGGATTTACCCACTTTAAATTGAATACATTTTAGTTGAACCAGCAGGTATGTGGCTGGAATGAGTGCTTCTGAACTCCTCGGACTTTTATGGGGTAAGAACAATCTATTTTAAGGCCCCATCACAAATTGACATAATTGACACTGACATAAGCCTAGCTTCGGTACATTATAAATTTGAAGGATTCCTTTCCAGTTTCTCTTCATATCCTATGTATATTTAGCAAATCTGACACTGCAACAAAATTATGTGATCCCCTGATAAAATCTGAAATGCATGCCTAATAGGATGCATCAAATATATTGATCATTCTCCAAAAATTTATAGATGATATCAACAACTCCAACCAAAATAACCTAAATAAAATTCTTAGGGCTTTAACGTACACAGACATAAATAAGAGAGCTAATGAGCCGGTCTTAAAGATGACACGTTTCACCAAATCTGTCAGAACTTAAAGTCTAGGTATACTGCTGGTGCTACAGCTCAGCCTGCATTGAAGTATCAACAACAGAAATTCTAAAATGTTCCAAACTATTTTCCATCTGCGATACAAAATCCCAGGTTTTCCAGAATATGACGAAACACTGTTAGCTCTTTCATACATGTGCTGTATTGCCCCCTCTGCACTAACTCCAAAGACCCCCTAGGGGTCACGGACCCACTATTGAAGATCTCTGCACTAGACCAATCAACACTACAGCATTTAAATGGATTAATTTGATTAATAATTCAGTTTCATTTCTAGTATCAAATCATAAAAACAATTATCTCAGGACACCACAGATAGAGACGGTCTATACCACACTCTATAATTTACAAAGACCCAACAATTTCCCAGGAGCAAGCATTCGGTGCTAGCCTGGTCCTACGAGACTCTGGTACATTAGCCTGGTCCTACGAGACTCTGGTACATTAGCATGGTCCTACCAGACTCTGGTACATTAGCCTGGTCCTAACAGACTCTGGTCCATTAGCCTGGTCCTAGCAGACTCTGGTACATTAGACTGGTCCTACCAGACTCTGGTACATTAGCCTGGTCCTAACAGACTCTGGTCCATTAGCCTTGTCCTACCAGACTCTGGTACATTAGCCTGATCCTACCAGACTCTGGTACATTAGCCTGGTCCTACCAGACTCTGGTCCATTAGCCTGGTCCTACCAGACTCTGGTCCATTAGCCTGGTCCTACCAGACTCTGGTCCATTTCATTAGTCCAGAGAGTCTGGCCACTCTCCATTGACAAGTGTTAATTTCCTTGAAAGCAGGTACTCTGTTGAAGTTTAAAACTATTGGATCTACCCAGAGCCACTCTGGATCTGCCATAACCAATCACTAATGTTGGTTGTGATATCAGCTTAGCATCGTAAGCGTTAGCCTCAGCTAACTCCTTCACCACTAACAGAGCAAGCTGGAAAGTCAAACTTTTCCTGAGCCCCATGGGGAGGAGTGACACAACATCATGGCCACCAACAAAACTCAGCAAAGATTGTTCTTGCTTGGGCTTTAACTTCTGGATATTCTGCAGCGTTGCCACAACGGACCGAATGGCTTCACATTCACTTCATCTTTCTCCGTCACCACTATGGAACTAAAACTCCAACTAGCGCACAACTTCAACGTCATCGTTACCAGCCACTCCCTCTGTTCACTGATTGGACGGTAAACCTGCGACTATACCGCAAACCCAGATGACTAAAGAAGGACAATAAAAATTGAGCTAAAGTACGCAGAAGGGCGGAGCCAGGCTAATTTGGTGTGACAATGGCAAGAAAAAACTTCCTTTTAGGCAGAAACCTCAGACAGACCCAGGCTCCTGGTACGCTGCCATCTGCTGCTGCAGTTTAGGACACATAAACACTGATATGATACAAATATACAGATATAGAGAAATATGTATAATATAATATGTATAATATTCATACTATACCTAATTATTTGTTACAGAATCTGGTGCTTGCAGCAGTGTGATGACTCATTGCCAACAAGATCTGACTAGTTTTTAGGATGGCTGTGTGGGCTTTCAGCTTCAACACTGTCGGTCTTTACTTGTAGTCATGCATGTGTGTGTCAGCTCTGAGATACAGCTGAGTGTTCCCTCCTCCCTGTCTGGATGAGGTGCGGCTCAGATATTAAAAAACAAAACAAAGGGAAAGCACTAATCAATCAGAGATAGTCCACGCCTAACACAGCTATCCATTCCCCGAGGCAGACTCAAGGTGAGGTATGAAGCGTATGTAATATTAACACAAACATCACCCTGTCTGACTTTCTGTCTTTTAGGTTGGATTAGGATTGCTTAAGTTTAGGTTACCTTAGTGCACATGTGTCAAACTTATATCAATATTGGTTCTCAATACATTTTGGCCCACCTATTTTTTCACCTATATTTTTTTCAATGTTTTGTTGCTTTTTCTGATTTATTTGTCACTTTTGCCACTGATTTTGGTGCTTTTTTCCAACCTTTTTTGGCTTGTTTACAGCCTAAAGTGAGAAAGCTATATGAGACATGCAATGATACAGTCAAAGATGCTTGACTTTTCTGATGAAATAAAAGCATGACAATAAACTAAACAGGTCTAGCCATTGATGTGATTCTTACTTTCCAGTGTGGTCCTTAGAGAAATTGAGTTGGACACCCCTGCCTTAGTGAGAGTCATAATGAAAATAAGGAATACAAGACATTTTCCTTGTTACAGTAGAGTAAGCTAATGCTAACAGGTACAGTACATGGTAAGTTTTACTCATGTACAGTACTTAGGCATTTTTTGAAGTGCTCAAACTTTACTCATTATATAGCCTACTAAATTATTTACTTATTTCCAGCTTGGAGCACTTCTGTTTTTCCTCTGCTGGCACCACTGAACTGACCTTGGGGGCGCCTTTCCATGGGCAACACCCTAACTCTCACATCTCTCCATTAGTGCATGTATAGGTACTGAGCATGTGTGTGTGTGTAATTCAGGCCTGTGTGTAATAACAATAGAGTGTACATTATAATTTCCCCTTAAAATAAGAAATTCACTCTTAAAACAAGATACATTATCTAACACTTCTAAATCTACTTTTTTTATCTTGGTAAGAACCAAATAATTTCCAGTGTACTGAAAACACCAACATTTGACAGAGATTTCATGTCTGGAAATGTATCCTAAACTATGTAGTATTTAACATTTACAACAGATGGTTGTGTGTTGTTGTGTTGTATGTTGCTATCAGGCAAAGATGCATTAACTGGGAAGTGAACCGGCCCATAGCCATGCTGATTGGTTGTCGTGCAAAGATGGTACATTAGACCATTGTGGATCTTAGATGAGACTCCATCAGAAGATGGCCAATGTCACACAAGTGAGCGATGACGGCAAAACAGTTGATTTTTATCTCCAAAATTTCTGCATTCAAAAAGAGTTTCAGGAGAAACTTTTTGACGTTTACCTAATGCACCAACATGGACTATGATGTGTGTGTATGTTTGTGTGTGTGTCTTAAAGCTAAACCCTGACCAAAACAGTTGTGAGAACCACTGCTGTAACTTTTTTTTTACACCCCTGCCATCCATCCATGTTTCATCCGTCTTTGTCCGCTTATCCGGTATCGGGTCGCGGGCGGAGCACCTCCAGCAGGGGACCCTAAACTTCCCTTTCCCGAGCCACATTAACCAGCTCCGATTGGGCTATTGGCCAAACCCTCATTTCCAGCACCTTGGAGTAGACTTTACCTGGGAGGCTGGGAAGTGTGATACCCCTGTAATTGGCACACACCCTCTGGTCCCCCTTTTTGAACAGGGGAACCACCACCCCGGTCTGCCACTCCCTAGGCAGCGTCCCAGACATCCACATTGTGAAATGGTCACGTTATTTAATCTATTGATAATGTTGAAGAGGCGTGTCAACCAAGACAGCCCTTCCACACCCAGAGCTTTCAGCATTTCTGGACAGATCTCATCAATCCCTGGGACTTTGCCAAAAAGAATTGCAAAATGACAGTCTTAACCCTGTTCTCTGCTCTCTTTTATTTCAAAATCAGCATTTGAATCCATTAACGGGAGGTTTGTGCTGAGCCAGCAGATGGGCTGGCGAGTGGTTTTCAGATGTCGGTCAAAGAGTACAGTTACAACATGATGCGCTGGCACTGAAATCAGACTGTTTCACAAACTGGACTGGAGGCAGTCGGGCCAAAACCACCACAGCCTGTCTGCTCACCGTGACCTCTGCACCGCACAACTCCTGATGGGGCAAACTTCACGTAGAGACCCACACATGGCCTGGGTCAACACAGCTGGCCACTGACTGTGTATGAGCTCTGGTTTGACTAATAAAGTTTTTTATAAAGCCAATATTAATATTTTACAATTGAAGCTAATGTTTGTGCGGCTATGTGTCTTTTCACACATTTTATATTATAAACAGAGATCAAGTCTCTTAATCAAGATGATTTACTAAGATTTGATCACAGTAGCTTTAAAAGGTTGATACTTAATTTAGTCTACATCCAACATCTTTGATTAGCAGAGTTGACATGTCCTGTGCTCCTACCTGTTCGTATGGGGTGCAGTAGACCTCGGAGCCTGTGAGGCCGCAGGTGGAGGAGGCGTGGAGCTGATGGCCCCTGCCCAGGAGCAGGTCACTTATGGGTGGGTAACAAGCCCCCTGAGAGCAGTCAGTCTGGGCCTGGGAGACTGCAGCTATGGCTGTCAGGAGGAAGGCACAACAAGAAATGAAATGTTACAATGACTTGTAACTCTGTATATAATAATAATAATAATAATAATAATAATAATAATAATAATAATAATAATAATAATAATAATAATAATAATAATAATAATGTATGCTTTATTGATCCCAGGGGGGTAATGACAATTGTTTTGTTTCTGTTGTTAGAACACACTTCACACAGGCCTCATATACACACCCATGCTCAGGTCCTATACATGCACAAATGGAGAGCTGAACTCTACACTGTACATGACAGCAATATGACTACAGTGTAAATATCAGTTACACTAACATAAGTCTTTATCTCCATCAGCAGGATGGAATTTGCTTTTTCACAAAACAAGCAGTGACACAACAGTGATTATTGTCCTACAGTTAATTATAAAATGAAACCATATAGATACCACAGTACCTATTGTATGATCAAGCTTCACTCAAATACAAATGAATGAAATTGTAACTCATAAAATACAGTGCTCAGAAAGGATGCATTCTTAACATTTAGACATAATGTCTAGCAGTGCTTGAATGTAACTAAGTACATGTACTCCGGTGCTATAATCAAGTACAAATGTTGATGTACTTGTAGTTTACTTAAGTCTTTTCATGCCACTTTCTACCTCTACTCCGCTACATATCAGAGAGAAATATTTTACTTTTTACTCCACTACATTTATCTAACAGCTACTACTAGTTACAAGTTACTTTACACATTCAAATTTCTGCACACAAAACACATATAGTTTATAAAATCTGATGTTTTATAAACTATATGTGTATAGTAAACTAGCCAACAATATAATGGCCTACAAGTCCAGCTGAGATGATGAGACCATTAAACACACAACTGTTTGAATCCTTTACACTTTCTACAATGGGATGACTTTTACCTTCTACTTAAAACAGTATTTTTACAGTGTGGTATTAGTACTGATAGTAGTACGGTTCTGAATACTTGAATGAGGGGTGGGAAACATACAAGCTTTGGCTTCAGCCTGCTCCTTTTCTGAACTTTTTTTGTATGTGTGTATGTATGTATGTATGTATGTGTGTGTGTATGTATGTATGTATGTGTGTGTATATATATATACATATATTTTGGTTCGATATATATTTGTACGAAAATAAAAGAAAAATGAAATGAAAAAATACTTCTTCCACCGCTAGTGTCTAGCATGGATAATATGGGATTTAAATAGTGGTAATAACAAGGTGTTGCCAATATTTTGTTTCATTAAAGTAATGTCCTTGTCAGGGTGAAGCACACTACTGAAACCCCTTCAAACTTCCCAACTCTTTGAACGTGTGCCATCATGAAAAGAGAGCATGCAGGTTTTCATTCCAGCCAATCACTGCAGCTGTGCTGCTCAGGTTAGTCCCTCCTCTCTGCTCAAAAATGGAGGGATCAGTGGAATCAGTGTCAGCAGTGTTTCACTCTTTGGAAAAAAAAAGCTGTATACTGTCAACTCCCCACGATTTAGGAATGTGAATTCATGGCGTGGAAAATTGAAGGTGAAAGTTGCAGGACAAACTTGAAACAGAAAGAGGACACTAACATTCAAAGATTGAAGAGAGAAGAAATCTTACCTGCTAGGAGTAAAAGTATTCTCATGTTGTGGTCCTCTTATGAAAATGTCTGGAACAGATGAGACAATGACAAAAATATCAGCACGCCGAAAGAATCAAGGCCAGTGGAGTGTATTCCCTGATGTGAGCCTCACCTGGCAGTCCGTGTTCTATCAGCTCTGTGTGCTGCTGCTTTATCAACACTGTCTCACCTGGACGCTATGATACAGTGTGTGTGTCAGAGTCACACCCTGCAACTCCACTCCCTTTCTCCATGAATCAACACATACACATAGCCTACAGACATGTAGCTAGACGACACACACACACACACACACACACACACACACACACACACACACACACACACACACACACACACACACACACACTAATAAACTAAACAAATACTAAACTAGGTGTAACAAAACACTATTGTGACCTCTAATGAAATAAAATAAAAATCTTGTCCATTCAGTGTCCCAGAGGATATATCATCTAGATTTTCCATCTAGTGCCATCATCAGGTCAAACAAACATCAGGTTTGTCCAATACTTTGGTTTATGACAAAATGGCTGAAAAACTACTGATGTTCCCATCAGCCTCGGCTGTACTTTATGTTTACTGCTAGTTTGCAAATGTTAGCATGGTACTAGTCTAAACTAAGATGCTGAACCTGGTAAACATACTGTATTTGCTTGACATTAGCATGTTAGCATTGCTACTGTGAACATTTGAGCATGCTAATGTTAGCATTTGCTTCAAAGCACCGCTGTGCACAACTACAGTCTCACACAGCCGCTAGCAAGGGCTGTAGACTATTTCCATACTACGTTTTAAAGTTACTGTTGATTATGAATCTGCAATGCCCAACGAAAATGGGGGGAGGGGCTGATAAAATGTGACTTTAAGCACCACTCAGTTAGCCTGGTCCTACCAGACACTGGGATATTAGGCTGGTCCTACCAGACTCTGGTGCATTAGCCCAGTCCCACCAGACTCTGGTACATTAGCCTGGTCCCACCAGACTCTGGTATATTAGTTGGTCCTACCAGACTCTGGTGCATTAGCCCAGTCCCACCAGACTCTGGTATATTAGTTGGTCCTACCAGACTCTGGTACATTAGCCTGGTCCTACCAGACTCTGGTACATTAGCCTGGTCCTACCAGACTCTGGTATATTAGTTGGTCCTACCAGACTCTGGTGCGTTAGCCTGGTCCTACCAGACTCTGGTATATTAGTTGGTCTTACCAGACTCTGGTACATTAGCCTGGTCCTACCAGACTCTGGTAAATTAGCCTGGTCCTACCAGACTCTGGTATATTAGCCTGGTCCTACCAGACTCTGGTACATTAGCCTGGTCCTACCAGACTCTGGTCCACATTAGCCTGGTCCTACCAGACTCTGGTCTATTAGCCCGGTCCTACCAGACTCTGGTGCATTAGCCCAGTCCTACCAGACTCTGGTACATTAGCCCGGTCCTACCAGACTCTGGTACATTAGCCCGGTCCTACCAGACTCTGGTACATTAGCCCGGTCCTACCAGACTCTGGTACATTAGCCCAGTCCTACCAGACTGTGGTACATTAGCTCAAGAACTCCTTTGTACCTCATGCCATTACACTCTACAACACCTTAATCGGCGGGAGGAGGAAATAGGGCAAATAGGGCAAAGAGGACAGTACATACCCACTCGACACTGACACTTTATGATAATCTATGATAAATGTCTTTTTTTATAGCCAAAGGTTTTTTTTTTATTGTTTTTATTATTACTGTTATTACTCTTTATACTGTCTTCCTCTTTTTTCTTGTATTCTTCTTACTAAAACGGATGATGGAAATTTCAATTTCCTTGCGGGAGTCATCCCAAAAGGATTAATAAAGAGAAGTCTAAGTCTAAGTCTAAGTTTAAGTCTTTATTTATAGAACAGCTGAAGACATGAAAGGGAAGAAAGCGAGAAGGTGTGGATGACATGCAGACAAACAGCGTGTTGACAGGAGTGGCCATGCTGTTTGACTAACAGACAAAGTGTGAAAGCCATACATTCCTTACATGCAAGAATTTGAAAACTAGCATGTCGTCAACAAAAACAACCACATCATAAAAACATGATGCCAAAGTATTGATCTGTAGTGATTTTGTTATTTATTTATCATAAAAATGTATTATGTAACACTGTTTAATCACTGGTTTGTGTTCTTTTCTGTTCTGAAACACTCTGATGTCACAGAGACAGCTCACTTGTCCTTCCCCAGACACAACCATGCCCTGTAGGCACTGCTTGCAAGGCAGCTGATCATCAACTGTGTCTGAAGAAATAGTAGCCAGAGGGCCAGCTGAACACGCACATGTTTTTCCCCGTTCTCTCCGCAGACACACTGACTAAGTCACAGTACAGGGTGTGTCTTCTGACTCAACACACACACTACTGCACACTATACAACTTCAGACAAGTACCGTCACGCCTTCAAACCCTGTGGATAGTAGCTGTGATTTGTTTCTTGGTAGCAGCCTGTTTCCTCTCTGTCAACACTGGTTCCTGGTTACACTGAAATGCAGCCAAGGCTGCTTTATTAAAGTCATTGCCATCATAAGATACGGACATAAACACACAACACACACACACACACACACACACACACACCGTAATTATTGTTATGTATATTATATATTACTTTTATTTCAAAGTGAGCCACATTCCTTTTATTCCTAAGCGATTGACAAATTATTTTTGAATAATTCAATAACCATCACAAGAAGAGACCATCTGTGCAGTTACTTTTATCAAGTTTTTTGTTTCTCCCAAGAAGGGGAATTCAAAAGGCAAAGAAAACTTGATGGACAATGCAAAAACAGCGTGTCCAGACAAAGGGGAGCTGTAGCAAATCTGGAGCAGCAGCACTTTGTACTTTTTCTTCCACTACTCTTAGTCCCCTGATAAAAGATGTAATACGCGACATACAGTAGCTCAGCCCTCTTTAAAACAGGAATAATTCAAACATTTTAATATATTTGAGGAATTGCTTCTGTACAACCCCTCAAACACACAACATGCAATTACTGGTAAGCTGTACAACATGGTACAGGGAACAGAATGTAACAGCCAAGTAATCTCAGTGTTCTTTCTGGTTAGTTCTGTAGTCAAATAGAGTGATTTTTAAGCTATAGTGTGTAGTTTCTGTCGCCCCGCTGATGAATTCTAAGTAATGTCAAGAACTATGTCGGTGCGTCCACATGATACAAGCCATGTGATCGCGCACCGCCCCCAACCCCTCCTCCACGCAGTTGCTAGTAACCAAGGAGGACATGGAGGATTAAAAAAACATGATGGACTCTTCAGAAGAGGTTATTATCTTCACTTGAATTATTGTGCTGGAAAGTCACTGGACGACGCAATCTTTTGAACATAGTCTTACTGAGGAATACAGAGAGAGTTGTGTGGTGCTGGTCTTCATTAGTTTTGTAGATACTCATTTGGCAATGGCTTGAATGTACGTTCATTAATATCAAAAGTTAAGCACTAAAGCTTTAAAAGGTAGTCTGATCATTATTATTAATGGCACTCAATTTTTTAAAGTGCCCATATTATGAAAATCCGTTCTATCCATTCTGTTTTTAGTGAGATACGGTTTCTGAATGTCCTCTGCCTTCAGTCTCCGGGTGAGCTGTTCAACATCTGCACAGCTTTCTACGTCACTAGCTGAGACGCTGTGGCTATCCGTAGCACATACTACCGCTAGCATACTAGCTTGTTCCCAATGGAAAAACACTGCTACAACACACACTAGTTCACCATAATCTCCAAAAGAACTACTTCCATGTCCCTGTTCTGCAGGTATTCCACAAGTGGCCCTCGTCTAGAAGAAGTCTCCCAGCTGATCCTATATCCTAGTGTAGAAGTGAGATGTCTCACTCAGTAGCTAAAACACGTGAGATGTCTCACTCTGTAACTAAAACACGTGAGATGTCTCACTTTGTAACTAAAACACGTGAGATGTCTCACTCTGTAACTAAAACACGTGAGATGTCTCACTCTGTAGCTAAAACAGAGACCTAAACACACAGGGTGAAAACAGGATCTGCAGCAATGTGCAGTACAACAAAGATACAGTGTTTTTGAAAATGAAACCATGTAAACCTATTCTGGGAGTAGAGCTACACCAGTTCAACGCTGAGTGACCGTTAAAAGAACAGTTCTAAACTTTGACAGCAACAAGATCATTGGCTCACATGATTGGTTTTATTCAAAGAGTGATTGTCAGTCTTTATATGTATTTTCCAAGGTTTCCCCCAGTATAGTTGTTTAGCTTGGTGGAAAGTGTCTTTTTGTGACGAGGGCCCGGCTGGGCCGGTCACAGACTGATGGCAGCATTAAAGGTCCCATGTCATGGTGCTCTTTAGATGCTTTTACATAGGCCTCAGTGGTCCCCTAATACCATATCTGAAGTCTCTTTTATATAGGCCTCAGTGGTCCCCTAATACTGTATCTGAAGTCTCTTTTATATAGACCTTAGTGGTCCCCTAATACTGTATCTGAAGTCTCTTTTATATAGGCCTCAGTGGTCCCCTAATACTGTATCTGAAGTCTCTTTTATATAGACCTTAGTGGTCCCCTAATACTGTATCTGAAGTCTCTTTTATATAGGCCTCAGTGGTCCCCTAATACTGTATCTGAAGTCTCTTTCCCAAAATTCAGCCTTGGTGCAGAATTACAGCCACTAGAGCCAGTCCCACAATGAGCTTTCCTTAGTATGTGCCATTTCTGAGTCTGTAGCTTTTGAGGAGGAGAGAGGGGAGGGGGGGCAAGGTGGAGGCTGGGGGTGTGGCCTTGACCAACTGTCCCATGTTGAAGTGTCCTTAGGCAAGACACTGAACCCAGAGTTGCCACCGATGCTGCCCCATCGGTGTGTAAATATGTGTGAGTGTTTATCTAGTGAACCATTTACATTTACATTCATACTAATTTTAATGAATATGTCTATGTATACATAGTTTATTCTGATGACACTGTTTACATGAGGTATTGTTATTGTAGGTTAGCTTTCATTTGGATTAGTTATCACTGTTTAATGGAGCAAGGTTTCTACTGCCGTGAGTAGAGCTGAGCCTTTTACTTTTCCGTTGAATTCTGACCTTTGATTACGCAACGCCTATCAACGCCTTCACTTTGCACATCTCTGTATCTAATCTGAATGGCCAATACTGACACTGGGTGTGTGATGATTAGGCTGTTGGCTAGGGGATGTACACACAGCAATACTTTAGTGTAGAAACCCACTGTTAAATTAATTTTTACTTTTTTGGAATACAAAGGAAAATCATGAATTCAAAAGAAATGTTAAGTGTTATTTGAATACATTTGCAGATAGAGAATTAAGAAAAGGACATTTTTGGGGGAGAAATAAGCTTTTGTTTTTATTTTTTCTGAGGCAAGATGTAGTATTCTAAAAATTTCTGGTGAGCCCAAAAGCACCAAAGAACTTTAGACCAACGGACACAACTTTTAATTGATAAATTGACTGTTTTTATTTCAAATATGTAAAGACCAGAACCGCAGACAAGAAATAAAACAACACAAATCAATAACATCAAATAATAAGACAATAGATTAATATTAATAACAACGTGTGAACACTTGACGATCTTGACTTTGATTGGTCATAGGCAGGTATGACTAATATTAATAATTGTAATGATAGTACCATTTCATTAAGGTGTGTCAGGAAGCCACCCCAGCGAGCCAGCATGCTCTGAAAACTGAATTCTCCTTGCAGCCATTTCTCCATGTTATTATTTACATCTGAGTCAATCTCCAATGAAACAAGCATATTCTAAATTTCAACAGCATTATGAGTAGAAGCAGCTGGATTGGCCCACAAAACTAGAAGGTGTAGAAAAAATATAAAGTTATATGTATATCTGCCATTTCAGAACAGAAACGGACAGATTCCAATCAAACAATAATCAAATAACACCCTCCTGTTGGTTTTGAAGACAAATGTGAAATTGAAGTGGTCATGTGGAGTCTGCTCCTCTACGTGCTGTCTGCACTTTACTGTGCTGTTTGTCAGCGTCATTAGTGTGTGTGCTACGTGTGGTAGACTCTGTGTGCTATTGTGTATGGCTCCACTCCGACCACAGTTCACAGCAGCAGAAATGCAGCAGGGTAAAGATGGGTTTACACAACCTTTCCCCTGGTTTGGAGACTGTTGATGTGGAAGATTCACATGGACTCCATCAGCCAAATGGAGACCCTGTGAGGTCACCTGTGAGCGTATTAGCCTACCTACTCCCAGATGGTCAGGGGCTGGGCTAGAGTCTTGAAGAACAATGACCCCCCCCTCCAATCCACTGGGCTGGAGTGCTGTCAGTCTGACAATTGGGAATTTCATTGAATCAGACTACTGTCACTTGGCTGCATGTTCTGCTAATCTTCCTGGCCCTTGTAACATGACCAATTCATGTTTCCATGATGACTATCCAAAATTCTGGTACCATGGAACCAGCACTGGAAGTGTTTTGTTAAAAAGTCTACTGAATGTGTGTATTCTGATATACAATTTGTTTAAAATGAAAACAAGTGCTTTTAATAATGAATGTGATGTTTTATTTAGCAGAATTACATTGTGCTGTTCCATCCAATCCAAATTTCATATATTTCTAAGCAGATTTTTGGTGCTGTATTATGACAAAAGGAGACACCAAAACCCTGGAAACGCCCCTGCAGACGGCACCAACCTGACAACAGTAATAATAATTTTATTAGTAAGCTCTGCACAGGGCATAATATTGATCAATGGGCTAATTTAAATACCGTGGATTTAAGTCTTTAGAATTGTTTGAGGTAAGCAGCTGTGTTAAGGCCAATTTAAGAGGTTTATTTTATTAAATAAGGCATATTTTAGTATATAAAATGTATAAATGATGGCAGCCACGTTAGCTCAATGCAGTGCAACTTAAGAAAACACATTTAAATAGGTCAAACACAAGTAAATGAAGAAAACATCTTCATCACTTAACAACACATAGGCAGCATCCTTCAAAGGATTAAAACATCAGCAAATTAAGACATTTAAATTCTCCAATTTGACAGCTGGCGTGCAGCCTACAGGTGCTCCAAGTCAAACAGGGTACAATGGGACATGACTAACTCACTTGTCAGAGATGCTTAAAAATGAGCTAATATTCTTTATAAATTTGTTTTAGTTTCAACATCCTGACTTTTGGTTGCAAATATTGTTGGAGATATTGGCTATACACCAGCATAACATATACAACTCAACACGCTCAACCCACATTTAGAGCTTGAAAGCTGGGTGCTGGAACCTTAATGTGGGTAATAATATGAAGGCAATTAGGATTGCTGTCCAATTCCACTTTTTATTGCCAAACACAGTTTTGTTTTTACTCTGGTACGACAGGTAACACAGCAAAGTACGATACTTGTGATTAAAAGTAGTGATTTTTTTTTCCTTCTTTTTTAAATAAAAGTACACAAAAAAACAACTTTGTTACAATAACGAGAGCAATGCTCCTAATGGAATAGTAGTAAGAATACTGGGTTGACTGTGTAATAAGCCCACACACAACTGGGTCAAAGTTTCTAGCTCAAAGCCTTTCCTGATCGGAGATGCTCCTCCATGCTTCTGAATATTCAGCAGCTGTCACTGTGTGGGTGGAGACACCGGACCGGGGATATAAATGACCACAGTGTCCACTAAGGTGTGTTCTACCACAGACTGGAGCTAGGGTCTACCTAATAACTGGAGCAAACAGCAGACTACATCACAGTAAGTTCCTATGTTTTCTTCTGAGACATCAATGTTTATACGCTGTGTGTCCAATGCAGTAATGGGATATTAGACTGCCGTTACATTATTCTATTTTCAAAAAGCCAGCAGTTGGAATATTAACACATTTCATGTGACAAATAAAATATGTTTGATTGATTTGCATATAGCCTTACCCTGCTGTTGAATTGCTTTTGTCGACTTAACTGCAGGTATTTAAATTCCATGTTGATATGAAGTGTAAACCCATGAAAGGTCCGTTTCAAATGTTGCTACATTGTTGAGTCGATATGTGATCTGGTCTAATGGCTGCAAGTTCCCAGATCCCAAAGAGATGTCTGACATTGCTTTTAGTCTGACCAACAGTTTATTTAATCTACGATATTGCATTTACAATGATTATGGCACAAATAAATGGTATATCTGCACATCTGACAACAGCATGAATCATCTTTAACAGGTCTACACACAATCTTGAGCCCACCATGGTGTTTCAGCCATTGGAAATGGAAAGCATGCAGGAGTTGATCCCATTTGCCAAAGAGCTGCTGAGTCAGAAACCCAGCCGTGGTTTGCTGAAGGTCTACCTGGTGGGTTCCGTGTTTGCAGTGTTGGGGACAGTCATTGGCCTGGTCGAGACCGTGTGTCAGCCATTCTTCTCCAGTGAGCCCATGGATGCGGAGATGCTCCTCATGTTGGCCCGGGAGCAGAAGACTGTTGAGGCCCAGAAACAGCGCAATGCAGCCAGCCAGGAAGAGGAGGAGGAGGAGGAGGATCAGTTGGATCATGACAATGAGGCCACGACTCAGAGCACCAACCTCCACAGGACCCATACACTCAGCCAACGGAGCGTAGCCAACCGGCTGCACGCTTCCTGAAGCCAGAGGGGTCAATCCTAAGTGACTGGAGATATTATTAGGAAAGTGCCCCTGCTACACGTACATAATCTGAAGCTTTATAGACAGAAGTGTCCGAGCTGCCTGCCATTCTCTTCTGCTTATTAATGATGCCTAAAGGTGCTGTCGGAAATGTGTCTTAGTATGCCTTTGAGTATGAATTGAGACTTTTTGACAGGCAAACCTACTGTCGGGAAATCATGGAAATCATGTCAATAATACAGTCAATGGTGCATGTGAAGTGTACAATAACTCAGTGAGACCAATGCTGTGTGGTTCCTCAAGGACCGTCTGATTAGATCCCCTGGGGCCCCAGCCAACAGGAATTGTTAAATGTTACTATTAGTAGTATACGTAAGTGACAGACCTGTTGGAAAATGGATAAATGCAAGTCAGAGACAGTTGTGTACAGTTGTATCTTTAAGTAAAAGAGTGAACTGTAGGTTAACATGAATATAACCAGTCTTACAAGATGAATAAGCCCTGGAATAAATAATACACCCATTATTTGTGCTACATAAAACCCTCCATTTTCATTTTGCTGCTGAAACAACGTTTGGTTTCTAACAGAGAAGACAGCAGGCAGACAAAACTACTTTCAACAAGGTCCATTTTGTTGATATTTTACTTTGGCGCTTGAAGTTTATGAGGAGTATGTGGGCGGCAGCAGCATGGTGTCCACAGTCTGCCTGGCCAAAAGCTGCTGTGTAGCGCCACCTGCTGTCATCTGCTAATCCACCACCCAAGGACTGGGTTCAATGAGAGGAATGTTGGTTGTAAATATTATGCTATGTGCATATACTGTAAATATACATTCTTTTTCATACCAATAAAGTTCATTTTATTTATTAAGACTGCTTTTCCTCTGGTTTGACTCCTTCACACTTGTGAAGCACACTTTATTTGCCAACATATGAAGAATAAGCACTGAACTTACGCTTGTCAAGGAAAGTGTTAAGATCGCTGCACAAATATGATATTTGATGTCATTTTATACCTTAAAAAACATACTGAGTGGATGGAAGTTACACCTGTTATAACAAAATATGAGAACACCTGAACAATTTCTTATTGTGTGTTGTTTTCAGATACTGACACATATTTCTGGAAAGCTCCCAAATTAGGTTTTAAACACGTGAAATCAATCCCATTGGCAGAGTTTGTATATGATTATTTCTATGACACCATAGACAGACATTATTGTTGAAGTACTGTACATATTTTCTTTTATTTTTCAGCTGGTTTGAAAGCCCCCCACCTCACTGCCAAAGGTCCATAGTTTAAGTCAGTTATTTTTTGTTAACTAGTTTTTTGTTGTTGTAATACACGTGTCTTTAAAAATAATAATTTGAATCCCCCTTAAAATAAAAATTAACTAAACAAAACAAAAGCCCTAATCTTGTTAGAAGCACAACTTCTGTGAATGTTTTAACTGGCACCAACATGCAATCTGACTTCTAATAATGTATTATGTGATAATCACTAACTTAAACACTCATAAAAATATGTGTTTGAGGCTTGGACTAAAAAAGCTGGTACATAATCTTGGGAAGCAATTTGACAACATTGTAGTCAATATTTTGGCTGCATCAAAAAGCGTGCTCACTAAGATACCAGCCGACGAGCTGATCCAGCACAAATCAGTGCATAAAAAGTCACCTCACTAAAAGAAAATATTTGAACCTCATACTTAAATACAAAATAAGGGAAAAACTGCAAAAAGATCCACAGCAAAAACATGCATCCTCAAGCTTTTCACTTTTTTTTACAGAATGGTAAAGCATGCGGTCCAAATGTGAATCCATTATCAGTGAGCTCCAGTCAGGCACCAAGTGTATGTTGTAGAGCTAAGTACGGTTAACCGGCCCTGCATTCTGTGTTAACAGGAGATACTCTCTACACTCTAGTGTTGACCGATTGCCCTGAGGCCCTTGTATTTTGATGACTGACGGCAGAATTTATAAGGTCACAGGACGGTCCGGCTGAGTCGCCAACAGATGGAGCATGGTTCGCTGAGATAGCACAGCAACAATGGGATAATGCTGCCTGACACATGTACACACATGAGTGGAAGGCCAATATATCCCTAAGTCAACATGATACTCTTTGGTCTAAGAATAGTTTGAGTGATGGCCCATGTCAGGGCTGAAATGGAGGACACTTAAATCTCTAAACACAGTTGCCCTAAACTGACTGTCAGTCTCCTATACAGTTGTTTGTAACTGTGTGTGAATCAGCACATCCTTCAAAGCAGTCATATATTGTAAATGGTGCATAATCAGAGGCGTAAATCGCACGGGGTGTGGTGAAGGACTCACATTTTTGCCCCGTTTGTATTGGTTTACTACACAACATGTTTTTTAATGATGTTTTGGGGGGCAACCCTCAGATGGGATAGATCATCCCCCAAAACATCATTAAAAAACACATTGTGTTTTGTAAATCATTTAGTAATATAAATTTATGAAAATAATTGTGAAAGTAGTAAAACAATACAAACTGGGCGTTTTAAGTTCAAGAACATCTTGAGGGAGGCCTAAACAGCTTATGGAAGTCCAAACTGTCTGTGAGCTTCTCCTGACAATTCGACGGTAAGTCGCATGTTTGTGACGCAATCGTTAGCCTAATTTTACAAAAACGTCTGCTACGTAGCCATAATGTGAGGTACAAGGTAATGGAGCCTTTTATACATTGTCGTGTTTCTTCAGAAACAAACAATGGACAAATAGAGTCTTGAAACGCTTCAGATGTTCACTGTCAAAGTGGCGCCAAAATAAATGGCAGTCAATGGGATGCTAACTGCAGGTGATGGCTTCGTAGCATTAAAATGGCGTCATGGGAGCTACGCTTAGAGAGGAGAGGCTTACCTCATTACCAGGGACTAGTGGCTAGTGGCTACGACGGCAGACTGTGGCTTTGCCTCACGTCAGCCCTCGTTGTCTTTGTCTTGCTAAAAAATTAGCACTGGAATAGACCGCAGAGACCACAGCCGACGGCCATGTACCATGTATGTTCTGCCTGTTTGAGAGGAACTAACTCTCCATACCAGCAGGAGACAATAATCTATTTATCATTCGGGATACCGAACAGAACCTATGGTCCCTCCGCTTCCCTCTCCGCCGGGAAGACAGCGGACACTGGGAGACGGCTAACCAGTCTGTCTATCTCCCGGGCTGTCCTCCGTTCTCTCAGCAAAATAAGTCTCACTACAGCGGGAGAATGGCTGCTGACGTTAGTTTGCCAATTCCATCTACCCAACATGCATTACATTTGACTAATTTAGAGGCTAGCTGGCTGGCTAGTGAGCTAGCTTGCTTGCTATGAGGCTCAGCTCAGCATCATCTGTACTAGAGAAAATAATCACTTCATGCGAAGTGAATGAAATCGTTTCCAGCCTACTTCCTGGAGTTCCACAACTACACATATCCCTTTACACTTTTGTATTGTAACGCTCACCCCTGTGTTGCAACATATAATAAAGAGGCGATGACTGGCTTGCAACTTCTGTGCATTTATTTAAGAAAACACAGCTTAAACTCCGGTCACTGTTGGCCGTGACCACGCCGAACAATCAGACTCCCACAACTGGAGGAAGCGCACTCCCTCTACGACCCAGACTCGGGTTGCCGCCCCTCCCCAATAGAACCACACTGACCTCTGCTGGTCCAGTAGTGCATAACACTAACACATGTAAGCATTTGCAAAACTAATGAACTTCTAATAACATGGACACATTAACTTAGCTCATTACAGTATGTATTATCTGTGTCCCCTTCAAAAATTTCTCTTGAGAAATGTCATGTTTATTCCCTCCCCCCAACTGTTTATTCAATTTACATGTGTTAAACCATGACTTCTAGCATATCAAGAGTTTAATATGCCCATATTATGAAATAAACGCATACAAAAAAAAACTATCCATGTTGTTTTGACTGAGATACGGTTTCTGAATGTCCTCTGCTTTCAGTCTACGGGTGAGCTGTTCAACATCTGCACGGCTTTCTACGTCACTAGCCGAGACAAGGTGGCTAACCGTAGCACATGCTAGCGCTAGCATACTAGCTTGTTGTCAATGGTAAAACACTGCTACAACACACACTAGTTCACCATAATCTCCAAAAGAACTACTTCCATGTCCCTGTTCTGCAGGTATTCCACAAGCGTCCCTCGTCTAGAAGAAGTCTCCCAGCTAATCCTGCCTTGGACTGACCAAAGCTGGAGAAAGAGTTATCTAGCTGATGTGCTCTTACCGAGCTACTGAGCATGTGTGACTCCCAACAAAGATAGTATAGAAGTGAGATGTCTCACTCTGTAGCTAAAACAGAGACCTAAACACACAGGGTGAAAACAGGATCTGCAGCTAGTACAACGTTTTTATGAAACAACAACCTCAACATACAATTATGAACCTGAATATGAGCATAACGCACTAGCATGTACCATGTATGTTCTGCTGTTTGTTACCAGTCATATGGTGTAAAACATACTGAACCTGAGCATAACATGGGCGCACTCAAGTAAAAGTAAACAATGTTAATCTAATCCACCTTTTGTCAAATTCAGCAAAAGTGTCCTCATGGTCACCTAGCTTGTGTTCACTGAAAAAAAAAATCTGGTGCTCCTAGACAGCCCTGGCTGTGTAAATGGGAAACAAACACAAAGGTGCGCAGGAGCCACAAAATACTATTCCACCCAATCGGCAACAGGCGGGGCGTGCAAGCAAGTGATGGGAGTGGGGAAGTGGTGGCCAGACCAGGAATTACAGGAAGAGCTTGTAGAGAAACAGCAAAAGACAGAATACAAATGAAAAAAGAAGATGTATGACCGGGAAAGGAGGAAGAGCCTTGTTAACATTGCTGAGGCTTTTCAGTGCTGCAGAAACCTCCAAAGGAATGAAAACTAATGAGTGTCAAATGAAATGGGTCATGTTTGGGTAGCATGGGAAGCACTACATTGTTGTTTTGCCTGTTCTACGGTTCTCTTTACTACTGTATAGCTGTCTTAGGTTTGTTTTGTACAGGTGGTTAAACTCTGTTTAAGTCTGTTTGGCAAATGAAAAGCGGGCCAAACTGTTTCCATGCAGAGTTGAAGAACTGTCAAAGAAAGAAAGGTCAAAAAAGAACTTTCTGATCTAATGCCTGTGCAGAAAGGTTGCTTTGTGTCAACACGTTTGACGCAGTAATGAACCTTCCAGCTGCACAACTTACCAATTTAACTAGGGGTCGAAAGGTCAATTACAAAAAGTCAAATCAAAGTGACAAAAGGCTTGGGTAGAGATTTCTTTCTGTCTTTTATAGAAATGGGGGTTTGGCTTGAAAGGTTGCCAATGGATACCAGAGGCGACACACAGTGTGAAACTGCTTATTGTTTGCCAAGCCTTCCCCAGTGCCAACCAAGCAGCCTCTGAATCACTTAAAGAGCCACAAACTGCACAATGCTGCAGACCAGGATGGGCTTACCCGACATCCTGGTTTTGTGCTTTTCTAACCAGATTAAAATTAATTCATATATGATGTGGAAGAGGATTTGTAAAGCTCACCAAACTTTGGTCTAGTGAAGAATATTTCCCGTTTGATGGCCATGGTGCAGCTAATGCATCGAGAGTTTGAATATTTCACTCAGTGAAAGCATCATTTAGCTTCAATAAAGTGTCAGAAAATACTGCATGTAATCAGGGTTTCTGCAGGTTTCACAAGTTAAATTTTTTAAGACTTTTTAAGTTCCTGTTACCGTTATGAATGAAATTTAAGACCTACAGTATATCATGACAAATTCTTTTTAAAGACGAGAGCTGCCAGATACTTGGCAGAACTGGCTGATGGCTGTTGTTTTCTGGAGAGCCTTTAGTTAGATGTTTCTCACTTTTTGCATGAGACTCCAGCGTCCGTCCACCCATGCAGCGTTCCCACTTTAATTGCTTTCTTGTATAAAAATGTAATGTTGTATTCAAATAAGTAGTTAGCAACTGGCTTTAACCAGTTTTGTTTCAGTTTTTGTTAAGCCAGGTATTGCTGAACTTGCACTCCTCCATAGCTGAAGAATAACACCTGTTTTATGTCTGTGGTACAATCCAAAAAGGTTGTAAAAAAGGCTAAGTTGCATGTTGGTCTCATTTGTAGTTGGAATGGAGTGAATTAAATTTGGAATAGCAAGTAGGAACTAATGATAATTAAAAAATAACATTCAAGTGCAAGTGCTGTAGGAACATTTCAATAAGCATTAGAGATAGTGTTTCATGGACGTAGGAAAATTACAACCTGTTAAAAAGTATTACAGACCTAGAACACATCTTAGCAAAATTAAGATTAGATCAATATTTTTAATTTAAGCATTTACAGTATTCGCGGACAACTACGGTCTATATAAAAGAAACTTCAGACACAGTATTAGCGGACCACTAAGGTCTATATAAAAGAGACTTCAGATACAGTATTAGGGGACCACTAAGGTCTATATAAAAGAGACTTCAGATACAGTATTAGGGGACCACTAAGGTCTATATAAAAGAGACTTCAGATACAGTTTTAGGGGACCACTAAGGTCTATATAAAAGAGACTTCAGATACAGTTTTAGGGGACCACTAAGGTCTATATAAAAGAGACTTCAGATTCAGTATTAGGGGACCACTAAGGTCTATATAAAAACATCCAAAGAGCACCATGTCATGGGACCTTTATGGGATACTTTGTGAAAGGTTTATTTTTTCCCCAATTGATAGAAAATAAATGGCATTAATAAACAGCAGTACATTTGTATTTATTAAAACATTGTATGTACACAACAGAGACTGACACTGACACGGCGCTGTTAATCTGTAAGCAATGACTAAACAACTGAAGACAGTAGCCTATAACTTTTACCAATTTAAAATGTTCCTTTTTATTTCTATTTCTATCTTCCAACAATCCAAGCAAATCTTCATTATTCACATTATGCTGCAATTTAGTGAAAAGTCTTCCGGTTTCATTTTTCTTTTCTGCTTGAATGCAGATTTCCTGAAATTCAGATGTAATGTAAAAAATGTTATTGTCTTGACACTTTACATATCAGACAAATCAAATCATTCAAACTATTTAACATTTATTTGAAAATACTAATTTAAAGCTGTTTTGTCTGACTTTTTTGGCAACATGGGGATAGTGAAAACACTGCAAACACAAATTATCAACGTACAAAGTTATTATGGGGAACTTGTTAAACAAACAGTTGCCTATTTACACATCCAGCAGCGTTATAATGGAACCCACTCTACTTCTAGGAAAGACCCGCCCTTCAATAGCATTAGCATGTACTGTCTTTGTAATTGTGTCCACCTGACGAATGCAAGCCGACTGGTTTAGTTTCCACCAAAAGCCTGTAGGAAATATCTGTCTCTTAAAGCTCCTGCACACTGCCTGCGTGGCGTTTCTGTTGTGTGTCAGTTGTGTGGCGTTTTCTTTGTCATTGCACACCACTGACGTGCTGCTGCTAGTCTTTTCTGTACACATTTATGTTTCACATAGATTAATAATAATGATTTATTTTGTCAGTATTTTTGTGTATTATGTATATGTATATATACACACATATATATATGTATATATATATATGTATATATATATATATTTCAATTAAATTTTATTATCGAGTTATCTTGAGACATTTACAGATAGAGTAGGTCTAGACCAGATAGAGTAGGTCTAGACCACACTCCATAATTTACAAGGACCCAACAGTTCTAGTAGTTTCCTCCAGAGCAAGCAACAGTGCGACAGGAAGAAACCTCGGACAGACCCAGGCTCTTGGTAGGCGGTGTCTGACGACTGGTTGGGGTTCAAATTAATTTATATAAATATATATTTGTATATGTCAATTCCCTTTCCTGAGACAATAAAGTCCACGTTATTGTTTTATCAGAATAATTTAATAATTTAAATACAATTTAAAAAGGAGTTCAACAGAAAATGTCATTTATTAAATGTATTCATGTCAAAATGACAAATAAACACCTTTTCCTATTCTATTTTGCCTGGAAATGTTTCCAACATGATTGCGTGTAACGTGAAAAATATGCGTCTGTCTTATTTCACTTGAGACTTGCGTGACACGCAGGCAGTGTGCAAGCTCTAACCTGGGAGCGGAAATAAAACAAATGGACACACCACGCAGGCAGTGTGCAGGAGCCTTTAATCTGCTGAATGCCTCACTATGTTCACCAGCTGTTAGTGTACAGTACACTGGAACCAGCTGCCTGCTGCTGTTGGAAATGAGAATGCTGAAAGCCAGAAATCCAAAACAAAGCTAGTAACTATAGAAGAGAACTGCAATGTTGGTTTACCCCTTTCACTTCACACATTTAATGTAAAACTATTGATTAGTGACGCTTTAAGGCGAGGGTGACCTTTCTTTGACAATCTTAACTTTTATCGACTTTCACAGTGTTTAATAAAACACACAGATGTGATCAAATCAGCCAGTAACAGTGGTATTTATCAATTAAATGATCTGTGGAGACTGTTAAATGCTAAATATTAGCTTACAGTAAAATGTGAGAAGTCTTGTTGGCAGGAACATCCAGCTGGAGGGCTGACCTTCTCCACAGAGTGACGCACATGCAAGTCTGAGCATGTGTGTTGACAGGATGTACTGTATACTGTACTGTGTGTGTGTGTGTGTGTTGTCTCATGAGCGTATATTATGTGTATTCCTGTACAGTCTCAGGAGAAAGTCAGATGAATAAAGACATCTGCATGCTTCAATGTGCTGTAGCCTGGAAACCTGGAGGTCAGAAACACATGGTTTGTTTAAGTATATGGCCTTATGTCTTACCAAAGACTCAAAAAGACAATGATGTGCAGCACACAGTGTGGCAGAGGGAGGGAAGGTTATGGAGCTACTCCATCTAGAAGATGCCACAAAGAAGGTTTGCCTGATGGACACGTGAACACAGGCTGCCCCTCACATGGAGCATCAATCTGGGTTATAGGAGGAGAGGGCAGGGGGCTTACCTCTACTGTACTCTTAGCTGTGTATGAAACCTGTTAGAAAGACATCAAATCCACATTTTGAATTACTTCATGGCAAAACATGTACATTTTCTCTTGGTTTGGTTAGATCACACCCTCATTTCCATTTCTTTTGTATGAATTACACAAACAAATGTATATTAAAGTATGTAGGCACCCTTCTCCACATAGTTATAAGGAACTCTTTGTCTGGGTCTGGTTTTGGATAATTCCCTTTGTTCCAATAAAGTAAAATTAAAGATTAGACTAAATCTGTAGAGGCTGTTAGAGCAGCATATTAATGCCCACGCTTCCGGAATGATGAATTGATGTTCAACCGTCACGTACAGGTGTAATGCTCAGGTGTTCAGCTGAGGCTCATGTGTATGTCATTAGTTTATGCTGGTATATGGACATAGATGAAAGCACTGGATGAAATAAAATGTTGACCTGATGCCCTAGATAAAAAGTCAGAGGATCACCAAAGTCATTATGATTAATCCTGAGGGCAGGGGCAGAGCCAGACGTTATGAACATGGGTATATGCTGATATATGCACTATTTTGTAAGCCATTTGATAATAGAATGCCTACAAATCTGTACACCATTTGGAAAAAAACATTATAGTTGCCAAGGGAAAAATAAACATCATACAGAGCCAAGATCCTATTTTATATCTAATTGTTCTCCAACAATGTTGAGGATGACTCAGTTTTACGCTTGCCACGTAAAAAGAGGCAAACATTTCAATTGTCTCTATTTTTTAGGTAGGGTAGGAATTTGGATAACTAATTTTGAACCTTTTGACCTATTTTAGGTAGAGTTCACAGAATGAATGGCGGTATTTCTCCAGTTTGCTTAATTGATTTGCCTGTCCTGTCAGAGAGACTCAGTGACTTTGTGCTCTATTGTTCAAACTCCACATTGGCTTATATGTGGAACGGTGAACTGCTGGGAGGAGAGTGGAAAATTTGAAGGAATTTCTCCCAAGGAGAACAGCTGTTGTCACCAGTTGGGTAACATAGTTCTGGAGCTGATTCCTCAGCATGTGTCCGTGGCAAACCTTTGTTCCAAGCTGTGCACTGGAAGTGTAGTTTCACTGCATGACCAACTTCTTTCCTCTACAGCAGAGCAGAAATGCACTTTTATATACAAACCAACATGACTAAAAACTGTTCACGCAACCACCTTAACACTATCATTACAGCTGGCCAAGCCTTAAAGGCTGCACTTTTCAAACGTCATGAGCAATCTCTTCAACAGAATGCTGCCATTACAATATGTAAGAGGTAACTACAAAACAGGCTAAATGTGCTGCTAACAAAAAAGTTATACAAAGAACCCTTAAGTCCAGTTCAGACCAAAGATTTGCGACGAGACGAGATAAAACATGCAACTTTTTACAATAAGTTTGCAATAACTCTTTGTACTTTTGTCCTAACTTTCAGGCTTGTTGTAGCTGGATATCATTTGTTCCGTCTAAATATGGATGTGGATAACGTTAGTGATTCTGAGATGCTTGCTACAGTGGTATTTCTAGTGATGAGTCGGCGAAAAACAACATGCTTGCAAGCACTTGTTGAAACTCCATCTATCTGCCATTTCGACCAGTTAACAGTTTGTAACAAAGAAATAAAATGGATTATGGATCATTTTCTTTCTACAGTTTGTAGATGACTTTACAAGATGTCAATGACTTGGCTGTTGAAACTAGAGATGTTCCAATACCGATACCAGTATCAGTATCGCCTGCCTAAAACGCTAGTATTGGTAGCGGGAAGTACTGGAGTTTATGCATCGATCTGATACCACATAATAAAGCACTAAAGAAAGTAATTTATTTCATGTTCTTCTTCCGTTATAACTGACTGTCAAACTGGATGAAAAAAGAAAGTTCTGTGGCGTTCATTGTTTGAGAGATTAACCTGAGACAGACTGACAACAAAGACAGAAATCATATCACATCCATACAAGGATAAGTAGTATACAGTTGTTCAAGCATAATAAAATATATATCACACTGGTATTGGATCAGTACGCCAATCGGCCGATACGCAAGTTCAGGTATCAGAATTGGTATCAGGAATAAAAAAACAGTATCGGACCATCTCTAGTTGAAACAGGTGATGTCTCTTACGTTCTAAAACCAGCCTCTGGAGCCTTGACCAGCTGAGTCGCAGCCACACCACCAGCTGGTTTGAGTTGACCTGAGAAGGACCAGTTCAGATCGCTGCACCTTTTCTGTCTGGGACGTTCTAAAACCATCTTCTCGTCACAAAACATTGGTCTGAACTGGGCTTTAATCCTGTCTTTTGAGATAACATTTTTTTTTACACAATCCATAGTTATACTGTACCCTGCTTTACCTTCTCATAACTACAAAAACATGGCAGTCTCATCACCTGCATCATCACATTTAAAGCACACAAACCACAGTTTCACCGAAACAATTCAGCTCTGTTCATTCCAGCATTGCATAGTGGACTGCATGAGTCCAACCTTCACTATAAGGATTCTTGGTCATGTTGCAATGCCTAATGCAGTAACTGCTCACGTCCACCACTGATCACAGCTCAGTATCAGCATACTGTACCCACGCCCAAACTTATCAACCGGACAGTCCTTCTGCTCTAAACAGCTGCCATGGTAACATTTTCCTCAGCAGTGTTGGGGGTGGCTGCTATGCCTGTCGGGGCCCCGTTGACTGGTGTGTGTGGGGTGACTTTTGCCAGTCGGTGCTCCTTGCTGTGGGTGCAGCAGAGCTGGAAGGAGGCGCAGGCCGAGTTGCAGCAGGGTAAAAAGCGACAGAAGCTGACCCGCCACAGGAACCAACCGGGTGACCAGCAGCACCAGCAGAGCACCATGCTGCCTGCTACCACACCCAGGAGGATGTAGAGAACCAACAGGAACAGGGAGGCGGGGGAGTCTACGGATAAGAGAGGGGGGGACATTTCATTGAAGTTATAATTCATGTGGGAAACACTTACTGTATATAGCTTATCTTATTACTAACCAAACTACTTTTGCCATTTTTAGGGTTTAAGCTGCCACCACAAGCTTCAACAAAGGAAGGCTGCACTCAAACCAAAAAAAGCAATTTTTCAAAGAGTTGTGCGGTGGTGGGAGTGTCCCTGAAACAGCTCATTTGTGTGATGTCCTCATGTGCTCTTTAACCCCCCCCCCCCAATGTAGCACAATTTATTTATCACTATAATATGGAAAAGACAACTCGCTATGGCATTTTATCCAGAGTCAGAAAGAACAACAACATCAATTTCATCTTTCTGTCCGATACAGAGGGACTGGTCACAAACTATGCCCTCCAGCAGATCTAAATAGGGCTGGGCAATATGTCGTTATTAAACTGATATCAATATATCATTGTCCTTTCCTGGTTTTAAAGGTTATATGCAAGTGATGTAATTTTCTTAATTTACCAGACAGCTTTTCTATTATTTGCATTTACCCACAACTGATGATTATTTATCAAAACTCTTATTGTGTTTTGTAAAAGCACCAATTGTCAACCCAACATTATTGCCGCAATGTCGACATTGATTTATATAGTCAAGAATATTGTGATATTTTATTTTGTCCATATTGCCCAGCTCTACATCTGAATCTGTCTAATTGTCTTGACATACTGTAGATGTAGTTCATACAGGTTGGCTGTAACAGTCATTTAAGATACTTAGTGTGCAGTAATTTACATTTTGATATGCCTGGAGCCCACTGACTGTTTAGAGTATCCCAGTATTTACTCACTTAGAAAAAAAGAAGTTCAACCATAGCTAAGAAGTTGCATTGAAATGGAAAATTCAGTTAAAAGAAAAAAAGCTGGCAATTTGTATAGCAGGCGAATGTGAATCGCTTCTGCCGCCCTCATTTGAACAGTCAGAACAGAAGAATAGCTGTGTTCTCAGGCCAGAGTTGGCCGGGCCCTGAAAGCAATCAGAAGCTGACTAGCTGGCCCAGACAGTCTGTATTTGCACCTGTGACCGGGGAATAGAGACAGATCACTCAAAAGGCTGCTCTCCGCCCTGAGAATCCATCACCATTTATTGGTTTACGAGCCTTTAGGTAAAATTAACAACTCAATGGTCACTACCATTAGTTTCATTGTCAGTAATCAGGACTACTTTGCATCCAAATGGGCCTTTAGTGAATTAGTTTACCAAGCCACCGACTGCAGGACATAGGCAGAGTGCATCACATATTAATGGATTCCTGCCGGTGGAGAGTGTTTCTACTGGTTCAGTTCCTCTATTTAGCCCTATCTTGCACCCGGCGCGGTGCGGCGCAGCGCAAAGCCCAATGCCAGTGTCTTTGCTAATTTGAGAAAATCTGTGCTCCCTGGTCTTACAGGGAGGTGTGTTCAGGTGTATTCTTGGCGCATTGCTATCTTGAGGCAGTGGAATGTGATGGCGCCATTTACCAACAAAGACCTGGTCTAAAGTCAATAGCGCAGCATTTCATTGTTATTTTAACAGAGCATTAGTAAAATAGGCCTAGGCTCGTGCAGAGCGCGTGAACACTATGCTTGTTACACACACACACACAGGGATGCACAGCAGCACACACACATGCAAAACATTACAAATAAAAATATTACAATGTGAAATAGTATTATGATATGATCTGCTTGCACGCTTTCACTTCACGCACAAGCAGATCACTTTCTTCTCCTGAAAATCTTTCCTTCCTGCTCAGCAAATCCGCCATCATAATAGCAATGCATCGTGGTAAAAATGCACCTGGCTGTTAAAGGGAATGGAAGTTATTGCATGTTACGACCAAAACACACCTATGGATTAATGAAGACACTAAATGTAACCCCTTTGAACCATGCGCCCGGCGCACGGAGCCATTTTTCCGACGTTAAACTAGCAAAAGTGGATTTGTACACGACCTACACGCACCTGCGCCATGTACTTCACCCTAAAATAGGGCCTATTATGTCACAGTGGTCACTCACCTGTTACAGACTCATGACTAGGAGCGCTGTTTGGCATGCCACAGTTGATATGTGTAGGAATCGGCACGGTGGGTGGATTCACAAAAGGTGGGGGTGGGGTTCCAATTGGAGGCGGAGGTTGAGGAAGTAAAAGCTGACCTGCTGATGAACGACAGATATGAATGATGTTGCAAAGAGATTTTGGGCACGCTGTAATAAAATCAGGGACTGTATGTCTTAACTTCACAAATGTGCCCTCATCATCATTTAACTGACCTTTACAACCCGTGGTCAGGTTTTCCTCCAGGTCACTTCCATCCCCACAGTTGTCAATGCCTTTATCATCACACACCAGACTGAGAGGGATACACTTCCCATTTCTGCAGGTGAAATAGGGCTCATTGCTGCACTCGGAGTGGTTAAAACCTAAAGAGGAACGTAACAATTAGTCTGAGTTAGCCATAAACATTGTAGGGAATTTTAACTCTCTTTGGTTGAGATTTAAAGCTATAGGGCGTAGTGTCTGTCAAGTATTGACAACAAAACTGTCAGCACGTCCACATAATACATGTCTTCCGTGATCCCGCTTATTGCTTATTCAAGTGCTTTAAACAAACAGTTTAACGGGAAAGCTCACCTAGCCATGTGGTTAACTGGCTACACTTGGATAGAATATCCTTGAACATACCATTACTTGAGTGGTTATTGTATGAGAGTGAGAATGCACTCCAAGATGTCCAGTTTCATAAAATCTTGGACGTTCTCCATTATTTCCTGACTTCAGGCCATCAGGACCATTATACCATCATCATACATTGGTTTATGTATGCGTATCTCAGACACATTATCTGTAGAATGGATGGACATGTCTGTGGCTACATTTACATTGCTACGTTTTGGTTTTTAAGCAGAGTTTTGAACCAAAAGCGGTTTCTATGCACACAACCGTGTTGTTAGCTTTGGTAGAAGAACTAATCTGAACACGCCCAAAACACGCCCAAATCATGGCATCATTGTTGGTGTTGCCAAAGGTCTCCGTTTACAGCCAGGAATGCAACACAGCCCCGCAGATTCCAAACCAAAACGGGTCAGAAGTGCAACCAAAACCAAACGTGGCAATGTCAATGTAGCCTGTATCTTTCTTACCCAGTCTGAAGGAAGTGAAGTCCCCCACAAAGTCAACTCTGGGCTGTGTCCCCCGGGTCACCAGCCTCAGGGTCAGGTAGTTTCCTGTGGACAACACTGGCCGGGGCGGACTCTTCCCACAAAGAGGAGGCCCGAGGGGCGGCGAGCTCCTGTCCCATCCATCATAGAACTGAACATATGAGCCAGCATGACACGGGTCCCCCGAGCTCTCACTGGAAGTGGGCTCCAGTCTGGGGTTGAGAGAGACTGAGCCCCGAGGGGACTCTGGGAAGAGAGGAGCCGGACTCAGGGGGGCCACTCGTAGCAAACTGTAGACCAGGAAGAAGCGGAAGTGGAATTGAACCTTGTCTTTAGGGGAGCTGGCTTGCATGGTGAGGTGGCAGTCAGTCCCCATGGTCACAAAGTAGTACTTCTTGGATTCCTGGTGCGAGTTGACGATCATGCCGTCACCCCGGATCGTCTGGCCACAGAAGTCCACCAAGTTCACTGACAAGAGAGAGACAGAATCCTCAGAGACAACATGAAACATGGAGCATTTCTGTAAGGAGAACCAGAGATGGTCCAATACCATTTTTTTTGTCCTGATTCTAATACCCGAACTTGGGTATCGGCCAACACTGAGTACTGATCCAATATTTTCTTCTGGGCTAAATTATGTGGTATTGGATCAGTGGATAAACTCCAGTACTCGCTGAAACCGATACCAGTATTTTAGGTAGTATCGGAGGCTTTTTCTCTAGTGGTATCGTTATCTCTAATGATAACGGACGACTGTGTTTGGCTTTTTAACAATATTTTATGTCATTGATCACAAAGGGAACTTTTGCAGCATTGTTCTCGCCAAAGTGCAGAAGCCAGTTTTTAGTAATTAGTAATTAGACGTGGACAGGAAAAACCCTCTGATAAATAGCAACAGGAATCCATTATAAGATGAAGACAATCCAAATCTTGAGATAACAGACAAAAAGGCTTTGGCAATCATGCCAACCCAGCTCATATTTTGGGCTGTTTTACAGTGTTAGTGTGTGAGTGTAAGACTACTGATTGGTAGGGGCACACAAGGCAAGGCAAGGCAAGGCAACTTTGTTTGTATAGCACATTTCAGCAACAGGGCAGTTCAAAGTGCTTTACACAAAAACAGTTAAAAATAAAAAATTAAAACAGATAAAACACAGGAATAAAAGTTACAGTGCAGTATAAGAAATTAAACATTAAAGAAATGAACATCATTTAAAGAAAGGCAACATCAAAAAGAAAGGTCTTCAGCATTGCTTTAAAAGAACTGAGAGTAGCAGAAGATCTGCAGTTTTCTGGGAGTTTGTTCCAGATGTGAGGAGCATAGAAACTGAACGCTGCTTCCCCCCGTTTAGTTCTGACTCTAGGAACAGAAAGTAGACCTGTCCCAGATGACCTGAGAGGTCTGGGGGGGTCATAGTGTACTAGCAGATCAGAAATGTATTTTGGCCCTAAACCGTTTAGTGATTTATAAACTAGCAAAAGTACTTTGAAATCAATTCTTTGAGGCACAGGAAGCCAGTGTAAAGACTTCAGAACTGGAGTGATGTGATCCAGTCTCTTGGTCTTAGTGAGGACTCGAGCAGCAGCGTTCTGAATCAGCTGCAGCTGTCTGATTGATTTTTTAGGGAGACCTGTAAAGACCCCGTTACAGTAGTCAAGTCTACTGAAGATGAAAGCATGGACAAGTTTTTCCCAATCCTGTTGATACGTAAGTCCTTTAACCCTTGATATATTCTTAAGGTGATAATAGGCTGACTTTTTAATTGTCTTAATGTGGCTGTTAAAATTCAGGTCAGAGTCCATGACTACACCATTTATGGCTTTGTCTGTTGTTTTTAACATTGTTGTTTGAAGCTGAGCGGAAACTTTTAATCGTTCCTCTTTTGCTCCAAAAACAACCACCTCAGTTTTTCCCTCATTTAATTTCAGAAAGTTCTGGCACATCCAGCCGTTAATTTGTCGATAAGGTTATGTAAATTTGTGTGTCGTCCGCATAACTATGGTAACTTAATTTGTTGTTTTCCATAATCTGAGCCAGTGGAAGCATGTAGATGTTAAACAGAAGAGGCCCCAGAAAGGAGCCTTGGGGACCTCCGCACGTTATATTTGTATGCTCAGATCTATAATTACCTATTGACACAAAGTAATCCCTATTCTGTAAGTAGGATTCAAACCAGTTTAGTACTAAATGTCATGGTCAACCCACAAGGCATTAATGACTGGGAAAAACAATATATGATTCCCTACAATATATAATTCCCTATGAAACAACACCACATCTACATTATTATTATTATTTCAACTCCACAAGAGTGTGTCTTCATATGTTTTGGTTTTGGTTGAAAGGTCTCTATTATTCTAGCCTGGTCCTACCAGACTCTGGCCCATTAACCTGGTCCTATCAAACTCTGGTACATTAGCCTGGTCCCACCAGACTCTGGTCTATTAGCTTGGTCCTACCAGACTGGCCCATTAGCCTGGTTTTACCAGACTCTAGTAGATTAGCGTGGTCCTACCAGACTCTGGCCCATTAACCTGGTCCTATCAAACTCTGGTACATTAGCCTGGTCCCACCAGACTCTGGTCTATTAGCTTGGTCCTACCAGACTGGCCCATTAGCCTGGTTTTACCAGACTCTAGTAGATTAGCGTGGTCCTACCAGACTCTGGTCCTACCAGACTCTGGTACATTAGCCTGGTCCAACCAGACTCTGGCCCATTATCCTGGTCCACTGACAAGTGTTAACTTCCTTGAAGGTGGGTACTCTGTTGAAGTTTAAAACTATTGGATCTGCCCAGAGCCACTCTGGATCTGCCATAACCAATCACTAACGTTTGGTCGTGACGTCAGCTTAGCATCACTAGCGTTAGCCTTAGCTAACTCCTTCACCACTAGCAAGCTGGAAAATCTAAGTTTTCCTGAACCCCGTGGGGAGGAGGGCCACAACATCATGGCCCACTCACTGAATGTTACCAAACCTCAATGTCATTGTTCTCAGCCACTCCCTCTGGATATATACAGTATGCATATAAATATTTGGCTGGAGAAAACTCGCAAATATGAAGTAACGAAGGAAAATGAAAACTGAAGTATTCTGCTAAAATACAACACAGTAACTACATTTACTTGCACATAATATTCTGTTTTTTGCCATTATTCCAAAAAAGACGATATTCCGACTAAGCTGTTTACATGGCTAATGAAGGTGAATTTCCCAATAATATTCCCGTTTACATGCAGCCGTGCAAAATAAAAATTTTCAAAGTATACCAGCATTGGAGGACCTGTTGGACCGTGCAAACAGAGCCTCCCTCTTTTGTTCCTTTAACCAGCTTCTTGAAAGGGTCGGCGTGGCGATGTTTGTGCAGATCCAAAAACCTGTTGATGTCCAAGGCTTTGATAATGTAGCTAGATGAAAGTAGCTGTAGTGTTTCTCCTTCTTATTGGGGTCTGCAGCCTTGCAAACTGTTGGCCAGGTGTCTTGTGTACAGTAACCATAACAACGCACAGAGCTGACCATAGGCCGTCTACAGGCAAGAGGCCGTAAAGTGGGCGTGAGCTGCAGTAAAAACCCTGATTGAAACGCATACTGAATGCGCTGTATAGATGTCCAAAGAATGCCTCTAAAACCTGAATAATATCGGAACATCCCACTTCTTAATCAGAAAACACTGAATATCCAACCGGTATATGCTGTTTACGTGACCCGTCTCAAATTTGGAATATTGTCATATTAGGAATAATAGTGAAATATTGGTGTGCATGTAAATGTACTCATTGCTTGTGGAAGAAAATCATTCCAAAATTCTTTTGTTGAACAAATTGAGCATTAAATTGAATATAAAATGAAGAACAGTTACAGTATCTATCGCGATATGTTGCAGCATTTGACAATCTGCGTATTGATATTGCAATGACTATATATATATATATATATATATATATATATATATATATATATATATATATATATATATATAGTGCAGCCCTACTGCTCATCCACAGGCAGTACCAGACCAGATGGCTCGGCAGATCCGGATGCCCCCATCCACCCACCCACCCACCCACCCAGCGCCCCCTGCCTCTGGGCCGCAGGCCAAATAATGAGAAAATTTACGACCACCCCTGGAGTTTATTAGCTCTGTTTCCCTGGGAGACAACTAGATCCTCCCGCACTCACCTCCAGGAATGTCCCAAAGCCAGGGAGCCCCTGTTGGTGGGAAACAGCTCATCCCCTTTTGCACCGCACAAGTAAATACAAAGCTACAGGGGACACTGTCCCCAGTAAAGATTTTTGCAGGCTGAAAATCCAACTCTTTTAAAAATGCTATCATTGTAAATGGAGTCCATTTCAGAAAGATACCCAGAGGGCGGGTGAGGGTCAAGGCCTGAGTGACACATGGGAGACAGCATTGTGTAGAAAAGGGCAGCAGCCTCACTGTCCATCCATTCTAACACTGGTGACTCAACACATTTTATCCCTTTACACTTAAAAGTGATTGAGTTTAGTGTTTCTGTTTCATACCAACTTTATATTAGACCAGTATATTCATGTTGATCACTGACATGTTTACAGTGATCAACATGAATATACTGGTCTAATGGGGCCAAAGCAGGGCTGGGCCATATCAAAAAGTAAATATTTTATCATGTCTTATGAAATTTTATATCACAATATTGATAAATAGAATGAAAGGGCTTTTATTTATTCATTCTTATATTTAAGTATTTTTTGGTTTTCAGGTGCCATGCCTCTGTTTCCTCATTCATTCATTCATTTTTGTCGATTTATAGCATTGCATTATGTGTGTGTGTGTGTGTGTGTGTGTGTGTGTGTGGGGGGTTATTGTATGAAGTAAGGCTGGGCAATATGGAAAAAGTCAAATATCACAATATTTTTGACCAAATACCTCGATATGGATACCGCAACAATATTGTAGTGTTGACAATTGGTGCATCCACAAAATATTGACACAATGAGATTTTTGATAAATAATCATCAGTAATGTGGATATAATGACTAAGTGGGTAAAGGCAAATAATAGAACAGTTACAACAGTCTGGTAAGATCAGAAAATTACATCACTTTACTGTAATGCAGCCTTTAAAATCAGGAAAAGACAACAGTTATGCCATATTATCATATTACGATATCCAAAATCTATCTAGAGATATCTAGTCTCATGTCATGATATTGATATAATATCTATATATTACCCAGCTTTAGTATGAAGTACTTGTGTGTGCTACATTTACATGTATAAAAAGTGCTATGTAAATAAAGTCTGATTGACTGATTGAAAGCAAAAGATTGGAATATGTATGTTATAATCTATGTAGTGTTCTTTTGTTTTTTTTGTTTCAGGAAGCTTCCGATTGACTAACTCGTCCGATCCAATCCGTGGCGCCAGCCTCACACTCACTCTCTCAGCCAGCACACTGTGCAGATCTCTACGCCCCTTTCTTGTATTTCACTCTACATAAAAAACTTAATTTTAACATTTTCTCCTTCACGTTGCTACCCCCTGAGACAGGTTGTCACAATTTGCCTTAAAAAATTTAAAAACAAATGGATTACCTCTATCATACAGATGCAACATAAAAAAAAAAAAAAAAAAGTCCTAACATATAGCACCGCTAAATGATTTGCAACATTGGCCACAATGGTCTTATACAAGGAAGGTATTAACATGACAGCTACCTCAACATAAACACTACAGTAACTCAGGGATGGTCCACACGTTTCAGCTATTTCCCTGTAAATACATACATACATATACACTTACTGTATGGTATCCACTTTAATTAAACTCAATCTTTAGTTTATTATTTACTTATTGATCAATAACTTTAACATCCTTTGATCATATAACCATAGCAATACAATACTACAACACATTCTCATTCCCATCTCGTAAAGTACGGACGCTTGGTCAGGTGCTTTTGTCGTTATTGATGCTTGGTCGTCTCCCTTAGCGTCTTATAACACGCGCTTGTCGTCTCCTTTTTTATCATATAACACGCGCTTGTCGTCTCCTTTTTTATCATATAACACGCGCTTGGTCATCTCCTTTAATAATAATAATAATAATGTATACTTTATTAACACGCGCTTGGTCGTCTCCGTTAGCGTCATATAACACGCGCTTGATCGTCTCCTTTAGCGTCATATAACACGCGCTTGGTCGTCTCCTTTAGCGTCATATAACACGCGCTTAGTCGTCTCCTTTAGCGTCATATAACACGTGCTTAGTTGTCTCCTTTAGCGTCATATAACACGCACTTGGTTGTCTCCTTTATCGTCATATAACACACGCTTAGTCGTCTCCTTTAGCGTCATATAACGCGCTACTGGCGTCCCTTTTGACGCTGTTAGGTTAAGGAAAAGGTCGTGGGTGGGCTTACGGTTCTGTGACTCACGGTAAGGGGACCAACCTCCCTACTTCCTTTCCCTACTGCCTTTTTCGTCGCATCAGACGCCGACAGCCACTGCCAAAACGTCTGTATTTTACACGTTCGGAGTGAGAACGGGGTGCAATACTAATAATATGATTGTTGATGTTTGATTTGGTTTTTAATCAAACAAATGAATAAAAACATAGCGTTAGTGTTAGAAGTGATTTAAAGGGCCTGTGGTGATTTGACATTTTCACAGAGACTCTACACAGCAGCATTGGCTCTCGTGTTCCAGGAGTCTTATTCCCATATGATACGAAAAGAAATGAACAGACTCTTGAAATGTGCGTAGGTCATGTGATTCATATGCAGTCTGGAAAACACATTGGAAACACATTGGTCGTGTTAAAGAGTATTACCCCCCCTCCCCAAAGCGCTTTGTGTCTATGATAAAGCGCTACATAAATGTAATGCATTAATATAGTGACCATCAAGCGTGGATTCATTTTAGATGAGATTCTAATAAAGAAAAAAATAAATAAAATGAACTAAGATATCACCATGAAACCTTCCCGGTTGATTATTTCAAGTTTTCTGAAATGTTATGTTTAAATATGGAAATGATGCAATATCTTGTTAAATATGCGCTAATTTGCATAGATTTCCAGAAGAGAAGTCTGAACACTGAAGGCAGGTTCAAAATTCTCACATTAAAGTCAAAGGTTTTTACAAAGGAAATTTAGGATCTCCTTAAATCTGAATAAATCTGAATATGGTGTCAACAGCCATAAAAAAATCAGGTTTAGGTATAAAATGTTTCAGGCTATGAATGATATCTGAACAAACCCCAACGTAAAAACCTTCAGAATATGTGAAAGTGGAACGTTTGGTGTATGTAAGAGTTGCAGAAGTGGAGAAAAACTTATTTTGAGACAGCCTTGATAGATATGGATTATAAAATTCCACACATTTTTCACGACATTACAGGTGATTGGGGTAACATTTTAACAAACAGATATCAACATTACATTAAGACATATTTTTGCATTACAAGTTTTCTGAAATGCTATGTTTAAATATGCAAAAGAGGCACCATCTAATGCTAATTTTTAGTGAATTTAAAAGAAATTTGCAGGTGCAAATAGACAAAGTGTAGGAAAATAACCACATAAATATGTATTTTAGATGTGTTTTTCCCAAAAGTCTGAAAGAAGACATGCTACAGAAGCAAAAGGGCCCAAAAACTTAAATTTAAAAAAATGGTGGCTTTGCCTGGAGTGTCTCTCCTTAAACTACATAATCACAAAACAATACTTTGACTCGCATGCATAATTAGACAATAAGGAGTACGATTTGTGGAATAAAGCTGTTGGCGTGCGTCTTGAGCTATATTTTGCTTTGCATACACAACAATACTTTTGTCACTAGCAAGCGCTACTGCTTTTGTTACCTTTCATTACTGTCACAGTTGCACAATACTTTAGGATTATTACTACTGTATTAGTAGGATTATCTCAATATTTAGGAAGAGGATGCTAATGTTGATGCTTGTTATGGATGTTTTTGACTTTTTCTTACGTTTTTGTCGCTTTTTTGACATTTAACACTACGTAACACTGACTTATTAACTTTGGTTTTACAGTTATTTTTTGGAATTTAGTTAATGTATTTTTTAGGAAATTATACCTAATGTTTGAGTTAGAAAAGCAGAAATTATGAATTATTTAGACTAAAATTAAAGGAATGTATGTTGATGGATAATCACAGACTGGAATATGTCAACTTTTACTCAATACTATTTCAAAAGCACTTCAATTTGTTTTTCAAATGCTATAAAATTGAATAAGACACCCCAAAATTAATGAAATTGGAGATCTGTACTTGCCAAAGAGCGTTGTGTGGATGTTATTTTCATAACATATCATGTTATTTTGGGTAGTTAAAAAGAACATTGATATAGAAAAACGCGTCAATTTGACCCGAGGACAACATGAGGGTTAAACTCAGAACTCAAATACATGTGGCCCTAATTCTCTTCCGTACAATATCCAAATGTTACAACATTCACTATTTTTTTTTTCTTCTTCTTCAGATAATAGTACACGGTTAGACTTTGAGTCAAGAAACAGGAACAGAAGATACACTTTGCACTTTACAATAGCTCCAGCACACTCATCGCAATCCCAGCGTTACGCGCACACTAAAGGCACCTGTGCGCACTGGTCCCGATCCAAACGCCATTAGCAGTGAGAGGCTGAAATCTTACCGGTCTCGATGGCCGAGCTGTGCAGAGTCATGAAGCAGAGCAGGAGGAGCAGCCTGAGCCAGCAGCTCTCCACCTCCACCTCCATCATCCACACCGACAGACGGGAGACTCACAGAGGGGACACCCAGCAGTGTCCGGCCGCTCTGCTCTCCATCGCAAACTCTCGCTGCCTGGCTTTTATTCCTCCCGTTCCCGTCCCGTTATCTCCATGACAACAACCAACCAATCAGCTGTCAAGCCAGCAGAAAAACACTCCCCCACCACCACCACCCCCCCCGACAAAAACCTCCACAACTTTGTCCATGTAAAGTCAGCTTCAGTCTTGTATACTTGAAAATCTATAACACTGGACTTGGAGATGGTTGTTAAAGTAGAAACTCCTTCTCTGTTGCTACGCTTATCGTTCATGTCTATTATGTGTAATGACCTCATTTATTTTAATGATAGTTTTTTTGGGGAAAATACATTGTGACAATATTTAAGAATAATAATATTTGCATTTTTCTTTACAAACTCAAACATTTACTGTATAAAGTAAAAAAATGTCTAAAGGATTTGCGTTCCTTTGAATCACTGTACTAATATGTAGTTGCATAACCATTATTTGTGAGAACTGCTTCACATCTATGTTGTATGGAGCCGACCCACTTCTGGCATTCCAGCCCAGGATGATTGAACTACAGTCCACATTTCCTCTGCATTACCAGGTTTTGCCTCAGAAACAGCATTTTGAACTTCACCCCACAAGTGTCCTATGGGATTGAGGTGCGGGGATTTTTGCACCACCATGCTTCACTGTCTTCACAGTGTACACAGTGGCTTGAATTCAGTGCATGGGGGTCGTTGGACCAACCGTCTGTGGCCCCTAGACCCAAAAAAGACCAATTTTGCTCTCATCAGTCCACAGAATGCTGCTCCATTTCGTCAATGTGTCCGTTGGCAAATTTCAACCTATTCAGTACATGTTGTTTTTTCAGGAATGGGACTTTGTGGGGGGGTTCTAGCTGATAGCTTTGCTTCACATAGCCTTCTTCTGATCCTAACAGCACTCATAGGTAACATTAAGTCTTCTTTGATTTTCCTGGAGCTGATCATTGGTTGAGCCTTTGCCATTTAGAGCAGCCTACAATTTTCTACACTTCTTTATGTTTTCCCCTCTCCAATCAACTTTTTAATCAAAGTCCGCTGTTCCACAGAGCAATGTCTGGAACGACCCATTTTGCTGATTATTTCAGTGTGAAATGACTATAAAAAGCATAAACAACATTTGCTTCCTTCCTTCCTTCCTTCCTTCCTTCACCCTCCTGTTGTCCTCGGGTCAAATATGACCCCTTTTAACAATGTCTATACATATGTCATAAATATGGCATTCTTTTTAACCAAATTACCACAAAAAAGGATGGATTCCATGCAACGCTCTTTGCAAATATTTAATTGAATTTTGGGTGAAAATTGATATGGTTTTAAATCAGCATCCTGACCAAAACTCATTCCTCTGATCTAACTATTTTAGGTATAATTCTATATAAATGAGGGTTATTGACCATAGATTCCAATAGTGCTGTAACGCTAGTGGTAGTAAGGTGGTGTTAGTGAAATAAAAATAATATAATGCGTTGAAAATGTCATGTCAAAAAAAGTTTTGAACTTATGACCCGGGTTAAGTATTTGGGCCATTATTAGCAATAAGCATAATCGATCTCATAACTGTCCAAAGACAGTGGTGTGGACAGTAAAATGGAGTAGGCTACAGACAAATGTTTATTTTTAACCTTTGTTTATCCAGGTAAGTCGATTGAGAACATCATTTGCAACGACTTACACAAAGTTACACATTCATACCTGGAAGCTGCCCAGTACAACCACAGTCTGATCTGATCTGCTGCCACTGAGCTACTCTACTGGAGTAAAGTTAAGAGCCTTGCCCAAGGGTGATGATGATGATGTAATGAGGGCGAAACTCTTTCACTTTCCCCTCCCAGATTTTATCCTTCCGTTCCCAAGCTCGCTTCTTAACCTCTAGGCCACCACTTCCCTAATGATGCCATGGCTCAAGTGGACAAAAATCTAGGGTGCACAACGGCCCCATTAGGTTCCATTGAAGCGTGGTTTGCGTCGGCCCGTTGTTGCGCTCAATACTGGACCAAATTCCAAGATTTTGGGTAGAGAAATTGGGTCCAGGTTAAAAAATAAATAAACAATATTACCCTTTAACATAATGCAGTATGTGCCAGTGTAGTGCTATAGACAACGTTGCAAGTGTTTTAGTTAAAATAACTCACCACAGTATGAAAGTGTGACATGTTTTTTTTTTTTTTTTTTTTAATCTTACAAAAGGTCAGTTTTCAAAACAGGAACAAAATCCCCCCAAAAGATACAGAACATTTAAAAAGATAGAACAAATCATTTTCAAAAGTATATTCACAAAATCTAATTAAATATACGATTAATGGCGAAACCGTGTGTTGTCCAGTGTTTCATCACTAATCCCTATAGAGCGGTCAAAATCAGCAAGAAAAAACAATGCAAACAGGGAAATGAAGAGGCATGAAGAGAGTCAGAAGGACTTACACTTACAAACGTACAATGAACTGGCCCTAAACAGCAGAGAGAAAATAAAGAAGCAACAGTAGGTTCGGAGTAATCGGTTCAACTCATCAAAAACGACAGCAGACCAGCAGGTCTCTTCATTAGTCAGCACTTCTGTAGCTCACTTGCATTTGTTGTGACTAACATTGCTGGCCTGCCCTTCACCAACAGTCTGAATACTCCTATTTGAAGCAATAATGCCCCTTGTGTAGGTTGTCGAAAGGCATTCTGGGAAATAAAATACTTCTAACTAAAGTAGACAAGGCAGGTTGAGGGAAGGCTGGTACATAAAGGCTTCATGATAAGCAGGGATGCACTGAATCCAGGATTACACGCGCTACGCCGGTCGGCGATGATTACGGGGAAGGTGTTAGGCCAGTGGTTCTCAAACGTTTTTTTGTGAATCGTTTTTAAGCCAAGAACCCCCTGACCAGCTCAAAACATAACAAAAAAGTATGTAAGGTGTGCAATAAAGTGCTGTCAATTATAGATTTACTAAACAACACTGTTACCCTTGGGGTTCACGCACCCTCATTAGAGAAACACTGCCGCAGGCTGGGAGAAAGTGAAAATGGAACTCGTGAGCAGAAGTGATGTTTGGCAGTGCTTTGGGTTAAAAGAAGGCCATTCAAGTCAGGCTACAGGTTCAACTTGCAATGCCGATTTGTCCCGTGGCGGCGAGGACCCTAAACAATACACGACATCGCGGCGGTTACAACATTTGGAAGAATACAAGTTGTGCATGAAGGAATTTACAGACAGCAGCCAACATGCAGCAACGTCAGGTACGGTCTAGGAAGGACAGTCACAGCACAGGACGTTGTTTGCTTCATTAATGTGGTTACTATGGTCACAAACTGAGGATGGGAGGAGGATTCGGTATTCAGCAAAATCTTAACCAGTGGATCCGGTATTCAGCCGAACGCCAAAAATCTGGATTCGGTGCATCCCTAATGATAAGACAACAGTGGAATGCAGTGTGTCGGAGAGTATCAGAGTGAATGTCGGCCAGTATATGAAACTACATTTTACCCGTGCACAATAACAGAACTTGATTCATTTTGGTTGGAAACTTCAAAAGACGAAAATGCCCAATTTCTTGGTGTTAAAATGAATAGCAACCCTCTGCATCATCACATATACTGTAAACCATATGTCATTTGCATACATATATCAATGGATTATCTCAATATCAGGGCTAGGCAATAATTCAATATGATAATTTATAGGGGTGGGGAAAAAAAAACTAGTGCAACAACATCGTGGCATAAGTATCGTGATAATATCGCAGCGTGAGGCATCTGGTGATTCCTACCCCTAATAATTTATCATCTTTCAATGGAATCCTGTCATGTTGAAATCATATATCAAGATATCGTGACATACAGCATTGTTGTCTAACTTGACAATAACAAGCACATGCTAACTGCCTTTTTTCAGAACATCTGTGGAACATTTTGAGGGTATATCATTTGAAGAATTGCAGATTTGATTTATCACGCCATTTCTGTGCATGCATGTAAATATGAGCTTTCTCTATCATTTGAACGTTGATCACATTATTGATGATCATTCATCTAAAATCTCATTGTAAAAAAATATTTACTGAAAGTACCGATTGTCCTATAATATCGTCGCAATGTCGACATCAATGTATTTGGTTAAAAAAAAAATATGGTGATATCTGACTTCCAGCCTTAGTCAATATCAATTATGTGTATGTTATAGGGCTTTACTGAATAGTTTGAAGCTTGCTTTATGACGTTGACATTATAATTCAAAAGTCGGTATTTCTGCACAGTTGCAGATAAAGAGTAGGCTACACTCCCAGTATCAGTTTTATACTTTATAATCTGTAGAATCAGATTCCAGTGCTGGGTTGTTTCCGACTCGTGTGATCCAACGTTTCCGACAATTCCAGAGTGTTGTGACATCCAAAAGCCAAATATGTATTAAAATGTGTCGCTCATTTCCAAAATTCATGTTTTTCATTGAATGAAATATTCTGCTTCTATCCATATTTGTTGACATTTCGCCATTCGAAAGACATTTTTAAAAGTTTGCTTGGCTGTACGCAAAGGGCAGCAGCACCTGTATTAACGTTTCTAACAGCACCATAAATTACTTTCATTTGACAAAAAACTTAAAAAAACGACTTAGGCTCTAACACTACTACTACTTGTTCCAAAAAAGTTCATATGGACTTAAAAAAAAAGAAAAAAAAAAGACTAATTTGATAAGATGAATTGTGACTATAATGATGAATATTCAAAATTGAGGGTGTGATTTGAAGAGGGTGATGACATCATCAAATATCCCATTCCATGTCATTTAGCTGACACTTTTATGCAAAGCGACTTACACTTGCTATATATGTCAGAGGTGGCACGCCTCTGGTCGCACGCCCCTACTCACCTTTTAGCCAATCACATGACCCCGGTCTCTTAAAGTCCTCCTCCAGACGATTGGTTCATATTTTGTTTAACATGGTGTTCCCTTGTACAAAGTAAGTTAGCTGATTTAGAACAACTGTGGCATTGTTGCTATAGTGAAGCTTTTAGTTAAGTGGCTAAAAGAGGCAGGGGGTACGTGATTGGCTGAAAGGAGAGAGGGCGGTGACATCACCACTATCCTGAAAAGTGACTGTGACCATGTGATTATGAAATAAAAGCCGACTTATGATGAGGGCACTCTGAAATAAAAAAGTCTGTAGTAGAATAAAACTCTTCTAACAAAAATAACAGGGCAGGGGAATAATATTTCATAATAAGGACGTGAGTTTCAACAACTTCTTCAATCATAATTATGTCAATAAACCAAATTGTTGGTTCATTTACGTACATATTTTACACAATTCATTCATATTCTTATTTATGTATTTTGTGTTACTCAATAAAAGACACTAGGGTTTGCAGTGTGGCTTCAGAAATCAGGAAGCACAAACAGCTATGGCTTCTCTGAATTAGTTTTTTTTTGTGTACTTCACTGTTAGGCCGGCTACACACTGGAGGCGTCGTGCGAGCGTACCAGCTGCGTGGCGTGTCCGTTTTCATTTCAGCTCCCATGTTGACAGGTTAGAGCTTCCACGCTGCCTGCGTGACACACGCGGCTGGAGCATGCATGCTAGAAATAGAACCAATGCGTATTTTACACACGAGCGCGTTTCCAAGCAAAATAGAATACGAAAAGATGTTTATATGTCATTTTGACACTGATACATATTAATAAAAGGACATGTTGATGTTTGAAAGTCTCTAGGTTTTGACATAAATGCAGATATAAATGTAAAAAAAAAATATCTATTTTCTAATATTGCACCTGTCATCCAGCAGGAAATATTCTGTAACCTATTTTGCCGTCAATGCTACCAACATTGTCTTGCTTTAAACAAATCAGTAGCCTATACGTTCACGTTGAACAACTCTCTCCCCATATGTGGAACAAGGGTGATCCAAATCTGTCGGCGCTATGTCCCGAGATAGCCCTCCCTGTACGTCACCTAGCAGCAGCAGCAGCGCCGCGCCAGACACGTTTCTGGTCTAGGATATAGAAAAATCCACGCAGCCGCCTAGCAAAGCAGCCAGTGTGTAGCCGGCCTTACAGTGCAGCACTATGTGCTTAGGTACTAGTCAGTATTGTGGTGTCTTCATTTATACACTATACATGGCTTGTGTTTCCTGAACACAAAAGCAGAAAGTGGGGCTGCGGCAGCATATTGTTCTGCTCATAAGAGGCTGTCACTGATCATGAATCATGTATTGTATATCAAGCACTGGTGCTATCACCTAATCAAAGATTACTGTAATCAATAAAATTCTATTTATATTTTGTTATAGTAAATGTTAGTGTCTTGTGAGAAACAGCTTACACGCCCCTTCAACGTGTTCAGTTTATACTTAGATGGGTGCCTTTCAAACCCACGGCAGTCTCCATGCCAGGGTGCCTGGTTTAAAACTGTGCAGTATTCTCAGGATGCTGCGGGGCTCTGGGGTGGATCTAATGAATCCCGTTGATGATGTGATTGTGCAGCGGCTCCTGTTCACGGTTGTGCAGGGTGGGCACCTCCTCGTCCCGCAGCCGAGCGTTCTTCCTGATCTCCTCCAGGGAATAGTCCTGCACCAGACTGCCGTTCTCAAACACAGTCACCAGCAGGTCCTGGAGAGCCCAGAGCCACACAGAGGAGTCATTAAGTACACGAGGATGACGGATGGCAAGTGATGTTAATCCAATACACTTTTTATCAAATTCAGCGAATATCTCCCAATGTTCCCGGGTCTGGTGGAGCCACCACATTATTAGGGTTTTAAATCAATACAGCCATAACAATTCATGTAAAAATACTTTAAAAATGTACTTTAGCTCAAATACCAATGATATATACATAATTCAAGGTTGATATTTTCCCTGTGAGATCACATTTATGATCATATGGTCATTTTCGTTTTTTGTGAGAAAACAAGGACATTTTATTATTAAAAAAGGTTATAAATAGAAACAAGATTTTTAATCATTATTGGTGGTTTAGAATTTAATCAGAAAAGGTGAATGTGCTTGAAATGTAACAATTTTGTAACTTTGTGAGGTAATAATAGCACTATAGCAGGTGCAGAAAACACACACACACACACACACACACACACACACACACACACACACACACACACACACACACACACACACACACACACACACACACACACACACACACACACACACACACACACACACACACACACACACACACACACACACACACACACACACACACACACACACACACACACACACACACACACACACACACACACACACACACACACACACACACACACACACACACACACACACACACACACACACAAATGTAATAGTTGTGTGTGACAGCTGGGCACTATATCAATATTATATCTGTATCGCGATATGATACAGTAGTAGTACTAGGTATTGTCTTAGATTTTGAATAACGTAATATCGTGATATGGCATAAGCGTAGTCTTTTCCTGGTTTGAAAGACTGCATGACAGTAAAGTGATGTACTTTTCTGATCTTACCAGACTGTTCTAGCCGTTCTATTATTTGCCTTTTCCCCTCAGACATTACGTCCACATGACTGAGGATAATTTATCTAAAATCTAAGTGTGAAGATATTTTGTTAAAGCATCAATTGTGAACCCTAGAATAATAACAATATTGATATTGAGGTATTTGGTCGAGGATATTATGATATATAGCCTTAGCGCACACTTTAGTTTTTCTTTTCTCAGGTGAGCCCAGACACACAATAATAGTACAAAATAAAATAAAATGCCAGCACTAACCTCCTCAGGCTTGCCTGCCCCTCTCTCTATTGTCTCTAAGCAGCCATCAGAGTTTCTCCTCAGGGACAACTGACCCCGCTTTGAGCCCTTGGTTGGGTCGGTCACCGGTTGTTTGTACACGTCCATCTGGAAGAACACATAACACAAACAAAGCGGCGTGAAACCTTCTGCTCCGAATGCTCCTGAACCCACTAAAACCCAGTCTCTGTGTAGATTACATACAGAGACCATACAAGGAAATGTCTTTGGCCTATTTATTCAAAATGTATTTCTGATCAACATGTTCATTACAGATGTAACACTTCACACCATTAAAGCTGAAGTAGGCGTTTTACTTTTGACTTTGTTGGGCAACAATTCCATCATAACCTTTCAGCATATTGCAAGACTATTTCAATTTTATTTATAGTATCAATTCATAACAAGAGTTATCTCGAGACACTTTACAGATAGAGTAGGTCTAGACCAGATAGAGTAGGTCTAGACCACACTCCAGAATTTACAAGGACCCAACAGTTCTAGTAGTTCCCTCCAGAGCAAGCAACAGTGCGACATTGGCGAGGAAAAACTTCCTTTTAGGCAGAAACCTGGGACAGACCCAGGTCTTGGTAGGCGGTGTCTGACGGGCTGGTTGGGGTTAGAATAGTAAGACTAGACCACTGCATCTCCTCTTTAGCTCTGTATTGTAAATTTTGTAATGTAAATGTTTATATTTGCCATGGGGCTGAGTAAAGCACACCATAGATTATGAATGTGTGTGGCCACGATAGATTTGGGGGAGTAAGACATCGGCAACTTGACGACTGGGCTGAGGGTAGGCTTCTAAAACGGTTAATCTAACACAATGAACTCCGTCACCTTGTTAGTAATCCCTCGTTTCTTTAGGCACGCACCAACCGCCAAGGAAAATTCCATGTAAGCGCAACTTATTGTGGCAACAATCCCTTTTTCCGAGTCAGATTTACCTTTGGCGGTGCCCGTGGAAAAATGTGTTCCTTTGTCAGAGCTCTGGTTGTCAGGGTTATCAGGGTCGGAGTCTTGCTGATGGCAGTGTATCTTTCTTTGACGCGGTGTGATACTCCCACACGGCTGACATTTTCTTTTACTGTACACAAACCACACATGCGCACGGCACCCTTTGACCTCTTATGTCATTTGGGGTTATAGGGTTTATTATGGACAACTTGAAGGGCATTACCCCACTTACACCATGGTCATTTGCCAAAAACCAACAACTCTAAGGCCTTTTATTTATATTTTAATATATAATTATAATATATAATTTTATATTTTAATGCACAGATTGTCCACGAGGGGGCACTCTGCAACGTCCCAGTTAGCAACACTGATTATTTTTCTGTTATTCTGTTTTTGTTCAAAGGACTTTAAGTTCCATATCTTAAGTTTGTATTTTTATACATTTTATTTATCAGAACTTTAATATATTTTGATGTTCCTCTGTTCTGTTTAACAAGTTATTATCATACTATTTTAGTGAGAACTTGTAAATAACTACAAATAACTAATGTTGGGGAAATCTGTTTGTTTTGTTACGTGTTTCAGGATTTTCTTTTAAAATATATATATATCGGCCAATATATTGGAATATCAGATTTTTAAATAACCAAATATTTGAATCGTATAGGCCTTAAAAATCCTTTATCAATCGGGCTCTAATGTCCAACAGGAACCCTCAACCTACCCCCTTGCCGTTGGTCTCCACGTAGCTGCACTTGAAGGCACAGTTGAGTGTGTCTCTGCTGAGTTTCTGAAGCAGAGCGCTGCCACAACCAAAGAAGATGTTCTCAGCACTCCATCCTTCATCACACAGCTTCTGAAGAATCTACAGGAAACAAAAGGAAAGGAGGCTTTAAATGGATTCACTGATTTACTGTAAAGTTATATTAACCGTCTTGAGGCAACACGGCGGTACATGGATTGTCCTGGTCAAGGCAACTGCAACTGTTTTTTAAAAAAGGATAAGGTTGACTTTAATAAGTGTCCTGCTAATATTTGGATATTCAGTAGAGCATAAATCATAAAAATGACCACCATTTTAATGCATCTTCAAAAGGGAAATGCAACATTTTATTTGTGTGATTTTAGCAGTTTGGGCCATCATTCGTATGACTTAGATTTTACCTACCAACTTCTGTGCTGAGATCTGGGGACACAGTGACGATCTCAGTCACAGTTTATCACCAAGTGAGCAGACTGGTTTCAACCAACCCAACTTAATAAATGCTCCATGTCATTTACTTGGAAATGAAAACAAACTCGCTCTTCTATACTGTAAAGCTGTGGGGATATTTATTTATGTTTTTAATGAAAGTGAAACAGTGGTGTTGTGTAGTCTTTGTCAAAGATGTTCAACAAGGGATTTGGGACCCTTAAGGGGTCCTAAGAGCTAGTTCACGGGGACCCACAGTTCTTGTATTTACAAAGCACGCACGCACGCACGCACGCACACAGATTAATTGGCCTATTTGTGATTTGTTTTTAAATGTACACGGCACATTTAAAGGCTACTTGCCTATAATACCTTATTATTGTATAAATGTATAAAGGCTTTAGGACTCCATACATGTTATTGTAGGCCCAGTTTAATATTAGTAGAAGGGGGTCCCTACTCTGTCTCTCTTTCATCTTAGGAGTCCCTGGGAGTCCCTGGTCTGTGTGTTAGCAGATACCAGGGATTTATTTTTCGTAAAGGAAAACAAATAAGGCGAGTAGAGTCGAGGCAAGTCGTGCAGGTACCATGCAGTGGAAAAACACCATTTCACACACAAGTGTAAGGGTGTGTTTCCCTTCAATTTGGTTGGTTGGATGGATGAATGTATGGATGGATGGATGGATGATAGATGATAGATAGACAGATAGATAGATATTGATCCCAAGAAAAATGGGAAATTACGGTGTTACAGCAGTATACGTACATCAGTCACACAACACAGAATATAAATATAAATGAGATAATAATAGTTGAAGTAATGAAGTACAACAAGCAAACTTTTTCTCACCTCGTCCACTGAGCACAGGTCAATGCCGTCTCCCTGAATAATCCGCAGGTATGAAGGCAGAACCTTGTATCCCATGGAGTTCAGAGAGCAGCCAAAGCACTCCTCCAGAATCTTGATGACCTACAAGTGGCATTCCAATGATTTTATTTTTAGAGTTGGATTCATACATCAGCCATGTTAGGTTGCAGCAGCCTGAACATCTTACAACCTCAGTTAATCTACATCGAATGGTCCACTAGTAAGGATCACGGATCACAGGATCACGATCAAAAATAGAGTTAAAAAATTTGGGCTGCACAATCAAGGTTATTGATTTTATCTAAATTGCATAATGGACTAGAGCGAGGGTTTCTCAATTTTTTTTTTCAATAATGTACCACCTTTGAATTGTGTTTTAAAGCCAAGTACCCCCTTGACCAGCGCAAAATATTTTTTTTAAATCCATGTAAAAAGGAACAATACAACCTTGCAACTGAAAAACATTTCAATGATACATTTCAAATGTTCAGAATCCTTCACTTAAATCATTTAATTAATTATTGTAGGACTTATGCATGACATTTTGAGCATTTTGCAAAAAGTTCACGTACCCCCTGCAGTACTCCAAAGTACGCCCAGGGGAACGCATACCCCCATTTGAGAAACACTGGACTACAGCAATATCCAAATTGCAGGTGTGTGTGTGTGTGTGTGTGTGTGTGTGTGGTGGGGGTAATTTGAGGTGCAATATTTGTTAAAGGCGAAATATGTGTCAAACCATTCTGAATGTCGTATTATGGGGCTGCAGAGACATCTCAGCCTACAAATCTTATCCTACAGACTACAGATCCTCCCAAAAATATAAAAATGTAGTTGTAAAAGTAAAAAAAAAAAAAAAGAAATCAAGGCAGAAATTCCACTCATTTGCCAAGATTTACTGTATGTGGTTTTGACAACAACGCTGACTGATCCAGTGCGGTTATTCACCTCAATGAGAGTCTCAGCCGGGTCTCCGGAGTCGGGCCGGATGACCAGACACGAGTCCTGACTGCGCTCCATGACTCGCTCCTTCAGCTTGTCTCCCCAAATGTGTTTGCAGGCGTTAAAGATGTCGTAGCTGTCGCTGACCACAGACACGGGTCCCGAGGAGAACTGGTCAAGGACTCGCTCAAACGCCTCCTTCTCCCGGCCACGCCCCCAGGAGATGATGGTGCTGATCGCAGGAAGGAAGGAAGGAAGGAAGGAAGGAAGGAAGGAGAAATTAATACTGATTCTAGACGTAAAAATTATTACTTAATTCTCTAATTGCAATTTCTTCTACACAATCACCGTTTCTTTGTTTAAAGGCTTCTTTTTTCATTAGGGCAAGATAAAAGCACGGCATGGCTAGCAGCTAAATATGTCTTCTGCCACAATACAAGGCTAAATAAATAGAAAATTTTATACATTATAATTTTATTTTTCTACTCTTTTTTATTGTTTAAAAGTACCCTTAGAGGAACATGCACATACTTTGTTTAGTATCTACAATTATATCATAAGTATTCTGTTTCCTTGTATTATTATATCAGATGTATTTACTCCTTGTTGTTGTTTATATGTATATTTGTTCAAGGCTTTGGCAACATAAATGGATTTTTTGTCATGCCAATAAAGCAACATGAAATTGAAAATAAATAGTGAGTAAGTGAGTGGGTGTGTGAGAGAGATAGATAGCTAAAGAGAGAGAGAGTGATAGAGTGTGTGAGTGTGAGAGAGAGATAAGAGGAGAGAGTTTGAGAGAGTGTGTGTGCGTGCGTGCGTGCGTGCGTGCGTGTCTTCTACCTGTGCTCTGCTGCTGGAATGGAGAAGCCAGCCATAGGGCAGCCATAGTAGCGCTGAGCCATCAGCAGCCCAGCGACTGTGTCTGTACTGCAGAAGTTAACCATGTGAGCTGCTCCACCCAGTGCTGCAGACTGGAGACGAGAGGTGGAAATGATCAATCACGTTGCGGTTATCATGGTTACTGGGAGTTCAGCTCCAACGGCTCAGAATTCCAGCAACCGCCGATGTATAACAGGTCATCACATCCTGATGCTCTCTGTGGATTCATTTATGCCAGACCAGCATACTATTCAATTCAATTTTATTTTATTTATAGTATCAAATCATAACAAGAGTTATCTCAAGGCACTTAACAGATTGATACGTCTAGACCACACTATCATTTATAAAGTCCCAACAATTCCCTCAAGAGCAAGCATAGTGCGACAGTGGCAAGGAAAAACTTCCTTTTGGTTGGTGGTGTGATGAAAAGTGGCAAAATCAGCCACAATAAAATATGTATCACTAATGGGGCGACGCCTGTGTTCAGGCAGGAAACTTGTGTTTAACATTTTTTCCCGCTTTTTTTTATATGTACTGTTGTTTAAGATAAATGATGGAAACATGTTACATATCACATTTTCAGTGGATTTTTCATTTATTTTGTATAACTTTATGGTAGAAGGTGCAACATGTGCATGTAGAGGCTACTATTGAACTGAAGCATATCAGACATTTCAGTTTACAGGAAAGTACTAATATGTTCTTAATTGGAATTGTTTTATTATACTAATTTTGTGTTTGACTGGTCAATGTTCCATGCTGATTAAAAGAAAAACTCTTTGCAAACTTATTGCTGGCAGTTCATATCCATGTTCTCATCCCTGCATTTGAATATAGAGCAGGTCTGACGGTGTCTCTGTTATAATGCTCTATGACATGTTTTATCTGTTACACAGTGAATATTGAACTTAAGCTAAACTTAAAAATAATAATTGCAAATCAAATCAAAGATTTTTTTCTCCAAATCGTTCAGACTTAATTAGAACCAATTCCAAAATGCCAAATACCGTATACCTGTAACTAGAGCTGGGCAATATGGAGAAAATCAAATATCACAATATTTTTGACTTATTTTTGAGACTATTGGTGACAAAATATTTACAAAATGAGATTTTTGATAAATAATCATCAGTAATGTGGATATAATGACTAAGTGGGTAAAGAGAAATAATACAACAGTTATAAAACAGTCTGGTAAATTCAGAAAATGACATCACTTTGCTGTAATGCAGCCTTTTAACCAGGAAAATACTTATGCCATATTACGATATCCAAAATCTAAGACAATATCTAGCCTCATATCACAATATTGATATTGCCCAGCTCTAACTGTAACTTCTTTCACAATTTTGGTTCTGCTTATCAGTTCTACTACTACTACTACTACTACTACTACACATGGCACTCCTTCTGCACAAATCAAAGCACTACATTTACTTCGCAAACACAAAGTCACAGTCATCATTCTCAACCCAGTGGAATGTTTGCCAAGACGCAATAAAAGGTTCTTCTGCCTTTTGACTCTTGTGTTGTTTATAAAATATTGGCCGCCGTTTCATTTATAAAGTTAGTGAGCGTGCCCGAGTCTGTCTCTGTGCAGCGCACTGACAGACAAAATACAATTATGAACCTGAAAAAGACCTTAATATGGTTGCTTTAAGGCCATGCATGTACACTGCATGAACACACTCCTGCTGCCTGGTTTAAAAGTTGGACCTATGAGAATCCTCTTACCATGAAACACCTTCACCAACTCAGTGGCTCAATTGTAAAAGAGATTAAAAACTGAACTCACATTCCAGCTTTACGCTTATTATGTAAGACTTTCCCTCTGACTTTCACCGAGTTCTCTTAATCTAACCTTTGAGCCTTTAATCAGTAACGTAACCAGTGATGACATAAGCATGACACCGCTAGATCGCAAAGCAGATATGCCATTTTCAAATCTTCTGCCGAAAAACAAACCAAATACACGACGAATGTTCCTAAATCCTTAGCCAGAGTTAGTGATTGTGAAGCCTTTAAGTGCAAGGATAGTGCTTATAATACAGTACAACATCAGTAGCGGCAAAAGTCAGAAATAGATTGAGAAACTCCATTAGCTTTCTCAACCTCAAATCTGATTTATCATTAAATCAATGTGAGGAAACAAAGGGATGCTGACCTCCTGTGAGGAGACTCCTCTGTAGCCAAAGTCATGCAGCTTCAGGTCCAGACCTTCCAGGCTCCCCGAGGTGGCCTTCAGGTGCTTGGCCAAGATCTTCTTAAACTCCCTGGATATGGTGGCTACTGTGATGGGATACCACATCTGGACCAGCATGGTCTGTAGTCAGCAGACGGGTGTGGGGAGAAAAGAGAACACACAACCTAGATTGTTAATCGAGCGTCTTTTTTTTAGATTAGAATTGATATCACGATTCTCTGCCACGATTTCTTTTCTCAAGAAGTGTAATGCTTATTGAACACACAAACCATGACAAAACAAAACAAATTAGCAGTAACAACATAGATTTTACAGGACATTGGTCATCACCACAAGCTTGTAGTAGCGTTTGTGATTCAGTCGGATTGTAAAATTAAATGAGAATCAAAGTCATAAAAAATTTAATTGTGACCAGGGTGAATCAAGATCGTGATTTTATAACAATTAATCGTGCAGGCCTACTTATAATCACGTTCTTCATGGCCCTGATTAAAAAAACACATTGCTGGGTATACCTCAATGTAGTTGGTGAGCCAGTAGAATTCGGGATCAGTGTTTTCCACAGTGAAGAGCACGTTGCCTCTCGGGATAATCCTACCCTCAGGGACCGCTTTGATCCGGATAGGAAGACGCCCATCATGTTTCTGAAACAGTAACAAGCACATTTACTGAATGAAATGTAGGATGATGAATCTGTCGAGACAAGACTGACAGCTCAAAGTCTCTTTGTGTACCTCGAGGATTTTTCTCCAGCTTTCCTCATCGAACACAGCCTGTCTGAAGTGCATTTGGTAGAAGAGCTTGGCTTCCTGAATCTTCTCCTCGGTCACCACTTGGCCTGTGGAGAACAAACAAAAACAAAATTGCTACAGACTCAGTCACATGCAGGAAATACAAAACCCTTAAAAAGGTCCCATGGCATGAACATTTCACTTTATGAGGGTTTTTAATATTAATATGCGTTGCCCCTTATGACCTTATGAGGTCACAAGGTAACCTCCCCTTTCTCTGCTTTGCCCGCCCAGAGAATTCGGCCAACCCATGAGAGAGAGACATCATGGCTTTCAAACGAGCAAAGTGGCAGTTGGTCAAGGCCATGCCCCCCACCACTCAGAAATGGCACATAGGCTACAAAAGAAAAGCTCATTGTGGGACTGGCTCTAGTGGCTGTAATTCAGATACTATATTAATTGTGCAGCCCTAATTCTAAGGTACCGTCTACTTGCTGGATTTTACTTAGCGAGGTTAGATAGCAAATAAACCAAGTGACGATGACATTATTGTATATACACTCACCTATAGGATTATTAGGAACACCATACTAATACTGTGTTTGACCCCCTTTCGCCTTTAGAACTGCCTTAATTCTACGTGGCATTGATTCAACAAGGTGCTGAAAGCATTCTTTAGAAATGTTGGCCCATATTGATAGGATAGCATCTTGCAGTTGATGGAGATTTGTGGGATGCACATCCAGGGCACGAATCTCCCGTTCCACCACATCCCAAAGATGCTCTATTGGGTTGAGATCTGGTGACTGTGGGGGGGGCATTTTAGTACAGTGAACTCATTGTCATGTTCAAGAAACCAATTTGAAATGATTCGAGCTTTGTGACATGGTGCATTATCCTGCTGGAAGTAGCCATCAGAGGATGGGTACATGGTGGCCATAAAGGAATGGACATGGTCACAAACAATGCTCAGGTAGGCCGTGGCATTTAAACCATGCCCAGTTGGCACTAAGGGGCCTAAAGTGTGCCAAGAAAACATCCCCCACACCATTACACCACCACCACCAGCCTGCACAGTGGTAACAAGGCATGATGGATCCATGTTCTCATTCTGTTTACACCAAATTCTGACTCTACCATCTGAATGTCTCAACAGAAATCGAGACTCATCAGACCAGGCAACTTTTTCCAGTCTTCAACTGTCCAATTTTGGTGAGCTCAAATTGTAGCTTCTTTTTCCTATTTGTAGTGGAGATGAGTGGTACCCGGTGAGGTCTTCTGCTGTTGTAGCCCATCCTCAAGGTTGTGCGTGTTGTGGCTTCACAAATGCTTTGCTGCGTACCTCGGTTGTAACGAGTGGTTATTTTAGTCAAAGTTGCTCTTCTGTCAGCTTGAACCAGTCGGCCCATTCTCCTCTGACCTCTAGCATCAACAAGGCATTTCCGCCCACAGGACTGCCGCATACTGAATAATTTTCCCTTTTCACACCATTCTTTGTAAACCCTAGAAATGGTTGTGCGTGAAAATCCCAGTAACTGAGCAGATTGTGAAATACTCAGACCGGCCCGTCTGGCACCAACAACCATGCCACGCTCAAATTTGCTTAGATCACCTTTCTTTCCCATTCTGACATTCAGTTTGGAGTTCAGGAGATTGTCTTGACCAGGACCACACCCCTAAATGCATTGAAGCAACTGCCATGTGATTGGTTGATTAGATAATTGCATTAATGAGAAATTGAACAGATGTTCCTAATAATCCTTTAGGTGAGTGTATTTTGGCACAATGTTCAGTAATGATAAAGTAGTGGTCACAGGGAGTGAAAATGTGACGTGAGATGCACAGTGCAAAATATATGAAATTCTTAATTAGCTATCCGTGTGTGATATCTGTATGCTGAACAGGAGTAAAACAGGTTTTATTCTGATCCAAAGACTTTCACCAACACCATATCCTGGCATGTACTTGTAAGACATATGATGTTTTTGAGATACGATTGCAAATAAAGCAAAAACTGTTGCTTAAGAGGAAGCACACGCTGTTTTCACTTAGGTAATGCAACTATTGACAACTTCCTGTGTGTACATCAGTTTTATTGCAAGGCCCTCCATTCCCCAATTTTCTCTTTACCAGCAAAGTGCCAATAAATACGCATTAAAAAAAAAAAAAATAAAAAAAAAAACCTCTTTTCTCTCCTATATGTTTCTGTCAATCCATTTCTTAGATGGGGGGGGGGTGTGTGTGATTGTACCTATGAGGTACTTCTTCAACAGATACTGCAGACCGAAGAACACCACTTCACTGAACTGGGAGGCTTTCTTGCGTCTGCACTCAAAGTAAGAGTAGATTTTGCTGACATTTGGAGGATACTGTTTGTAGTGTGTGATCTGAAAGACAAGAAACAGACACAAGTCACAAGTTGTTCATGCTGCAAGTTGCATGTTTTGTATGTAAAACAACTGTTAATCACAAAAAACAAAACATGTTAGACTAATTCTAATAATCACCCTTGGTATGGCTAATGTTAATTTACCACTTTCTGATCTTATGACGCCAGACAGAGTTGTATTGTGAAATAGCATGAAAGGAAACGGCAGTAAGCACACTAATGACCAGCTGAGAAGCGTGGGACTGTGTGCTCAACGTGATGCGTGCATGTACAGTAAGCACTGGTTCCGCGTGGGGAGAAATTATGACAGCTTAAAGCACAAGTCTCTCTTTGTGCTCCTGCAGCACTAATTGAATAATCAACCACCAACAACCAGTCAGTCACTGGGAGAAATAGCTTCAAGAGCCACTCTACATTCTTCTGCCTCATCCTGCCTCTTATTTCAGTTCCTTCTCCTTTTCCTCTGACTAACACAGAGAACACACTCGGCTAGTTAGTTACCAAACATGGAAAACTCCAACAGGCGGTGGCTTTACAGGAAGCAACATTAAGACAAGTCCAGTAAGTAGGGTTAGTTAAGTGAAAAGAAAAAGGAAGAGGGTAGAAAAGTATAGGTTTAGACACATAATTTAAAAAAATATATAATTTATGGTGGGGAAATTACAATTTACACTTCGTTGTTATTACACACAGGCCTGAAATACTCACATACTCAGGTCCTTTTACATGCACAAAATGAAGAGATGTCAGAGTGAGTGGGCTGCAACTAGGGCTGGGCAATATATCAAAATTATATCAATATTGTGATATGAGAGTAGATATCATCTTAGATTTTGAAAATCGTAATATTGCGATATGAAAAAGGTGTCTTACTGGTTTTAAAGGCTGTATTACAGTAAAGTGATGTACTTTTCTGAACTTGCCAGACTGGTGTTACTGTTCCATTATTTGCCTTTTCCCCACTTAGACATTATGTCCACATTGCTGATGATTATGTAAAATCTAAATGTGAAGATATTTTGTTAAAGCACCAACTGTCAACCCTAGAAAATCGCCGCAATATCGATAGAGGTATTTGGTCAAGAATATCGTGATATCTGATTTTCTCAATATCGCCCAGCCCTAGCTGCAACTGCTGAACAGGTGCCCTAAGCGGATGGGGTTGTTCACTGCCATGTTTCTGAAACAGTAACAAGCACATTTACTGAATGAAAGGTAGGATGATGAATCTGTCAAGACAAGACTGACAGCTCAAAGTGGCAGTGCCAGTCCACACTCCGTAATTCAGTCTGTACGGGGACTTGAACAGCGACCCTCAGATTCCCAACCCAACTCCCTACCGACTGAGCTACTGCCACCCTAATGTCACGTATTGTGACCACATGTTTTTTAGAGCAATAAAAGAAAAAGTTCTGCGCAATGTGAAGTAGTGTGCCTGTATGCTAAGTTACAGTATTCCAGGAACAGGAACTTGTTTTCAGGGGTGGTTGGCGCGTATAAAAAGGCCAGCTGGTCATCACCCAGACCTTTGCCATTTGGCTGCATTGCAAACCTTTGAATGACATCTAACAGTGACATCTGACATTTATCTCTGCTGATCAGAGCATGAGCTACTATACCAACACAGCGTGCCCAAGCAGTGCACTGACTCACAACCGGATGTAGGTTAGGAATTGACTGAAATGAAACTGAAAGTTTAAACAGCCAATAAAGGATGGGCTCTGTGAGAAACAAAACTCCACTGCAATGTAGGAAAAAAGGCGTGCATTACTGGCCAAGCATTAGATTGCAATAAATCACACCCTGGCTTGCTTGTCAACATTTATGTTCTATTACAGATGCATGCACTAGTGACAGTTTCAGGGTCTCCCTGCTGTTATAAGGCTGATGTGCAGTTTTGGGCACCATAAAAATCAATTTAGGCATCTAAAACTGCATGACTTTCCTCAGATCTAATGACTGTAGTTGGTCCCTAGTGGACTTTCAGTTTCGTATTTAAGCTTTTTGAATGTTATTTATTTATTATCCGCTTTGGCTTTTCCAGTTTTAGACACAGATTTGGTAGTTAAAAGGGTCAAAAAATGATGTAAAATTGCATTTAAAAAAAATCATTTTCATGAGGGAGGGTTACACTCTTTAAGACTATCTTTATGTATCTAGAAGAACTTTTACTTAATACCTACACCGTAACCTTTCTATTCTTCCCCACTCAAAAGGACAGACTGCAATTCAGTGCCAAATCGTTAAGCAATTAATACTTTAATTAATACGTTCACAACCACACCTTGATCAAGACTTCCTAAGACCCTGTGTATTAAATCTGAAATAGCCCTGAAGTGTAATGGGCCGTATATACTCCAAAGTAGACATAGATAGCAGGCGGACAGTGGACATGCTAGTGGTTCTGGTAATACTAACTTAGGTGGCGTGGGCCCAAAATATCCCAGGTATCGGCAACACCATCTTGTAATTTTGGAGCCAGAGTCTGCGCGTAGTGTTTAGGTGGTGGCGCTGCGGTATCCAAGTCATGCAGATGCACCCTCCTGACCAATCGCGAGCCAATCACAGCTTTCAATCATGAGGTTTCACCACATTTTTATAGCATCAATTAACTAATATAAACCAAACTGATGAGGAAAAATTAACACTTGAAGAAACATCAGAACATCCCATATTTAGGAAGAAATGTAATTGAAGTGTACTTAGATTTTTTTTGTTTGGTCCATGTCCCAGCAACTAACATGGAGGGGGCGGGGCTTATGACCTATGCTGACTAGTCACCAGGGGGCAATCCAGATGTTTTGGCTTCATTTCTACAGTCTATGCATCAACCACCGATACCACACACTAATGTTTAATGACAAAATGCTGTAAACCAGGCTTCTGTATGCCATTTCAGGTATGTGTTGGCTATGGAGCTAGATTTGTTTCTTTATTACATGCGAGACAATAAATGATCTGAGAGAAAACAAAAAGTTTGACAGAAAAAGTTATCACACTGATAGCAAAAAAGCATTTTATGAGAGAGAAAAAAATATTTGAGAGAAAAAAAAATATCTGAGAGAAAAAGTTCTTACAAATAGCAAAAAATATTTGAGAGTGAAAAAAGTTTATATAAACGGGAAACAATGAAAATGTTTTTGTTTTTTTAAAGCAACAAAACATTGAGATAGGGACAAAAGTGATTTTTTTAAGTTGAGGGAAAGACAACACAAGGGTTAAGAACGTTTAGAGACATCAATGTTTTCTTATCATCTTCTTGCTACCTGGATGCAATTCTTGGCTGCAATAAGGGTTAAGAGATGCATTATTCAGCAGAAATTATTGTTGCTGCCCAAGCGGGTGCAACTTTTGGCAGGGATGCAAAATGTGGGTTGGTTAGTTAACGCTAGCTTGCTATTCCACCAACACTGGCGGTGAGCTCCAGGGGGGTTGTGCCGTTGTTACCGGGTGTGGGGCTCTCCGTGTCCCGCTGGAGATCAGATCAGGTTGAGGTCGGCAGCAAAGCGTTCTAGCAATGTTTCCACGCTGGCCGATCCCCGCTGATGGCAGTCCGTCCGCGGCTGCAGGACCTGGAGCTCACCACCAGTGTTTCAGTTGGACTGTTAAAAGGGTTTAGATAATTAAAAGGTATTTCTTTAGAAGTGGGTTGGCTGCTAGTTAGCTAACGCTACCTTCCACGCTCAACTAAGGGAGAGCATCTATGGTGGTGACAATGGTGTAATGATTCAGATCAACTCCCAAGACAAGACGGTGCTCCCCCGACTGGCCAATAGGAACGTAGCCCCGCCCATGACATTATTTTCACATTGAGAAAAAAAATCCTGAGAAGAGAGCAAAAAAACTGAATAGAGAGCAAAGACTTAGGTTTTGAGAGCGAGATGTTTGAGAAACATTTTTCACACCGACAGCAAAAAATATATTTTATATTAGAGTTTTAAAAAGTATTTTGAGAGATTTTAAAAATTTCAAATAAATTTTTTAGTCTCAAATACAGTTGCAAGGAAAAAGTATGTGAACTACTTGGGATTACGTGGAGTTTTGCATTAATTGGTCATAAAATGTGCTCTGAACTTTATCTAAGTCAAAACAATAGAAAACCACAGTCTGCTGAAAATATTACTACAAAAACATTAGCTGTTGCCATGGTTTAACTGAACATAACATGTAAACATTCACAGTGCAGGGAGGAAAAAGTATGTGAACCTTTGGACTTAATAATTGGTTGACCCTCATTTAGCAGCAATAACCTCAACCAATTGTTCCTGTAGTTGCAGATCAGACGATCTGGAGTCATTTTGGACCACTCTTCTTCACAAAACTGTTTCAGTTTAGCAATATTCTTGGTATGTCTGGTGTGAATCGCTCTCTTAAGGTCATGCCACAACTTTTCAATCGCGTTGAGGTCAGGACTCTGACTGGGCCACTCCAGAAGACGTTTTCTGTGCTGTTGAAGCCATTTTTTTGTTGAATTACTTGTATGCTTTGGGTAATTGTCCTGTTGCATCACCCATCCTCTGCGGATCTTCAGTTGGCGGACAGATTGTCGTGCGTTGTCCTGCAAAATGTTTTGATAAACTCTGGAATTCATTTTCCCCATCAATGACAACAATCCGTCCAGGCCATGATGCTCCCTCCCCCATGTTTTACAGTGGGGGTGAGGTTTTGATGTTGGTGTGCTGTGCCTTTTTTCCTCCACACAGTGTTGTGTGTTCTTCCCAAACAACTCAATTTTGGTTTCATCTGTCCACAATATATTTTGTCAGTGGTGCTGTGGACAATCCAGGTGCTCTTTTGCAAACTTCAAACATGCTGCAATATTTTTTTTGGACAGCAATGGCTTCCTCCGTGGTGTCCTCCCATGGACTCCTTTCTTGTTTGATTTTTTCCTTATTGTAGATGTGTCAACAAAAATGTTAGCATGTGCCAGAGATTTCTGTAGGTCTTTAGCTGACAAGCTAGGATTCTTCTTTACCTCATGAAGCATTCTGCACTGTGCTCTTGCAGTCATTTGTACAGGACGACCACACCTAGGGAGAGTAGCAACAGTGCTAAACTTTCTCCATTTGAAGACAGTCTGTCTTACACATGAACATCAAGGCTTTTGAAGATACTTTTGGAACCTTTTCCAGCTTCATGCGAGTCAACAATTGTTGATCGTAGGTCTTCTGAGAGCTCTTTTCTGCGAGGCATAGTTCACATCAAACAGTGCTTCCTGAAACCACTAAACCCAAAAGGAGGTGTGTGTTTCTAAAGGGCAGGACAGCTGTCAGCAACACATCCAATACCATCACACTGATTGGAGTCGAGGTTGGCTCACGCCTGGCTCCAATTAGGTCTTGGAGAGGTCATTAGGGTAGGGGTTCACATATTGTTTCCTCCCTGTACTGTGAGTGTTTACATGTTATGTTTAATTAAACCATGGCAACATCTAATGTTTGTGTAATATTATTTTCAGCAGACTGTTTTTCTGTTGTTGTGACTTAGATAACGTTTAGAGCACATTTTATGACCAATTCGTGCAAATCTCTACGTAATCCCAAGGGGTTCACATACTTTTTCTTGCAACTGTATTATTTTTTTGCTATTGATATAAAAAACTTTTTCTCTCAAATATTTTTTTTTTCTCTGATAAAATGCTTTTTGCTATCAGTGTGATAACATTTTTCTCTCTCTCAGATTATTTTCTCGCATGTAATAAAGAAACAAATCTAGCTCCATATTGACTAACTTCAAAGCTCCTCGAATTCCTAAATAAAAACAATCACTGTTTGGCTCGCTTTAAAACGCTCGCTGAGTTTTCATCAAAAGTTAGGCTCTGATCAGTAGTTGTGTATGGAATGCCTTTTTTATATTAAATAAATAAATTAAGTATTTATTGAATGTGAATGTGAGATATAGCCACGCCCTGATTTGCATATAAGACCTGGAAATATATAGAGAGGGAAATAAATAAATGTGGCATTAGAAAATAAAAGTCCACGGAAATTAGGGTTGGGTACCAAACCCTGTACCTTTACCGGTACTACCAAATGTTGGTTCACGTATGATCACATGGTGCCAAATTTTGGTACCTGAGAGCTGGCGCAAGCTTATCTGTCCTCTCTGCATATTGACAGAGAGCGGATGTCCGACACACACATACACACACAGACAGAGAGAACAATCTACGTTGGCTCTGCAGTAATGTCAAAGTCACAGTGAGTCACGGCAATGTTGATAAAGTTGTTTCAAGTGTGGTTACAGTTTTTCAAAACTTCACGCAGACACCAATCACTGTGATATGATGTTAATGGCGGGCTGAAAGCAGTCGCGGTGCTGTTGGCGTTACTGTCACTCCTCGATAAAGTCGAGTGCAGATTTGAGTTTTGCATGAGTCACTTTGCGACAAGTAGCAAACAAGATGCTAACGAGAGACTTCTGTAATGTCAATACAGAATAAAAATGGACCTACTTAACCAAGTTGGTTCACTGCTGGCTACAAGTTAGCATCAAACACAGGTTGTCAGTTGAGTAATATAACAAATACAAATAAAAGTAACAGTGAGTAAGAAATTAATAATTATTCAATTTAACAAGTTGTAGGGGCGGGTTTGGGAGGGGGTAGTTTTTATTTTTGTTTAATTTCTGTCAGGGTAAAATATTCTAAATAAATAACATGTTGTAGGTAAATAGGTTTAGAATTCGTTTTACAATTGAAATAATTTTTTTACAGAGGGAAGGTACCGTTGGGTACCGGGAACTGAATTTCAGGTACCGGTATCAGGACTAGTATTGGTCCAGATGCAAAAGGTACCCAACCCTAACGGAAATAAATACATGTAGATTTATGAAATAAAAGTACCATGAATTATTAAAAGTAAAATCTTTTATTATATTTATTTAACTATTATATTCATTTGTATATGAATATTTACATTTAATTATTTGTATTTTTTGCCTCATTTATTTCATGAAGTATTTCAAAACGCATATTTATTTATGCTTTCATTCAGTTATGTATGCAGTCATTTATTTATGTATTTATTCATTTATTTAATATTGAATAAAAACGGCATTCCATACACAAGTACTTTAAATGGTCTACTTTCCCAACAGGCTGGTGATTAAGATGGAGTTGGTAAAAGAGTTATATAAGGGGGAGGATGTTACCGGTTCCACTGGTTTTATTTTCTATTGTTTGTTAACTTGTCTAACACCAGCTGGGTTATTATGTTATAAATAAAACTGAAACTAGAAGTAAAACGGGGAAAAGGCGGTGAAAAATACTGAAAACTGACATCTAACAGTGACATCTGACATTTATCTCTGCTGATCAGAGCATGAGCTACTATACCAACACAGCGTGCCCAAGCAGTGCACTGACTCACAACTGGATGTAGGTTAGGAATTGACTGAAATGAAACTGAAAGATTAAGCAGCCAATAAAAGGTTGGGCTCTGTGAGAAACGAAACTCCACTGCAATGTAGGAAAAAAGGCGTGCATTACTGGCCAAGCATTAGATTGCAATAAATCACACCCTGGCTTTAACGTCAACATTTATGTTCTATTACAGATGCATGCACTAGTGACAGTTTCAGGGTTTCCCTGCTATTATAAGGCTGATGTGCAGTTTTGGGCACCATAAAAATCAATTTAGGCATCTAAAACTAACTGCATGACTTTCACAGTCACAGGTCAGGACATTCAATTCATTTGGAGGGCCCCTTGCCATTCTGAGCCCCTGCGCGTGCTCCTGGTAGATCTGGCCATGCATGTAGCACCAAGTTATCTTGTTTATGGATTCTTTGAGCAGATATGACTAAAATTAAAACTAGTCTGTATTTTTCTATTTTACACTGACTGACGCTAAGTACATGCTTGGGAAATGTGGTCAATTGTTGACAAAATCCTGTTTAGAAACACGCATTTATACTCAGTAATACGGTAAAACGTGAGGAATAGTAAAATGTATGGTGATGGTAACGAAACTTACATTAGGTTGGCATCGGTAAAAATGTCTAACGTTACAGATACCCATTCCTTGCCCAGTCATATGGTCTCAGATAAGGTTTCATGAATTCAAACTTTGATTAAATGCGTACGACTGGGACTCTATAAGAACAAGAGCATAGCGTTAACGTTACACTCATTACCGTGTAACGTTAGCTAGCTAGGTATAACTACTGGTGGTGCCTTTCAGTTTTAACACATGGTCAACTAACGTTACTAGCTAGCTAACGTTATACCGTTGTAGCACAGCCAAAACATTATATTGACCAACAATGGGACGGCTAACGTTACTCGTGATGTGCGTTGTATGGAAGCCGAAACACTGCACGGAAGGTGTACGTTAAGGTTAGCGAACTGTGTCCCAAAATAAACACATTTAATCGGGAAAACCCACGAAACAGAACAAACACAGACAAGAATACGGCTCCACTCACCTTATATGAATCCGTAGCAAGCAATAAATTAAAATCCTGTGCTGCCATTGTTGTTGTGGATGAATGAATTAACGTAAATGTCACGTCAGTCTCTTTGTAGCAAGTTAACAAGAGAGCGACCCCAAAACGAGCAGCAGAGAAAATAAACCTCAACGTCGAATTCTTGTAGTCGTAAGCCCTGTATTTCTCCAGCACCGCTTAAACAGTCACAGCAATAACGTTAGCAGAGGTTAGTCATGTTGTAGGTTGGAGGTTAGTGTAAAGGGGCGGGTGGACAAGCGCACGTCCACACTCTCGCCTCTTTTCTGACTTGCTACGTCATGCTGCATTCAAGGACCGGAGTTTTGTTGGAGGAAATTAAGCAACACTCCGACATTTTCAATGTTACGCCTAATGATCTGATCTTCTGAATTAAGAAGAGCGTTTAGCCTTTATTTTTTTTATTATTATTATTAAATAACATAGGTACATAGCCAGTATGTACATATATAAAAAGTCTATTACAAAGGTGCATATACAGAAAAAATATGTAGAAAATAAATAAAGGTGTAGTACATATTAAGTCGAATGTGTCAATGGTAGGCCTGCATTAGAAATATATCAAACACAATTCCAGTCTTAATTACCTTCTTATTCTTAACGTCTAATAGTGTTGCTGTGTTGGTGCAGTTCTTGAAAGAAGTGTTCAAAGCTTGGTTCGGAGTCCACCCATTTCTTCTTGTGAATGAGGAATTATCCCAATAACAAGATAAATTGAACAAAATAGGCAACATCTTTGTCCATCTCATTGCCTTCAAATCAAATAAAAATATCTGCCCAGTGTTCTGTCTTATGAGATGTTGAACATCAACCCAAACTATTTTAGTAGGCTATACATACAGTGAAAGAACAAATGACAGATTGTTTCTTCTTCTAGTACACAGAAAGTGCAAGAGTATTCAATATCAAGTTTGAATCTCTTCAGTGCCTTTTTTGCTAGATATATTTCATGCAAGATTTTAAAAGACAACTCTTTTACTTTGTTATTAAGACAGAATTTGTCTCCAATTAACCTGATCTTTTGCCAGTTCATTTCTACATAGAGTGAAGCCCAAACGAATCTTCCTGAGGGCAGAGTTACCTCTTTTATACAATTCCTGATGTGTTTATATGAACATTTATTCTTGGTAATGTCAACTCCACCGAGGAATATTCCACTACTAAACAGGTTGATCACTGCCATACTCAACCACTAAGAAGATGCAACACACTCCTCGCCATAGAAACCACAACAATTGCATATTCTCTTGGTGAGAGAGAGGAATTCATTATACTTTAGTAACTGCCCATCAGCATTGATGAGTTGTTTTACCAATACTACCATTAGCAACCCATTTTCCATAATACAAAGATTTATTTTGATATTGAATATCCTTGTTATTCCAAATGTAGTAATTGGTTGATGAGAACACAGGTATTCTATCAATTTTGTAATCACATGTTAACAGAAATTTTACTCCACCAACTAAACCAAATACATATTTAGGGAAAGTATTCCAAATGCATTCATTTTCTTCATTCAAATTAGTTAACCATTTCAATTTGAAAGTATTATTTAAGGTTTGAAAACGTAATACTTCTAGACCACCATGTCTTCTAATGTTGCACAGGATGTCTTTTCTTAAGTAATGGCATCTGTTCCTCCAAATAAAGTTGAATAGGATTTCATCCAATTTTTGGGATATTTCAGAAGGGATGTTCAATGATAATGACACATAGACAGACCTGGATATTCCTTCAGCTTTAGATAACGAAACTCTACCATTAAATGAAAGAACTCCATCAACCACATATTGAATTTTTTCACTGTTTTTTTTATTAATTATTAATAAGAATTATTAATTATAAGACTGAAATGTAGGTTACTGCGAAGTTTTTCATGCTTATCAATGATAACACCCAGGTATGTAGTTGTATTCTTCACAGGGATTCCTTCTACTTTGGATAGGTCACATTCCTTAAACATATTTATTCAAATTCATTCCTAAACCTGACACAGCAGAGAATTCCTTAATACAACAAATTGCTGTTATCACTTCATGTCTATTAGCTAGAAAAAATGTTGTATCATCCGCTAGTTGGGATCTTTTAAATTCTCTAAATAAGGAATCTATACCTTTCATTATTATTACATCATTTAGCTGACACCTTTATCCAAAGCAACTTACAATCACTATATATCAGAGGTCGCCATCTCTGGAACAACACGGGGTTAAGTGTCTTGTTCAAGCACACATTGGTTGATGTATCGCAGTTGGAATCAAACCTGGATCTCCCACAACAAAGGGACGTGTCATATCCCCTGCGCCATCACCATCCTCAACAAATTTCTTTTGAAGGATTTTATTTTACAAATCATAGACACTGACATATTATACAGACTGACTATTTAAATATACCATGAAATTTATCAGAATCAGCTTTATTTGCCAGGTATGAGGACACATACGAGGAATCTTTTGCTTTTGGATTGCATTGCTCACAATGTGCTTACTCATACAAAACAAACAACAAAACAAACAATATATACACACTACACAGGTTAAAACAATAGCGCAATGAAGAATGCAAAGTATGCTGGAGTACTTCTAATTATGATAGTTATTTTAATTATGGAACATAGTGCAAAGGATGATGCAATAAATAGTATTATGTTATTATATAAGTATTATATTTAATATTTCTGTTAATAATAATAATATGTCTGTGGTCTTTAAACGGCAAGCCAAGCCAAGTCCCTACTGACTGAGCCATGTGTGTATGTATATATATATATATATATATATATATATATATATATATATATATATATATATATATATATATTTGTCTGTGTGTGTAAGTCTATCAAAATACCTAGGAAATTACCTTTTTAAGATGTATAGCCATAATTTGTGTAACAAGGAGGAATAAGAAGGGGCTAAGTGGACAACCTTGTCTTATGCCATGACCAACATCAAATCTCAGAGTTGAGCCAACTTAATTGAACTGTTGCAACCCTTCCATTGCGTTTTGACAGCTTTCAAAAATTGGTTCCCAAATCCAAGACACTTAATAACTTTGAACATAAATTGGTGACTTATGGTATCAAATGCCTTGTAAAGGTCTACAAATAAGATAAAAAGCTATTGTCCAATGTTACAGTCCGGTCAGGTTTTCCCTGTCAGTCTTTCTGTGTGTGTGTGTGTGTGTGTGGGTGTGTCTGTGTGTTCAACAACAGGGGCGTGGCTCTACAGGCATTACCAGGCACACCTGGCTTCCATTTAAAATCAAGCTCATTACAAGAAACCCAGCTCTCTACTCACTCATCGCCAGATTGCTTTCCCCTCTCCGTCTGGTAACTCTTCAGGCAAAACTCTCCGGTGAAGAATTTAACTTTGACCTGTTGTTCTATCTTGACTGAAATGAATCTCACCTGTGTCTCCTCCGTCTCCAGCACTGCCTTGAGCTGAGCTAGCCTTCCTTTCTCCCTTCCTTCCTCCTTTGCCACTGCCTGCCACTAATTCCACACCCTCAGACACATACAAATATTTCTTCTTGGCATGAATCCCTTGATTTTTACCTTTTAGCAAAGGCCAATGCAAATATCTTAGCATCGTTATTTAACCGACTTATTGGTCTCCAATTGTCAATACTCAGTTTCTTTTCTTGGTTTAGGAATCAATTTAATAAGACTTTGTCAAAGAGTTGGAGATATTTCTCCGTTGCCTATTGCTTCTACAAACATAGCCACTAAAGGTGCTAATGTCTCATTAAATACTTAATAAAATTCAATTATCAACCCATGATTCCCAGAAGATTTATTTTCTTTGAGACATTCAATGTGTTTTTGTAACTTAACTTCTGGTCGCAAAATGATTTAAAACTGTCAACGCATTTAAGTGTACAAACAGCCAAAATGGATTTCCTTAGAGGGGGCTGGCGTTTCCCTTAGAGATAGGGTAAGATGCTCAGTCATCCGTGAGTAGAGCCGCTGCTCCTTCATGTCAAAAGGAACCAGTTGAGGTGGTTTGGGCGTCTGGTAAGGATGCCTCCTGGGCGCCTCCCTAGGGAAGTGTTCCAGGCATGTCCAGCTGGGAGGAGTCCTCGGGGAAGACCCAGGACTAGGTGGAGAGATTATATCTCCAACCTGGCCTGGGAACGCCTCGGGATCCCTAGTCGGAGTTGGTTAATGTGGCTCGGGAAAGGGAAGTTTGGGGTCCCCTGCTGGAGCTGCTTCCCCCGCGACCCAATATTGGATAAGCGGACAATGACGGATGGATGGATCAACTCATTTAATGTACCTTTCCATATCTTCCACAAACATATCCATATCTTTTATTTTCACAATCAGCAGCAAATAACTTCTGATAGAAATCAGCTACATATTGTGAAACACCCTTTACATCTTTACATATTAGATTATTCTTTTTAAATTTACACAGGACAACTCAAAGTTCCTCTTTTCCAAATTGAAAAAGAATTTGGTGCATTTTTCATCTTGTTCAAGCCACTTACTCCTAGATCTGATAAAGGCACCCATGGTCTTCTCCTTGTATATTTTTTCCAATTCAAGAGATGAAAGCTCAATAATTTCTTCTCCGGATAAACTTATTTTTCCTGATAATGTTATAATTTTTTGAATTATTTGGGACGCTTTCTTTCTTTGATTTCCAAAATGATTCCGTAAACTTGCTTGACTCCAGAATCTGTCAATTATTTTTTGGGTTTCTTTTTTAAATTATTTATTTTGAAAAGTAATTCATTTAATTTCCAGTAATCTTTGTTAGGGTTGTGTCTAACCATGTGGTTCCAGTTAGCGCTCGACCATTTCGTAGCAGTTCCAGCATGTCGACACACTGTGTACAGTGGGGCTCGAAAGTTTGGGCACCCCAGGTAAAAATTTGTATTAATGTGCATAAAGAAGCCAAGAAAAGATGGAAAAATCTCAAAGGCATCAAATGACAGATTAGACATTTGTACAATATGTCACAAAAAGTTAGACTTTATTTCCATCATTTACACTTTCAAAATAAGAGAAAACAAAAAAATGGCGTCTGCAAAGGTTTGGGCACCTAGAGTTTCTAGCATACACTGCCCTCTTTGGAAAGTTGAGACCTGACAGTGTCATGGATTGTTCTCAATCATCGTCTGGAAAGACCAGGTGATGTCAATCTTAAGGTTTTAAATGCCCAGACTCATCTGACCTTGCCCCAACAATCAGCACCATGGCTTCTTCTAAGCAGTTGTCTAGAAAACTGAAACTGAAAATAGTTGACGCTCACAGCAGGAGAAGGCTGTAAGAAGATAGCAAAGCGTTTTCAGATGCCAATATCCTCTGTTTGGAATGTAATTAAGAAATGGACGTCATCAGGAACAATGGAAGTTAAAACAAGATCTGGAAGACCAAGAAAAATATCAGACAGAACAGCTGGCAGGAGTGTGAGAAAAGCAAGTCAAAACCCACGTTTGACTGCACGATCCATCCAGAAAGACCTGGCACACTGAAGTTGTGCTACACCATTCCACTACAAAGAGATACTTGTACAAACATGGTCTTCATGGAAGAGTCATCAGAAGAAAACCTCTTCTACGTCCTCACCACAAAAGTCAGCGTTTGAAGTTTGCAAATGAACATATAAACAAGCCTGATGCATTGTGGTAACAAGTTCTGTGGACCGATGAGGTTAAAGTAGAACTTTTTGGCCGGAATAAGCAAAGGTACGTTTGGAGAAGAAAGGGCACAGAATTTAATGAAAAGAGCCTCTGTCCAACTGTTAGGCATGGGGGAGGGGATCAGTCATGCTTTGGGGTTGTATTGCAGCCAGTGGCACAGGGAACATTTCATGAGAAGAAGGAAAAATGGATTCAATTAAATGTCAGCAAATTTTGGACGCTAACTTGATGCCATCTGAGAAAAAGATGAAGTTAAAGAGAGGATGGCTTCTACAAATGGATAATGATCCTAAACACACCTCAAAATCCACGGTGGATTACATCAAGAGGCGTAAACTGAAGGTTTTGCCATGGCCTTCACAATCTCTTGACCTCAACATAATTGAAAATCTATGGCTAGACCTTAAAAGAGCAGTGCGTGACAGACAGCCCAGAAATCTCAAAGACTTGGAAGACTTTTGGAAGGAAGAATGGGCAAAGATACCTCAAACAAGAATTGAAAGACTCTTGGCTGGCTACATGAAGCGTTTCCAAGCTGTGATACTTGCCAAAGGGGGCGATACAAGGTATTAACTCTGCAGGGTGCCCAAACTTTTGCAGACTTTTTGTTTTGTTTTCTGTTATTTTGAAAGTGTAAATGATGGAAATAAAATCTAACTTTTTGTGACATATTATACAAATGTCTAATCTGTCATTTGATGTTTTTGGGAGATTTTTTTCCATCTTTTCTTGGCTTTTTTATGCACATTAATAAAAATTTTTACCTGGGGTGCCCAAACTTTCAAGCCCCACTGTATGTGGCAGTGTTTTGCCAAGTCGAGGATCACCTGTTTACATTCCAAAACATATGCAGCCGTCGTGCTACGTTGGAAAAAAGTAACAATCTTTCAGATTTTTCCTCAATCGAGATACCAGTGCTTTTTGTGTGGCTAAATTTAGGGCATGGGCAAAGCATGCTACATGCAGACCCAGCCCTGCTTCTCTCACGGCATTAACAATGTTTTTTGCATTGTCTGTGGTCACTGAAATAGTTGTTCCAGGCCTCTCTAGTTTCCACTCTGCCACGACCTCCTGTAGCTTCTAAGCTAGGTGAGTGCTTGTGTGCTGTTCATACAGGTAGAACTGATGCTTTCATTTCCCACTTAGAGTCAATAAAATGAGCAGTCACCATGAGATAGCTTTCCGTTGCACTAGAAGTCCAACCATCATTAGTGAAACAGAGGGTGCAGCTGACAACTCGTGTTCCATCAACGTCCGTGTTTGGTTGGACATGGAAGGGACTACAGTTTGCCTCATACAGTATGTGGACGAGAACACATGTTGGAAAGGTTTGACTACATACAGCAAATTCTTGAAGCCAGGTTCCTCTACGAGTGAATACAGGGGCATTGAAGATTTGGCCCTATGTGTATGTAAAAGCACTGTAGGGAGGAGAAGCTGGACAGTTTTTGTCTCGTTCCTGTGATTGGTACATCTGGGTGATGGAGTTGGATATGCGTTAGCATGTTAGATGTATTTCCACTCACATATACGACAACGCCGAGACAGTCCTCGTCTTATCCACCATTGTCTCGCCTGTACCACTGGAACTGGCTGGGAAACCCAAGTTTTCCCAAACTTTCGATCTTAAAGAGGCCGGTGGGTCCTCTAACTCTTGTTGGTTGCCACCACCTCGTCCTTAGTGCTGCTATCTCTGACTCATTCACTGGACCGTCAATCTGACAAAAAAATTGCATACTTAAGCGAAGCTCGGCTACATAGATGGCGGCGCCACCAATCAGAGTTAAGGCGGGGCTACAGATTAGGGCTACGTTTACACAGATACAATCTGAAGAGAAAACGCAAAAGTGGCGTTGCGTTCTAACTTTTTATTCCGCATTTAGGGTGCGGTTGAAATAAATAGTAAACCTACGTCAGCAGCGTGAGGCTGTTACCTAATCTGCAAGAGCTGTGGGAGGAAATGATCAATAACCAAGTAATAATTGGATTGTGAACTCATTGGGAATTGTTCCCATATGTTGTGTTCAGGCAGGAAGGAGGACCCAAGAGCAGAGATAGCAGGTAATAAGGATTTATTCACAACAGTCCAAAAGAAACACAGGGAGCAACGGGCACTGGCAAAATCCAAGGACAACAAAAAAATCCAAGAAGTCAAAAGTGACAAAAGTCCATAACAGGCCTGGGGAAAAAGAGATACAAAAAACAAGGAAACTCCACAGGGGAAAACTCACAGGGAATATCTGGCACAAGACAGGAACGCAACAGGAACAGGCAGACAGGAGAAATGGATCTGACAAGAGACAAAAGAACCACAGATATTATATTCACACACACACACACAAGGTAATGAGGTAATGAGAGGCAGGTGACAAGAGGGCAGGGAATCAGGTGAAAAACATCAGGTAATCACAAGAGCGGGAAGACACAAGAATTAAAACTAGAGGCGAGACAAAAAACCCAACTTCATAATAAAACAGGAAACAGAACATACAGACACTCTGGGGAACACAAGACAACACAAGACCGGGGAGAAAGGATACAGACACAAGACAGGACCAAAAGAGAAAGGAAAATCCAAAACAAAACCCCAAACCACAACACCATAAATAAATTCATATATATTTGAACATTTCAAAATTCACGTTTCACAACAACCAAATCATTGTATATATATATATATATATATATATATATATATATATATATATATATATATATATAATAAATACTTAATAATAAATGTATTGAAAAACATAGGCTGTGAATGATGATTTAGCATCCACACCCAACTAACTATTACAGATCAGAAAGGGAGTGGAGGGACAGCTCAAAATGGGCACACTGCACAGCTGTAGGATTTCTTGGGGGAAGGCTTTAGAACACACACCACATGGTACCACCGGTCACACTGGATCTGTAACACAAAGGTCATAAGATTACAGCATTACATAACATTTTCACTGCGTTTAAAATTTGAGATGCAGTACAACATATAATAATGATGTATATTCTATATCCTTCTATAAGAAATTCCTTTCATGTAAAAGTGCAAACAGCTTTTTTACCCAATTAGTTGGTGGTTAGTGGTTTTCTGTTTCTTCCGCACTGTCTTTGCTTGCTCCTCCACAGTGTTCTTCTCCCCGCAATGGTGGCACAGTTCACCAAGGTCATCTTTTCATCATTGAAAACAATTCAATTATTTATTATTGTATCAATGGCCTAATTGTTGTTTTTTTTACACATAAATAAAGTTGACCTTTACTGTGTCTCCTTTAATCAATTTCACGGCCCTAGTTTCAGTTTACCAGTTAACATAGAAATGCACTGCATGTTAATATTACCCAACACAAAATAGTTCCTTCAGTATCAGTGACTAAAGGTAGTAAATACATGAACATAATCTTTTAAGAAATGTGTTTTATGATTATAGAACAGGATATAAAACAAAAGTACCAGTCTCATTTAGCAGTGTCATGGTAGTTCACTCCGGAGGTCTCATTTGAGATTTTTAGCGACTCCTCTGCCAGTAATGTCTCTGCATACTATTATGAAATGAATTTAAATAACTTATTTGTCAGTGCATAGTACATCAGTAACATAAACCACCAAACTGTTGATGTGAGAGAAACAAAAACCTTCACTTTTTTAAAATATTTTACAGGTAGAAATAGAATGACAGACACAAACATAAACTTACTTTTAGGACAAATATTGCACATGATGTAACAGTTCCCTAACTCAGCTGGCAAGAGAAAAGTACGCGTTTTAAAAAAAATTAAGGTAATGGGAGGATCTCTGAAATCTACAAAAAGGCACTAAATAATAAATAAACAGGTTAATAAAATAAAAAGAAGACTATTGAATATAGGTTTACCTGCGTGTATTAGAAACACAACGAAACCTCTGACACACCCACTCTATACAAACACGTTTAAGCATTATCCTTTTGCAGACTGTGGAACTGTGTCGGCCGTCCACCTGGATACCCGGCAGCCTCGTTTTCTGACAAAGGCCCTGAAAGGTATACAAAAAGTAAAATATGACAATGACATATTTTCAGATTTTCTTTTTTTTTTTTTTTTAAAGCAACACTTGTTGTATAACATTTTCAGCATTTACCTTGTAGAATCCATACACTGTTTAAGTTGAAAGGAATCATTTCCCATGGGATCCACCACAAGGCCCCTTCTTTCAGAGGGAAAGATCGCCTGTAGAATAGGATATTTAGTCACCTATGCTATTACTGTTGGAAACATTACAGCTCTCAACAAAAGGTCAGCAATACACATGGTGAGGTACTTGATCTTACTGCCAATATCCAGTGATTGGGCTCATGGACGGCACCCAAAATGACATAATTTTTTGGGTCGCACTAAAAAAGACCATAAACATTTACAAAATCACTTAAAATCATAAAAATACAAACCATTTAAAAAAACTCAAACGTAAAAGTACACTTACATTCAATCTTGAGCCCTTTCCCCTCCCATATACAAGTCATTTCAAATTAGTAGATACGAAGTGCCTTTTTGGCCCGTATTTCGTTATTTTTGACTGTGTGGGCCATGTATGCATTGATCACCTAAGAGACAGGTGTTACGGTGGGGGGTGAGGTTAGGACCCAAATGCAACGGACAGCAGGCAGGAGGGAGCTTCAAAACCACATTTATTGATAACCAAAAACGGGGAAAAAGAAAAAAAATCAAAAAGTTCCCAAAAAACCAAAGCAGACACAGGGAACGGCGATAAACGGGAAAAACTTCACAGGAACAAAACTCACGAGGGAAGATTCACAGGAGGGAGAACCAGACGTCAGACAGGTAACAGGACAAAATGATTGAGCACTAGACAAGGGAAACACAGAGGTTAAATACACAAGGTAACGAGGTGATGAGGAACAGGTGAGACATCAGTTGAATCACATTAGGGCGGGGCGGGACAATCAGACAAACAAAGTAAAGCCGGACAAGACAAGACAAGACAGGAAGCCATACTATCAAAATAAAACATGAAGCGGGACAACAGACATCTACCGGGAAACACAAGACAGGATTAAACACACAGGACCGGGGAAAACACTAAGACATACAGGGAAGCAAGAGCGGGAAAACAAAACCAAACAAAAACCCAAAAAAGAACAGAAAACAACCCACTAGGGGCGGAAAACACCGGGAAAGAGGGGACCGAGGGACGGGGAAACCAGGGGCCCAGAAGGCACAGAGAACCCAAGGAGCACTAGGGACAGGACCGAGGAGCACAGGGGATACAGGTACAGGGGTGAGAGACAAGAAAGGGAACGAGGACAGGAACCGAGAGAGGGACTGGGAAGCGGGGAACAAGAGAGGGAAACAAAGGAGGAGATTGAGGGAGGACACAGGAAAAGCACGAAGGGAGCCGAGAAAACACGAAGGAGACAGAGTGAGAGGGAGCCAGGAAAACTGACAAGAGCGAGGGGACAAAGGCAGAGGGGCAAGGGAGGTCACGGAATGAAAGCGGCGAAAAGGCAAAGAAACAAGACAAGGAAATGACAAGAAAAAACAAGACGAATGAGGGGACAAGCAAAGAGAGGGAGGAACAAGACGAGAGGCGGCAGGACGAAAAGAAGGACTGTAATGGAATGGGAAAGGGAGACGAGGGAAGGGCAAGAGGAAACCGGATACAAGGACCAGGCACAAGGAAAGACTTAGGGCACGAGGGAGACAGGCAGCAAGCGAGGGACCGGAGGAGAGGAATCTAGGAGGGATAAAGGGATAGGGAATCAGGAAATAGGATACAAGGACCAGGCACGAGGAAAGACCTAGGGCACGAGGGAGACAAGCAGCAAGCGAGGGACTGGAGGAGAGGACACAAAGGGGTGACCAGGAACCAGGAACAGAGAGCCGGAGAGAGGCAGAGATCCAAAACAGACAGAGAGAGGAAAAGAAAGACACAAAAGGTGAGAAAGACCGAGGGAAAGAGAGGCAAAGCGTGAGGGACACAGAGACGCACGATAGAGAGACAAACTCACAATCAAACAGAGTGAGAGAAAGGGACAGAGAGAGCATGACCGATGGACAGTGAGAGGGAGAGACAGAAAAACACAGAGAGAGCCAGATCAACACAGGGACCAAGAGAGACACCGAAACACACAAACAGAGATATACACACACACAGACGAGCAGAAAGAGAGAGGTACAGAGAGCAAGGGATCAAAGAGAAAGAGACACCGAGAGATGGGATGAGCGATAGACACAGAGGCAGAAAGACAAAGAGGACGAAACACAGAGGGACTGAGGCAGAGAGGCGAGCAGCAAGACGACTAAGGAGGAGACAAAAACGAGGGGAAAGTTGAGACCAAGGAAAGGGACAGGACGAACTAGGAGGGGACAAGACGAGGAAGACCAAGCAAGGGAGACGCAGAGGGTCACATAAAAAGAGAGCAACAGAGAGACAGACAAGCAAAGCGAGAGGGAGACTGTGACGGCCACAGCAATGGCCACACAACCAGCGTAGAAGTGGTAACCTCATGCACTTATATTTTTCCCTTAGGTTTAGTTAATATGCTTTTGTTTAGAAATCTTCATTTGTTACAACCATTTATTCAGTTACAAATAACTTACAGGACACTTGTTTAATTTCATGTGCATCATACTTTATTTGATTTATACAAAGGTATAATTTAGCAAGTGCATATTATTTACGTTTGGATGGTCCTACTGCTAATCAGGTTTTCTTTTGAGCTTACCAGTAGGAGTCCACGCCGGGAGGGTTCCAGGTCTGCTGACTTAAAGAGATGCCGCCCGGAGAAGGAGCAGCCTTTAAAGGGGAAGTGGCCTAATTGGACACTACCAGTGTTTGATATGTCCGGGGGGGTAGCTGTATTCTCGCTGTAGGTATTCTGGGGTTTAGATTTTATATAGAGTAACTTTGGTGGAGCTAAGATAAGCAAAAGTATATTTTAGTAGGAATACATTTTTGTAGGTTTGGCATTATTTGTTTCTGAAGTTAGTTTGTAGTTATTGTTTGTCTCCCCCTGTGTGTTTAAATTGGTTTAATCCGTCAATATATAAGTCCCCTTTGTTTCTTTGTTAGGAGGTCAGTCGTATTTTTGAGTTTCTTATGTTCACAGCCTTAGTTATGTCTGTTTATTTGACCTCTTTTAAAGGCCCGAAACTTTATCTTTATTTTGTAATTATTTTTGGAAATAAAAACTCTTACTTTTTGAGATTTCCTTTGTGACTCCTCATGCTTAACTGCCTGGTCCCTCACAGAGACATACAGTGGGACGCCAAGGGCGGAATATACACTACCGTTCAAAAGTTTGGGGTCACATTGAAATGTCCTTATTTTTGAAGGAAAAGCACTGTACTTTTCAATGAAGATAACTTTAAACTAGTCTTAACTTTGAAGAAATACACTCTATACATTGCTAATGTGGTAAATGACTATTCTAGCTGCAAATGTCTGGTTTTTGGTGCAATATGTACATAGGTGTATTGAGGCCCATTTCCAGCAACTATCACTCCAGTGTTCTAATGATACAATGTGTTTGCTCATTGGCTCAGAAGGCTAATTGATGATTAGAAAACCCTTGTGCAATCATGTTCACACATCTGAAAACAGTTTAGTCGTTACAGAAGCTACAAAACTGACCTTCCTTTGAGCAGATTGAGTTTCTGGAGCATCACATTTGTGGGGTCAATTAAACGCTCAAAATGGCCAGAAAAAGAGAACTTTCATCTGAAACTCGACAGTCTATTCTTGTCCTTAGAAATGAAGGCTATTCCATGCGAGACATTGCTAAGAAATTGAAGATTTCCTACTACGGTGTGTACTACTCCCTTCAGAGGACAGCACAAACAGGCTCTAACCAGAGTAGAAAAAGAAGTGGGAGGCCACGTTGCACAACTGAGCAAGAAGATAAGTACATTAGAGTCTCTAGTTTGAGAAACAGACGCCTCACAGGTACCCAACTGGCATCTTCATTAAATAGTACCCGCAAAACACCAGTGTCAACATGTACAGTGAAGAGGCGGCTGCGGGATTCTGGGCTTCAGGGCAGAGTGGCAAAGAAAAAGCCATATCTGAGACTGGCCAATAAAAGAAAAAGATTAAGATGGGCAAAAGAACACAGACATTGGACAGAGGAAGACTGGAAAAAGTGTTGTGGACGGATGAATCCAAGTTTGAGGTGTTTGGATCACAAAGAAGAACGTTTGTGAGACGCAGAACAAATGAAAAGATGCTGGAAGAATGCCTGACGCCATCTGTTAAGCATGGTGGAGGTAATATGATGGTCTGGGGTTGCTTTGGTGCTGGTAAGGTGGGAGATTTGTACAGGGTAAAGGGATTCTGAATAAGGAAGGCTATCACTCCATTTTGCAACGCCATGCCATACCCAGTGGACAGCGCTTGATTGGAGCCAATTTCATCCTACAACAGGACAATGACCCTAAACACACCTCCAAATTGTGCAAGAACTATTTAGAGCAGAAGCAGGCAGTTGGTATTCTATCGGTAATGGAGTGGCCAGCGCAGTCACCAGATCTGAACCCCATTGAGCTGTTGTGGGAGCAGCTTGACCGTATGGTACGCAAGAAGTGCCCATCCAACCAATCCAACTTGTGGGAGCTGCTTCTGGAAGCGTGGGGTGCAATTTCTCCAGATTACCTCAACAAATTAACAGCCAGAATACCAAAGGTCTGCAATGTTGTAATTGCTGCAAATGGAGGATTCTTTGACGAAAGCAAAATTTGATGTAAAAAAAAATCTTATTTCAAATACAAATCATTATTTCTAACCTTGTCAATGTCTTGACTCTATTTTCTATTCATTTCACAACGTATGGTGGTGAATAAGTGTGACTTTTCAGGAAAACACAAAATTGTTTGGGTGACCCCAAACTTTTGAACGGTAGTGTATATACACAAAAAGAAACAAAGAGAGAAAGAGATGGAGGGGAAAGACATAAGGAACAAGACCAACAGGGAGAGAGAGGTATACACACAAATAGGAGAGAAAAAGGCACAGAAGACAAGACAGACAGGGAACAAAGGAGACAGAGCAATGGAGACCAGGAAATGGACGGGGCGAGGAATCGGAGGACAGGGACAGAAAAAGGGAGCAGAGAAGCGACTGGGGGCAGGAACAGCGCGGCGCAGAACGCGAAAGGGAGGATGGAGAGTCAGGTAGACAGATACATGGAGAGAGGGAAGCTCAGGTAGACAGGGGCAAAGAGGGAAGGAAGACCGAACGCGAGAGATACGGGGACATATACAAAGAGAGTAAAACACGCACACTCAAGAAAGGGAGAGAAGGGGACGGAGATACGGAGAGATGGGGCAAAAAGGACGAGAATAAGACGAAAAGACAAAACGGGGAAGACACGGACACAGAAGCAAAATAGGGACACAGGGATCAGGACAGACAGAGAGGAGGTAGGGAGACTCAGACACGGGACAAAGAGAGAGATGTACCCAAAAACAACAGAGGAAGGGAAAGGAGCCAGGACACGGGAGAGCCAGACAGACGGACACCGAGACACAAAAACCAAGAGCAAGAAAAGGAGAGAGGAGGGAAGCAGGAAGGGACTTAGGAGGCATAAGAGAGCCCGGACGGGGGCGCACAGGGGAGCCCACTAGTGGGCAAACGAGAAAGCCCGCGAAGGGGCACGCGGAAACGCCCACGGTGGGGCGCACAACGGATACGAGAAGGCCCACGGGGGGGCGCACGAGGAATACGAGAAAGCCCACGGGGGGGCGCACGAGGGATACAAGAAAGCCCACGGGGGGGGCGCACGAGGGATACGAGAAGGCCCACGGGGGGGGCGCACGAGGGATACGAGAAGGCCCACGGGGGGGCGCACGAGGAATACGAGAAGGCCCATGGGGGGGCGCACGAGTAATATGAGAAGGCCCACAGGGGGGCACACGGGAAAGCTTGCGGAGGGACGGGACCGGCTCGGACTGGACAGGCATGGGGACAGACTGAGACGGGACGGACGGGGATGACGTAAACACACACGGGTTGGACTTGGTGATAGATTGGGATGGGACGAACGCAGAGATAGGGAAAAAGACAGGGACAGGAACGGTGATGGGGACAGAAACAGTGACAGGGACAGAGACAAACACTGGGACAGAGACAGATAGGGGGACTAAGACGAGTACGGGGACAGACGAAGGTACCGGGATAAGCACGGGGACTAGGACACGAACAGACACGGAGACAGGGACAGGAAAAGACACAGTGACGGGGACCAACACAGAGACAGGGACAGACACAAGACCAGGAAGGTTAGGACTCAGGGAACCAAAAACATGTGGGGCTGGGATTCCTGAGAACCCGGGATCAGGACCGGAGGAAGTCTGGGAACTGGCTCTGGGGGGACTGGGTCCCGGGGAACCCCCAGGCCTAGAGCGAGGGGGGTCCCGGGAGCCAGTGCCCAGAGGGGTAACAACCCGACGCCGGCAGGAGGTCGGGACTACCGACCGCCAGCCGGGGGCCAAGGGGACCGGTCGGTCGGTCTGAGTCGGGGGGAACAGTCAGGCGGCCGGTCTGGGTCACGGGGGATAGGCGGCCGGTCTGGGTCACGGGGGACAGGCGGCCGGTCTGGGTCACGGGGGACAGGCGGCCGGTCAGACCGTCAGGGTCTGGGTCGGGGGGGGTCGGTCGGACCGTCAGGGTCGGGGGAACCGGTCGGCCGGTGGCTGCGCGGCGGCGGCAGGCGGCGGCTGAGGATGCCCGTCGGCGGCGGCAGGCGGCTGGGGATGACAGTCGGCGGCGGCAGGCGGCGGCGGCAGCTGGGGAAGCCCGTCGTCGTCGGCAGACGGCGGTGGCTGGGGATGCCCGTCGTCGTCGGCAGGCGGTGGCTGGGGATGCCCGTCGTCGTCGGCAGGCGGCGGCGGCTGGGGATGCCCGTCGTTGTCGGCAGGCGGCGGCTGGGGATGCCCATCGTCATCGGCAGGCGGCGGCTGGGGGGTCTGGACCATGGCGGCTCCCGGGGAGGACTGGTCAGTAACAACTCCCCGGGAAAACAGGTCCGCGGCGGCGGCGGCGGCAGTAGGCGGCTGGGGGTCCCGAACACTGGACGTCGGCTCGTTGGTGGGAACCAGGATGTCTTGCAGGCTCCCTTCCAGTCGGTAGAGCTCTCGGAGAATTTCCCTCATGCCTGGAACGTCGAAAAGCCAGGGTTTGCTGGCCATGGCGTTCCTGATGAGGGCACATATGGTGAGTTGACGCTCGACATCCGTGGTCCTCCCCAGTTCGGTGATGAACCGGGAGAGGGCGTACTCCAGCCGCTCCAGCTCCGCTCCGCTGCTGCCTGAAAGTGCTGGGTCCTTAACAGGCTCGATCATTCTGTTACGGTGGGGGGTGAGGTTAGGACCTCGGACAGCAGGCAGGAGGGAGCTTCAAAACCACATTTATTGATAACCAAAAACGGGGAAAAAGAAAAAAAATCAAAAAGTTCCCAAAAAACCAAAGCAGACACAGGGAACGGCGATAAACGGGAAAAACTTCACAGGAACAAAACTCACGAGGCAAGATTCACAGGAGGGAGAACCAGACGTCAGACAGGTAACAGGACAAAATGATCGAGCACTAGACAAGGGAAACACAGAGGTTAAATACACAAGGTAACAAGGTGATGAGGAACAGGTGAGACATCAGGTGAATCACATTAGGGCGGGGCGGGACAATCAGACAAACAAAGTAAAGCCGGACAAGACAAGACAAGACAGGAAGCCATACTATCAAAATAAAACAGGAAGCGGGACAACAGACATCTACCGGGAAACACAAGACAGGATTAAACACACGGGACCGGGGAAAACACAAAGACATACAAGGAAGCAAGAGCGGGAAAACAAACCCAAACAAAAACCCCAAACCACAACAGACAGGTACATAATGAGTTTACAAAGGTAAATTACAAGTATATTTTAAACTCAAGTACTCAAATGATTCATTAAATTTAAACATACAGCTAACCTCACTCTCGAGTTCTTGATTGGGAACTGTACTGGCAATGTCTCAGTAAAAGTTATAGGGCCCCATTCTTGACAATAGGACATGTTCATTTTCGTCTTCCCAGGTGTCTTTCAAGCCTTTAAATGACATATAACAAAAAAATACAATAACTTTAACTTAGTAAATTATATCATTAAGTGTATCTGTTTTTAAATGTGAAAATAAAATGTAATCTTTTACTTAAGTACAAGAGCTTTACAATGTTCACTAAAACCAAAATGGAAATGGTTAAATTTATTTTTTAACAGATGTACTTCAGAGCTACTTCATCTAAGTTACATACACTTTTCATGAAAGGAGGTCACACCAGAAGATGATTCCCCAGAAGGAGCTGGAGAAACATCTGTAGCCAGATCGGGACCTGCTGCTTGAGGGGATTCTGGAGCCGGTGAGGTGCCTGTAGCCAGAGAGGGACCTGCTGGTTGAGGGTGGTTCTGGAGCCGGTGAGGGGCCTGTAGCCAGAGGGGAACCTGCTGCTTGAGGGGGTTCGGAGCCGGTGAGGGCCTGTAGCCAGAGAGGGACCTGCTGCTTGAGATGGTTCTGGAGCCAGAGAGGGGCTTGCAGCTACTGAGGGGCCTGCTGCTTGAGCGGGTTGTGGAGCTGGAGAGGGGCCTGCAGCTTTAGGTGGAGGGGAGGTAACACTGAGTGGCTGTAAAGGGGGGATCTGTTGATGCCTTCTCAATTTGTGAGGTATTCTCAGGGTCCTCCTTATGGTGGGGCTTTAGGTGATCAATGCTGACCTTGTGTATGGACTGACCCTGTTATGCTCTCAGGAATGGAGGACCCAGATGCAGAGAGGAGCAGGCAGGCAGAAAAAGGTTTCAAAAAGGATTTATTGTAACAAAAGAGAAAACAGAGTCCAAGCAAAGGACAACACGCGGGGAGGAAAACACATGCACATGTTGACTGGACAAGGCAAAGCAAAAGGCACAGACGTTAAATGCACAAGGTAACGAGGTAACGAGAGGCAGGTGACAAGAGGGCAGGGAAGCAGGTGGAAAACATCAGGTAATCACAAGAGAGGGAAAACACAGGAAGTAAAACTAAAAGCAGGACGAGACAAAAAACAAAACATGCAGACACTCAGGGGAACACAAGACAGGACCAACAACACAAAACCGGGGAGAAACAAGACACAAACACAAGACCAGGGAGGGAACATGAAGAAGGAAAGGAAAACAGGGTAAAAAAAAGAAAGAAACCATAACAGACCCTTTGAATCCACAACATCAACACTTTTCCCTTCTAGTTTGGTTACCGTGAAGGGACCAAAATAATCTGGGTCCAGCTTTCCCCCTTTACGCTGTTCACTGCGGACATTCCTCCTCCACACCGAATCCCCCACCTGAAGGTTTGCGTTTCCATTTTTGAAAGCCTTCCCCTCGTTCTGGCATGCAGTTTTTCAACGTTTTCATCAACAATGTTCCTTATTTTTTCATGACGCTCAATGTCAATGGCCACCTCTTTGTTGGTGTAGTCATCTTCAAAGGAACCATCAAACCATGGAAACATGTTATTGATGATATTATCTACAAAGCATTACTATCAAATATTTACACAAAAGTAGGAGACACAAATGTGTATATTTTTATACCTGATAATGTTCTGGGACCTCGGATGGGTATCGAGCTTCTCTCCCAAACATGAGGTAATATGGCGAGAACTGTGTTGTGAGCTGTTTCTTTGTGCGCAGCCCGAACATTACTGCGTCCAAACATTGGTCCCAGGTATTTGGCTTGTACTCCACCAGTTTTACCTGGGACCAATAATTGGAGAATTGTTTGGGCTGCGCACAGAAACAGCTCACAACACAGTTCATATATATATATATATATATATATATATATATATATATATATATATATATATGCTGGTACCCCATGCTAGTAACGGGTTGGACCCCCTTTTGCCTTCAGAACTGCCTCAATTCTTCGTGGCATAGATTCAACAAGGTGCTGGAAGCATTCCTCAGGGAGTTTGGTCCATATTGACATGATGGCATCACACAGTTGCCGCAGATTTGTCGGCTGCACATCCATGATGCGAATCTCCCGTTCCACCACATCCCAAAGATGCTCTATTGGATTGAGATCTGGTGACTGTGGAGGCCATTTGAGTACAGCGAACTCATTGTCATGTTCAAGAAACCAGTCTGTGATGATTCCAGCTTTATGACATGGCGCATTATCCTGCTGAAAGTAGCCATCAGAAGTTGGGTACATTATGGTCATAAAGGGATGGACATGGTCAGCAACAATACTCAGGTAGGCTGTGGCGTTGCAACGATGCTCAATTGGTACCAAGGGGCCCAAAGAGTGCCAAGAAAATATTCCCACACCATGACACCACCACCACCAGCCTGAACCGTTGATACAAGGCAGGATGGATCCATGCTTTCATGTTGTAGACGCCAAATTCTGACCCTACCATCCGACTGTCGCAGCAGAAATCGAGACTCATCAGACCAGGCAACGTTTTTCCAATCTTCTATTGTCCAATTTCGATGAGCTTGTGCAAATTGTAGTCTCAGTTTCCTGTTCTTAGCTGAAAGGAGTGGCACCTGATGTGGTCTTCTGCTGCTGTAGCCCATCTGCCTCAAAGTTCGACGTACTGTGCGTTCAGAGATGCTCTTCTGCCCACCTTAGTTGTAACGGGTGGTTATTTGAGTCACTGTTGCCCTTCTATCAGCTCGAACCAGTCTGGCCATTCTCCTCTGACCTCTGGCATCAACAAGGCATTTCCGCCCACAGAACTGCCGCTCACTGGATGTTTTTTCTTTTTCGGACCATTCTCTGTAAACCCTAGAGATGGTTGTGCGTGAAAATCCCAGTAGATTAGCAGTTTATGAAATACTCAGACCAGCCCTTCTGGCACCAACAATCATGCCACGTTCAAAGTCACTCAAATCACCTTTCTTCCCCATACTGATGCTCGGTTTGAACTGCAGGAGATTCTCTTGACCATGTCTACATGCCTAAATGCACTGAGTTGCCGCCATGTGATTGGCTGCTTAGAAATTAAGTGTTAACAAGCAGTTGGACAGGTGTACCTAATAAAGTGGCCGGTGAGTGTATATACACACACACACACCACGCCATTGAGCCTCTCTACCAGTCCATTGGTCTGAGGGTGGTATGGGGCACAGAGGCTTCTCTTAATGCCAAGCACTTTGCAGATCTCATTGTTGATCTACACAAGTTATGTGAAAACACATCTTTAGGTGTTAATGGACTAACATACATTTGTATAATCTACATTAAGCTGTTTGCATAGCAATGGACCTAATGAAATACAATGAACTATTTCTGTAGTAGAACTAAAAATACTTACAGTATTGACAAACTCTTTGCCTTGATCAGTTAGAATCTGTTTTGGCACTTCAAGCTGATTTTAGGATGCACCTGGTAACCCCTGCAGCTGACTTAGATTTTATGGCATATGCCTGTGCCTATCTGGTGCAATAGTCAATGATAACATAGATGTACTGATTTTCCAACTAGGTCCATTCCAATCAATTCGAATGGAACCTTACTCTGCCAAAACAGACATTAATAAAAGAAAGTTTAAACATTCATAATGTTACATTTGTAAATTAAATAAATCAAATGTAACTGAAGATTGAGGGAGAATGTGTGTAACATATTAATAAGCCTGCAAATTTAATGAAAGCCTATAATAATGATAGCTTATAGGCTTTATTTGGATTTTGTACCTTGGTTCATGTGTAGTCTGTCTCGCGCTTTATATCTTTTTTATTATTCTGGCATACTGTACACTGTGATACTTGGAAAACATTATTGGTATTGGAATTTCTTATACATTTTGAGCTGATTAAACTGCATATCATTTATTAAGTCATTGACGATGCGCGCAGTGTAGAACAAAAGGGACCATCCATTGACCACGCCACTGATTTTTGAGGCGGTTCTGACATCCTCTATGCTGACTGACCGTGACACCGTGACCCTCATGTCGGCTAATTAAAATAATAGATTAAACACTGCACTAAACTGGAATTGTTGTGTAAAACTTAAGAGATTTCAGCCTAGCTGTTGACACCCAGACTCTCAGGATCTGCCACAACTTTCAAGCCAACCACTGTTTTCAGTCGCATGATTTGTGGATGGCCAAAAATATAAATAAAGCACCTACCCATTTCTTTATGTCTGTAGACATGCCAGGCCAGTAGCACCGCTGAGAAATGGCATCTACCAAGCCTTGTAGCCTACCTATAGGCTAGCAATGTAAGCTATTCACCAATATCAAAATTACCTTAGTAAGCTAACGTTACTTCATTAAATTTCAATGGGCATGTTACTTTAAATGAATAGATAGCCATAAAAAGGCCTATATGTATTTTTGTGTGCAGTGTATTCCCTAATTAGCCTGCTACATTTATTGCAATGCTAACTAGCTTACCAATCATGCAGAAATTAGAGGCTCTCCTCTTCAGGATGTAACGCCCATGTTTATCTCCATTTTTGGGATATTCCCCATCAAGAAGATACTTCTTCAGATCCATAAACATGTTATGATCCATCATGCACAGATAGGACTAATAGATAAAGCCAACGCAGTTATGCAGACTATCTATACACCACAGGCCTACATTCTACAAGGTCACATAAGTCACCTCAAATCAGAAAATAAAATAAGTCACCTGAAATGGTTTGGTTGTTGTGACAGGTGATTTCGGCCAAGTTACAGTAGGGTCACATATTCTGACGACAGCTGTCAAAATATGTGACCCCTTGTTCTTAAGACCAGATGTTGACCAGAGTGATTATTGTTTTTTGTCCATACTGTCTATGGGAAATTTTCTGAACGAAAGACTCAGTACTTGGAGGAATTTGGAGGATCCTCAACGTTGGAACGGTCCTTCGACGGACGTCGATGATGTAGCATCCCCCAAATTCTGTCTTTGGAGGATCCTTCCTTCACATTGGGAAATGGTTACAGTCTCAGGAACAGGTGAAACACATTAGGGCGGGGCAAACAATCAGCCAGGAGGGAATACACAAGGCAGAGAGTAAAACAAGACATGACAAGGAGAAAACAGACTGCAAAATAAAACCAGAAAAACTACAACAGAAACTCACTATTGTGACAGAATAAACATGTTTGACCTCTCTAAGACACACTCTGCCCCTCCTTCCTCTACTCCCTCCCTGCACAAATCACCATAGCAACAAGTTCTACCCACATGCACACAAGCACGTGTGTATGGTGTCACTACCCAATGGAGTCAAGCATGCTCAGAATTAAACGGTTTACGGCATAATGTGTCATACTGAAATTTGTGAAATCCATGAAATAATTAACTTTTCTCATTACAAGATGAGATAAGATAAGAAAACCTTTATTTGTCCCACAAAGACAAAAGCAGAGATAGATAAGTGTACAGGTAGCATTAACAAATGTCAAACAAAGAAGTACCGTTCTAACAGTAAAATAAAAACAACATTAATATACATTAAATAAGACTAAAATAGACTATGCCTTATACAGTCTCCTGCGGCATAAATAAATACTGGTAGTATAAAAGTATTGTAGAAGGGCAATGCACATAAGTCAGATATAGCAAACTGTATTATACAATAATTGCACATGAATTAGTAAAATTGCACTTATGAAAATTGCACAAATGAGAATTTTGCACAGATGCACATAGGATATTGCACAGAGTCAACAGTGTTCATTGTACAGTCTGACAAACAATAACAGAAGATGAAAATCATTTAAAAACGTAGCTATTTATGATTGTTGTATTGCTAACATTAGCTCAAAACACCATTCAAGTGACTGCCTTTGATGTGTTTGATTGCTAGCTTGTAGCTAAGCTAGCAGTCATTTCAAAAACGTTTTAGCTATCTATGGTTGTTTGAATGCTAACGTTAGCTCAAAACGCCATTCAACTGACAACCTTTGTTGTGTTTGATGCTAACTTGTAGCCAGCAGTGAACCAACTTGCTTAAGTAGGTCCATTTTTACTGTATTGACATTACAGAAGATTCTTGTTAGCATCTTGTAGGCTACTTGTTGCAAAGTGACGCATGCGCAACTCACATCTTCACTTGATGCAAAATGACGCATGATTCAAATCTGCACCCGACTTACATTGGGGAGTGGCGTTTGGCTCTGAATCTCATATACAAAAGTGTATACATGATGTATACAATGGCGGCGCCAGAGATCTCTTTTTGCTGGTGCTATGGGGTTGCTCGACGTTTCAGTGATGGTGCTCTGAAATTTAGAGTTTCCCTTGACATACGTAGCCGCCATACACGTGCACAGATACGCTCCCACGTCCGCAGCGGTTTACTAAGCGAGTGAACGAGAAGGAGAGACAGAGTGATGGTTGTCATGCACTAAAGTTGCCGATACAACAGCACCATGAAACTCTGATTAGCCCACCGAACACATTTCAAATACCAGCCGGTTAACACAATTATCACTGCAGGTTTTTTACAGTAACTTATATATATATATGTCATTCACAGCAGCACGGCCACAGAGATCATCTTCCTCCGGCTGGTTGGTGACTGAGCGATATTGGGAACCTATATCTTTGAGTCTCATTTACAGCTTTTTTGATAAAGTCTCCACACCTTAACCTTTAGGCAGTAAAAAATCGACCAATTACTAACGTTACACTCACTTCGCTAATCCTGTGTGCTGCACCCACTGGCCGAATAGTATCACCTGTTTGCGCCACGCTTTTGTTCTGAAATTAATCGTTTTTTTTATTAAAGTATTAATTTGTTTTTTAAATATAAATTAACACATTAATGAAAATATATTTTTTTACACCACAGCAATTTCTTGGGGGTGCTGAGGGGGTGCTATGGGAATCCTACGGGTAGCTAGAGCAACCCCAAGCCCCTCCCTGGCGCAGCCTATGGATGAATATGATAAACATGTATCAGCGTCTTCAGTGAATCCTTGTGCTGTTCAGGTTATAACATGTTTCTTGATATGATTTTCAATTTTAGAGCCCAGACAGTAATTTCCACGAAAAGATATGAATTCAAGTGGGATTTTGATTGACTCTAATTGGATGGGAATATACACAGTCTTCGATTTGGTATTGATGACGCAAAAATAATAACTAACTCCAGTGAAATTATTTTAAATTTAGTGGGGACTAGATTAGGACTGTACTTAAAGCTGATTCTGGTTTCCAACTTGGCCCCAGGTGTGTCTGTTAGAACACGGACGAAGACAACTTCTCTCTGTTGATGCTTTATTACAATCAAGCATCAGGATAAACATGGGCGTGGGTAGCTCTGCTATGGCTGTGTGTGTGTGTGTGTGTGTGTGTGTGTGTGTGTGTGTGGTAATAAAAGAAATAAATAACATTGTAAAGGCTACCATACACAATGCATAGGAATCATATATGCTAGTAAATAATAAACAATAAACCCACTATTAATTACAGTACATTATCTTAATGAGCAAGAACGTTCCACAATCGCCATTATATCGAATCAACAGCCAGGTGTAACCTAGGTAACAGAACACAAACAAGCTGACTTTTAAATTTGCCAGAACTATAGACCAATACAACACCAGGCTTAAATAAACTGACAACATGTGTCGCGCTATTCTCGGATGTGCACGCACAATCACTCATGATAGACGACCTTTTGTACAAAACTAAAGTAACGAGCCAATTTTGTAAAATGTAAGGAGTAAAAGTAAAAAGTCGGCCAAAAAATAAATAGTAAAATAAAGTAAAAAATAATTGAAAAATCAACTTGAGTACAGTAACGAAGTATTTGTTAACTGTATACCTGTGGGGATGATGGACCATCAAGTGGCCTATCAACCTCAATGATTCAGCTGACTTAGTACTGTTAATATTAGCACTGGGATGTGCACCAAGTAAACATTTTCTAGTCTTAACTAGCTGGTTTGTCACATCGTCACGTGACAGTTGTTGTTTCCTGGATAAACTTTACTGTCATGACCGCCACCTCACCTGTTATGGTAAGCTGGAGAATGGCAGACCCAGAGGATAGTTTTGATGATTTAATAGCGACCCAAAAAATGCACAAAAACAAAAGGCACGTGTCTGCAGTATGTTTACCAGGTTTACTAGGTCTACCACCTCCCGGTCAATCAAAATTTGATGGCTTTTCAATCATATTTCCCAGTCAACTATATGTCAATGGCTTTTCAACAACAGGTTGTTTCCCGGTCAACTTCATATCAATGATTTTTCAAACCAAATATCAATGCTTAATCAATCATGAAGATAACTTTAGATTAATGTTGTTCCAATGTTCCAAGGATTTTGAACATTCATCACCTTTTTAAACAAACTGCTATTATTCTGAACACAACTGTATACATATATACTATTTTTAAATTAAAAGAAAAGAGGCAGGCTTCTGTTTTCATATTCCTATTTTAATATACATTACAGTGAAAATAATGAGCTGAGATAATGAGCATCCTCCCGTCCTTGGGAGTCAAACTGTCCAAGTCTGGACTACCAAGCATACTTGGTATTTAGAAAGGCCTTAATTATTATAATAATTACAGTTTCATTAAAACCGTTTCCGTTGTTGTGTGTGCAGCACGTTTCTGTATTTGGTTGTGTTTTCTCAATTTGCAGACAAATCAAGTCTTATTTGGCAACACATAGCTGAAAAAGAAATTTCCTTAATCGCAGAATGTTGAGCTCTCAGTCCATAAGAGTAGTGAAGCTTTTATTGTGAAAGCCAAACTTCTTTTATTCCATTCTGGTGCAGCTTGATCATCAGGTGGCTGTTACTCTAATGTGCCACCAGCCTGATCAAACTGATCCCAGAGCAGCTGGGGGTCGGGGTTTCAGCACCGCGGTCAGCTCAGAGGCCAGCCTCCCCCCTAACTAACTAACTAACTAACTAACTAACTAACTAACTAACTAACTAACTAACTATATCCACATGATATAGCATAGTGTTTACACATGTAGGGCTTGATTTGGGACTCATACCCAAACATCATAGCTGAGCTAAATACATATTTTTGGAAGTCTTACTTTTTGCAAATGTATTTGCAATATTAGGTAAGCAGACAGACAGTCAAACAGACAGACGGACAGGATGCAGACAGACAGACAGACAGACAGAAAGACAGACAGACAGACAGACAGAAAGACAGGCATGCAGACAGACAGACAGACAGACGGACGGACGGACAGACATACAGACAGACATTTTAATTCGTTAAATTAATAAATTAATGATCATAATTTGATCCTTTATGTTTTGGAATTCTGTGGTGAAGCTTTTATTGTGAAAGCCAAACTGCTTTTATTCCGGTCTGGTGCTGTAACCTGCCGTCTTTCGACTCAGATTGATCATCAGGTGGCTGTTGCTCTAATGTGCGACCAGCCTGATTAAACTGATCCCAGAGCAGCCTCGGGTCGGGTTTCAGCACCGCGGTCAGCTCAGAGCCCCCACCTCTCTCACAGCACCTAACCTACACATCAACGCTTCCTCCTATTCTCCCTCCCTGCGACCCCTCCCCTTTATATCTGCTCTCAAGATAAATCCCTCCTATGTGCCACTGTCTGGTAGACTTGAAAGGCTGGGAAATCACGCAAACGACACTTTCATTTTTCTTGCCGAGATTGACTCGTCTGACGGCAGCTTTTTTATTCTTGAATAGCAACAGTCAGACACGCTCAACAGGCAGTGCTTTGCGTCTCCACAGCGGCTTCCCCGGGCTCTCTCCCTCTGTGGCTGATCGGCATCTTTCCCCCCTACTTTTTCAGTTTTACCTTTGCAGCAGGTAGCCTCTTTTTTCTCCAACCGAGCCTCGGCAGCATGTTGGACCCGTCTTCCAGCGAAGAGGAAGGGGATGAGATAGTGGAGGTGGAGCGCAAAGAGGTGGCGGCCCCGAAGAGCCTCGGAGGAGCCCGGCTGTCACCGGGCCGAGCCTCCGAGGGCGACGCAGGGATCCAGCCTCGGGGCCGAGGAGCGGCGGGGGCCGACCCTCCAGCCCCACACCGTCGGTGGGCAACGACAAGGAGAAAGAGGACCTGGAGAAGATGCAGAGAGAGGAGGAGGAGAGGAAAAGAGACTCCAGCTGTATGTGTTTGTGATGCGCTGCATTGCTTATCCCTTCAACGCAAAGCAACCGACTGATATGGCCAGGAGGCAGCAGAAGGTAAGATCAGTGTGAAACCAGAGGTAACTTTAAAACTGTTTTTTTTTTTTTAGTATCTTTCATTTTTAGAAGGCATCGCTAAGATACATGCCACCAACTGTTGCTCCCACAGTCTTACCATCGCTGAATGTCTTTCGGTCGAATATATTCAAAAACATATATCTCAGTTTATAGTCAGAGATGATCTTTATCATACTGGATGTAGCCTAATACAAACCTTAATACTTCCATTTGATAAGGTAGTCGACTGTGATGGATAAAGTGCAGAGATGATAAACCATACCTCACTGCCCATAGAGCATGAGCAGCAAGAACAAATGTCGACTTGGCATCTCTTTTGATTGAACATATTTACATATTTTCTTTATTTCCACCACCCAACATCCTGGCATGATGATGACAAAGCTATAAACTGTGCCAGAAAGATATAAAAAAAAAGGTTTGAGAAACAAGGAAATGAGTTAATTAAAACTAAAGACAGACAGGGTTGGACAAGTAGGAGAGGCTGATGGATGGCATGAGAGAGAGAGAGAGAGAGAGAGAGAGAGAGAGAGAGAGAGTGAGTGAGTATTTGTATTGATGTTTTTCCCACCCATTGTAGTAGCTCTTGCGTGAATTGCCTCTGGGCATAGAAGCCCCAGGGCAGTCCCCCCTCCTGCTAGTCTCAAGCTTCTATTTGAACAATCTGTTGCACAGGAGCCATTGCTCCTCTACACCACTGCCTAGAGATGGTCCAATAACATCTGTTTGCTTCCCGATTCCAATATCTGAACTTGCGTATCGGCTGATACCGAATACTGATCTGATACCAGTGTGTCATATATTGTATTATGTTTTAAAAACTGTAGGCTATACTACTATCCCTGGTACAGTCTGGTTCAGGTTAAACTCTTTCTTTTATTATCTAGTTTGACAGTGACGGAAAAGAACATAAACTACTTTAAAGCTGATTTTATTCCAAGGCTAAATTTGGTGTTATCGGATCGATTAACTCTAGTACTTTTTCCAAAACCGATAGCAGCATTTTAGGCAGTATCAGAGACTTTTCCCATACAGTTATTGGAATATCTCCACCATTGACCAGTGCCTTCCTCTATATGGGAGGAATGTTTCTTTACACAGTGTATTGGCTTTGATGTGGTCCTTCAGGAATATCACTATATAACACAACCTGAGGTATTTTAGAACATTGCGCTGGTTGGGAAATACCATAAAATAATCTTTTTTAAAGATACACCCTGTGACATTGACTACGTTTACATGCACACCAATATTCCACTATTATTCCGAATATGACAATATTCCAAATTTGATACAATTCATGTAAGTGTTTAGAAAAGCACTATACATTTTTTTTTTTTAATATTTTTATTTAATTATTATAAACAGCATTTTCCGGTTATAATAATAAGGCCTTTTTCCAAATATAGCGTTTTCCCATTAAGTTGCCCATTGTTAAGTTATCTATGTTTGATTGCTAACATTAGCTCAAAACGCCATTCCAGTGACAGCCTTAGTTGTGTTTGATTGCTAGCTTGTAGCAAAGCTAGCGGTCATTTCAGAAACGTTTTAGCTATCTATGATTGTTTGATTGCTAACGTTAGCTCAAAACACCATTCAACTGACAACCTTTGTTGTGTTTGATGCTAACTTGTAGCCAGCAGTGAACAAACATGGTTAAGTAGGTCCATTTTTACTGTATTAACATTACAAAAGTCTCTCGTTAGCGTCTTGTATGCTACTTGTTGCAAAGTGATGCATGCTCAACTCAAATCTTCACTCGTCGCTAAGTGACGCATGCTCAACTCACATCTTTACTCGTCGCTAAGTGACGCATGCGCGACTCAAATCTGCACTCAACTTACATCGGGTGGGTGACACCTTCCTCCACAGCGTTGTGGAAATAGGTTAGGCAATGTGTGACAACCTCATGTTTATTTCATATTTCACACAAAGGGCCCTGGTGAGAGCAGATCACCCCCCCAGAGTGCTCACCACTGATATTTAGGTGTGTGTCAACATGTTATCTCACTACTGTTCTTGCTATTTATGTGTGTGTCAACATGTTATTTTGGTCTCACCATGTTACCCTGTATCTACTTCATTGTCCCCTTGAGATACCCCTTCGCTCTGGGGAGCGCATGATGAAAGACCCTTTTGTTTTACCTACAGTGAGAGGCTTTCACATCACCTATCTTAATGCAGTGATGGACTGGCCATCTGGAATTTGGGCAAATGCCAGAAGGGCCACCCCCCCATATGGACGTCTATCGCCACCAATGTGTTTGGTTCATTTTAATAAGTTATTTTATGCATGCAGCTGCAAATATTCACGATTGTACTGCGGCAAAGCGCGTGGACAAATACACTCGGAAGGCAGAGTTACTAATTTTCCAAGCTATGTCATTGACAGAAATAGGGCTGGTGTGTTGCAAATTATTTATTTTTTTTATATATATTTTTTTTGATCCCAGTCCATCACTGGCTTCATCTATTCAACAAATATTCAAAGGCAACGTTACTATACTCCTAGAATATTTGTAGACTACACCCACTTGCAGTCTAGTCTCTTAAGAAAAGCAATAGGCTATTTAATACCTCAGTGACTAAAATGCTATATGTACTGCACACATATTAGTAGATGAAAGGCATTCAATACTGTAGCCTCCACAAATTACTATTTCAATTTCTGTAATATTTTGTTTCCCAATCATAAAAGTCCCCGACTCCCTATTATTATGTGATCTAAACACATCCTATTCCACTGTGATTAGTTTTCTTCATAATTAACAATTAACGTTTCTCGCTCTGTTGAGAAATGTTAGAAGAGCTGACTCATGTTTGTGCAAATACTCTTAGTAGTTGAAGTAGAAATGGCATTTCATTCATCAATAGTTCATTCATCACTAAAAAAAGAGGAAATTGATGGATAAGGATTTCAGAAGGAAGGAGAGGATGGACATCAGGTCATACAGCTGCTCTGAGTCCAGAGAACACTTAAAGCGCTCATATTATGCAGATTTTCAGGTTCATAATTGTATTTTGAGGTTGTACCAGAATAGGTTTACATGGTTTCATTTTCAAAAAACACCATATTTTGGTTGTATTGCACATTGCTGTGTGTTTAGGTCTCTGTTTTAGCTACAGAGTGAGACATCTCACTTCTATACTATCTTTGTTGGGAGTTGCACATGCTCAGTAGCTAGGTAAGAGCACATGGATAACTAGATAACTGAGAGATAGCAAGATAACAAGAGCCTGGGTCTGTCCCAGGTTTCTTCCTAAAAGGAAGTTTTTCCTCGCCACTGTCGCACTGTTGCTTGCTCTGGAGGGAACTACTAGAACTGTTGGGTCCTTGTAAATTATGGAGTGTGGTCTAGACCCACTCTATCTGTGAAGTGTCTTGAGATAACACTTGTTATGAATTGATACTATAAAAAAAATTGAATTGAAATTGAATTGAATAACTCTTTCTCCAGCTTTGGTCAGTCCAAGGCAGGATTAACTGGGAGACTTCTTCTAGACGAGGGCCGCTTGTGGAATACCTGCAGAACAGGGTTGCCATTGAGAACGAGCTAGCATGCAAGCGCTAGCATGTGCTACAGTTAGCCACCTTGTCTCGGCTAGTGACGTAGAAAGCTGTGCAGATGTTGAACAGCTCACCCGGAGACTGAAGGCAGAGGACATTTAGAAACCGTATCTCACTAAAGACAGCATTTTGTTTTCCATGTTTGTATGTGTGTGGAAGCACCAGAGACACAAAATAACCCCCTAAATCCCAGAAAAAGTGATCTTTTTTTCATAATATGGGCTCTGGAATGCCTGCCATTTAAAAACACGTCAGCATCAGGGTTCAGTCTGTGCGTTACGAGAGGATATGTAAAGCTAGACAGAGAATGAAAGTCTACTTTGACATCCTGCCTTTAGATCATACTTTGGAGGTTGTACGCCTTCTCAAACACATTTGCCAGTCAGCTGGGAAGTGGGTGGTACTGCACTGGGCTTGAGATGCTGTGGGCTGAAAAGATATAAAGCCACGTTGCTGTTCCTGGTTTGAAAGATGTCTTTAATGTTAAAACCTGTCTTATGAAGTCTTGAAGTTTTAGGGTTTCAAACATATGTTGCAGGTAGAGCTGCCTTCAAGGCAGAAATAATGCCAGTGTCCAATTTAGGGGATCATGTGAATATTTTGAAGTAGAGTCCCGACACTGAAGCTAAGCAATGCACTGCTGTGGATGGGGGCAGCAGCTAAACATATTTTGGCCACCTAGGAAAAAGTATTTTTTCAATTGTCCGCCATATTTAAAACATTTTTCCCGCTTTACCTTGCTGTCAGACAGCCCTTTCCTTCGGCCCTACATTTTCTCAACCGTAGAACTTCCGTAGTGTTGCACGCTGTATCAAGCCGCAGATCAGCTGTTTGGCTCACGCTCCACGGTTAATAGAAGAGACAACACATACAAGAAAAAGAAAATGAGTGATGACAGTGGCAACAAAATATTAACTGTGGAGACCAGAGGATAGCTTCATGAGCCAGAATATACAGAAGAAGGTTTGCAGAGGGAGACTGAACGGGTGTAGGAATATGGATGTTTTACGGTTGAGACTGTCTGACGGCAAGGTATGGCGGTTAAAAACTCCAAATATAGTGTCCACTTAAACAGATTTTTCTTTAGGTGGCTAAAGTGCGTTTAGCTGCTGCCCCTTTCACAGCAGTACATTGCTTAGCATGTTTATAAAAGTAGAAAATTCAGAATCAGAAATACTTTATTGATCCTCAAAGGAAAATTCTGTAGAAATATAAATAAAGAAATATAAGGAGTGTGGAAATGCATGGTATTTACATAGTTAAATGAATTTTTATGATACAGTATTTATATTTTACAGTGTAGAAATAATCTGTTATAAGTAAAAGTTGAAAGTAAAAGTCTTGCAGTGAAACTTTAACTGATGTAAACTGCAAAAGTGTAATAATTATAATAATAATAATGTATACTTTATTAATCCTGCAAGGGGAAATTACAATGTAAGCATTAAAATATGCTGGAAGTACCTAGAGTAAAAGTACTCCTTAACTTAACTACATTATATACTTATCAATCTGTTATGATGCATTGTAATTTAATTGTTGTATTATGTTTTGTATTAATGATCAGAATCAGTGAGGTAAAGTTCAATATTTGTCTCTGAAATGTAGTAAAGTAAAAGTATACGGAAGTATGTTTTGTACCCCCAAGTTACCCAAACTTATTTGGTGAAGAAAATGAAAGTGAACAGTAAAATGATCATGCAAAGTGTTCGTTGTAAGCACCCATCTCCCCCCCATCTGTATTGTCGGTGCTATGTTGTTGTATTACCAAATCTCTGATATTATTTTGCTGAGTACAATGTATGTATTTACTGAGAGAAAATATGTCAAACCTGGTTCCATGTCTTTATGGACAGCCATTCACTAAATTCGAATATGAGAATTCTTACAAACATTGACTTCAGTTACTTAAAAAGAGCCCACATGTGAATTTGTACAAATGTTCAGATACCATTTGAACTTTGAAATGATGACTATTAGGAGCATTGTTGAATGTATAACTTTATTTATTGTTATTTATTTATATTATTTCATCCCATTGATTAACTCACATTGACACACACTTGTCTGCGGCAGTTCTTAACATATTGTTTAAATCATGTCGGCTATCTGAACCGGCTACCAACCCATCATTTCTATTGTAGTTTCTTATCAAGATCCCTTTTCAAGCTCTGTGAGAGCATTGCACCAAATCTTTGTATCTATATCTGTATGTGCCAAGAGCTGAATAACTTTGAACTGCTGTCATGAGGATGGATAATCTTGCTGAAATACGATCTATGAAGCGGTCCATGCTGATATTCAGCATTCATTCTTCTCTTCTTTGATCTGATGGGAATCGATCAAAGAGCCTACACCAGGAGCCAGGTCGGCTGCCCTCATCCGATATGAGCTGTGATTTATAGCTACAGCACATATTTATAGTTAATAGGTTCCTCTGTTTAAAACATTAAAGCGCCCACATTAAGCTCATTTTCAGGTTCATAATTGTATTTTGAGGTTGTACCAGAAGAGGTTAACATGGTTTCATTTTCAAAAATCACCATATTTTTGTTGTATTGCACATTGCTGCAGATCCGCTTTTCACCCTGTGTGTTTAGGCCTCTGTTTCAGCTCTGTCCAGCACCAGAGATACAAAATAACACCCCAAATCCCAGAAAAAGTGATTTTTTTCATAATATGGCCACTTTAAACATCTTCCATTCATTGTATTACTGCTGTATTCTAACATCAAGGATTATAGATTGAACAGTCCCTCCAGGGTTTCGCGATGTCACAATCGCGCCAATTCACGCAAACTCAACCAATCACCGCTATTTTGTTGCGACCCGCAAATTTGACCGATAACCGGAGTTTCCCGCGACTTCAACCAATCCCAGCAGTCCCATGTGTCATACTTTGTATCAGCATGTGACTCTGAGAGCCAATGACCAAGCGGTAGTGACAGCTTTTGTAGACGTCACACGTGCGACGCCAAATTCATTTCCTTGTTTCTGTTATGAAGACGAGACACGTGTGACTCGAATATCTCACATTCACCAATAAAATGTACAGCAAAAGACCGTGCAAAACATTTGAGACCGTCCTGCCAACCTGTATACATTTTAACATCAATGTACGATTTTCCACTCTGAAGCCGCTGAAAGCTGCAGCTGTTTCAATCCTGTTGGCTCTCTGCAGCGAGCAGGGCTGCTGCTCAGTTCCCTCTGCGACCAACGCACGTGCGCGCACACAGACACGCATGAATGCAGGAAAAACCGGAGATGACACGTACAGGAGGATCTAAATTAAGGATAGCTACGCTTGTTATTGCAAGTGCAATGATAAGTTAAAGTCCAATAAGTCCTTTATCACACTGAATGAATGTGTGTCCCAGGCCAGGATAGGAAATTAACTAACAATCTAAAGATCAACAAGCTACTGACTGATATGTTAAAATTTGATTCATTCAATAAATTATTCTTTTTTTGTCTTAAATCCACCAGCCATTTTCATTTGCAGCATCCTCAGCCTTATTGGTAAGGTTACTTGGAAAACTCAGCCTAGAGTAATTTTACTCTCCTCAAAACAGGTTTCCTTTTTATTTTTAAAGAACTATACAAAAAAATGTCTGTCTCCCGCAACTTAATTGCAATAAACATACAAAACACATCACAACTTTTATTGCAATTTTTTACAAAATGTCCTGCAACATCAGGCATTTTGGGCCGCAACAATGTCAAAAAAGGCTGCGAAATCCTGGAGGGACTGAATAAAGCTGAATTCAACTCTTTAAAAAAAAATAAAATCACACTTAAAATGGAAATAGAGCCGGTACGTTCAATACCTTTCTGTTGCTACTATGTTATGTTATATTTCAATCATACCAGAAATAATCCTTTGCATTTGTTAAGAGAATTTGCGTGAAACCCAGACTTTTTCCTGCTGTGTGGGTAAATCATATAATGTCCCCCAGCTAATTCTAATTCACTGTAATTAGGACAGACGTTTGAGTTCAACCCAGGCTTTTCAGTCTGACAAAAGCGACTCACCATCATAGGGTTGCTAACATGGTCCAGAGCAGGCTGGTGCCCAGTCAAACCCAAAAGACACGCAGCGAAATTCTTTTGTGCGTCCTCAATGAAATTATTCAATATTATTATTCAATCGGCGGTGCCAGAAACTTGACATAGTGACTACTTGCACTAGTTGCTAACAGTTAACACAGTTGATTCAAGAAAACATATTGGATGCACCATCAACCAGGGCTCTCTCTCTAGACTTTTGGGGCCCCCAGAATATGCCCCCTCCCCCACATTGTTACATGTTGCCAGTTCATGTGAACATGTAAAGACTAACGTGAGACCTATTAGCAGCCGTGCACCCTGTTAAAGGGTGCTGTCAGTGTAGTATGTACTCTACAGAATAAAATGAGACTTTTCTGAGATAACACACTCACACATCTCACACTACCTATTTTCTTTCTCAGTAGTAAGAGGAGTGACAATAGTTCTTAATTGGACAAGTAACCATCTGTAGCATAGGCCTATTGCTGTCTTTCTCTCTTCTGTTTTTTTTTCCTTTTTTTTATTAATTTTCATGGTTTTTCTCTCCTAATCAGGCCAGGGGGTATAAGTATGCCCAGGTGAGACACTCAACGCCTTAACACAATCTGTCTGCTTGTTTTCTGCTCCATAATAGGGCTTCTGATGAATCCACTCCTCTTTCCTCTCCTGTTCTGCTGCTCGACAGTCCTCCTCCTTCGCCTCTCATTTTGCTTTTGTCATTATTCCAAATTAGCAGGGCTGAGGCGTACTTCACAGATTTTACACATCTAAGGCTGCGTTCAGACTGCCTGCGTCGGCTGCATCAGACCCGGAGCTGTGGGAGGAATTCAAAGTTAAGTGTCTTGGTGTGCAAAGCGCTGCAACAATCACAACAACCCTGGACTGCTGTTGTGGCCGACAACTGGGAACTTTATACATTGTTTTTCTGCTATTTTATCACTAAATTCACTTCTAAGACTTTTTTATGCGAAAAATCCACTATGTAGAGCTCAAATATGGGGTGTTTTCCGAAAATTGATGGCTAATTGCAAATTGCGGATGTCAGGAGCTCCACAGTCTGACCCAGAGGCGGACTTACCATTAGGCAAAGGTAGGCAATTGCCTTAGGCCCCAAGCTACCAAGGGCCCCGTAAAACGCCTCATAAACTAATGGTTACAATTTGTTGTCTTACTTTTCACCAATTAATTATATCTCTAAACATTGATACGCTAAAGTGCTATCCGATTGCTTAATTCATGATGAGAAACTCCCCCCAGTCCCCACTACATTGGACTATTCCATCATCCTACTGCGCGATCTGCGTCGTGTGTGTTTGTAAACAAACAGCTCAGCATGCTGGAAGCTGGAGGCTACAGACGGTTGGAAAATGAAGCAAAGCCACCGAATGGTTCTGAAAAAAGGAAGAAGCGGGAAGAAAGCAGAAAGTTAGACAGAGAGCACGTCTTTCTCAGATAAATAAGGACTGAAAAGGGGGAGAACAAGGGTTGTGAAGGGCCCCATGCCTGTGTTTGCCTTAGGCCTCAAAATGACTAAATCCGCCCCTGGTCTGACGTGACAGCCGACCGGTGCCTGCCGGGGTCGCTGGTTTGCCGCCCGGCCTGTTGACCTTTACACACCCCGCTGTGAGCTGGCTGGAGCTCTATCAGGAGACTCAGGACAAGAGCCAATGATTTCCCATATCGTTTGTTTAAAGGTCCCATAGCATGAAAATTTGACTATATGAGTTTTTTTTAACATTAATATGTGTTCCCCCAGCCTGCCTATGGTCCCCCAGTGGCTAGAAATGGTGATAGGTGTCAACCGAGCCCTGGGTATCCTGCTCTGCCTTTGAGAAAATGAGGTCATAATGGGCAAGATTACCTCCCTTTTCTATGTTTTGCACGCCCAGAGAATCTGGCCCACCCATGAGAGAGAGACATCATGGCTTTCAAACAAGCAAAGTGGCAGTTGGTCAAGGCCACACCCCCAGCCTCCCACTCAATGTGGGACTGACTCTAGTGGCTGTAATTCTGCACCAAGGTTGAATTTTGGGAAAAAGACTTCAGATACAGTATTAGGGGACCACTAAGGCCTTTATAAAAGAGATTTCAGATACAGTATTAGGGGACCAGTAAGGCCTATATGAAAGAAACTTCAGATACAGTATTAGGGGACCAGTAAGGCCTATATAAAAGGGACTTCAGATACAGTATTAGGGGACCACTAAGGCCTTTATAAAAGGGACTTCAGATACAGTATTAGGGGACCACTAAGGCCTATATGAAAGAAACTTCAGATACAGTATTAGGGGACCACTAAGGTCTATATAAAAGAGAGTTCAGATACAGTATTAGGGGACCACTAAGGCCTATATAAAAGAGACTTCAGATACAGTATTAGGGGACCACTAAGGTCTATATAAAAGCATCCAAAGAACCATGGGACCTTTAAAGTCCCATCAGAATGTGGTCTAAAATAAATTCTTCAAATTCGGATTGGGATTAAATTGGGAATAAGGGCCGTCTATCAAGTACCACATGGTGGGGCTTGTTGCCCTAGACCAAGCGTTTCATAGTGAATGGACATGGTTTTAACACAAGGGGCCAGTTGTTCCAAGGTAAGCTGATCAGATTTTGGTTATCAGATTGGATCAAATCTTGAAAATGGGTTGTTCAAAAGGAAAAGAAGGAATCTGAAATCAGATTAGATCACGGAATCCAATCCTAGTTTTAATCTGGATCAAACCTTTAGTTTGTGTTGTTCAAAACTTGTCGGTGAGATTTGGATAACTTTGATAAAAAAAAAACAGGATTATCCTGATCCCAACAGGGGGTAGGGTTTCAAGGTGGATTCCAGGAAGAAAATGTAGTAAAACTTTAAAATTGGTTAAATAACACATTTGTATCATGTAGTGTATATACTTTTATTTATATTTTGCACTTGACTTGTGTAACTGTTGTAACAGTGATAAAGTAGATACAGTAGACATAGGCTACCAATTTAGCTATTCAGTAAAGTAAAAATAAAATAAAAATGATCTTGTCCCCATGAAACAATTCCCCAAACAGATTTCAATGACAAACAAAAATAATACATTCCATTTTTCTGTCATTCATCATGGTATATTAATTTCAATGAAACAATCATCAGAGAATTTCTGGTCTCTCCTCCTCAGATGAAGAAGAACCCTGAACATTCTTTATTTTGTTAACTATTGGACTTTTAGCCTTTTCGTTTATTTAAAGATGTTTTTTTATTGTTTTTTATTTGTTGTAGCTCAGATGAGGGGGTCATAACAGAAATTATGAATAGAAGTGGATGTTTATGTTATTTTTGTGTTTTGTCTCAATATAAGAAACACCCCATGCTGGCTCTTCTACCTGTTCTTTACATAGCTCGTAGCCCACATTGTGATATGTTGTCCCATTTAGAGCACTGGTAATCCATATTTGGTAATCTTGAAAACTTTGTATCTGGATCAGGGTGATCCAGTCCAATGTTGCTTTGAAAAACCCGCATAAAAGTAAGACGGATTACCTGATCCTGGTACGGCAAAAAATGGGATTTCCAAATCCAGATCATTTTGATCCAGATTAAATGTTTTGACCAACTGGCCCAAGGAGTGTCAAGTGAGTTGATCACGATTGGAGGTTAGATTCAAAATACATTCGTAGAGTGAAGCAAGACCTCCACGACCACCCTACTTTAGCAGCCCAAGCCACAAAGGCATATGTGAAAGTCAGTTGGGACGCTTCATGTAAAAAAAGATTTGGTGTTAGCCATGGTTCACATAAACTAATCATATCCAGCTTATGCTGAAGAATCAAAACATTTATCAGTTAGGCTTTTGGTCGATAGAGATGTTGACAGAGTGATCGTTATAAAGCCAAATGTGAGTATCTTGTTTGGGCTGCAGCTTTGATTTGTTGCGCTACCGGTAGATGATGTATGAAAGGAAAAACAAGATGACTTATGTTAGTATTATTGGAACATTTCAGTGGCCTGCACAGTTTAATTTTAATAGAAACAGAGGTTTCCAGACAAAAAGTCTTTCCACATTATCGCTGGAGAACTTGGCTCTCACTTCTGTCCAGTCATGCAGGAATGGACACAAACAGGCAGCAGACCATTTAAATGCATTTTAAACAATAAAGATAACTGGAACCAGGATGTTGAAGAAATGAAAACCTTTTTGAATTATGCCATCAAAGGTTTACAGCATTTTGCATGTGTGTGTGTGTGTGTGTGTGTGTGTGTGTGTGTGTGTGTTTGTTGTGTGTGTAGAAACGGATCAATAGTGTCTGCATAATTCAAGAGGACAGCATGTAGGCTGCTAATGATTACAAAAGCCTTGTCAGTTGGCCTGTTGTGTTCATGTACAAACACACACCCACACAGCTAAACACACACAAACACACACACACACACACACACACACACACACACACACACACACACACACACACACACACACACACACACGGCTATACATGAAAGTACACCACATGCTTCAGTGTACGGAGGTCCTTTGACACATCCACTTTTAGAAAGCAATGAGTGCTATGTAATTAGGCTGGGGGTGAATCATCATACCAATCTAATCTATTGAAGCTCTAATATGATACTCATCGTCAGTGTCTCCAGGGCTGCAGGGGAATTAAGCATGACGGGTTAGTGGCATTTTAGACAGCCAACAGGAACATTCTCCACAAGCTTTACATCACCGGTGACGTCCGAGCGCGCAGGTTTCGTTTCAAACTTTTTTTTTGGGGGGGGGGGGGGGGGGGGACAGAGTATGAAACAAATTTCTTGCCATTGGTGGGGTAAGAAATATGCTGTAGTCTGATAAAATGTCTAACTGGAGAGCATAAATTCAAGGAACGGCAAGAGACTTGGTTGTTTGTGTAAAGGTCTTACTTTTTATCCTACATTTCCCTTATTGCAATAGTATAGTCAGCATCTTTTGTTAACTGGCAAACTCCCTATGTCTTTGAAGCTCCATGCCCCCAGTTTATGACAGAAGCTTTCTGTTAAAATAGTTTTTTTTTCCGATTTCACAAAGTTTAATCAGATCCACAGAAGACATTATCAGAATCAGAAATACTTTATTGATCCCCGAAGGAAAACTCTGTTGCAGTTGCACAAATAGTAGAAATATGCTATGTGTACTCCCTGTGACTGGTAAAGTGACTTTAACGTGTAGCAAGTGTCCCTTTGAGTGTCTTTTATTGATGCGCCTGGCCCCCCTCCTGTTCAGACAGATTGCCAGCCGACCTGACCCTGGGTGGAGCGATCACAAACGTTTTTATCTATTTCTTTATGGGGTGTGATTAAAACGGTAACTGACAGTCCTTCACAGCACACCAGGGTCAGGAAACTGTGGATTTCCAGCTGTCTGTGCCTCTATTCACTGATGACTCTGTGGACTAATCCCTGCTATGTCAATGTTAGATTAGTGAAATCTATTTAAATTGAAAGCTATACACTTTGTCTAGCAGCTCTAGAAACTTAGCACAGAAGGTTGATTTAATGCTACCGAATGGGAAAAGTACACTATCTTTTGACCTTAAACGGCTGTTGGTCGGCCTGTTGGGTGGCTTTTTGGACGGCCTGGTGGGCGGACTGTTGGGCGGCCTGGTGGGTGGCCTGTTGGGCGGCCTGGTGGATGGCCTGGTGGGCTGCCTGTTGGGCGGCCTGTTGGGCGGCCTGGTGGATGGCCTGGTGGATGGCCTGGTGGGCGGCCTGGTGGGCGGCCTGTTGGGCGGCCTGGTGGATGGCCTGGTGGATGGCCTGGTGGGCGGCCTGGTGGGCGGCCTGTTGGGCGGCCTGGTGGATGGCCTGGTGGATGGCCTGGTGGGCGGCCTGGTGGGCGGCCTGTTGGGCGGTTCTTTGGGCTGCCTGTTGGGCGGCCTGTTGGGCGGCCTGTTGGGCGGCTTGGTGGACGGCCTGGCCTGTTGGGTGGCTTTTTGGGCGGCCTGTTGGGTGGCTTTTTGGGCGGCCTGGTGGGTGGCTTTTGGGCGGCCTGGTGGGTGGCCTGTGGGGCGGCCTACACTCTCAATCCCAACGTCATTGCTCTGGGAAGATGTTTTAGACAACTGTGGATATGTAGTTTAACATGTAAGATTTGAAAACATACTTATAGATTTGCAGTTTTTCTTTATTTTAGTTTTGCTTAAGGAGTGTTTAGGGCAAAGCATGGGGGAGGAGAAACTCCATTCAGGACTGTTGCGGTCATCTCTGTCATTCTCTCTGCTGGCAGTTGTGCTCCTATGATGCATAAAGTTTGGAGTTGATTAACGGTGCAGATTGGCTCACACACTAGCTGCCGACGCTGTGGTGTTACACATCACGCCTCTTTCTCTTCCAGAATGCCGACATGCTATGTGAAGTCACAGTGAAGCGGCCTTTTCTTGCTTCTGTGTGAATAAACAAAAACGCCGTAAGTGCAGAGCTTCATTAGCGCACTTTTGCAGAATCTGTGGGTGAAAAGGGCTACAGTGGGTGTGTGCTGTAAGCATTTGCTACTGCCCGGCACTCATGTTAAAGCCTTGTGTGTGAGCGTGTGAATAGCAGCTCCCGCCCTGATGGGCACTTTCTCAATCCGGTGTAGGGTCTGCTGTGCAGTGTGTAATCTGGAATTACTCATTCATTCAATGTTACGTCATCACCAGGGAGCTCAAGCAGGTTCCCTGCTGTGCAAGAGGAAGGGTTAACGTCAATGATGTCTGCAAGAGCACAATGTGTGTGTGTGCTCATGCTTTATTGGATCAATAATAATAATAATAATAATAATAATAAAGGCTTTCAAAATTAACGCAATAACAATTTAAAACAAATTCCTAACCCTAACGGCACTCATTTTTTTAATACACAATTAACGGGCGTACATTCTGTGATTTGGGCCTTAGCTGCTCAACAGTTTGGAAAATCAGGAAGCGATGCAGCAGTAAAGTTGAGGATGGCTAGCAGAAACAAAGCTCCTTGAGCAGAAACCAATAAAGAAAAGGATTTTTTGAATGGCAAGTTGAGTTCCAAAACCCTTTCCAGATGGTTCTGTACTGTCGATGTGAACTGAGTTACCACTGGAGTATGTCCTAACAGGAAATGCGTTGTGTATGGAGAGATGTCAGAGCGAGGGGGCAGCATGGCACCCCTCAGCTCGAGGGCCCCTCGGCAGTGGCCAGGAGAGGCCAACTGGCCAGCCAAGTTCAGCTACCAGTCCGCACCCCCTACTTGGTCCGTCCAAGGACAATTGTTCAGGGACTTGAACCCCAACCGCCTTAATGCGTATTTGTATTTATTATAAGGATCCCCATTAACTGATGCTTAGATGACCAGCTAGTCTTCCCGGGGTCCAAAACAACCTTTAATCAGACAATATTAGATGACATATATATACGAAAAATAAAAGAAATACAATTAAAGAAATACAACAATATCTGCATACAGAAATACATAACAAAAACCAAAAAATGAAATAAACTTAAATAAAAACAATACCAAACCAAGCAAATAGAGAAAGATCTTGAAAACAAAGTTATATATTACAGGATATTACATGGCTAAAATTAACGTAGCTCATATTTTTAACCACACAATCAGATAAAAAATACTCAAGAAATAATTTAAGTGAAAGTAAGATTTGACTTTCTTTTTAAAATGTACCTATCCTGTGATTAAACAAATGTTACTTGGGATGGTAATCTTGAGATGGATTTTTTTCCAAGTTTTTCACACTATTGTCATGGCTGAGTCGGCAAAAAACAAACTTAGGAAAGCATTTTTGGTGGAACAGAGAAAGATGAAAAGCTGTAGGGGGATCTCTATAGAGAAACCTGTAGGGGGCTCTATAGAGAAACCTGTAGGGGGCTCTATAGAGAAACCTGTAAGGGGGGGGGCTCTATAGAGAAACCTGTAGGGGGATTGATCTCTATAGAGAAACCTGTAAGGGGGGGGGGGCTCTATAGAGAAACCTGTAAGGGGCTTTATAGAGAAACCTGTAGGAGGGGGGGCTCTATAGAGAAACCTGTAGGGGGATTGATCTCTATAGAGAAACCTGTATGGGGAGCTCTATAGAGAAACCTGTAAGGGGGTGGGGGCTCTATAGAGAAACCTGTAGGGGTAGATCTACAGAGAAACCTTTAACGGGGCTTTAAAGAGAAACCTGAAGGGGGGGCTCTATAGAGAAACCTGTAGGGGGGGCTCAAAAGAGGAACCTTTGGGGGGAGATCTATAGAGAAACCTGTATGGGGAGCTCTATAGAGAAACCTGTAGGGTGAGATCTATAGAGAAACCTGTATGGGGAGCTATATAGAGAAACCTGTAGGGGGGGCTCTATAGAGAAACCTGTAGGGTGAGATCTATAGAGAAACCTGTATGGGGAGCTCTATAGAGAAACCTGTAGGGTGAGATCTATAGAGAAACCTGTATGGGGAGCTCTATAGAGAAACCTGTAGGGGGGGCTCTATAGAGAAACCTGTAGGGGGGGCTCTATAGAGAAACCTGAGAGCAAAAAGAGATCTGTTAACTGTAATTGTAGGTTAACTGTAAAAATAATAGGTCAGTGTCTTCTAAAAGTCGCCGGCTACCTCACTAATTATATAATATTTAATATATCCAGATCAATACACTGCAGAGACTTACTTTTTTGTTTAGAAGCAGAGAAATGCACTGTTTCAACAAGGTCCTCCATTGTAAAACTTTAGCCTTGTAGAGACAATCTGGAAGAGCTTTGAAACGGAACTTGCTGAAGTCCCTTTTCTTTATATTCTGCTGAAGAAGCTTTGTTGTTTTGGGTCTGCTTTTTAATGATCATTGATTTAGCTACACACTGTGTCTGTGTGTAGTAAATTGAAATTCTTAGGTTTCAAAACTTTCCCTGAAGGCATTGTTTTGACATAACACATTCAGTGACCACATCTATGTAAGTGGACTGTTCTTATATAGCACAATGGCCCAAGGACACTTCAACATGGGACTGCAGTGGCAGGGATTGAACCACCAACATTCCAATTGGCAGGTAGCCACTCTACCACTGAGACACAGCCGCCCTTATCAACTGTCTATCAACATTCATCCGCCGTTTTCTCATTTAAATTTACGACTCAAGTGACTCGAATCCACACCTCTGTTACATACTGTATTATTGTAAAAAGAAATATAGACTAATATATAATATGCATCTTTCACTCTGTATCTTTCAAGCTGTCTCATCTTCCCTATCCATACTTGTATTTTTCCCTTTGTTCAGTTCTCTGTTACTCCTCTTTGATTCCTTTCATTCTTTTATTTTGGGGTCCCTGTCTCTCCCCTCTGTTATCCACGGAAGGCTCCTTTCTTTCCTCTTCTGCCTTTCTTTTCTCTCACCCCTCTTTTTCTCTCTCTGCCATCTTCCCCCTGGAGTGGCAGTGGTAAGAGAGTGTTGCATTATAACAGATGCCTCTCAACATGCACAACTGGAGTGGAACGAGAGAGCATAGAGCCTAAGACAGTCCCTCCAGGATTTCGCAGCCTTTTTTTGAGATTGTTGCGGCCCAAAATGCCTGATGTTGCGGGAGCTTTTGTAAAAAATTGCGCTAAAAGTTGCAATGTCTTTTGTATGCTTGTTTCAATGAAGTTGCTGGAGACAGAGAAAGTTGCAAAAATATTGCAATTTCTTTTTGTATAGTTCTTAAAAATGCAAAAGGAAACTTGTTTTGGGGAAAATAAACTACTCTAGGCTGAGTTTTCCTAGTAACCTTACAAAAGCGGCTCAGGATGCTGCAAATGTTTGTCTAATATGAAAATGGTTGTTGGATTGAAGACAAAAAAATGATAATTTATTGATTGAATCCAATTTGAACATGTCTGTCAGTGGCTTGTTGATCTTTACATTGTTAGATAATTTCCTATCCTGGCCTGGGACACACATTCATATGGTTTGGGGGATAAGGGGGGGGCCCTTCAAATGTCTGTGCACGTCCCCCCCCCCCCTCGAGGCAGCTCACAGTTTGCAAAAACCTCCTCTGAACCAAAATGTTGGCAACTTTTTGGCTGCTTGCAATCAGGGAGAAAATAAACTCAACAAGAAGCACTTGCCAGGGAGAGTAAGTGTTTACGGAGCAAAATCACATCAGCAGGGAAAAAGAGGTTGTTTTAGGCCAACAAGCTTGTTGACTCCTCACATCTGCTGATTTGATAATTACTCAGCTGTACAGGCAGTGAAGGATATTAGCTTGGTGATTATGTTCATCACACGGTTCAAAAAAATAGTGTGTGAAATTGGCTTGTGACTTCCATCAGTGTGTAATACAAATTAAGCACAAATGGCTTTATCTTTATTACAATAAAGCATATTTTGTACACTCAACAAAAAAACTGTGTAGCAGTATAGTTATATATATTGTTACAGTATTGTCTAATGATAAATTATTGCTTGCATTACCTGGCATCCTGTGAAAACACTGGAGTCCCCATTGATAGTCTCTCAGAAACCATATGTGATTAGAAAGAAAGTGTGAATAACAGAAATTATTTTTCCCAAGAAAAACTTGTTGTCTTATCTGAACTTAAATCTCAGATACTCACTTCCCTCGTACGTAAGTCAAATGTATTTTTGTAATTGAAACAGGAGTTGATTATTTTAATTGAGTAATCATCTTTTGCAGGTCACATAGAGTGGTGACTGTACCACGTGACAATTACAGTTTTGACAATCGTAAGTCTGTTTCAGTATGTGCCAAATCGATTGAGAAAAACTGTAACGATGTAGCACAAGATAGGCAAGGATGGGCAAGGAACACCAGAACACATGAGAGACACATACGTTCCTTTATTTATGGTGCTATCTAGCGCTACATCATAAATAAAGACAGAAAAACAGTTTTTCGGCGGGTAAAACTCTGAGCTTCCTGTCGACGGTAGATTACATTCAACTTTATTTTCCCTGTGCAAAGTACAAGTACAAAGACAACGAAATGTAGTGCAAAAAAAGCAGAAAATTGCAATGTGATATTCAAGAATAGACAGGTGGTGCATGGGCACAACAGAAATATATTGCAGTGTTATATGGCTATGTAATATGAACAGTGCATGAACAACATGTACAGATATGTGCAATGTAGTAGCAATGACATTATAATAGTAGTAAGATAAATTTAGATTAGCAGAATTATATAATAAGAAAAACATAATAACAGTATGTACAGCTATGTGCAGTAAATTTGCAGTAAATATGGATACTCTGTATGAACCATATAGACAGATATGTGCAGTGTGGTAACAATATAAGAGTAGTAAGAATAAGTGTACGTGAAGAGCAGTAGAATAGGGCTATGTATCGGTACAATTACAGTATGTACATTTGTAAATAAATAAATAGGGTGGGGGGGTAGTTCAGTAGGGTGACAGCCACATGAAAGAAGCTTCCTCTGAACCTGCTGGTTCGGGTGCGGAGAGACCTGAAATACCTCCCGGAGGGGAGTGGGGCGAACAGTCTGTGGTTGTGTTGGGAACAGTCTTTGATGATGATGCCCATCTTACGCAAGCATCTCTTGCCCTGTATGGCCTTGATGGAGGGGAGTGAGAAACCAGTGATGCGTTGGGCAGTTTTCATCACCCCCTGCAGTGCTTTCCGGTCATGGGCAGAGCAGTTGCCATACCAAACTGTGACACAGTTGGTGAGGAGGCTTTCAATGGTGCAGCGGTAGAAGTGCGTCTCCTCAGAAAAAAGAGACCCTGGTGAGCCTTCTTGATCAGGGTAGAAGTTTTGAGGGTCCAAGAGAGGTCCTCAGAGATGTGGACACCCAGAAACCTGAAGCTGGTGACACGCGCCACCTCCGTCCCGTTGATGAGTATGGGTGTGTGTGTGTGCTAGCTTTAGAATTCCTAAAGTCCACAATGAGCTCTTTGGTCTTCTTGGTGTTGAGAGCCAGGTTATTGTCAGTGGACCTAGATGATAGGTGCTGGACCTCCTCCCTACATCTCATCATTGTTCTCAAAGGTGAGGGCTCAGCACATATCCCTGTGGTTGTCAGGGTGATGGTTGAGGAAGTGTGATCTAACCTATCAGACTGAGGTCTGTTGGTTAGGACGTCTAGACTGCAGTTACAGAGGGCGGTATTGATGCCCAGTTCACTAAACTAAAGTGAGTATCAACTATGAACAGTATTCTTACATAGGTGTTGCTATTGGGCATCGGGCAGCTTTTTGGAAGCATTTATTTAAATGCAGCGCTGCCTTCCTGGGATGCTTAAGCGGGCGCGTTAAAGTTGCTTGATGTCACCCATAGGAATACAGTGGAGCAAGTGATACCAGTCAGCTGCACAGCAAAAGGCCCTGAGTACACAGCTGGGGATACCATCAGGACCAGCAGCCTTGCGTGCATTAATCCTGCTCAGTGCCACACACACACACACATCGGTGGTGGAGATTGTGAGGCTGGTGATCTGCAGAGACCCCAGCCTTAATGGCCACTTCCTTGTTGTTCCTATTGAAGTGGCCGTAGAAGTGGTTCAGCTTATCAGGCAAGGCAGTGTTGGTTACAGGCGTGGTGGAGTTAGTAGCTTTGTAGTCTGCAATGGCATGGATGCCTTGCCATATGCTTCAGGGGTCAGAGTTGTTCTTGAAGGGATCTTCAATCCTTAGCTTCTGCTTGGCCTTTTTGATGCCCCTATTCATCTTAGCCCTGGATGAGGCTTGAGCATCACCTGATCTGAATGCAATGTCTCTGGCCTTGAGTAGGAGTCTGACATCACTGTTCGTCCATGGCTTTTGATTAGGGAAAGTGGTAATCCGTTTGAGGGTGGTGACACTGTTGAGTTGATACAGTCCAGAACGGAGGAGGCATATCAATCAATGTCCGTTTGGGAGTCATGGGTGGCCTGAGTTGCGAACACTCTCCAGTCAGTGTTTCCAAGTGCAGAGTCACCCGCGACAACGTAGGCAGCCTCGGGATGCAGAGTTTGTTGTTTACTGATAGCAGAATGCAGTTCTTTCATGGCAATCTTAGCATTAGCATCCGGTGGTATGTAGGCTGCTACTACAGTTTGTGTAAACTCTCTGGGCAAATAGAAACGTCTACACTTAACCGTGAGATACTCAATGTTAGCTGAGCAGTGACTCTTGGTGATGGTGGACCTGGTGATGGCTGAAAGTGACCAATCATAGGAGGGCCAGTGCCTCCTTGTTTTCTGTACCCAAAGTGTCAAAAGTCAGTTTAATTCGAGCAGAATTCAGAATAAGGATGGAACGATGAAAGAGGTAGAAAGGTAAAAAATATTGCGGGAGCATGGTAACCTGGATCCCAATTCAGGGGATGCCGCCCTCGGAGGCCACAGCCAGCTCCTACATATCTAGCTATCTAGCAGAGCTAACGTTAGCCTGGTAGAGCTAGTTGGCGTCAGGCCGGTTTATGGAGGAGGACTGCCCATTTCTCCGACACTCTCAATACCCACGAAAAATTCCCTTTGGTCCTACAGTCCACTAGTCCGACAGTAGTCATTCCTTTGTTTCGAAAAAATAAACCCTCTTCTCCTACATCCCATTGTTCCGACCATATAGACTTTTTATATAGGTTAGGATAGCCGATTGGTTGGGGTTAGACATAGGACATCAAGTGGTCAAGGTTAGGAAAGCTGATGGGTCAGGGGATAGGACCTGTACGAATGGGGTTACGTTACTGGAAATTTGGGACACTAAACTGCACAAAAACCGGTGCAGAGATTGTGTGGATTAAGCAGGATAGACATTTAAATGTGTTAATAAGCTGGAGAAAAGTAACACCGGTCTGTAAATGCAGCCTCCACGCTGCAGACCGTGAATTGGGACATAGCTGTAGTTATTGCCAAATAAAATTATGTCACAGCCTATCTGCATATGTGTTAACCTTTAAGACATATTACTTCTTTTAATGAAGGACACATTTGACAGAGTACCTAAAGCAAGTGAGACAACACACACTGACCTAGAGTCTTAATACCAGCTGCACATATTCCCATCTGACCCCTGCTTTAAAGCATTTAGTCATGCACTGCTGTATTATGGATCAACAGTAGCACACAGCTGACTACTGTAGTTAATCTGAACTGTGAACTTTGACCCCCATTATGGAAGGTGTAATCTCTTACTGCTTCCTCTGCTGCAGTGGCCATGGCAACGGCTGCGGACCAAAACCAATGGGTGTGGAGTCTTCTCGCAGGGAGGGAGGCTCTTATTGGTCATTTCATTAGAGTGTGATTGCCTTTGTTGAAGGATAATTATGTAGTACAATGTAATGTAATAATGCATTCTTGGTATAACTTCATTAATAAAACATGACGGCATGCACACATATGATGTCGGTGTGTCTGTGTCTATGGTTAGCAATTTGAATTTTTTTTTTTCTCAAAGCCTGTTGGTAGAATATCGAAGCAACAGGAGGAGGTTATGAGATGTTGTATAATGCCCTCCAGGTCTTTATGGATGATGGTATAAAATTGTGTCATATTGGAATTTGTTTTTCCTGAACACTGTGACAACACAAATCCTTTACTTGATATGGAGGCACTGAGTGTTTGTATAATTTTTTGAATTTGGTCTCTTAAGAAAATGACAAATTCATTGCAGGCCTTGGTGGATACAAGTTCAGATGCTACTGGTACCAGAGGGTTTGTTAATCTATCGACAGTAGCAACTAAAGCATGTGAATTATTATTGTTTCTGGCGATAATATCAGAAAAGAAGGGCGCCTTACATTCCTCAGTAACAAATTAATAATATTGCATACTTTATTATTCCCGCAAGGGGAAATTGAATTGTCTTACACACAGGCCTCAATTACTCACAGATGCTCAGTACCTATAACGCAGTTGGGGGGTTCAAGTGTTTAGGATGTGAACTGGCACCTTTCCAGCTAGCAGTCCACCATCATACTTTGGTCCGTATGGGGATTTGAACTAGTAACCTTCGATTTCCCAACCCAGCTCCCTACTGACTGAGCTACTGCCACCACAAGTTATACACTAAATCATAAACGTAAAGTCTCTCTTTATAGGTGTCATAATGGACCTGGAGAAGATTTTTTTGCCACCTGCATTCAGCTTTTTGACACTTTTGACTTTTTTTCTTTATGTTATCAAATTTTCATTTTTATTTTTATGTTCAGAAAAAATAATAATGTAAACATAACATTCACAAATATAGGAAATAGGACACAGGAAAACGTCACAAAATCCCAGAGAGGAAAAAACGGGAGGGATGGAGACAAAACAGTTCTTACCAGTGTGGCCATGGAGATCTTTTTTTACCAGAGACAACTCTGACCTTAGTGGGAGCAATGGCATCAATAACATTTGTAATTTCAGAATTTGACATTATCTACGATCTCAGTGACTGAGACCCAAAAAAGCTGTTTGAATGATTCACTGGTGTTTTCAGTGATATACTGTTTTCTGATTATCTTTGTTTTTTTGGACACAGAGATAGTGCCGCTAAAGAAAATACAGGAATGGTCAGAGAGTAACGTCAGTCACCACAATCTTGGAAATGTTCAGACCCTTGGAGACAATCAGGTCCAGAGTGTGTCCCTTATTGTGTGTGGGCTCCGTCACAGGTTGTCAACATCACCAAAAATTACACGGTCAAAGTTAATACAAATCATAGACAGCAGTTCAGTAAAGTCATCTTGCACAGTATTTAGATGGTTCTAGATATTTAGAAATATCATCAACATATTCATAAGAAGCAAAATTTCCATAAGATGTTTGCATTCATTGGAATGAGTCATTAAACAAAATGGCGATTCCACCTCCTTTCTTATTCACTCTAATCTCACTCATGAATCAGAAGTTAGGGAGAGCTGACTCGATAAGAACAGTATCACTGTTATTATGGTCTAATCAGGTAAAATCAAGATTGTGCTTAATAATTAAATCATTGATTAAAAATGAATTTCTTGCCAAAGACCTGACCTGTTAGTGTATTAAAATATGATCTGTCTCATTTTTTTCAGACAGGTTGTGGCTGACGAGGAATGGATGCTAAATTTGCTAAGTTTGCAGTTCAGGGCTTCTTACATTACAGATTCGCCTTTAATTAGAATTTAATACACAGGGTCCGAGCTTGTCCTGGAAAGAGTGCAACTAGACGTGCAGCCTGGACCCGGCACATATCAGTTAAAGCTTGCTGCATTATGTACACAAGCATCCTCATCAGTCTGGGGAGCAGGAGCTTGCTGCCGTCCTTAAGGGGGCAGACGTGCCCGGCATTTTGTGTCAAAACTGGGGCAGTTTGACGCCGAGGGTGAATGATGGGAGAAGGAAGGTGGGTAAATTTGGTTCCAGCATTAACCAGCTCCTTCATCTGCTCAGTGGACTCCAACATGGGGCAGGGGGAAAGGGTGAGTGGAAGGAGCGATGGCATGGGTGGGGTGTAAGGATCTTTAAAGGCGTCAAGGTTGGTGAGGGGTTTGAGAGGTGTTGGACTGGGGGAGATTTCTCGTCTCTGTCTTCCTCTTCCTCGGTCTTCTGTCTTCTATGTCTTCCTCTTAGATTTGTCTTGTCTCATGTCCTTGGCCGAGGGAGCAGATGTGTGGCGCAGAAGGTAAAGCAAGTTAGAGGTGAACAGCTTTACTCCTGGTGTGTTCAGGTAAATCCCTCTGCTTCAAAAAGATGTCTGCGGTCCCAGAAAATGTAAAAGATATTAATGAACTGCAGAGATGGATGACAGTTGAAAGCCAATGGTTCATTGCCAACAGTCTGCTGAATCTCTCAACTCGTCTTCTGACTGCCGGTATGGGGCCACTGATGAACACCTCTGCGTTTAGAGAGACTGTTGCTTTACAACATCATGTGGGTGTGCTGCCATGATATCCCGGATTCTGTGGGCCAAGTCAGACACCATATCTTTGGGAAAACAGTATTTCAGTTTTTACTGAACATGCTCTTACAGCAGTCACCCACAACCAGAGTTTGAGGCCCTGTTGTTAGCTTTCCCTATGTATCCGTTTTATTTTTTTCAAATTCTGTTTTTTTTTCTATTTATTTTGAGCCCTTACGGATTTTTCAGATTTGCTTTTCTTTTTATATTAAAATTTAATAAATGCTCTAGGCCTAGTTAAAATGGGCTAATGCTGTATTAGCCTACCTGTATTTTATTTTTTAATTAAGGCATTAAAATCAATTTCCAAAAGATTTTTTTCTTTTATTCCTCTTTTTAATCAACTTTATCATGGGTGTGTAAACTTTCTCAAGCCACTGTATATGCAAATTCCATGTGTGAGAATTCCGTTTTCATGTGTAGATTTTGTGATTCTGTCCGTGTTTTCTGCATCACAGAAATCATAGGGGCCCTAGAAACCTTCCCTGTATCTTTTTGAAGTGCTCTCAGTCCTTACCCTGCTGTGTGACGATGAGACGCAATCCAGGTCATCAGATGGTTGTCCAGGGTCCTGCAGCAGTGGAGCAAATCTGTTATCCAGTTGCACACTCGGTTGTTGGGGAGGTATTTTGTTGATAATTCTCCCTTTCGCAGCCCTCCTGTCTCTTTGTAGTCTTGTTGGTGCTAATTAGCCGGGTTTTAGCGTGTGCTTTTGTCCAATGTTTTTGGTCCATGGTAAAGTGGTGTCATTCCCACATGGTCCCACTAGCATGGACCACACCAAAACCATGTGTTAGTTAAAGATTTAATGAACATTATGAATATGCAGATGAACATTATGACTGTCTGTACACTTACAAAGTTCTCAATTCTTTGGTTTACATGTAGGGACATGTATGCTACCTTGGAAGTATGGTGCTATTTTGAGCCTTGTTAGTGGTATAGAAATAGTGATTTCTTTTTACCTTACCAGTGCCCCGACTACTAGCATTACAAGCTAATTAGTGGTTTGTGCTAAAACTGGTCCCATTCGATTAGCATGAAACCATATCCCAGAGAACGGTTGACTCGGTACCCATGTGTTATTAACCCCTAGGTCCATTTTGTGCCAGAATTGTCCTTTAAAGTATCTGTTAAAGCTTTAGAGCGTAACGTTTTGATATTAACAAATGTCCGTTCTATCAAGCCAAATGAGTTGCTACAAAGCTAATTAAGACTATCAGCTCCACACAACTCTCATTCATTGTCTTTCTCAGTATGGCTTTTTCCACATTTCTTCCTTCTCTTTGCATCTTGGAAGTAGGTGGAGTTGTGCCATAAAAGCCCTACGGTGCTTCTTTAAAAGTAAAAAACATGTCAAAACACACCCTCAGGGGATTCATTAAAAGATGTTGGCAAAATAGATGCCCAAAAGAGACTCGAAGCAAGCATGAACTGTGAAACAGATTGTAGCGAAATGCTTCATTAAAGCCGCTGTGAGAGGAGCCAGCAGAGGATGAGAAGAGAGAGGCAGCGCTGCTGACAGCATCTGCTCAATGAGAAACCCTACACGAGTAAAGACAATGATAATAGTGTCATTTCCTAGAAATGCATTAGTGGTGATTTGTCCTACAAAAACAAACTCAAAACTGAAAAATAAGCCACTGAGGCATCGAAGGAGTGAATCTTACCAAGGTCAGAAGCATTCATTGTCCAGGCAAAAGATGGAGTTTTGGGATGTTTATTGTCCAGGTTTTGATAGAAGCAAACATAACAACAAAGACCAATCACTCTCTGTGTGTCTGGTAAAAAAAAAAAAAACCATCAGCCCTCCCAGGTGCTACATCCCTGATTCCTCACATGTGTAGACGTCCCTTGGTGGCTAAGACTGAATCGTACTTTCAAAAAAAAAGCTAAGTAATGACAACAACAATGTCGGCGCGTCCACATGATACAAGCCTTCCGTGATCACGCTTCACCCCCACCCTTCCGTTACGCAGTTGCGAGTAGCCGAGGAGGACACGGAGGATTAAAAAAACATGATGGACTCTTTAGAAGAGGTCATTATCTTCACTCAAGTTTAACAACTCATTTGGCAATGGCTTGAATGTATTTGACATTCATTGATATAAAAAATTTACAACAGATACTTTAAAAGGACAATTCTGGCACAAAATGGACCTAGGGTACAGAGTCAACCGTTCTCTGGGATGTTTTCTTGCTAATCGAATGCGACCAGTTTTAACGCAAACCACTAATTAGCTTGTAATGCTAGTAGTCGGGGCACTGGTAAGATAAAAAGAAATCATTATTTCTATACCACTAACAAGGCTCAACATAGCACCACACTTCCATGGTAGCATAATGAGGGTTCCTACATGTAAACCAAAGCAGAACTTTGTGAGTCTACAGACAGTTTATTAAAAAGTAGTGCTGTCAGTTAAATGCATTAACGGCGTTAACGGCGTTAATGCATTTTAACAGCATCATTTTTTTAACGTTCTTTTTGGCCTAGCACACTTTGTAGTTTTATTCACATGCTGTTGCAACAACGTTAGAAAAACTACAACACCACACCAGATCTAGCTAGACCAGAAACAAAACAACAGGCTACTCTTTGGCGAGCACGAGACGCCGCAATGGACGCCAATAAGATTCTGGATGGAATGTTTGATTTTTAAAAGTTGCCAAATGTTCCATTGACAAGACCAAAGTGATCTGGTCGTTGTGAACTGAGCGATCATTGCAGCACGTCAGGCAATTCCAGCGTGAAGCTACTGCAGACAGGGAAACGGGAACCAGTTAACCCTTGTGTTGTCTTCCTGTCGACCTGCAACTTTGTTTTTCCGGGTTGAAATTTCAACAATTTGTTGTTCTTTTCCTACACTTCGATGTTTTTGCCAATTATAATCCAGTTTTTGTCACTTTTTTTATGCTTTTTTAGTTATGTTTTAGTCATTTTTTTAACAATTTCTTTATTGCTTTTCTCAATGTTTTTAATGTTTTTTATCACTTTTTCCAATTTTTCGGTCACTTTTTCAGCATTTAAAAAAATAATGTTTTTGTTGAATTTTTGCCTGCATTTTTGTAGTTTTTTTCAATGATTTTTTTCAACATTTGTCACTTTTTTCAATGTTCTTTTGTCATAGTTCTGATAAAAAGAGTTTTTGTAGACGGGTCAAATTTGACCCAAGGACAACAGCATAAGTTAAGTGTTAAGCAAGCTAAAGATCCGGCAGGGACTCAATGTCAAGTCAGACCTTAAAAGGTGTAGTGATGGTGATCAGGACCAGGTGTGTAGATTGCTGATGAGGAACAGTTGAGAGCAGTTTCAGCTGATCCTGGATTTCCCGCCTTGCACCCGTTGCCCGGCAACTGGAACAGTGTTTCGTCCATGAACGTAACACTAAGACAAACCAGACAGACAGGGAAAACATGCTCAAGGGGATGAGTTTGTGACAGAAATGTATAGTTCTGTTTTTGGTTTTCACAGGTTCTAATATCGTATCTTCCTGTTTCCTGCTGTCTCTTTCAGATCAGTAAGCAGCACTTGCAGACGGTCAAGGAGCGTTTCCAGGCGTTCCTCAGCGGAGACACGCAGATCGTGGCTGATGAAGCCTTCATCAATGCTGTCCAGAGCTACTATGAGGTCAGTCTATGATCGGTTATACTCAGTGGTGGAATGTAACTAAGTACATTTACTCAAGTACTGTCCTTAAGTCCATATGTTGAGGTACTTGTACTTTACTTGAGTCTTTTCTTTTCATGCCACTTTCTACTTCTACTCCGCTACATCTCAGAGAGAAATATTCAACTTTTTACTCCACTACATTCATCTGACAGCTTTAGTTACTTTACGCCTTAAGACTTCTGCACACAAAACACATGTAGTTTATAAAATCTGATGGTAATTAAAGTAAACTAGACCTACAGGACCAGCTGTTTGGATCCTTTACACTTTCTATAATGGGAGGATTTTACTGCACTTTTACTTTTAACCCTTTAACCTTCCTTCTTGTGTCTAATATGACCTGCTTTCAAAGTTTCTATAGCAGAAATTTGGATTTCTTTCAACCAAAGTGTCCAAAAATAACAGAGTTGGTCCCACACCTTACACAAGTAAAATGAAGGATTGGTTTCTTTTTTTATATAGCATTTGAAAAAAAAAAACAGTTTAAATGGTTTCAAAACAGTATCCTGACTAAACTTTGACAAAACTCTTCTTTTGATCTTAATTATTAGTCAAAAATAATTCACAATTTCTGATTTTGGTATAAAATCATAAACAATGGTCATTGACAATTAAGTCGAAAAATAACTTACTAGTGGTATTAAGTGGTTTATATACTGGTCGTAGTGGGAAGAAAAGCGTTTAAAACATCCTGAGACGCCTTGAGACTCAACGTCATTGAAAAGAAAGAAAATTCCACCGGATGTTCCTCTTTTCGGCCGGATGTCTGTCACCTTCCTCTTTCTTTGTGTTGCCGTTCTAACCTCCGGTGGATTTCTGAGGACTATGGTTAATGCTCCTCAGATCTCTGCAGGGTAAATCCAGACAGCTAGCTAGACTATCTGTCCAATCTGAGTTTTCTGTTGCACGACTAAAACAACCTTTGAACGTACACATGTTCCACCAAAACAAGTTCCTTCCTGAGGCTATTTTGCAGCGGCACCGTTGCTCCGTCCAGCGCTAAGCGCCACCTAAGATGATTGAGATTGTTTTAAAGAAATGCCAATAAACCAGAGCACAAATTTCTCCCATCCCAAAATGCACTGCACAGCGCTGTGGAGGAAGGTCTTGCGATGCGAGACTAGGAAATTAACGATCAGCCGCTAATTTGCCTGCAGCAGCTCCTCATTCAAAGTTATTAGAAAATATAACATAATAACTGCATGCTGCCTTCGTCTGTAGTATTCAGTATGCGATTCTGAAAACAGCCACTTTCTCTGTAGAATCAAATTAACTTAAGATAAAAATGGTTATTTCTAAATCATTATTTCTAAATAGGGAATTTCTGCAACCATTACTTCTTCTCAGATGTGTAAACTACTTTCCGCAAGCTGTTAAGTTCCCCTTACAAGCCTCTTGTTGCTAAAAATTAATCTGCCCAAGCAGGAAAGCTAATAATTGGGGCGAAATGTATCCAAAGCTCAGCGAAGATAACTTGTCTTGGCTCTGATAAATGATGCAGAGCGTGCACTGAGCTCTTCAGGGCAGTCTTAATAATATGCTCCCTAACGACCAGCATTCAGTGACTGGATCCACCAAGAATAGAAGAGGGAAATAAAATGTGAGGAACAATGAGCCAGCGTCTTCTCTGCATCTCACATTTTTTAACAGTATTGCAAATTTAATTTACAACAAGACATTTGACATAGAACATCCGGAGGGACCAAGTCAAATACACTTCAGTTCTTGGATGGCCCACATTGTAAAAAGCCAATAAGAGGTCTCGCAGTAAACATAACTTTTGAAGTCATTATCCAAGTGTATATATTGATTTTAACATATTCCCAATAGATAGTACAAAAACCACACGGTCCTCCGCTGCAAACAGAATAGGTGAGTTGGTTGGACTACTTCATAACTTCTGACATACTGCTCAGTTTTTTACATTTTCATCCAGTTTAACTTACTGTAATGGTATTAAATGACTTTAAGTTTGGGTTTTAATTAAAGTAATTTAAATATAAAGTGTTTTAATAAGTGCATCTCCAGTATCTTGATGCATTGCCAATAATCCAACACATTAAAGATGCATATTCATTTTATGTCCTCGAGGAGATAACATCCCATATGTTGGTGATAAACTTGACAAACAATGGTGAATAATGGTGTTTTCACCTTGCCTTTCAGGGCTTCTTTAGAATGATCATAACTGCTTACAAATAGTCATATTGGCGGTGACAGGCTGCTATTAAACAAACGCCTATCTCACTGTGAAACATGTTAAAACAGAATGTCTACACAGTAGAATACACTGCATTAGTACTAGCCAATCACAGCACAGTACACCAGGACTAGGCAGAACACAGATTGGGGAAAGGAATAATACTGTTGTGACACACCTAATGTAATAAAGAGATAGAATCAATCCTGATATTGAATTATTGGTCACAAATTATTGGTCACATTTCCAAATAAGGGCGTAGGGCCTTTACTTCTATCCATCTATCCATCTATCTATCCATCCATCCATCCATCCATCCATCACAGCGCTGCGGAGGAAGGTCTGGCAATGCAAGACGACCATAACACTTTTCTAGTCTTAGCCACCACTCAAAGCAATATACACTACAGGCACCTATACACCCCTTTCACACACACTGGTGGCCGAGTCCACCATACATGGTGCCACCTGCTCTGTAACTTAAAGCCATTGTTTTTGTCAACATATCTACTTTGAAATACACTAAGACATGCATATCACAACAATTTCTTTATAATATCAAACCTTCAGGCAGGATTTACTATAGTACTGTTGTATTGGACTGCATTAAGATACCTAACAAACAGCACCTGAGTGTATAATTCAGTGTATACACATTCACGTACAATACATACTGTACACATACAGACATGTGCATACCAGTTTATATACATCTACAGTCTGTTTGTGTTAGGCTGTTTTAATCTGGATTTTAAAAAAGGACCAGGGAAGGGGGCTGCAGATTAGCTTCAGCTAGATGCTCTCCATACATATATACATAAATAAACATGCATATCCCATTTCTACATATAACACAATGGGAATTGTTACACTGTTACAGCTCTTTAAAATTCAACCAAAGTGACAAATGTTTCTTACAGATATGCTCAACAAGCCTGGTGTGAATGCACTCACATGCCCAGACTTTTTCATCCAAGTTCTATGATGATGTACTCAGCACAGTTCACTAATTTGTCATAATGACATTATTGAATAATCACTGTGTTTTCTAAAAGCTGATCTAGAGACAAGGGTTGCAAAGGAGGACAATTGAAGATTTGAGGGGGCTGTTGGGTGCTTGTACAATAAACAAGGCAGTGTATCTGTTGGCTTGGCGACGCTGACACATTGACTGGCACTTCTATATCAGTTAATGTGGCAGCACAAGCAGGCCAAATGAGAAATGTGTGATATTTAACAGATGAAGCTAGTGGCGCAGGTTATCCAATTCAATTAAAACCCAAAGCTCCATGCTCGACTCTAGCTTCAGGCTAAAACTGACGCGGGCAGACAGAAAAAGGGAAGGAGACAGACAGAAATAGAAAGATAGAGATAACAGAGGCATAGGGTTACAAAGAGCAAGGCCGTGACGAAAAATGTTTGCATGTTATGGGAAGAAGTCTTCTTTGTATCTGTGGTGGTAGAAAATCACCATAAGAAAACAAGAACAGAAGTATAAGATGGCTCTTAGGAGGGTACGGTGTTCTAGTTTAAAATACCAAACAAATTCTCTAGTGATGCCATGCAGACAGTTTGGTTTTATTGCACCAGGTTTTATGAACTCTGTCTCTGGGAGTTCTAAATACAAAGGAGGTGTCTGGAATTTCATTTGTGCTTTTTACAGCATTGATAAATGACATAATAAAACATGGTCAACAGTAGTGGAAGGGAATCACCAGAGGCCTCACGATACCATATCATCACCATACTCATTTTAAACATATTGCAATATTCTGTGATCTATTCCAGTTCATGACCTTTTTTCCAACTTTGCCAATTTTTACCAATTTCAAATTATGTCCCCAAAAGCAAACTTTGTCAACATCTGTTTATCTAAAAAGAAACATTTCTCTGTTTGTTTATCTCACTTTCATTTTATTGCTGCAAAATGGGATTGTCAAGCAGACAAACTGACCAACACATACATTATATAATAATAATCAATCGATACTTGTGGTCTGTATATCAATACAGTATCGCAATACTATGCTGTATCACGATACTTTGCTGTGTCACGATACTATTCTGTATCGATACTGACCTGCAGTATGTCTTTCCAAAGTCTGTTCTGTCCACTATGAAAAAATTGTGGCATTTTTAGTCCAAAATGCTCAGTACATATAGTACAAATAATATATAACATACACTTCGAAGTGTATTTACAAGCAATGCAACACTGCTGTAAGGTGTGTCAGTATTACTAAGATCCAAGAGCCACATTTTTTTCAAAGCTTGTTATTTTCAGCGTGTAGCTCGCTAGCTCGACGCTTCTTGTTTCCCGAAGCAAAGGGATGTTAAGAACAACAATACACACACAGAAAACATGACATCCAGCGGGTGGATGCCCGTTGATCCAGACTACCGAGTTATAAACTTCACAAATTACAAACAAATTTCATGTAAAGTGTGAAACGGGAACACATTAAGTCTGTTGTATTGCACTTAAAAGTAGGGGGTAGAAGGCAAGCAGGGTAGAAAGAGTAGGAATATCAGTGGTGATAGCAGAGTGAGTTATTCTCTAGGTACATGATAGTAACTCTTGCCAGTTAGAGAGGTAGCTTTAGCAGCATCCTCTCAAGATCCACCCACAGATTGGAGCCAGAATTGCTGAGTTTATTATAATAATAATAATGATAATCTATACTTATTAATCCCACAAGGGGAAATTACAATTTACACTTGTTATTACACACATTACAACCAGGCCTGAATTACACACACATGCTCAGTACCTATACATGCACTGATGGAGAGATGTCAGAGTGAGGGGGCTGCCCTAGGAAAGGCGCCCCGAGCAGTTTGGGGGTTCGGTGCCTTGCTCAAGAGCACCTTGGTGAACTGGCACCTCTCCAGCTACCAGTCCACCACCATACTTTGGTCCAAATGAGGACTTGAAGCCGCGACCCTATGGTTCCCAACCCAACTCACTACGAACTGAGCTACTGCCTAACCCAATTTCAATTCAATTTTATTCATAGTATCAAATCATAACAAGAGTTATCTTAAAACACTTTACAGATAGAGTAGGTCTAGACCACACTCTGTAAAAAGACCCAACAAGTTCCCAGGAGCAAGCATTTGGTGCAACAGTAGTGAGGAAAAACGCCCTATTAGGGAGAATTCTTGGCTCCTGAATCCTGGCTCTTTGCTGGTGGTCTCTGTTGCTGCCAGTTTGGACACAGAGACACTGATACACATATACAGATATAGAGAAATATGATTCATAATAATTATAGCAGTTGGAATGATGAATAGTGGTAATTGTAGTAACATAAAGATAGTGGAGCAATGAATACAGGATCCAAAATCTTTTGGATTAAAAAAAACAAATGATGAATCTGTCATTCACAAACTGATTGCAGATCTTCCTGAAAAGTGACCGTGTGTCCCGGATGGTGCAGAGTGGCGGCTGCTCGGCCAGCGACTCCCGGGAGGTTTTTAAGAAGCACATAGAGAAGCGGGTGCGCAGCCTGCCAGAGATCGACGGCCTCAGCAAAGAGACAGTGCTGAGCTCCTGGATTGCCAAGTTCGACACCATCTACCGCGGTGAAGAGGACCCCAGGAAGCACCAGCAGAGAATGACTGCCAGCGCCGCCTCCGAACTCATCCTCAGCAAGGACCAGCTGTACGAGATGTTCCAGCAGATCCTGGGCATCAAGAAGTTTGAGCACCAGCTCCTCTATAATGCCTGCCAGGTCAGTCCTCAACACATTTGCATTTCGAAATATGTGTGTGATATGTCTGTCCATCCGTCCCCTTCACTTGTTTATTTTTGAGACATTATGCACAATATGATTTGAGTCAAATCTCAATGTTAAGGACCAAGTGAAAACAACTGTTTTACCATGTTTCTTCTCCAACATTATGTTGGTAATCAGCTTGAATTGTCATTTCATAATTCAGACTGACATTTTTTTCATAATAGCCATTTTGTTTTGTGGGAGGAGTTGTTAGTTTGTTCTAACCAAGCAGTAGTGCTGTCATGTTCAGTTATTGTACAAGCTGTGGATGTGGGTAGTTTATTTGAAAAAAAAACACATATATTCATCCTCTGTTGGAGCACCTGTCTCTTTAAAGCCCCCTAAACTGGCCAAACGGTGAAATTGCAACTCCTGGCCCAAAAAGAAAAAAAAAGATGTCTGTAAATCAATGGACACATTTTTTGAGCATCACAACCCCGCCAAATGACTTATTACCTATTATTATTATTATTATTATTATTATTATTATTATTATTAATGACCGTATTTGATTAATTTGGTCCAATAACATTTGGGAAGTCTAGATTAAATCCCGATTAAATAATTGAATCCCGATTCGAGTTAGCGGAGCGCTTAGCTGGCTCGGCTTTTTGGGCTTCATGCGCCGCTGAGCAACTCTTATAGGAATGAACTGGGCTCTTTATCCAGGTCTTATTATACATTCATGGTTTTGCTTCATGTTGCTTCCATCTTTGCTTTTGACAAAGACCTGTTTTCATTCTCACTAAGGAATATGAACCATAGAATGCAACGATGCAAATAGTAATTTTGATGAGGTAAAAGAAGGCAACTTCATTTTTAAATGTCCAATTTATTTTGTCCAATTTCTTCATGTGCAAAATAAAATTGAATCCAACATGAGTTTGTGGCAAACTGGATGCGTTAGAGCAATCTGAGCACGGGGGCAATAAGACAGAGCTCTAAACATAGATAATCTACTATTTAAATGCATCAACGGAAAATATGCTGCTGGATGGAAAATGAGTTATTAATATATGCAGAGTAGAATGATAACAACAGGGCAGCGAGCTGTAAAAGCAGAATGATGTGGTAAAAAGGTGTTCAGCTGTCGGCAGCTGGAGGCTTTAGGGTTAGACTATAGGTACTCAGCCAGTCTTTTGTCAGAGCTCAGTCCACCACGGGAGAGACTTTGGGGGGTGAACCCTGCCCGCTGTCCTGGCTCCTTTATCCTTTTATCTTGTCTTTTCCCTTCACGGTTTCAACATTCCTGGCTGAAGGAGGCTGTCTTAGAGACACAGTAAAGTCCACTTCAAGCCGACTAAATCAAAAGCCATCTCTAACCCTGTTTTTTCCGCTGTGTGCACAGACTAAGCTTGTAAAACAGAGCTTTTTAAAAGAGTGGACGCATTTTTAAAATGCCAGAGACAACAGCGATAAAAAGATTTAGCTGCTTTTTGTTTTAGTGTGGACTAAAAATGCAAAAAACTGTAAAAGGATCATGCTTTTTGATGTGCATAATTTTTAATGTTGGTTAGTTTTTGTTTAATGATTGGTTTGATTAATGAAATGCCCAGTGCCTAGAGTGTCATCTTTTAAATAGATTTTTGACAAAATCCAAAGATGTTTACAGTACATTATGAAATGAGGCAGACAGTCTGGGAGCAGCTAATGGTTGGGATGGTTCATCCATTATCAAAATGGTCAGACACATAACAGCTAGACATATCTAGATCATCTCTAGAATACAGGGACCTGTGATGGGGTAGCAGGTCCATGATGAAATTAATCTTTCTAGTCAATTCAATTACATTTAATCAACAAGATCAACACATTGTATGTTAAAATACTGTTAACCATATTAGAGCATACTGTAAGGACTGTGTGTATATATATATATATATATATATATACAAAAAATGGATACCATTTAAGCTTAATGTGACACAACAAACTGTGAAACGTTTGTAGGCATAAGCTTGTGGGAGGAAGAAAAACACCAGATATCTGGCAAGAAGATCCCAGGCTTAAATAAATGCCTTCCTTTTAGGACTACAACGTGTTACACTCTAAATCCTGGAATGCCAGCTTCTCTTTTACTGTTTGCTGTTGTGATCTATACACTTGATTTGGTTCCAATTTTTTTTAAATTTAGATACACACCAAATTCATCACATAATTCAATGTGTTACAAAATAAAGGGGAGTGGTTTCCCTATAGTGGCATGGACATGTATTATATGAATGATAATACCAAACATTAGCTGCTGAACAGCAGCGTTACATTTCTTCTTTCTTTTTCAAAAGGTGAGTCAGTGGAAAGTTATTCAAGCTTACACTCCCTGGTGCACCTGTACAATCTGATGCAATCCCGTACAACAGCTCTGCCACGTAGAGCATATAATGCTCAGGATTTGTTCAAACTTTCAGGGAGGTGTTCATTTAATTTCATCAGTAATGCATTTAACTTGTTTTCATGTGCATTCATGAACAGTGTTGGGGTAGTTGATCAAAAAATAATAGATTACACATTAGTTACACACTAGTTACTTTAAAAAAGTAATGCCTTACATTACTGAAAGTAACTAGTTACATTACTTTTGGATTACACTGTAACATCACCTGATATGCGCCATAACTTAATTGCCAAATAAGAATATTAAGTTAAACCTCATGTCTGCCCAGATTAACCCTACCCCTTATTATAATGAGGACATACATAATATCTCTCTGTTATGTTCTTTAATACCACAGAGCTGACAAAGTTGTGAACATCAGCACAACATGTGTCAAGAAGTACTGGCGGCCGTTCGCTCTTCATTATCTGCATTTGGCCCAGTATGTTTCAGAAAGACAGTGATTCCACTGTCCAAACAGGCAACACTTCCTCCACTACGTATGCTGCCACAAGCCCACTTATGTCTGCTTGGTTTATGTTAAATATAGTCTTGGCAACGTGCTCTTCTCATCCGCCTCGGCGTCACTAAGGGTCCGGGGACTTTAGCAACTAGCTTAGATTGGATGTTGTGTTCGTGGCAGTGCAGGGGTGTTTGTGGCCTGAGCACGATATACACTTTACAATCAAATTTTTGTCCTTTCGTGGAACTAATTTGAAGTAATAGGGATAAGTCCACCCCTCAAAAGACGTCTTAAAGGTCCCATGGCATGAAAATGTCACTTGATGAGGCTTTTTAACATTATTATACGTCCCCCAGCCTGCCTATGGTCCCCCAGTAGCTAGAAATGGTGATAGGTGTAAACCTATCAAGACAAGGTGCCTGGAACACCTCCCTAGGGAGGCACCCAGGAGGCATCCTTAACAGATGCCCGAACAACCTCAACTGGCTCCTTTCGACGCCAAGGAGCAGCGGCTCTACTCCAAGCTCCTATCGGATGACTGAGCTTCTCACCCTATCTCTAAGGGAGACGCCAGCTACCCTCCTGACGAAACCCGTTTAGGCCGCTTGTACCCTGGATCTCATTCTTTCGGTCATGACCCAGCCTTCATGACCATAGGTGAGGGTAGGAACGAAAATTGCCCGGTAGATCGAGAGCTTTGCCTTCTGGCTCAGCTCCCTTTTCGTCACAACGGTGCGATAAACGGAATGTAATACCGCACCAGCTGCTCCGATTCTCCGACCAATCTCACGCTCCATGGTCCCCTCACTCGCGAACAAGACCCCAAGGTACTTAAACTTCTTCACTTGGGATAAGGACTCACTCCCTACCTGAAGAAAGCACTCCATCGGTTTCCTGCTGAGAACCATGGCCTCAGATTTAGAGGTGCTGATCCTCATCCCAACCGCTTCACACTCGGCTGCAAACCAATCCAGTGAGTGCTGAAAGTCACAGACCGATGACGCCATCAGGACCACATCATCTGCAGAAAGCAACAATGAGATCCCGAGCCCACCAAACCTCAACCCTTCCCCGCCCAGACTACGCCTTGATATCCTGTCCATAAGGATTGGTGACAAAGCGTAGCCCTGGCGGAGGCCAACCCTCACCTGGAACGAGTCCGACTTACTGCCGACAACCACTCTAGTTAAGATCAGGGAGGCCGTTCCTCCCAATCACGCCTCTCCAAGTATCTCCATCATCACCCACGTGTGCGTTGAAGTCCCCCAGAAGAACTATGGAGTCCCCTACTGGAGCACCATACACGACTCCATTCAAGGTCTCCAAGAAGGCCGAATACTCCAAACTCCTGTATGGTGCATATGCACAGACAACAGTCAGAGTTTCCCCCCCCAATCACCCGCAGGCGTGGGGAGGCGACCCTCTCATCCACCGGGGTAAACTCCAACACAGCGGCGCTCAGCCGGGGGCTTGTGAGCATCCCCACACTCGCCCGGCGCCTCACACCCTGGGCAACTCCGGAGTAGGACAGAGTCCAACCCCTATCCAGGAGTGTGGTTCCAGAAACGAGACTGTGCGTAGAGGTAAGCCCCACCAGATCTAACTGGTAGCGTTCCACCTCCTGCACAAGTTCCGGCTCCTTCCCCTAGAAAGAGAGGTGACGTTCCACGTCCCCAGAGCCAGCCTCTGCCGCCCGGGTCTGGTCCGTCGAATCCCCTGACCTTCGCTGCCACCCATGTGACAGCGCACCCGACCCCGGCGGTTCCACCCACCGGTGGTGGGCCCATGGGATGGAGAGAGAGGAGCCACGTAGCTTCTTCGGGCTGTGCCCGGCCTGGCTCCAGACGGGGGCCCCGGGCTTCCTCCGGTCAGGGTCCCTCGATCTCTTCCTCGATTTATCATAGGATTTTCGAACCATTCTTTGTCTGGCCCCTCCTCTGAGACCACTTTGCTATGGGAGACCCTACCAGGAGCACAAAACTCCAGACAACACAGCCCTCAGGTTCATAGGGACACACAAACCTCTCCACCACGATAAGGTGATGGTTCCCGGAGAGGTTTGAAGAACGTGTAACGCAATCGTTATTTGATAAGTAACTCTAATGTGATTCTGAGCTATCAACAGTAATGCATCACAGACAAATCTGATTACAGTCACCCTCAACCCTGTTTATTAATGAGGTGGTAGATAACGATAATAAGTGATCATTTGGTATTCCTTATTACAACGCAAAAGAAGTCTTCCATTAATTAGCGCCTGGCTGGAAATACGAGCCACAGGAGCCTTTTCCATCCTCCTATCTGAACCAGAGTTGTTAACGTTGCGAAACGGTCCCAGTTTGGTTATGTTTAGGCACACAAAGGACTTAGTTACGTTGGTGGTTTGGGTTAAAATTAGATGTTCCAGTTACACACGTAACGCAAAATAATAACCCCCCCCTCCTATCGCTCCAGACTTTGACATACTCTTCCTACCCATCCCTCTACTCCTACCCTCAGGGTTTTAGTGTTTTTTATAGTATTTTTAAGTATTTATTCGGATATAATTATTATTATAATGTTGTGTCTGAATGTGCCTTTACTTTTATTTTAAAATGGGACACGAACCTTGGTCTCCTGGGTGAAAGTCCTGTGTTTGTTTGACCCATTAACCCCCCCTAACCTGCATCCTTATGCAGAGTTTGTTGTTCTAATATTTCTTTGCCTTACTTCCTGCTTTGCTCCCGTCATAATTGCTACGGCCATCAGACGGCACCACCGCTAAAGGTGTAATCATGAGTTGTAATTGCTGCTTGAACATACAACCTGTGTGGGTGTTTTTTTTGGGAGGGGGAGGACAGTCTCACTGTACTATAATGACTACAATGTCTTTCTAATCTTCTTCACCCTTCATGTTTGTAAATGGGATAGGGGAAATGTTCACATCTCAATATAATGCAACACCACTGCACACTGCCACCTTAATAATAAACTTATAGTTAAATGAATACCTCGCTCACAGTGTCAATCAAAACACACATTACATTATTATCTTTGGAATGGTAGAAGTTTTGGCTGAGCTGTCGTATTGGATTGCACAGGACTTTCCAAGCAAAGTGGCCAGTAAGTGTATCTTGTTAGTCTTACCAAGACATTATGGAGCAGAATCTTCTACACATCTCCCGCCAACAAAAAGTCTACACACAGTCTACACCTTGGCTAAGAAGATGATGGTTATAAAAAACAAATTGCACTTATATATATGTTGCACTTACGTGTGGCATATTGTAGTTTGGCTTATATTGTACTATATACTATATACTATAATGTGCTTCTATGTGATTCTTGCTGTTCTGAGTTTGTACCTTCATGGTTGAAAACATTTATTGGAAGTCGCTTTGGATAAAAGCATCAGCTAAATGTAATGTAATGTAATTTAATGTAGCAAATGTGATCAACTCATCAGGAGTGAAACCTAAAAGTGCTTCCTAGACGTTAGTGAGTGAGTCTGTTCAGAGAAGGCGCAACTCCCAAATAAGAGTTGGCCTTCTAATACACCAGCAGCCATGAAGAGAGGGTGTTATCATGTTACGTGATTTGTGGGCTGTTAGGTTTGTTACAGGGGGATGCTAAGGTTGAGGATCTGAAACAGCTTTCCCATGACTTCTGCCCAAAATTGCCCAACTGGTGTGCATACAAATAGTTGTCTATTGCAGTAGGACAGTGTGTGCAGGTGTTGCAGTCTGTGAAGCCCATGTGGGACATTTTGTCATTGGTGATAAGTACTCTGTTAAGGCCGTTGTACTGAATAAGCTGACTTTTTGAGTTGTGTGACATGGAAAATGTGTTGCTGCATATGGATTGCCAATTGAGTTTGTAAATCTGTCATACTAACTTTTCGGGTTGAAAGGAGTTTTAGTAGTAAGGAAAAGTAAGATTGTGAAGGTTGATGGATATCTTTTGCGTTTTTATTTTATTTTATTAGGGCTGGGACTATGTGCTTTTGAACCAATTTGATTCTTTAACAATACATGGGAGCCAATTTGATAGTGTTGCAATTTTCATTTCGTTCTTTAACAAAAGCAACAGTTGAATGATAAGCTTCTAGAAACCTATCATGTGACATTTCTGAAAATGGATTGTTGAAAATGTCAGGCTGACATTTATTTGATTTGTCTAGAACAATGTTTCCCAAACTTAGGGTCGGGACCCAAAATGGGTCGCAGACCCGTTTTATTGGGTCGCCAATTGGCAAAGTAAAATGAGAATCTGGCTTTTCGACTCAAGCGTACCTAAATAACTAATACAGAAACAGATTAAATGCTCTTAATGACCTCAGAATGGCACTTTCAAAAACTGAACCTAGAGTAGATCAGCTGGTTGATATCTTCAACCAGACACATACATCTCATTAAATTCAAGTCAGCATTATTAAAAACATGTTGGTGTCGGTACTGAGGGACGATGGGAGGGGACAGAGACACAGAAAGGACAATAGAGACCTTTTCTGTTTTTGATTACTTTTATAATGGAATAAATATACTTCACATACATTTAAATTCATGGTTTGTTCCGTCTTTTGTCCACAGTTTAAAAATGTAGATGTTACAATGATTCATGGTGTATTTTTGTAAATTTGGGTCCCGGGGAGACACCAAATTTCTCTTTTGGGTCTTGAGCTGAAAAAGATTGGGAACCACTGGTCTAGAAGAACATAAGATGGATTTTCTGCAAAATGTTTGGCTGGAAATGGATTTGATGTAGTCGCCGTCGGTGATACTGTAGAAACATAATATATTTAGGTCAGTCATTGGTAAAAATAAATAACGAAAAATTTTGATTTTAGGATAAAGAATTGATTCTTAAAAAATTGTTGCAAAAAAATCACTATATATATGTATGTATGTATGTATGTATATATATGTGTATATATATATGTATGTATATATGTATATATATATATGTGTATATATATATGTATATATATACACTCACCGGCCACTTTATTAGGTACCCCATGCTAGTAACAGGTTGGACCCCTTTGCCTTCAGAACTGCCTCAATTCTTCGTGGCATAGATTCAACAAGGTGCTGGAAGCATTCCTCAGGAGTTTGGTCCATATTGACATGATGGCATCACACAGTTGCCGCAGATTTGTCGGCTGCACATCCATGATGCGAATCTCCCGTTCCACCACATCCCAAAGATGCTCTATTGGATTGAGATCTGGTGACTGTGGAGGCCATTTGAGTACAGCAAACTCATTGTCATGTTCAAGAAACCAGTCTGTGATGATTCCAGCTTTATGACATGGCGCATTATCCTGCTGAAAGTAGCCATCAGAAGTTGGGTACATTATGGTCATAAAGGGATGGACATGGTCAGCAACAATACTCAGGTAGGCTGTGGCGTTGCAACGATGCTCAATTGGTACCAAGGGGCCCAAAGAGTGCCAAGAAAATATTCCCCACACCATGACACCACCACCACCACCAGCCTGAACCGTTGATACAAGGCAGGATGGATCCATGCTTTCATGTTGTAGACGCCAAATTCTGACCCTACCATCCGACTGTCGCAGCAGAAATCGAGACTCATCAGACCAGGCAACATTTTCCAATCTTCTATTGTCCAATTTCGATGAGCTTGTGCAAATTGTAGTCTCAGTTTCCTGTTCTTAGCTGAAAGGAGTGGCACCCGATGTGGTCTTCTGCTGCTGTAGCCCATCTGCCTCAAAGTTCGACGTACTGTGCGTTCAGAGATGCTCTTCTGCCCACCTTGGTTGTAACGGGTGGTTATTTGAGTCACTGTTGCCCTTCTATCAGCTCGAACCAGTCTGGCCATTCTCCTCTGACCTCTGGCATCAACAAGGCATTTCCGCCCACAGAACTGCCGCTCACTGGATGTTTTTCTTTTTGGACCATTCTCTGTAAACCCTAGAGATGGTTGTGCGTGAAAATCCCAGTAGATTAGCAGTTTCTGAAATACTCAGACCAGCCCTTCTGGCACCAACAATCATGCCACGTTCAAAGTCACTCAAATCACCTTTCTTCCCCATACTGATGCTCGGTTTGAACTGCAGGAGATTCTCTTGACCATGTCTACATGCCTAAATGCACTGAGTTGCCGCCATGTGATTGGCTGCTTAGAAATTAAGTGTTAACGAGCAGTTGGACAGGTGTACCTAATAAAGTGGCCGGTGAGTGTATATATATATGTATATATATATATATATATATATATATATATATATATATATATATATATATATATATATATATATATATATATATATATATATATATATATATGTATGTGTGTATATATATATATATATATATATATATGTATATATGTATGTATATATGTATGTATATATATATATATATGTATGTATATATGTATATATGTATATATGTATGTATGTATATATATGTATGTATATATATGTATATATATGTATGTATATATATGTATATATATGTATGTATATATATGTATGTATATATATGTATGTATATATATATATATATGTATGTATATATGTATATATATATATGTATGTATATATATATATATATATATATATATATATATATATATATATGTATGTATATATGTATATATATATATGTATGTGTGTATATATATATATATATATATATATATATGTATATATGTATGTATATATGTATGTATATATATATATATATGTATGTATATATGTATGTATATATGTATGTATATATATATATATATATATATATGTATGTATATGTATATATGTATGTATATATATATATATATATATATATATATATGTATATATATATATATATATATATGTATGTATATATGTATATATATATATGTATGTATATATGTATATATATATATGTATGTATATATGTATATATATATATGTATGTATATATGTATGTATATATGTATATATATGTATGTATATATATATATATATGTATGTATATATGTATATATATATATGTATGTATATATGTATATATATATATATATATATATATATATATGTATGTATATATGTATATATATATATATATATATATATATGTACATATGTATGTGTGTGTATATATATATATATATATATATATATATCTCTGCCTGCTTCTATGGTAATTTAACATAGGGGTGTGTATACTAATCCCCCCTGTATTTTAAGGAAGAACATTTATTTATTAACAATACATTCTTCATTAACAAAGAAAATTGGTGTCCTTAAAGGTTGGATTTTTCCTTATTTTTTTAATTAAGGCATTAAGATCAATTTTCCAAAGATGATATTGAAAACGATTTTTTTTTCTTATGTAATCCAAAATAAGGAAAAATCTATGATGATATGTAGTCTCAATCATATTGCCCAGCCTTTATTTTAGGTAAGATAAAATTGCATCTTCACAGAAGCTTTTAGAGCATCCACAAAGTGTTATTTTCTGGCCGGTCTGTCCTAATATATCCTAGCTCTTTCCATGCCAGACTGAGGTACAAATGGAAGCATTTTTCTGTTTTATTCTCTTGTCATGGACAATTGCCATTTCTGGAGTAACCATTCTGAATTAATGAGCTGTAAACCGAGAAATCGTTGCTGTCTTTTGCACTGAATGGAGACATGGGGGAAGGGATACTAGGAGGTCTTGTTGGCGATGGTGAGGCTGCTACTCTGCATTTGTAATGCTGCTCTGCAATCCAAATCAGTTATAATTTTAATGTACCGAATGCTATTTTCATTTCTAATTCCTGACACGTATGGCTGCGTGAAAGGTTTTCTCTTGATATCCCCAACAGCTGTGCAGCGTTCTTATTAGCCTAACATGAGCCGGATCTTTGGATTAATGAAAGGAGGCAGGCTATTATTAGACACAGGCTTTTATTATTAAGTATATTTTAACCAGTCATTGTTGTTGCTGCTATTTAAGCGGCGTCTTTGCATATGCACGTTTGTCACTTTTACACACACTGCATAATCAAAACCTCTTTAGAATAATGTAATCTGGAGTTGGAGCCCAACTAATGTGGCTAAAAGGCTTTTATCGTGAAACCTAACTGTTAATTTCAGTTGGTGTTTAATTTTCAATTTAACCAACAAAGGCTATGCCTCAGACATGGAATCATGGTAATCTGAAGGGTGGATCAGTCTTGCATTTCCAGACTTTATCTCCACAGCACTTTGTCAGCGCTGGAATATGACACACACACCACCTATCTATTCTGGGATTAGGGGAATAAAACACTCTGGTTTGTTTCTTTAAACCAATCCCAACCGTGCTGGCCGGTGCCAAGCTCCGACAGAAGAGATGGCGAGATGGGAAGGACAACCTGAGTGCATCTCTCACACTCTCTGGATTTCAGGCTGTATCCCAGCAATGTACATCCATTGAGCTAGACTAAGGGTGGAGTAACTGTAGTTTTGGTTTGTCAAATCTCCCTCAGGTCCCTGCAGAAAATCAGCATGAGAGAGGATAGAACAGAGAAAGGAAAAGAGGATTTGGGTGTGGAAGGAAGTGTGGAATGGAAAGAGAGCAGGATGAGAGAGTGGGACTGTTTAAACAGAGGTGGTGATTAGAAGGAGGCTGACAGGAAAGGAGAGCCCGGGCATTACAACAAACAAAGACATTTCCACTAAATGAGCCGTTTCCAATTATCAGTGCTGAGAGTAAATATTGGCTTCTTGGTGCAGGACTGCACTCTGTGGCTAATAACTACAATTGAAATGAACAGTACCAAAGCACAGTTAAATAACTAAACTCACACAACAAGCATATGGTTACTCTATTACAGAGTGTTCATTGGGAGTGGAGATGGCGACGAGGTTTGTGTCAGGGTGGAGATGAGGCTTGGACCCAAATGCAGAGAGCGCAGGCGAAGTATGTTGAGCTTGATAATTTATTAAACAAAAACAAAGTACAAAGTACAACAAAAAGTAATCCGGGCAGGAAACAAAATCACCAGGAACAGGAAACAAATAAATCGAAAGGCAACAGAAATGTAATGATCCCACACAAGACAGAGACAGCACGGAGACTAAATACACAGGGTCGACAAGGACTAACCAGGACCAGGTAACACACATCAGGGCTGGGCAGAGCAATCAAAAAAGGCGGGAAAACACAAGACGGGAAGTAAAACTGGACAAGACTAGGGAGAAAAGACGGACTTCAAAATAAAACAGGAAACACAAAACACAACCACTGTGACAGTTTGAGACATCCGTTCTTTCCCAGTATGGAAAGCCTTCTGAAAGCACTGACAGATGGCATGCTGAATTAAAAGATGATATGACACTAACTTCTGTGCAAATGTTTTTAACATGCATCTAACATATGCACATCATTTGAACAGGCTTAAAGTACAAACCCACAGCATATGAGGTAATCCTTTAATCCACATTGTGAGTTTGGAAATCCCCCCCCCCACTTACCGAGAAGTTGAAACATCCTCTGCCACACAAGCTTATGTCTTGACATTGGTACTAGCGAGCAGGCTAATGCTGTGTGTGTGTGTGTGTGTGTGTGTGTGTAACCTGGAGATGACCCTGGTTTGGAACTACTACTAGCAAACATGCAAATTATGGCAGCTGGAATGGGATTTATCTGTGGCTCTGATCGAATGCTTTTGAAGAAGAGCCAGTCAGAGCGCTCCCCCCTCCCAGCGGGTTTCAAAGCAACCTGATGCTGTGCTGATTAGGGGAACTAGTACAGTGCCTGTTGAAAATGTGCTTGTCTGGAACGGACCGATTGCTTGGCCTGCGGTATTGCTGGTTCTACAATTCTCCAAAACCAAATTGTACCCCAAAATGACTTACAGAAGGACCCCTAACCACTTAATATGCAACTCCACTGTACAGCCTAATTACAGTGTACTTCTACATCAGAGTGCTACTACTGTATATTTACCTGACAGAGAGAGATCGGGGAAGATAAAAGCACGGCATGGCTAGCAGCTAAATATGTTTTCTCCTGCCACAATACAAGGCAAAATTAAATAGAGAATTTTATATTTATATATGATTTTTATTTTTCTATTTTTTTATCATATCATAAGTATCCTGTTTACTTGAATTATTATATCAGATGCATTTACTCCTTGTTGTTTATATGTTGGCAACATAGATGGATTTTCTGAGAGAGAGAGAGAGAGAGAGAGAGAGACAATACAATAACAACGGCGGCGTTGTCTCGTCTCTCGTGCGATGTCCATGTAAGAAATTTTGCTTTTGCTCCGGGAAGGTGAATCAAAGTTTGGTTGTTAACGTTATATCCAGTAATAATGTAACACAAAACCTCCCCCCTTCATTGTGATTGTAGTAATCTATTGGTTGTAATAAATATATTGGCCAAGTTTTTTGTTTTTTGTGTGGGAAATGTTCGTTATAGGCGTAACGTTACAGGTACCCTGGTAATAGGCATATGATTCGCTGTTAGAAGTAATAAGTTAGAAGTGGTGAAAGTTCCCTCTTCCCCCAAACACACACACACACACACACACACACACACACACACACACACACACACCACAGTGAGCCAGAAACTGAACAGCTATATACAGCAGCTCAACTTAATAGTCATGCAAAGATATAGTCTATCATAGTGTGAAGCTACAATAAGTCTACATCTTAAAGGGTAATTTTGTATTTTTCCGACCTGGACACTATCTTCCTATGTTTTTCTTTGTAAGTGACTGATAGGGACAACAATCCTTAAATTTGGTCCAGTATTAAGCATGAACGCTGTAACCGGCAGCCACAGACTGCAATGTAACCCTATGGGGCAAATGTGCGTCATCAATTCGTGAGTGCTGTTTTTGCCACTGACAGACTCAGATTATTATTCTGTGTGTCTGACATTATGGATAGAATCCCTACAGAGATAAACCTTTTTAAAACCTCTTTAAGACCTTTCTGTTTAACCAAGAACAGCTCTGAGGTTGCTAGCGCTAAACCCACCAGACTCCATTATAAAAAAAATATAAATTTTAGAGTGTATAGAGCCAACATATTTTCACATGTAAATCGGTAAATTATGTTTTTATTTCAACCAAATGAGTTGTGATGGTTGGAAAAGTGAAAAGATGATCAAAAACGGCTTTTAATAGTTATACTGTTTTCTGTCTACTTTGAATGAAGTGTATTTAAGGGTGCTAAAATTACTGTTTATTTACATGGAGTCTGGTGAGTTTAGCAAACACAGTTGTTTGTATGTTTAAAAAAAAGATCTTACTCTTTAACATGACAGTCAACCTCCTTAGAAATCTGTTCCATAATGTTGTCAGACACAATAATAATCTAAGCCTGTCAGTGGCAAAAAAGCACTTCAGTGGAGGTAAATACAAGCTGCACAATTGTCCTTACATTGTGGCTTGTTCCACTGACTGCTGACTGCAGCAATCTTGCTGTACCATTGTCAAAGATTGTTGTTCCCATCAGTCACTTACACACAAAAACTTTTGAATTTTATATATTTTTTTGCATTATGGAGCCCTTTTATTACTCAGGGCCTAGGCTGTGTGTTAAAGCTGCACTAATGACAATTTCTATAATAATGGATCAGATGGTTGTGTGCAATGTGAAAGGTGTCGCTTGTATTGACAAACCCACAGACATTTATTATCTGACAGCTGTTTTTCTCAGCTATACAGAACTATTTAGCATATTTCAGCACAGTGTTTTCTTTTTATGGCACACAACGATCTTGGTGCAGGCTCATTGCACCAATCAACCTGGTTTTTCAGATATACCCACTGTGCTCTACCCAGCACTAAACAGCAGACAGACACAAGCAGCAAATAGCTGATGAACACAGTGGAGCATTTAGCAGCTAAATAAAAGCTGCTTTTTCTTAACCTAAATTGTATGTAATTTAGGTTAAGAAACATAATCTCATGAAAAAACAAAGTATTTAACCAAATTCAAAGAACTCTGTGTGCACAGTTATGTCAGAGGTCTCCCTGACGAAAAAATACTTTGTTTGCTATGTGATTTAGGTTATATAAATGATATAATCTTTGATTTCAACTCAATTTCAATTCAATTTTATTAATTGTGTCAAATCATAATAGAAGTTATCTCCAGGCACTTTCCAGGTAGAGTGTGGTCTAGACCCACTCTATCTCTCTCTCTCTCTCTCTCTATTGCTCTAATCTACCCAACTTTCCCCATAGGAGCAATTGCACTTTGTGCAGTGGCAGCGAGGAAAAACTATCTTTTCAGAAACCTTGAACAGAGCCTGGCTCTAGATGGGCTGACATCTGACTCGACCAGTTATGGTCGATAATATCTGACTATAATATGAATTATAGCAGTGGGTACAATGGGACGATATGATGAGCAGTAGCAATAATAACAGCAGTAATGGTGTTATGACTAATAATAGTAATAGGAGTAGCAGTGGGAATTGAGCAGGACCACAGGCGCAGTCACAATCCAGGTGCAACCACAATCCATGGAAAATGGATCCTTAATTTTAGTTGAGTTCTTCTGCGTTGATGATTCTAACACTCTTGAGTATTTTTTTTTTTTTTTAGGAAGTGAACCTGCTACTTTTGTGTGGCTGATTCTTTTCGTACTTACCAACAACTAATTAACAAGGGAGGGAATGTTGGACTTACATTCATTAGGTGCACCGAAACAATACGCCAAATGAAGGTAAGGAGCTCATTGATTGGGCTTTATTTGAGTGCCCTAAATCCTGATAGCAAATCAATCAGTTGTAATGTTTAATTTGTGACGTTTGGTGGTCAGTGGAAGCTCAGAAAGAAATAGTTCATGGGCATAGCTACACTGCTTGGACTTTGTCTGTCATGTCAAAACATTTGTTTAATTCATCTTAGAAATGACATTGATAGAAACAATACAAAGGACAAGTTATTGTATTTGTACATAACATACCATGCATACATGTGTCATGTATGCCATGTTGGTTGTACCATTAGTTCAAAAAGGCCAGTGAATGCCCCCCGAGTAGAAGATGATATCATTGTTCTCTAACAAACCACACACACATAAAGAGCGGTGGGGTCAAAAAGCGAGTCACATGTCTTTTGATGAATGTGCCTTTGGCAGTAATGATGGCTGGAGCCGGGAGACAAATTGAATTGCAGGCCAACGCAGCGGATATGTACTGAGGGAAGAACAGAGTGGGTGTTCTTTCCTTTTATCAGATGGGTTTTAGCCATTAGGGCTGTGGTGGAGTCAGCATCCACTGAAAGCCTCTAACTGGTCACAAAAGACTGGAGACAACAACACACTGGAAAATATGGTGAGTGCTGTCAAGTGAGTCAATCCATGAATTGATAGAAAAAAAAATCCATGGTAATTTCAATAATTAGTCTCAGTAAACTCAAATTACTTCAACAGCAATGCCCTTTTCAGAAACAGTCCATCTGTTACTCTGGATGATCCACTGTAGAAACGTATGGAACTATTTCACATTAAAGAAATAGTCCCTCTGAAAACCCTAGAGCAACAGGGATAGTGAAGTATTTGTGCTGTTGAATTTTATAATTCCTCCTTTTTCAATGCCGTGAGCACCACAAACATCTCGATTGTAATGTGCTGCTTGCCAAAATCTAAGACATATAAATTTCCAAACTCTGACAAACAAATTCAAAACGTTCTGCTTGGATGAATACCAATAGGTGATGGTTTCAAATTTTGGTTTCCTTCAATGTCTTTTGTCATTTGTCTAGTAAATGCATCCGCTGTTAGCCAGTTCCACCTTCCTCCAATGTAAAGAACTGCTCTTTTGGCCTTACACACCATTGGTTTTCAGCCATGCTAGCATCGTGGCTTTGCTCCAGACTGAAATATCTCATCAGCTATTGGTGGATGGATTTGTACAGACATTTATGGTTCCGGGATGATGAATCCTATTGACTTGACGGTCTTGGGGGTCCCTTGAGGTCGAAGTTATCACATATCCTTTGAAATACCTCAACATCTACTGGATGGATTGACACAGAGTTTGGTACAGACAGTCATGGTTCCCAGAGGATGAATCCTGATAATTTGGTAGCCCTTGCTTTTCATCTAGCATTCCCATGACAGTGTTTTTATGGTTTGTTAGTGAAATGTCTCAATACATGTTGGATGGATTGCCATCGACATTTGGTTCAGACAATCAGGCCCCCCTCAGGATGAACTGTAATAACTTGGTGACCTCTTGACCTTTTTTAGAGCGCTGCCATCAGGTTGATTGGTCCCTTGCTTTGAAAGACAAATAAAACGAGACTTCAGCTTTCATGTTGACATGTTTAAAAAAGGCTACAATGTCCGTGAGTCATTTTCCCCTGCTTTCTTGTACAATACAATGTGATGTTATGTGTAGTCAACACGTTCTCACTCCCATCGTGTCAAAAAGCAACGCGTGGCCAGTTGCTTTTGGCGTTTGTTATTGACGAATAAAGTCTCCTTTAGCGTCATAATATGACGCCCTGGGCCGGGACATGCGTTTAACTGACATGCAGCACAAGAACAGGACATGAACCCCAGTCTGCTGGGTGAAAGTCCTGTGTTGTTTGACCCATCCACCCCCCAACATACACCTCCTTACGCAGATCACCAGTCTTTCATACTACTCACTACCGTTATATCTGCCTGGTGCGTTCCATACAGACGGTGAAGCGTGATTTTTGCGCTTTTGTCTTTTGTCCATTTGTCTACAATTTTCCAACAGAATTCCAATTTATCCGAGTGTCAGAAGATACAATTGCAAACATGTGATCTTACCATTACCTGCAATTTGCCGACAGCTTTTTTCACTTTGTAAGCTCAAGTTTTGTTCTCATTATGTCTGTGTAAATAATCTACCAGATTGCTGTTCATGAAAGGTAACCAAGGTAGTATGGGACACGTACTGTGGTCTATAATCCAGTACAAGTGCACAACATTGCTGTGGAACCCTAAAGTGTCTGTGCATATTTGCTTTGATAACACAAATGACGGAGGAAAGACCAAATAACCCCCAACTGTGCTTCATGAAAGAACTGCTTCTGTCCTGGTTAAAACTCAAACTCATTCCTGAAATATAAATTGTATGTACACATGTGAGCACTGCGCGCACACACACATACACACACACACACACGCACGTGCACACACACTCCCCAGTGCCCTTTATCCTCTTATATGTGGTCGTCATGGCAACTGTACACAGAGGCTACCACTCATCCCCCTCCCCCTTCCCTTGCCATGCCAACTCTTGTCCCCTTATCTGAAATGAGGGCGAGTGATTGCTTTTCTTGTAATGACTATCAGGGTTTGGGCCTGTTAATCCATCCAGAGCAGATAGCAATTGGTTTAAATCAATGGAGAGAGGAGAGGATTAGGAAATAGGGAGGACTGTGGAAGGAAGGATGTCCAAAATAATCTTTATTATTAGGATACACCCCTTGAGATGTATCATCTCGTTTTTGAGGGGGTACCAACATATACATAACAGAAGTAAAAAAATCAAAGAACAACACATGCATATGTTCATCACTACATTACAACCACCAAATGGCCAATATGGCAATAATAAATAACCTAAATAAGATAGAGTATGAGTGAACATTAGGTATGGACAGGTTTAAGGATGGCCTGCATCTTTAATAACAAAGGCAGTCATTTTAAAGGGAGCAGACTGGACATGTTTAAACAAACCAAGGAAGGGAATTGATCTTATTTCCACAGATTGGATGAGTTATCAGTGAGGTTATTCATTTAATGTCAATGCTGATCATGAAGATGCATTAGTATTCTTGGTTAAATCATAAATGTTTGGGCTGGTTATGGTACCACTACATTCGGGCTGGGCGATATAGAGGAAATCAAGTATCACAATATAATTGACCAAATACCTCGATGTTGATATTGCGATGATATTGTATGGTTGACTATTGGTGCTTTACCAAAATGTTATTTACACAATGGCACAGAGGCGCCCAGGAGGCATCCTTACCAGATGCCCAAACCCCCTCAATTGGCTCCTTTTGACGTGAAGGAGCAGCAGCTCTCCGGTGCGGTCAGTGCTCTGTCTCAGCAAAGAAGTAGGAGGACCAAACAGCCCCCGCTGGCTAATGATAATGTTAGTTAGCTATTGAAGTCCAAGTCAGCAGTGCCCAAATCGAGTCACAGTTCCAGAGAACAGCAACTCAGTCACACTGAAGTCCACGTTCATGAGCCGAGTACTCCATCACTGATACACTTTTATTTGCTTTAAATTTCAAAGAAAACTACTTCTGCATGCTGAATGTTACAACATGTAGAGAATGAAGGAGTCCAAGCCAATAGACAAAATGATGGAGACATAAGGTATCAGTGATTGCTATTCAGATTAATACTTCGTGCCTATCATTTTCATTCAAAGTAAAAAACAAAAGACCAGGATACAAAAAAACTGACAATTATGAGCCTGTAGTCTGTGTTGAGCTGTAAGTAGAAGCAGGCAGGGGGTGAGTTATTACAAAAGATGAAGGTAAGACGGGAGACAGGCGGCAAGGGAGAATAAGAGAGGATGCTTGTTATTCATTGGGTGAAGAGACCAGGTGCAAAAGCTCTACAGAGGGCCTGAACGAGCCGACAGGCAGCTCTCAGACCCAGGGCTATGGGGGGAAACAAGGACACAGACTGATTGATGGTGCCAAAGAGAGGAGCATTATGTATACAGTGTAACAGCATACAGATTTAGTGTTGATGGACAACGTTGACCCACAGTTTATTCTCTAACTGTAGATGTGGCAGCAGTGTTCCAACCTGACTAATTGGTGTCTGCCGGTGCAGCTATGATTTCTTTTTATTACTAAGCAGTTAAGTATGAAAAATGAGCCTGTTTGTTATTATTGTAAACAAAACTTTGACACCAGTAGAACACATTTTGCCAGAATACAAATGTATAGTAATCAAACTGGGGGCACTGTGTGTGTGTGTGTGTGTGTGTGTGTGTGTGTGTGTGTGTGTGTGTGTGAGAGAGAGTATGACATTTTCTGTTTTATTGCATGTGCCAACTCTTAATTTATGATCCTATGGTTTTGCTTTGGTTTGTTTGCCCGTCTGTCAGCAGGATTAGCGAAAAGCTACTACCTATTCTACTGCTTTTTATGAGACTTGGTGGAAGGTTGTGTCAGGGGCCGAGAAAGAAGCTATACAGTTTGGAACGGATCCAAATCACTGGGCGGATGCACAAATTATCTTTCACTTTTGTTAAAATAGCGCATGGCCTTGGAGAAGGTCTGTGCGAGTGCCCTTCCAGCTGTGGCTGATGTACCCACATGCTGCTGTGTGAAGTAGTGCAAAATGAATAGTGAAAGCTCCTTATTTTGGACTGAGGTATGTGTATTTAATTAGATTTTTTTTTTCAACTATGTTAATTTAAGAGCATAAATTAACAAAGTTGAAACAACATCTAATTAAATACACATACCTGTGTCCAAATTAATGACATTGCACTGTTCATTTGATAGCACAAAGTAAGCAATTCAAGGATATACATTAGATTCAGAGGATGTATGTATAACTAAATGTTGTGCAGTAATTAACTAATCATACCAGCAGCAATGAAGGGAGCAGAGTAGAGGGGTGATATGGGTGCCCCTATTTGATCTAGTAAGTAGCTTACCAGCAGCAGCATTTTGAATGGATGGCAGGCAGTGAAGGATAGATTTGTTGACTGAGGAGAAAAGTGAATTGTAATAGTCAATACGGGAGGAAATTAAGGCATGGATGAGCATCTCCAGTTCTGACTGAGAGTCCACAGCCCTTAATTTGCTAATATTGTGTAAGTGTAAAAAAAAGATGTGGTCATTGATTTGATGTGAATTTCAAAAGATAGGAATTTGTCAAATGTCACCCCAAGGTTCCTTAGGGCCGTGACACACCAACCTGATAATTGGCTGTCGGACAGTCTGGCAAGGTTGGTGACTTGAGTCTGTTTGGTGTGCTCCGTGCTGTTGTCCGTCTGGAGTGGTCCGGAGGTGCCGTTGGCCTTCATTTTTGGCCGACCTGACATGCTTGGTCGGAGGGCAGGCACTCAAATGACCAATCAGATTGGTGGAGCGCAAACCTGGGAACGAGAAGCTCTCAAATCTTCAGATCTCTCAAATACTAACAAAAATCTTTTGAACTGACCTTTGTCGATCTGAAATGAAGACAGATTCAGCAACTGCATGGCCTATTTCTCCTTAAAATGCTTACTTAAGAAACACGTTTCGGTTCACTATTTTAGTAAAATATAAGATCGTATTCTGAACAAGCCGCCATGACAGTCTGGCTTTGAATTACCGGAGAAACCAGACCCATGTGATGCATTTGTCCAATCAGCTGCCGGTTTTCATTTTTGGGCAACACAGATTAGTGTTGCTGTTATGGAGACATATTACGTCTCGTTGCTTTGGTTTGTTTTGAGGCATTTTTTGACAAACTCGGGGAGACTGATCAGTCTAACTGCCTTTTCTGCCGAGAGTCGGCTGTCTGGTTGGTGTGTCAGGGGTTTAAGACTAAGCCGGACCACAGGACTGATGTTCTACTTAATTAGAGGGATAGTTCTGTCTGGTGTTATGATTAAAATCTCTCTCTTATCTGGGTTCAACTGCAAAAATCTTTCAGCCATCCAGTTGTTTATGGCGTCTATGCAATCTAGGAGGCTTGTACGTTTGGATGACTCATTTTGCCTGACGGTGAAATCAAGCTGAATGTCGTCTGTTTAAAAGTGATAACAGATGTTAAAAGTGCAAATAATCTGACCCAGGGGCAACATGTATAAAGTAAACAATATTGGCCCCAACACTGAACCCTGTGGAACACCACAAGACAGGGGCGATGATTCAGATTGGCAACCCCAAATGGAGACATCAAAACTTCTGTCTGAGAGACATGATGTAAACCAGTCTAGGGCCCCTCCTTATATACCCACTCATGTGTAGCCCTGGTGTAAATCTAAGGGTTTTAAACCGGTTAGTTTCTACCTAAAGCATATGTAGGAAACAAAAGTTAGTTATGCAATTAAACTGAAAGTCATTTAGTTTAAATAAAAATCAAAAAGGGTAAACTGAGCGCTTCAACCCCTTTAGTTCTACATTAAACAAGGTTTTGCAAATGTTAAATGTTAGGAGTTAATATACATTATTTTAGATAGTTTATAACATTAACAGTGGTGTAAATGGAACAATATTTATACATATTGTCCTTTATTTTGAAATGTGTTGGTCAGTTATATTGTCAGTTAATGTCATCTGTGGTGAATGGTTATGAGTGAGGAAGTGAATGTGTGAGGGAGGGGTTGTTTTTTTTGGTACGGAACGTCGGCGAGACGTCGGGGAGATGAGACACGAGAAAGACGGTAGAGAGAGAATCGCAAAATGGAGAAGATGAACAAAAGAGACTGAGAAACATCGAGAGACACGAGAATAGTTAGCTTGGAGAAGATCTAAGTGTACTAACGAAGGTGTAGGAGTACACTACGGCACTTTTCTTGTCTAACGGCAGTGTTTAGAACAAACTTTGTGCTAGTTTGCCTGGCTAACAGTTGGAGCTAACGGCTAACGGAGAGTTCTTGATTCTGAGGATGCTGACTTCTACCCTGTGAGGACGATGCCGTGTTTCTTGCGGAGGAGGACATTGTCGTATCGAGTGGTTTTTGTTGGAAGTGTGTTTCTTACTTACAACTAACTGTAAGTTGGATTTCTGTGTTCTCTCCTCACTGAAGAAAAAGTCATTCGGACGGATCGCACACAAGCTACTATCAGGCCTGCAACATTGTTTTTTCCCCTCTCGTTGTGTGTGTGTGTGTGTGTGTGTGTGTGTGTGTGTGTGTGTGTGTGTGTGTGGTACCACAGTGGGTTAATATTTTTTGAGGATGTTTTGCAGTTGCACTGATTTAAGGAAAAAGACTCCTGCGTAGCTGTAATGTTTTAAGTGGAAAGGGATAATTGTGTGAAAAGATACTCTTGTAGTCACTAATCAACATATTGCACAGACATCCAAATCTAGTGTGAAAACAAGGTCTAATGTATGACCACCAGCATGTGTGGGCACATTAACATGCTGCTTCAGATTATATGAATCAGTAGTACCAAGGAAATCTTTTGCGGCGCGGTTATCGGCAACGTCAGTATGAACCATTAATAGCTTTTCAAATTTAATAACAGATGACATAAAGTCTGTGAACTTGGATAAAAACTGCCCAGCAGGGCCATCCTCCTTTTCTGGCAAAACCTCTGCAGTATATAAAGGGTAACTACCATTTTTTTTTCAACCTGGACCCCATAGAATAGACGTAGATTATGTGACCAAAAATCTTTGAATTTGGTCCAGTATTGAGCGAGATCACAATGACAGGCCGGCAAGAACCGAGCTGCAATTGAACCTGATGGGGCAATTGTACAGCCTTGCTTTTTGTCCACTTAAAGTGATTATTTTTCACCACTGACAAGCTCAGTTTGTTACAGCATTATCAATTTCAGGACATCACTTTGTGTCCAAAGACAGCGATGCAGGGCTCGGGATATTGGCAGTGCTCCCGTGGGTGCTGTGTCCCTATATGCCCAAAGAATATGTCGTCAGGAGTGGGACCTGTTGCTGCCTGATATCAGTGGTCTGGATGTGTCCAGTGATATAGCTCGGATACAAAGCTGTGTCATCATGTCAGAGAATGTCCCCCTCTAATCAACATGGCGGTGAGACATGAGCAAACCATCTTTGAGATGACGCAAAACCTTGGATGTACTCTATTACAGCCTATTGACTGTAATAGAGTACTGTGTACTGTGTGCACTGTGCACAGCTGGAGCCTCTCTCTCTCTCTCTCTCTCTCTCTCTCTCTCTCTCTCTCTCTCTATCTACCCTCGTCCATATACTTCATCCATGGCCTATACTCTGGCTGAAAAATACCCACCTCATCCACATGATTAAAATCATTTAAATATTGAGCCATTACAATAAAAATCTTTTAGATAACAGGAGTCTATAATTTCTGTTGACTAGCCTACTCCGAAACAATGGACCCTGAACGCTTTTTTTTTTTTTTTTTGGGGGAGTCACGTTCTGAGATCGATAATGTTGTCAGACACTTGTAGTAACAGTCTGAGCCTGTCAGTAGCAAAAAAAAATCACTTTACTGGACAAAAGCAATTGCCCGTCATTGGAATCTTGCTCAATACTGGACCAATTTCAAAGATTTTTGGTCATATCAGTTTATTAGACACAAATGCATGGGTAAATGGGGTCCGGGTTGGAAAAAACAATAGTTACCCTTTAAGAGTAGCAGAGGAAATAAGCTCAGCCAGTAGAAACAGTAGAAAAGCAGTTACACAAGAGACAGCCGAAGAACTGTTTGTGTTGTTTTGGGTTTTTTCAATGCACTCCCTTTTGGTTCCCTGCTGATCAAAACGCAACAGAGAGCAACATATTTGGTAGAGGAGGTTTATTGCACTCCACTGAACTGCACTTTCTCTCAAGACGGTCTCAAGAACTATTGCAGACACTGAAACGCGTTCTTCGAAATGCACTGCTTTGTGTTCATGTATAAAGCAATCAGGGATGATATCAAAATGTTACCCCACCTTTGGACCGTCATTGGTGCATCACAACAACAGCGCAATAAACTTCCGTCATGGTGTTATTTTTCACGTGACTCTACCTGTGTCATGACGCTTCCTCATTTGTCTTTATTTTAGCTGTCGCTCTTTACAGCCACATTCCCACTTCCTCAAGCCCCTGCAGCTTTATTAATCTGTATTGCCATGTACTGTATTTGCAACGGGTATTGTCTTGGCACCCATTAGCTGGTTACTCAGATAATCCTGTAAGGAAAAAGTACACAGAAAAAAGTGAGTCAGGACGACGTGCTTTTTCTCCATTTAACTGGGGTATATTTTTAAATCTCACATGAATACTATTCTTTGTTGTATTATTTTTGCATAAATGCACTGGTCAAAACCAAGGTCTTAACAAGAAAATGTAGTGTTATATTGATCTATTTACATCTGTTACATAACTATGAAAAATACTCCTTCCTCATTGACATACAAATAAAACATACAAACACATATACAGTATGTCTGTCTTTGTATATTAGACCTTCATTGAGACCACTAATGCAATATACAGTACTGTAACACATCAACCTTCTCATTAAGGTGTGTAATGTGAATACTTTCACCATTTATCTTAGTATTTCTTAAGAAATATAACAAAAGAGACTGAGTTTACATTTGAGATAAATGAACACATTTCAATAGTAAAACAGTTACTCTATGTCTCACATAGAGTCTCACATAGAGTAACTCCATGACCCAAATACATAAGCAAGGACAACCTGGTAAGTCTGTATTGAAACATCACTGGCAGCAGCGACTAAACAGCAAATGCTACACAAACAAAAGGCTAACCTGTTAGCTCAAGCTGCTGTTGCCGGAATATAAATAGCAGTAATCAGCTTGATAAACAACTATAATCTAATAAACATTCCGCTGCAACACATTGACTTTCTTATTTTACCAATGTAAAGGAGCCGCTGAAAACAAAGTAGAAAATAATAGCATGTAGCTAAATCAGTAAAATAACAAGTAGACATGACGCCATTAGTGGAAATACAAGGTTACTTGTACAAGGATGACTTGGTGTTTCTTTCTCCATTCAACTGGATTATGAACTCATGTGATGTACGGCACCCACAAAGTGTACTGGATGCTGTGGAAAGCTATTCCTGCCACCTACTGAAGCAATATTGAATAGCATTACCTTATTTTTCTCATTACTTTTAAATGATCAACCTATAAATTAACTTAAGGTACACAAAAATATGAAAATCTATCTTCAAAGCAAAACAATAAATTCTTTGTATCTTTATACCTTTGTATCACACGTGTCTTGTTTCACACGTTGACCATCTTTGGTCCTTTTCTTGTTAAATAGCTGCATAAGTATATTTTTTGACTTTTTCTTAAGCAGGTTAATGCAGCAGACTCTATATAAGGGTGCCCTTCTTCTTGCTGTTGTGAGGTCCCCGTCTTGTATAGTCCTCGTGTGTGTATGAAGTCATCCTACTGTGGCATGTTCAGAAGAGCGTGTGTCCGCATTCGATCCCCAGCTGTCCATGTTTTTATCAAAGTATGAATACAGCTTACCTTCTTACCCTGCACGACCAGTACCAATGTGAACACAGCCAAGTGTGTTTGTTAGAATGCACAGTAAAAATGGAGCTACCGCTACTGGGACCCAGGAGTCATGCTGGCAGGAGATGAAAGTGAGACTCACAAGAAAGTAGACAGAAAAAAGGACTTATTTGCATAACTTCTTTAGGAAAGCCTGCAGCTTAACTGCCGTGTGTGTGTGTGTGTGTGTGTGTGTGTGTGTGTGTGTGTGTGTGTGTGTGTGTGTGTGTGTGTGTGTGTGTGTGTGTGTGTGTGTGTGTGTGTGTGTGTGTGTGTGTGTGTGTGTGTGTGTGTGTGTGCCGTGCATGCCTGTGAGACAGCTGTAATTCAAAGGTGTTCCTCAGTCAGTGGTAGCAGCAGGGGTGGGTGTTCTGGCAAGATGTTAATGCAGCTAGTGGTTTATCAGTCCTGCTGTGTGTGTGTGTGTGTGTGTGTGTGTGTGTGTGTGTGTGTGTGTGTGTGTGTGTGTGTGAAAGAGAGATAGAGAGAGAACAATCCCATCAGCCTTCTGTACCTGCCTGTTTGTACTTACCGGTTCTGTCTATCACTACAGCTGAAGTAAAGTAGATAGAAGAAAAGTCCAAATCGGGGAAAGCACAAAACACAATTTTCAAGGCAATAAATGAGTCTGAGTGAGTCCAGTCAGGTCAGTCATAAAAAGCGTGTATGCATATTGCACATTAATAAATCTGACTAGAGCCAACTGTCCCCAAAATCTGAGATGAGCATGCACTCGCATAGGAGTCTACTAATGCTATTTTTCAACAAGGCTCTGCATACTTGAATTGAGCTGAGCAATGAACAACTGCAACCATTGAAGCCATGCTGATTCATTGTAAATTATATTCTATAGGAAAAGCACGGTGAGGTCAAATAAGTTGATGTATTTCTCTCTGCAAAATATATAACTAATCCACCGAGCAAAAAAACAGCAAATATGTCCATATCTTGTTTTGTGCACCATTTCATACCGAACAATAGCACTGCTGACAAAGCTCCCCTAATTCTGTGACAAATGCAGCGCATTTTCTATGACTTTTGGTATTATTTGTAGTTGACAGATGGAGGACTTTTACTGTAAAGCAGCAGCAGAAGGAAATGTTGCCTACAGATGAGGCATTTCAAACACATTTTTTCAGTCGTCTGTTGCATGTCTGAAATAACAGATATGCTATTAATCAACAGGCTAACAGCTGTCTACACAGGATGTGTACCGCCTCACATTTCATTACATTTCAATTCTTTGCTGTAGTGAAGATAATGGGTAGACGCTCAGTCTAGGTGCTAGAGAATGAAATGAAGAGTTGAGAGATGGTTCTTATTCTGTTTATTTCTTCCTTCCTTTCCTTCTTGCGTGTGTGTGGAAGGGAGATAAGGAGATGGTGTGTGTGTGAGAGTAAATTGACTGTATACATAGCACTTTTCTAGTCTTAACTCTTACTTAAAGCACTTTTTACACAATACAGGATCCATTCACCATTCACACACATTCATACACTGTGGCCGAGGCTGCCGTACAAGGTGCCACCTGCTCATCAGATAAACACTAACACTCTTTCACACATCTATAACGCAGCATCTTCCAGGGACTGCCAACAATAGTCAGAATATGGCTACATATCTCTTAAACTCCAATAATGTAGGCAGAGAAAAAGGATTCAAATGCTTATGGGATTCTCAGACATTTTCTCCTATCTGTTAAGTTACCGCTAACGTAGACAACACTCCCTGTTATCTATGATATGCTTTAAAGCCTCTAACTAAATGGCTGGATGGATGCTATGTTCTGTTCAAGCTAGCGAAGCATCGCTAGCATCAGATAACAATGTTTAACACCACTTATTTTACTCAACCACAAAGTACTTAAAGGTCCCATGGCATGGCAAGCTAGCCTATTGTCCCTCAGTGGCTAGAAATAGTGATAGGTGTAAATCGAGCCCTGGGTATCCTGCTCTGCATTTGAGAAAATGAAAGCTCAGATGGGCCGATTTGGAAATTTGCTCCTTATGAGGTCATAAGGGGCAATGTTACCTCCCATTTCTCTGCTTTGCCTGCCCAGAGAATTTGGCCCACCCATGAGAGAGAGACCGTATGGCTTTCAAATGAGCAAAGTGGCAGTTCGTCAAGGCCACACCCCCAACCTCCACCTCCCCCTCTCTCCTCCTCAAAAGCTACAAACTCCGAAATGGCACATTCTAAGGAAAGCTCAATGTGGGACTGGCTCTAGTGGAATTATTGTTATTGTTGAAAATAATCCCTTATCTCTTCTCCCAGAGCCAGCCTACTTTGATCTCAAATGGCCCAAAGCAGGCTATCCCTGTAGAATAGAAAGCAGGCCTGAAAAGGTGCAGACTGGCTGATGGCAGATCTGCCATCTTTGGCACTGCCGGTCTTGCCCTCCATTGCCAACAGTCAGCGCAGCTGTACTGGTAGCTTCGGACAGCCTCACGCCTGCACTTGGCCTGGGTGGCAGAGGCGCATATCAAAGTCTTGGATCAGAAGCGTAGTCCCTCGATGACCTGGGTCTAAGATAACTGGATGAAGAGTGGTCAGTTCTAGGCCTTCTGCTCGACGGAGTCGTTTTCCAACACGAATGAGCTCTCCTTTTCATCCAGCTCTGGAGACTTTCAGCAGGCTGTACTCCTGCTGAAACTGTCCCTCTAAGCCCTCTGGAGTATCAACTTTTCAGCCTGGCGGTAGTCTTCAGCTGTGGGCTCAGCATTAGAATTCACCACCTCATGAAGCTCTTGCACCGTCTCTTCTAGCAGCACCTTCCAAGAGTCGTATTGGCCCACGTCCGAAGTGAACTGGCTTGATGCAAATGCAACGACCCCATAGAAGTAGACTTGCGCAGCTCTGAGGTATCTTTTGCTTGGTCATGAGACTGGACTGTTCAGGAGGAAGGTGGGTCCTCGGCTCCATCTATTTGGCTGAACAAGCTCTCAAATTGGCAGGATTCAGACTTCAGCCATGTCAGTTGTGGAATCAGACCAAAGGATTGTCTGATCAATGTGCATGGTAAGCTCCCTGTCCAGCAACTGTGAGAGCTGTGCACCAGTAAGAAAGCACAGAGTTCTAATCGGGGCATAGAGTAAATGGGACGGGCCATCAGAATCAAAATCAGCTTTATTTGCCAGGTATGAGGACACATACGAGGAATTTTTCTTTGGAGCATCGTTACTCACACTGTGCTTACACATATAAAACAACCAAAACAAAATATACACACTAATATATACACACTAATATATACATACTATAAACAGAAACAATATAGAGGCATGAGTACAATGAAGAGTTCAATAAAATTATTTAAATGTGGAGCATAGTGCAAAGGATACTGGGATAAATAGTATTATGTTATTATATTACAATATGAACAGTATGAACAGTATGGACATATGAACAGTTCTGAAATAGGAAATGAGAATGATGAATAAATAAAAAAATTAAAATAAGTGAGATGTGAGAATGGGAATGATGAATAATACTAAATAAGTGGAATAATAAGTCAAACCAGTAAACAGGTGCTGTAGAGACAGTGATTACTGGGTTATTGACCAGAATTGAATTGAACCTGACACTGTGGGTAAGAAGTCAGCTGTTCATCAGAGAGATGGCTTGTGGGTAGGAACTGTTCCTGAATCTGTTGGTTTTGGCAAACAATGCTCTGTAGCGCCTACCAGAGGGGAGAAACTGGAGCCCGTTTCCTGACTCTGGATGTGTATAAGTCATGAACGGAGGGCAGGTTGGCACCAATGATCTTTTCTGCAGTCCTAACTGTCCGTTGTAGTCTGCTCCGGTCCTTTTTGGTGGCAGATCCAAACCAGACAGTGATGGACGTGCAGAGGACAGACTGGACGATGGCTGTGTAGAAGTGGACCAGCAGCTCCTTAGGCAGGTTGAGCTTCCTGAGCTGGCGCAGGAAGTACATCCTCTGCTGGGCCTTTTTAATGATGGTGTCTGTGTTGGGCTCCCACTTCAGGTCCTGGGATGTAGTGGATCCCAGAAACCTGAAGGATTCCACAGCATACACAGGGCTGTTGAGGATGGTGATGGGGGGAGGAGTGGGGGGGGTCTCTTCCTGAAGTCCACGATCATCTCCACAGTTTTGAGCGTGTTGAGCTCAAGGTTGTTCTGACTGCACCAGAGAGCCAGCTGATCCACCTCCCGTCTGTAGGCCGACTCATCACCGTCCCGGATGAGGCCGATGACCGTTGTGTCGTCAGCGAACTTTAGGAGTTTAACAGATGAGTCTCCTGAGGTGCAGTCATTGGTGTAGAGGGAGAAAAGCAGTGGGGAGAGCACACACCTCTGGGGGGCGCCAGTGCTGATAGTCCGTGTGCTGGATGTGATGTTCCCCAGCCTAATCAGGAACGACAGATACACTTCACCGTGTCTGTCAGTGATACGGAGGTACGCCACTGAGCCATTAGCCTCTTCTGAGTTGTCGCAAAATACATGCACCACTCTCTGAAGACCGGAGATCTCCACATCCTTTGACAAGTACGATCGGAACAGGTTGACTTGAGGTAAGACTTCTAGTTCTTCTTCCCAGGCATTTCACTGCTGCAGAAGCTCCTGTTACAGTAGTGGATAATCCCATCCCCTGTGTTTGTCCCAAAGGTGTCGGACAAGCCCTGGTGGTGTAGGGTAGGATGAACCCCAAGGGGTCGTACTGACTCGCCAGCACCTTGAGATTACGCATCGTGGGAACACCGTACTCCACATGACGATGCTTGTAGCCAAGTACATCAGTGTGGAACAGCCAGCTTAGACCTAGAGTAGACTCTGGGGTGCAAAAGCGTGGCTGTCTTCCACCTAACACTGAAGCCATCCTTTGTAGACACAGGAGCTGCTGCTGCTCTAATGGTTGCTTTTGCTACACAGTTTTGGTGCCAGACACGGCTCCTTGGTTGTCTATAGCAGTTTTACAGGTCCTCCATGATGCATCTCCTCAAAAGTTTCACTGTTTTCATCCCACACTCCCAAAATGTGATTTTGTCTGCTACAAGTCACATCCTTCTGCTGGGATTTAAAAGTGGATCAAAAGCTTTCCCCCTGACTGTTACATCTGTGGAGGGTTCCAAGGCTGAAAGGATTGTGGGAATCGCACAGAAGGATCCCTGGTGAAAACAAAAATGAGCTTATAATAAACACTGCTTCATAACAGCCAGGTTGTGGCAGCATCATGTGTGGCTCTTGGGTGACACATGGATTCAAATTTTTTGTTGTTCTTGGCCAACCGTCCCAAACTCAAAGATATTCATGTCATTTATTACATACAGTAGAAAAGTAACTCATATTTGGCATTTAAAGAAAGATAAAAATGATGAATTGATAATCCAAATACTTACCAATTCATCTTATGTGTAGTGTGTAATAGTGGTGTAAATCTTTACTGGTCTCACGATTCAATTACAATTTATCCTGTCAACGATTGGAATCAATTCAATATTACGATGAGTCACCTCCTTGATATTAATATATATATATTACTGCACATGGTTTCCATCAACAAATTCAAGCAGTCAGATATATATGAACTCCTCTTTATATTGTATCTCCTCTTAAAAAAAGCAGCAACCTGATAAGCAACACGTAACATTGCAGGCAATAATTGATTATGGTCTATCACCGCATCGATGCAGAATCGTCCAGGTTGCATCGGGATGCATTGATGCAGTGATTAATTTCATCACCCCCTAGTGTCTAATAATCAATACATCAACTAATCATTGCAACTCTATTTTTAAGCTCATCAGCGTTTCTTCAGAAGCAGCAGTATGCTCTTCTAAAAAAAGAGCTAAAACCAGCAGGAACAATAGGCTTACATGGAGCGCGTACACACACACACACACACACACACACACACACACACACACACACACACACACACACACACACACTTATCAGATTGATTCCTGCTCTCTGTTGTGTGTCACTGGCCTCGGGAAGCAACAAGCCTCTCAAGAAAAAGGGAAGGTATTGACATACGGTAACAATACTGTCCCCCAGAGGGTATTCTTCACTGAGATTATGAGTACAAGTGGGCTTGCAGGACACAGCCTTTTGAGAGGAAAAGCATAAATTAACCACATGCTTCACAATGATTTTAATGTGTAATAAATATAAACTGATTGATCAATGAACATCTACATTGAGCTGCTGAGCAGTAAATCTGTCATGTCTGTGTAAATTATTATTTTTTTTTTTTAAACAATAAAAAACAATAAAAAACAGTTTAATGTCCAACTTCTGGCAACCAAAATGACCACTCAGACCAAACAGGCCCCAGATGGTTCAGGTTTTGTAGTTTTATTTTATTGTTTAGCCTGTGATGCTGATGCAGATTGTCAATCAGTCATAGTGAGGACAGCAGTGTTTCATTAGTGTCAAAGAGTCAATGGCCTCGTTCAGACAGCTAGCCCCAATCTGTGGCGTTGTATATCCAGATTGTATCCAGAATGATTTTAAAAAGTCTGGACACCAAAGAAAAACATGTGAAATGTGATTTTTTTTTTTTTTTTTTTTTTACAAACCGGAGCTAGACCATATTTGGAAGTGGTTTGAAATCTGATTTCAATCGGATTTCTACAAGTGACATTTTTCCTCATTTAGTTGCAATGTTGCAATGTGACACACAACCACAACATCAACAACATTCGAACTACACTCACCTAAAGGATTCAATTTATCATTAATGCAATTATCTAATCAACCAATCCCATGGCAGTTGCTTTTAGAGGTGTGGTCCTGGTCAAGACAATCTCCTGAACTCCAAACTGAATGTCAGAATGGGAAAGAAAGGTGATTTAAGCAATTTTGAGCGTGGCATGGTTGTTGGTGCCAGACGGGCCGGTCTGAGTATTTCACACTCAGTTACTGGGATTTTCACGCACAACCATTTCTAGGGTTTACAAAGAATGGTGTGAAAAGGGAAAAACATCCAGTATGCAGCAGTCTTGTGGGCGAAAATGCCTTGTTGATGCTAGAGGTCAGAGGAGAATGGGCCGACTGATTCAGAATCAGCGTTATTGGCCAGGTATGAAGACACATACGAGGAATTTTTCTTTGGAGCATAGTTGCTCACAATGTGCTTACACATACAAAACAACAAACAATATATACACACTAATATATAGACACTAATATATACGTACTCTAAACAGAAACATAAACAATATAGAGGAATGAGTGCAATGAGGAGTTCAATAAAAAATATTTAAATGTGGAACATTTCAAGCTGATAGAAGAGCAACTTTGACTAAAATAACCACTCGTCACAACTGAGGTACGCAGCAAAGCATTTGTGAAGCCACAACACGCACAACCTTGAGGCGGATGGGCTACAACAGCAGAAGACCCCACCGGGTACCACTCATCTCCACTACAAATAGGAAAAGAACCTACAATTTGCAAGAGCTCACCAAAATTGGACAGTTGAAGACTGGAAAAATGTTGCCTGGTCTAATGAGTCTCGATTTCTGTTGAGACCTTCAGATGGTAGAGTCAGAATTTGGCGTAAACAGAATGAGAACATGGATCCATCATGCCTTGTTACCACTGTGCAGGCTGGTGGTGGTGGTGTAATGGTGTGGGGGATGTTTTCTTGGCACACTTTAGGCCCCTTAGTGCCAATTGGGCATTGTTTAAATGCCACGGCCTACCTGAGCATTGTTTCTGACCATGTCCATTCCTTTATGGCCACCATGTACCCGTCCTCTGATGGCTACTTCCAGCAGGATAATGCACCATGTCACAAAGCTCAAAGAATTTCAAATTGGTTTCTTGAACATGACAATGAGTTCACTGTACTAAAATGGCCCCTACAGTCACCAGATCTCAACCCAATAGAGCATCTTTGACAAAATGCTGTCCTATCAATACGGGCCAACATTTCTAAAGAATGCTTTCAGCACCTTGTTGAATCAATGTCACATAGAATTAAGGCAGTTCTGAAGGCGAAAGGGAGTCAAACACAGTATTAGTATGGTGTTCCCAATAATCCTATAGGTGAGTGTATATTGGAACTCTTCTAACTGATTGATATAATGAGTTGGACAGCTTATGGATTAGCCTTGCTGGAATTGTTCATGCATTTATTTTGTAGTTGTGTGTAAGAGTATATGTATGTGTTATTTGTAACTGAAAATACTGTCAATAAATGATTTGAAACATTCAAAGCCCTGCACACTTCCGGAGTGCCTGATGCAGACACCAGGAAATGCTGTCCAATCAGAGCAGACTGTTTTTTGGTGGTGAAGGTGCAACAGCCTAGCCTGGCTCTGTACTTCCACTCAATTTTCATTTTCCTTCATTAGTCGTCTGGGTTTGCATTATTATCTGGTAGCACCGGGCTAATGTACCAGAGTCTGGTAGGACCAGGCTAATGTACCAGAGTCTGGTAGGACCAGGCTAATGTACCAGAGTCTGGTAGGACCGGGCTAATGTACCAGAGTCTGGTAGGACCAGGCTAATGTACCAGAGTCTGGTAGCCAGTCCAGGACCTTTTTTGAACAATAAAGCATGTAAACATGTTATACAAACACAAAATAGAAGTATGAACCTGAACATGAGCATAATAAGTCACCTTTTAGTTAATTAATTCCTTTTGTTAATTTTCACGTTTTGCTATTATACTAATTACTGTTAACCTATATTGTTGTGGTGCAGCTTTCTGACGTGCACTCTGTCTGTGTGTGCTTCCCCAGCTGGACAACCCAGATGAGCAGGCAGCCCAGATCAGAAGAGAGCTGGACGGACGCCTGCAAATGGCAGACCAGATAGCTCGGGTAAGGGTCCAGGATGGATGGAGCAACAAGTGGATGAATGAATGAATGTATGAATGGATGGACTTAAATAATTAGGAATTTGTGAAAGAAAACTGATTACTGAATATTGAATGTAAATGGCACTTGACACTTGACCATGGCATGAAAACGTCACCTGATGAGGTTTATAGGTATAAAACAGACTTCAGATACAGTATTAGGGGACCACTAAGGCCTATATAAAAGAGACCTCAGATACAGTATTAGGGGTCCACTAAGACCTATATAAAATAGACTTCAGATACAGTATTAGGGGACCACTAAGGTCTATATAAAAGAGACTTCAGATACAGTATTAGGGGACCACTAAGGTCTATATAAAAGAGACTTCAGATACAGTATTAGGGGACCACTAAGGTCTATATAAAAGAGACTTCAGATACAGTATTAGGGGTCAATTAAGGTCTATATAAAAGCATCCAAAGAGCATCATGTCACCTTTAATAAATATTCAGATTAAGTGCTTGAAGTTTTAGATCTGAAGTATTCACATGATTAACTGACCTATACTCTAAACCAGGGGTATTCAAAGTTGTTTAAGGCCAAGGACCCCATAGCTGAAAGAAAGACAGAGCAGGGATCCCCTACTGCATGTGTTATGAAATTGAGTTGCATATTAAAATGGACCTATGGGGCTGCCCAAAGCCTTTACACATACCTTTTTTTGATGCATACAATACTAAGCTATAAGCAAATAATTATTGACCTTTGTAGATTTAAATATGTTTTAATGTTAAACAGACATGTAGCACAGTGAATCCTATCAGTGGATGGCAACCTTAGTGACTACCTTACAGGCTGATAAGCCTCAAGTCATCAAGTTGTCTAAATTGAAAAAAAGAATTTACATGAACTATGAACTTTTGTTAAAAATGATTAAAAGATATCCCGTCTGAGGATCTTGGACCCCTGTTGAAGATCTCTGCTCTAAACACATGTCCAAGTTTGAACTTAAGTGTTTTTTTCATGCTGATAAATGCACTGTGTGCCTTCCTGTCGTTGTCAGCATGGTGGAAGGTTTCCCAGGTTCTCATCTAGAGAGATGGAGGCCATGTACATCGAGGAGCTGCGATCGTCCGTCAACCTGCTGATGGCCAACCTGGAGAGCATGCCCGTGGCCAAGGGAGGAGAGTTCAAGCTGCAGAAGCTGAAACGAGGCCACAATGCATCCATCATGGACATGGGCCAGGAGGACGAGAACACGCTGTCCAAGTCTGACGTGGTGCTGTCTTTCACCCTGGAGGTTGGTGGATAATTGATGTTGGTTCACTCACTACACACTGACACACACAGATGTAAAGATCTAAATCAAATTATTATTTTTATAATTATTATTTGGGGGAGAGGGGGGTGGGGGGGGGTGTAAGGACATTTTAAGATAGCTTCAGCCTACCTTAAATAGGCCTAACAACGTCCATGTTGTCAGACACTTAGATTAATAATATGAGCCTGTCAGCTTTTAGTGGATGGAAACTGACAGTTACAGCCCAGTTCATTTCTGCCTGTTACAATCTCAAGATTTTGTTCACATTAAATGACTTGATTATAATATCAATTATAATAATGGATTTTATTTATATAGCGCCTTTCATGAAACCCCAGGACACATTACAGAATTACTGTGGCCAAGCTAAGGGAGGTTGTGGGTTGTAGAATTTTGTATATCTGCAGGGAAGGTGTTCCAGAGGGGTGGGGCTGCAACACAAAAGGCTCTGTCTCCGAAGGTACAGAGTCTGGTGGGGGGAATGGAGAGCAGGCCAGCGTCTCAGGACCGCAGGTTTCGAGGTGGGGTGCATGAATGGAGGAGGTTGGAGAGGTACTGTGGTACTTAGACACAAATGCATGGGGAAATAGGAAAATCTCACTGCACGCTATTGGATAACACTACGACCAATCACAACAACACACGGGGTGAATCATCCAGAGCCCCATATGCTTAGCTACCAGCTACGCTTAGCGGTATCTGTTTCGCTTGCCACTGGCCCGCTTTGATACACCGCTTTGATTGGTGCAGCTCGGCTACAAGGGCATAGTTAATGAGCAGCATTACTCGATGCCAGAGTAACTCGCTGAGCAAATTGAAATTGTGTTCTCGCGAGAACTCTGGATTTCCAGGTTAGATGGTGTGTCTAATGAGAGGCCATGTCTCCCTGGATTTCTAGTGACTGACAGACTTTTTGAACCTCACCCTGCTGTATTTGGTTTCCAGGCCATTTCCATGTTGAAAAGGACATGGGGTGTAGTATCTCCTTACCACTCACGTGAAACATTACCCATCCAATATCTGTTTCTCCTCCACAAGACCCAAGAAACAGTCAAGTAGCAACAGAATTATTTTACTGCATCCATGTTGATGATTTCTAGCATCTCAGTGAAAAGAGGCCCTTTTCCTTCTCTATAAAAATACAAAGTGGTTGAGGTGGGAAAATCTTTTGTGGATGGATATATATATATATATATATATATATATATATATATATATATATATATATATATATATATACATTGTCCAGTGGGGTGTGGGAATAGTTTATGTGGATTCCCAAGTTTGTCACTCTTTTTTGTCGATTTCTTTTGGGGAGTTTTTCTTGTTTTTTCCACGTTTTTGAAGCATTTTTGTCACTCTTTTCAACCTATCAATTTATTTTCAAATGCTATAAAATCTAATAAGATTCCCAAATTAATTCAAAGAATTAAACAGATCATTTATTTTACTCTTTATTTTAACCATTCATGTTATTTTTTTTGGACAATTCTTCGAAACCGAGCCAAATCTTTGATATAGAGACTTTTTGAAAATTGGTCAAATTTGACCCATGGACAACAGTAGGGTTGAAATAATACCTTTGAAGGCATTTACATTTCTTATTATGTTCATATAGTTACTGTTGACATCTGCTTGAGTATGAAATAGGGATTTAATTGAGGCTCATAAATGCCACACGCTAACAGCAAACTGTTATCTCTGCGCACCGACTTTCAAATGTTACTAAAGTTACTGCAGTCGTCTGACAGCATAAAGATACAGGCAGTTTGTCACTGATAGTAACTGCATTGATGGTTTGATCGGCTATCTTGACATGCAAAATGGAAGAGAGACAACATTGGATTTGTCTTTTGTCCCCAAGTGTATGTTCATACTTGTTCTTTAGACTTCTTATGTAAACTTCCCCTCCTTTTTTATTTTTTAATGTATGAATAAAATGTGTAAGTATATAGTATATATTAAATGTGTGTGTGTGTGTGTGTGTGTGTGTGTGTGGCAGGTAGTAATCATGGAAGTCCAGGGTCTGAAGTCGTTGGCTCCAAACCGGATTGTTTACTGCACCATGGAGGTGGAGGGAGGACATAAACTGCAGACGGACCAGGCCGAGGCCTCGAAACCCACGTATGTTGACACACACACACACACACACACACACACACACACACACACACACACACACACACACACACACACACACACACAATTTCCCCCCACATGTGGTGTAATAATCCTTCTGGAGCTTTCCAGTTCTACACACTGTGCTGAAAATGACTTTCTTTAATGATACCACACACTGCCATCTGCTGGTCAAATAACTGTATCCAACATGAAGACTATGCAGTGTGTACATGATCAAATGTGAATGCTTTACGTAGTGTACTGTGCATGTAGAACAGGTGTGAAAGTCATTTTATAGTCACATCATCCTATCCTATCATACATGTCCTTATCCTATCTCATTCAAATGTGCAGTCCATAAATCAACTTGGTGCTGATTGTGAATACTCCAACACTCACACTTCTCCTGATGCTCCTGCACGCCTTGCTGCTTTACAGTTGAACTTCCTTCACCTTCACCACGGCTTTAGACAACTGTTTCTGTCAGACTTTATGTAATTTGTCCTTGGAGGACAAATGCAGAGACATAATAAATTCAGTTGTGTCCTACAAGGAGAAGACACTGAGGAAAGATACAGAAGCAATATACTCTGAGAGGCAATAGAGATCTTATTAATGAATAATATGAAAATCATTGGTTAAATGTAATTTTCCCATTACACCACCACCCCCCAGCACCCCATGTTGGTGACAGGAGATTTCAAGTCTTTGGCTGAAACAGTAGACAGACTTTGCTCGTATATATGGTACATATATGGATCAAAATGTTAAATATTGTTAGAAAGTTTTTCTCAACTGTGTTTAGACTACTCATTTCACATACATTGCTTTGTGGGCATTCTTTAATTTGTGTTAGAAATAGTGCCATTTGTGTGCTGTTTTGAGTCAGTGCAACTAAAGTAAAAACGGTGGCTAAAATAAAAATAAAAACTTTTGGAACACAAAGTGTCTACTTATGTACACATGTTGGTCCTTATCAACAACAATAGTCCCCTTTTTCAATTTATTCTGTCATTAATATTCATATTGATACTGAATTTACATAAATAAACATTAGTTTTACTATAGGCACTACATTATTTTATTTAAACCAAATATATATGTAATTTCTAGAATTTTTAATAGCTTTAACCCCATAGACATATATTGACCTCGGAAATGTATCTGTCTGTCTGAAATCTGAAAGTGGACTGTTTTTCTAGTCAAGGTTTTTTATATTAAGCACACAGGCACATTTTTAGTCACTAATAGGAATATTAAAAGGATTTTGCAGGGACTTGTCTATTATCAGTCCCTGTAGGAACATTACAGGGACAGAGTTTAAGGGGCTACCGTATAATAACAGTTATCTGCTCATTTTGAATCAGAGTGGCAACATAATAATATGTCTAATCTCTGCTAATTACAAATGATTACCACATTAGAGTCTATAATGATCACATTAGAGTCTATAATAATCAGGAGTCTATAATGATCAGGAAACAATGCTTGTGTAATGTTATGTAATATTCAGTCAAGAACAGTTTGGGTAATGTCAGTTATGAGATAACAATGATTGTCAAGATCCTTTGTGGATTATCTCGCGATCACGAGAAAACTAAGAGGGCACAGACAAACCAATAAACAATGCAAAATGAAAAAAAATAGCTCATTAAAATAAAACATAGCTGTTAGTTTAAGTTTGTTTAACTGTCAGTTATTATTCATGTATTTATGATTGTTATTAGAAAGTGTAAATATTAGAGCAGCTTTAAGGATTACCACTTTCTGGAATCCATATTCCAAATTACACCGTTAGGCAGTTAGAGTAGGTAAATATCACGTTTTCGAAGAGATATGACCTCATCTTTCTTTGCTTAGGAGGGAAACCGATATATTATTCATATGTACACAGTTTGATTGTGTCTTAGCTAACAAATGAGCCCGTACAGCTGCAATCAGCTCACCATGCTAATGCATTTGACACCATTAATGTATCTTGAAATGAAGCATGACACAAGAATAATAACTCAGGATGTAACATTTAGTGGTTTAATAATAAAACAGCTCCTCGGGTATTTTCAAAGAATTACAATGGAGATCAAGAGCGTGTTACACTGTATAATGACTCGCTGCTAGGAGTGAATTTACCTCCGCTGTGTCTGCAGTCAGCTCAGTTTTCTCATTAGAAACACTGATTGATACATGGGAAGGATGCAACAGCTGTGACTGTACTTGGACGTGGCTTGGTAGCGTTGCATTTCCCCCCTGACTCATTTCCTGGTTCTCCTTCTCCATAAACAAAATGAAATCAAGAGAGAGGGTTAACTTTTCCTGCTACAGATTTCCCACCGTGGTCAGAAAGAACTAGCCTGGTCCTACCAGACTCTGGTCCATTAGCCTGGTCCTACCAGACTCTGGTCCATTAGCCTGGTCCTACCAGACTCTGGTACATTAGCCTGGTCCTACCAGACTCTGGTCCATTAGCCTGCTCCTACCAGACTCTGGTCCATTAGCCTGCTCCTACCAGACTCTGGTCCATTAGCCTGGTCCTACCAGACTCTGGTACATTTGTACATTTGTACAGAGACCCTGGCCACTCTCTATTGACAAGTCTGTTGAAGTTTGAAACTATTTGATCTGCCCAGAGCCCCTCTGGATCTGCCATAACCAATCACTAACGTTTGGTTGTAACGTTGGCTTAGCATCACTAGCATTAGCCTTAGCCAACTCCTTTACCAGTAACGGAGCAAGTTGGAAAATCAAACTTTTCCAGAGCCCAGTGGGGAGGAGGGCCACAACATTGTGGCCAAAAAATGCAGCAAAGATTGTTCTTGCTCGAGCTTTAACTTCTGGATATTGGTCAGCGTTGCCACAATGGACCGAATGGCTTCGCGTCTTTTTCCGGCACCGTAAGTACGGAACTCATTGTACGTTACAGAACCTCAACGTTATCATTCTCAGCCACTCCCTCTGTTTGCTGATTGGACTCGTAAAGATTTGGCCGGAAAAAACTCGCTCTGAAGCTAATCACCATCACTCTCTCACTCGCTCTACTACACACACACACACACACACACACACACACAGGCCCTGCTATTCTTTTTGGCTGTGGCTTGGTAGCTTTGTATTTCCCCCAACTCATTTCCGGGTTCTTCTTCTCCATAAACAACTTGATATCAAGGAGAGCTCCTGTTACAGATTTCCACTGTGGTCCGAAATCACAGGGGAGACACTTTCTTTCTCTCACTATGCTTCTCAGTACCTGCTCTGAAGCTATCCCCGTCACTCTCTCACTCACTCTACCACACAAACACATGCCGGCCCTACTATTCTCTTAAAGCTCCCATGATATGGTGCTCTTTGAATGCTTTTATATAGACCTTAGTGGTCCGCCTATACTGTATCTGAAGTCTCTTTTATGTGGCCTTGACCAACTGCCACTTTGCTTGTCGGAAAGCCATGATGTCTCTCTCTCATGGGTGGGCTAAATTCTTAACAGAGATAGGGGAGGTAACCTTGTCCCTTATGACCTCATAAGGGGCAAGATTCCAGATCAACCCATCTGAGCTTTCATTTTCTCAAAGATAGAGCAGGATACCCAGGGCTCGGTTTACACCCATCACCATTTCTAGCCACTGGGGGACCATAGGCAGGCTGGGGGAACACATATTAATGCTAAAAAAACTCATAAAGTGACATTTTCATGCCATGGGACCTTTTAGGAGATCAATGCACACTCCATCGCACAAGTATAAACCTCAAGCCACTTAAGTATGTAGGCTTCGGCGACAGCTCTGCGTGGAGCCTCCGCAGAAGCATAAACCCGGCTTTGAACTGGTTTCCTACACTGCAGTAAGTTGTGTTTTATCCCCTTTTGTGTGAAAGTGCGATTCCCAGCACTCCTTTCCTGAGTGCTTTTCTTTAGTAGAATCCTGTGAAGGGTGAAACATGCAAGAGATGTGTTTTCTGCTGCTGGATCAAAATAAAACACAAACCCTGTGGCAGAGCAACAGCAGGCTGTCCCAGAGGAAGAATCTTCACTTGTTCACACTTACAGTAGCAGCGGTGTGTCGGGTGATGCTGTTCCATCTAAGGCTCTTTGAAAGGATGGAAAAATATCAAAATGATAGGTTAAATGTGGCGAATACCAACCATACCATTGCAAAAATTCTACCATTGTGTGTCTTACCAACTTAATTACTGCATCAATTCGTCCTTTTTTTCTGGTCTTCCAAATTGTGCCAATAGAGGCCTTCAATTTGCTGCTCTTCATTGGCTCCTACCCAATTAAATTTTATTTAGAGTATCAAATTATAACGAGTTATCTCAAGACACTTTACAGATCTATAATTTAATAAGTATAGAGAATTTAATTCTCTATAATTTACAAGGACCCAACAGTTCTAGTAGTTCCCTCCAGAGCAAGCAACAGTGCGACAGTGGCGAGGAAAAAGTCCCTTTAGGCAGAAACCTGGGACAGACCCAGGCTCTCGGTGTCTGACGGGGCCGGTTGGGGTTGAAATGAATAGCGCCAATAACAGTCACAGTAAAAGATAATGGAACAGTGACTAAATATACTACTACTTTTAGTCACTGTTCTTTTATCTTTTCATGGCATAGCAGGGCACTGCATGGCATTACAAGGCACAGCAGAGCGTAGCAGGATGAACACGGCATCGCAGGACGTGTAGCAGGACCACAGCGACAGCTGTAACCATGATTTTGGTACCTCTCTGATCCAAGGAAACATGCTGGGGGAAAAAGAACATAAGGACTCCGGGCAATGACTCCCCAGAGCTAGGTTAGTAACAAGCATTTCTGGGACATGGATGTACACAAATGGAAAGATAAAGGAGAGAGGAGCTCAGTGTGTGAAAGAAGGTGTCCCCCGGCAGTCTAAAACTATTATAGCATAACTAAGAGAGACAGGGTAAAGAGTACTGCCCTGCCTCCCTCTAGTTTTATTATATTATTGATTATATGGTCGATGAATCTGACGACTATGACGAGAAGCAGGTGGGACAGGTTAAGCGGACGCTGCGTCTGCTCACTCCCTAACTATAAGCTTTATCAAAGAGGAGAGTTTTAAGTTTACTCTTAAATGTGGTGAGCTGATGATGGAGCTCGGTAAATAACAACAAATATAATTGGCTGTTATGTTTTCCATGATGGATGTTGAAGATTAATAACAAGGCTTTCAAACAAGATATAATTTAGTTTAGGTTTAAGATTAATTAACTAATTAATTAATTAAGCTTGAATCAAAGATGGTGGCAACTGAAAAATGAAAAATGTCTTTGACTGTACTACTGCATGTCTCATATAGCTTCCTCACTTTCGGTTTGTTCGATATAAAGCCCTAAAACAAGTTCCTTAGCCATCAAAGAGTTTAACAAATCATGCAGAACACTGATTAATAATGAACATTTTTAAAAGCAAGCTACCGCACAGCAGACTCACAGGAATCTGTTTTGCTGCCTGAATATGAATACTCTCTGCTTCTGGGGGAATTTCTGAGTCTTATATTCGGCAAATCTGAGAAGATAAACAATAAATATAGAAACAGAAACAAATGTACAAAATAGTTGTGTAAGCTGGTGGATGCTGGTTTATATTTACCTTAATTCTTCAAATAAAGACCGGTAGTCAATTAAAAGACGGGCCTCTGATAGTGGCCGGGGGCGTGGTCAACACACCCTCAAATTAAGGCCAGAGAAAAACTAGTGTGGATAACCTCTTTTATATAATGTGCATTCAAGTTTACCGTAATGTTCATTTCTACCAATTTAATTTAACAGATTCAACAATATATTCATGCTTTTTTTCTGGGTTTTGGTACTCATGTACAGTGAACCCTTGTTTTTCACGGGGGTTACTCTCCAAAAAGAACCCGTGATAGGCAAAATCCGTGAAGTAGTAACCTTAATTTTTTTTACAATTATTATACGATGAAATACTCCATAATACATTGAAACCAAAGAACAAAACCTTTTTACAGGCCCAAGCATTTGTTTAACAAATAAAAGTACTGTATAAACGTTTTTTTACAAATAACTACTGTACTGTAAAATAATAATTTGAATCATCAATACGAACTGAAGGCTTCAAATTGCGGAGATCAGCACCCAATCCCCAGTACATTTACAGGGTTCAAACTGACACAATATTGATGTTTGATTATTTCTGACCCAAATTTCTCTGTCGCCCTTCTGCCTGATGTTGTATGGCGATATTTTTGCAAATCTTTCTTCAAAAATGAATGATCTCTGTCCACTGGAACACTGTGGCTTTTCATTTAAAACAGTTTATATAAAACAATTATACTTATCAAACAGATGGAGTTAGAAATAAAGGCCTACCTCTAGCTAATAGAAGACCGCTTCACATAAAAGCCGGGTAACTTCTGCGGTTCAGGTAAATAAAGGCCCCGGCTTTTATTTGAGGAATTACGGTATTCAGTTTTTGGGTCGGATGCTAAGTGATAGAAGGGTTAGACAGCCCCAGATACATCATCATCTCTAACACGATGCTTTCTTTCTTGTGTGTGTAGTTGGGGTACCCAGGGTGACTTCACCACCACCCAGCCGTTACCTGCGGTGAAGGTGAAGCTGTTCACTGAGAGCACAGGTGTGTTGGCTCTGGAAGACAAGGAGCTGGGGAAGGTAAGAAACAATAACAATGTGGCTTTCATTTGTGCCAGTTCATTTGGGAAGACCTTTGTACAGCATATACTGTACAGTGCACGTACATTAATATTGTTATTATTATGATGTGACTGTTCCCAGGTTGTGCTCCACCCGACTCCCAACAGTCCCAAGCAGTCTGAGCTCCACAAGATGGCGGTGTCTAAAGGCTGTCCAGACAATGACCTCAAGATCAAACTGGCCATTCGCATGGACAAACCACAGAACATGAAGCATTGTGGGTAAGTGACAGCGCTATTCTGAACACTTTTACCACATTATACAGTTGATTGTGTCATGGTTCTGTACACTACACTAAGGAATATAGCCTTGAATAACATGCAATACTTCTGTGTGTACAGATGGAAAAACTAAGCCTAATAACAAGCTGGTCACACATTGAACATCATCTATTTTAAAGGGGTTATTTAATGACTTTTGAAGTGGGGTGGCACGGGGGGAATAATCAGTCAGGAGGAAGGGGGGACGTTTTATCAGAATACAGCATAGAAAATCTATTTAGCAATACAAGAAATATTGGGTAGGATAGAACAACACTGTCATACTGCTAAATAAAATATTACATTCATTGTTAATATCACTTGTTTTCTATACTATATACTATAGGCTCAGTCTGCCACTTAAAAAAAAACAATGTGCTGGGTTTGTAGTATCAGAATTTTGAATAGTTGCCATGACAACATGCATTGGTCATGTGAAAAGGGCTGGGAAGATTGGCAGAACAGGCAGTACTCTGATCCAATGAAAAGCACAATTGTCAGATTGACTTGACTTGAGCTGCTTATGAATGATCATTGATTTAGGTAAGAACAGAAAATATCTTAGTTGAGAGCCTTTCATTTATGATTCAGGATCAGGATTGAGACTTTCAGCATGCCGTGGGTCTGGTTTATTTACTTCTAGTAGCTCCGAGCCACATGATAGATACATCAACAATAAGCCCACTCACTCGCAGTGTCCTCGACCACGAGATCACAGGGAAATCCATCTTGTCAGGCTTCAAGGAATACGTTTGTTTCCAACCAGCATCCTGTGAGGAGCTACTGGCAGCTCCTCCAGGTTTGTGTAGCGACACGGACAGATTTCTTCAAAACAACAATGGTGGCTCCCAAAGAGGTTAGCGTAGATGCTGCAATAGCATCACTTACATCCAGGGTGCGATTTGTGATAAAAGCATTGGGGGGGGGGGCATTTGATCATGCACAACAAAACAAAACATCCTTGGAAATGGAATGGCCATCATTCCATTTCATCCAATGGAAAATAATCAAAATAAAACAGCACAACGTGGTGTCAACAAGCCAGAGAGCGGGGTCCCACGTGGGCTCTGCAGTTATGTCGAAGTCACAGTGAGCGGCAATGTCGATAAAGTTCTTTCAAGTGTGGTTACAGTTTTTCAAAACTTGACGCAAACACCAATCACAACAGCAGCAAACAGCAGTTGCGGTGCTGATACACTTCCTCTGATACGAGCAGGCCCAAAGTTGGTTTATTTGCCCTGGGCACTGACTGACAGGCTGAGTTTGGAAGGCAAGGCAACTTTATTTCTACAGCAGCTTTTCTATTCTATTTCTATTATATTCTAAATAAATAACATAATGTTGTAAGTAAATAGGTTTGGAATTGTTTTTACAACTGAAATTCTTTTTGTAATTACAGAGGGAAGGTACCGTTGGGTACTGGGAACTGAATTTCAGGTACTGGTATTGGGACTAGTATTAGTCCAGATGCAAGAGGTACTCAACCCTAGGGCCTAAAGTTCTCCTCTTTCTCTGGGGACTACTTACGTTAAACTTCACAACCGCACTCCTGTAATTGTTGGTCCTCTGCCACTAACAGACAAGTTCGCAAACTCTCACTTGAAGCACCAAAATTGATTTAAAAAAACAGGTTTTTTAATATTATAATTTTTAATACACATTTTTAATAGCTGAGATGAAATTTAGGAGGCTTGTGTCCCCCTAAAAAGGGTCTAAAATCGGCCATGATGCCCCAGAAACCAGTGTTCCTGTGAAGAAGTGAAGTGAGATACAGGGTTTAAACAGATGTGAAACTCTCTGCTACATGATCATTGCTTGTTTAATCATCGATATGCTCTATGTCATACAGTGGTGCTCAAAAGTTTACATACACATGCTTAAGTTGACTAAAAAGAGGAATAAAAATATCATGTTTTGGAAATTTATTTTAATACCTAAATTAAAAAATGAGGTAAAATCCAACCTTTACGGACACCAATTTTCTTTGTGAATGAATAACGTATTGTAAATAAATAAATGTTCTTATTTAAAATACAGGGTCATAAGTATACATACCCTATGTTAAATTCCCATAGAGGCAGGCAGATTTTATTATTAAAGGCCAGTTATTTCCTGGATTCAGGATATTATGCATCCTGATAAAGTTCCCTTGGCCTTTAGAATTAAAATAGCCCCACATCATCACATACTCTTCACCATGCTTAGAGATAGGCATGGTTTTATTTCAGTTAGACTAATACCTGGTTTGATTTGCATTGAGAGATGATTTTATAGAAAGTATCCCATGCCTATCTCTAAGCATGGTGAAGAGTATGTGATGATGTGGGGCTATTTTAATTCTAAAGGCCAAGGGAACTTTATCAGGATGCATAATATCCTGAATCCAGAAATAACTGGCCTTTAATAAAAATCTGCCTGCCTCTATGGGAATTTAACATAGGGGTATGTATACTTATGACCCCTGTATTTTAAATAAGAACATTTATTTATTTACAATACGTTATTCATTCACAAAGAAAATTGGTGTCCTTAAAGGTTGGATTTTACCTCATTTTTTAATTTAGGTATTAAAATAAATTTCCAAAACATGATATTTTTATTCCTCTTTTTAGTCAACTTAAGCATGTGTATGTAAACTTTTGAGCACCACTGTAGGTGTTTTACAGGAAGTGCTTTGCCCAAAAGATGATTCATTGCTTCCCTCTTGTGGTTATCAGCTGTTACTACGCAGACTTCATTTTCCTCTGTAGTGAAATATGAGACGTGTTCCCTTTTTGAGTATAATTCAATTACATTTTATTTATAGTATCAAATCATGACAAGAGTTTTCTCAAAACACTTTCCAGATAGAGTAGGTCTAGACCACACTCTATAATTTACAAGGACCCAACAATTCCTGTAATTCCCCCAAGAGTAAGTATTTAGACCCAGGCTCTTGGTAGGCTGAGTCTGACGAGGGCCGGTTGGGGGTGTGATGAACAGTGGCAATAACAGTCTCAATAAAGATGATGGAACTACGACTAGAAATAGTTTTGCCTCTGCAAAAGGTTAGAGTGGTGGATCAACGCAGGAGACCAATATAAGGCCACTGTTTATCTTCATAGCTTTGTCTCTTTGTGTCCCAACCGGTCGCGAGATGGCCACCCACCAAGACCCAGGTTCTGTCCGAGGTTTCTGCCTGTTAAAAAGGCGTTTTTCCTCGCCACTGTCACACCAAATGAATAGATGGGGGGAATAGATGGGTCTCATTGTGAACATGTGTTTCATCATATTTTCCCATCCTCTGAAGTCCGTCACCTTGGTGTAATCCTAGGCAAGGCAAGGCAAGGCAGCTTTATTTGTAGAGCACATTTCAGCAACAGGGCAATTCAAAGTGCTTTACACAAAATCAGTTAAAAAAATAAAAAACAGTTAAAAGAAAATAAAACCGATAAAACACAGTTCAAAAATAAAAACAGATAAAAGACAAAATAAAAGTTACAGTGCAGTATAAGAGATTAAACATTAAAGAAATGAACATCATTTAAAGAAAGGCAACATCAAAAAGAAAGGTCTTCAGCATTGATTTAAAAGAACTGAGAGTAGCAGCAGACCTGCAGGTTTCTGGGAGTTTATTCCAGATATGAGGAGCATAGAAACTGTTTAGTGATTTATAAACTAGCAAAAGTACTTTGAAATCAATTCTTTGGGGCACAGGAAGCCAGTGTAAGGACTTCAGAACTGGAGTGATGTGATCCAGTCTCTTGGTCTTAGTGAGGACTCGAGCAGCAGCGTTCTGAATCCGCTGCAGCTGTCTGATTGATATTTTAGGGAGACCTGTAAAGACCCCGTTACAGTAGTCAAGTCTACTGAAGATGAAAGCATGGACAAGTTTTTTTGTTGACACATAAGTCCTTTAACCCTTGATATATTCTTAAGGTGATAATAGGCTGACTTTGTAATTGTCTTAATGTGGATGTTAAAGTTCAGGTCTAAACCAGTTTAGTACTGAGCCAGAAAGGCCAACCCAGTTTTCCAATCAGTCTAGTAATATGTCGTGGTCAACCGTGTCAAATGCAGCACTGAGATCAAGTAATACTAAGACTGAAATGTTGCCATTATCTGTGTTAAGGTGGATGTCACCTAGACTCCACCCCCCTCTTTCCATAATCACCAAGTCAGCAATTCATCTTAATAACATCTCCAGACTCGAGCCAACACTCCCTAACTTTGTGGCAGAAACCCTTATTCATGCTTTCATAACCTCTTGTTTGGACTGCTGCCATGTCTGGGGTCCCCAGCAAAACTCTAGACAGGCTCCAGTATGTCCAAAATTGTGCCTCCAGGGTCCTCACCCACACCAAGACGTGGCAGCGCATCGCCCCAAACCTCATCCACCTTCACTGGCTCCCAGTTAAGTCCCACATCACATATAAAATCCTCCTTCTCACCTACAAATCCCTCCATGCCCTGATCCCACAGTAACTCTCCGAACTCCTCCATCCATACACCCCACCCGAAACCTGCAGTCCTGAGACGCTGGCCTGCTCTCCATTCCCCCCACCACACTCTGTACCTTCGGACACAGAGCGTTTAGTGTTAGCTAAGTCTCCTCCGTGTCCCACTGTCCCTGCTTAAGCAGAAAGGTGACCAAGCCTTTTTCTGTTGCTGGCCCTCAGCTGTGGAACCAACTGCCATTTGACATCAGAAATGCCCCTTCAATTACAATATTCAAAACCAGGTTCAAAACCCACCTATTTACATCAGAATCAGAATCAGAATCAGCTTTATTGACCAGGTATGAAGACACATACAAAGAATTTTCCTTTGGAGCATAGTTACTCACAATGTGCTTACACATTCAAAACAAACAAACAATATATACACACTAATATAGACACACTAATATATACATACTCTAAACAGAAACAATGTAGAAAGATGAGTGCAATGAAGAGTCCAATAAAAATTATTTAAATGCGGAACATAGTGGAAAGGCTACTGGTATAAATAGTATTAAGTTATTATATTATAATATGAACAGTATGAACATTATAAACAGTTCTAAAATAGGAAATGAGAATGATGAATAAATAATGAATAATAAGTGAGATATGAGAATGAGAATGATGAATAAATACTAAATAAATGGAATAATAAGTGGAACCAGTAACCAGGTGCTGTAGAGACCGTGTTACTGGGTTATTGGCCAGAATTGAACCTGACACTGTGGGTAAGAAGTCAGCTGTTCATCAGAGAGATGGCTTGTGGGTAGAAACTGCTCCTGAATGTGTTGGTTTTGGCGTACAGTGCTCTGTAGCGCCTACCAGAGGGGAGAAGCTGGAACAGGTTGTGTCCGGGGTGAGATGGGTCTGCAGTGATGGTTCCTGCCCGTTTCCTGACTCTGGAGGACTATAAGTCATGGACGGAGGGCAGGTTGGCACCAAGCCTTCCCTGTGTTTTTTTTGTCTTACCCTGTAATGTCTATAATTAAGTGTTTATCTCTTGATGTCGTCTTAGCCCAAATAACTGATCTGTAAGTGTAATTTATTATATATTATTATTTAATTTTAATATTCTTGGGCTAACTTGCTATGTACTGCAGCTCAAGACTTTGCAAAAGCAAAGGGAAAAAGTGACAAAAATAAAATACAAATAAAATAGAATAAAAAATAAATATACTATATACACGTAAATAAAATGAATAAGTATATACACTTAAATGAAAAAAAGCTACACTTTACACATGTGGGATGCACTGGAAAGATTATTGCAGCTATGCATTGAAATACACACATGGTATGTAGCATTACACTTGAGATACAAATGCAAATAAATATATTGCACAAAATATGTCATGTTGTGGTGGGTGATGGTGACAGAGATAACAACACTGTTACATCATGACTTTTTTATTTTAAAAAGTCGGACCGCTGTGGGAACAGTGGACCTGCAGTAGCGTTCCTTCTCACAGCAGTAGCGCTCCTTCTTGTCACCGAAACCAGCTTCCTAAGGCCCCCACAGTCTGATGCAGGGGGTTAGTGTTGTTTCAGGTGATTATGTAAAGAGTGAGTGTTACTGCTGACAGACAGATGTTGCCAGGAGTTGATCCTGAAATGTGGATCAAAAGTTCTGGTTGCATCAGAGCATTCTGGATATACTCTGATGCATACTGCTCTGATGTTCTGAGCTGCATGTCGGTAAAGAGAACTGTCTGCACAGTTCTGAAAGTCAACTCAGTACAGAAGTGAGAGTTATCAATTGTAAAACACTGATATACAGGCTGAATTCAAGATGGCAAACTTTAAATTCATAGCAGTGAGCCAGAGATGCTCTCAATTCTTTGAGCTAGAGTCCACATATGTTGGATTCAAGACTTGCTTCTGTTTGGGCCTTTGTAGCCTAAGTCTAAGTCTGTAGTTTAAACGTCCTATGGCATGAACATTTCCCTTAATGAGGTTGTTTTAACATTAATCTGCATTCCCCCAGCCTGCCTATGGTCCCCCAGTGGCTAAAAATGGCAATAGGTGTAAACCGAGCCCTGGGTATCCTGCTCTGCCTTTGAGAAAATGAAAGCTCAGATAGGCTGATCTGGAATCTTGCCCCTTATGAGGTCATAAGGAGCAAGGTTACCTCCCATTTATCTGCTTTGCCTGCCAAGAGATTGTAACCCACCCATTAGAGAGAGACATCATGGCTCTCCAACGAGCAAAGTGGCAAAAGGTCAAGGCCTCCAGAGCAAGCAACAGTGCGACAGTGGCGAGGAAAAACTTCCTTTAGGAAGAAACCTCGGACAGACCCAGGCTCTTGGTAGGTGGTGTCTGACGACCGGTTGGGGTTAAGTTTGTAGCAGTTCTTTGTAGTAGTTCATGGCATAGCAGGGCACTGTGCGGCATTACAAGGCACAGCAGGACGTAGCTGGGCACCGCAAATCGTGGCAGGATGAACACGGCATCGCAGAACGTGTAGCGGGACCATGGCGACAGCTGCTACCATGATTTTGGAGCCTCCCTGATCCAAGGAAACATGCTGGGCGAAAAAGAACATAAGTACTCCGAGGAATGACTCCCCAGAGCTAGGTTAGTAACAAGCATTTCTGGGACATTTTATTATATTATTGATTATATGATAGATAAATCTGACAACTATGACGAGAAGCAGGTGGGCCGGGTTAGGCGTACGCTGCGACTCCTCACTCCCTAAGTATATTCAATTCAATTTTAGAGATGCTCAGTGCATCATGGGAAGTCCCCCGAGCAGTCTAGGCCTATAGCGGCGTAACTAATGGATGGTTCAGGAGAACTATAAGCTTTAAGCTTTTCCTGGTTCCTGTCAGAACAGGTGCCGCAGCATTCTGGATCAGCTGAAGAGTCTATGTAACTATATAAAAGAGACTTCAGATGCAGTATTAGGCGACCATTAGGGTCTATATAACAGACACTTCAGATATGGTATTAGGGGACAACTAAGGTCTATATAAAAGCATCCAAAGAACACCATGTCATGGGAAATTTAAAGCCAATGCTTCTGATGAACGGCAGCAGCTGCTGAGAACTGCAGATACATGACGTATTAAGTGTTACATAGGTGGGTTAGGCGAATATCATGCACTTCATCCGATGTTTCCTAAAAATAAAGATTGTTCACGAGTCCTGCATCTCCAGTCCGAGTCTTAAGTCTTTTAAGGACGAGTCTCAGGTCAAGTCTCAAGTCACTGTGTGTGTGGCACAAGTCTGAGTCTCAAACTCGAGTCCCCATCTCTGCAGTGAGCTGATATTAAAAGCAGCAAATAGAATCATTAACCCGAGCTAATGCACTGATGTGGCGCTGTATACTCTAATGGATTGTAGGATACCGTTCTAAAGTCATCTTACTGTAGGAAAAGTCCAGTGCAAGGGTATTGCCTGTTTTCTTGCATTCTTCATACATGGGACTCTATCCTCCGTTTATGTCTGTCCTGTACTCTCAAACTCATCTGAGTTGTCGCTGGCATGCTTGTACTTTTGAGCATTTAAATTTAGGCTCTTACAAAATTAGATAATACATATTCACAGACATTTAAAAGAGTAAAGCCTCCTATTGCACGAGGGGTGCAGGGGTGGAGAAGATGAACTAAAAGTGGTTTGGAGCGCGCCCTTGCGTGTCACTCAGGCAGAGTCAGCAGCTGGTGCGCGCCCCGGTGCCAAAGAAGAGGAGCACACTGAGAAAAACGTCTGTTCTCCTGCTGCCCATTTTTGGCACTGCTGGACTGGAAAAGAAATGGCAGCCCGAGTCAAGAGGCTGTGTTTTATACACACTGGTGCACACACATTTCCTTCTTTAAAGCATTTCTTGTCTGTCTGTAGCTGTGAGCGGATTGTCTGCCTTCCTCACTCCCTTCTCCCTCCCTCCCTCGCTCCTCCCTCCCTCTCTTCCCTCCATATGCTTTCCTTTGGGAGCCTTGGAGGAGGCTGCTGGGCTGCCCTGTAAGATGCCTTCACTGCACCATGTTACCAGCCCCCCTCAATGCTCAGCACACTGGCAGGGCCCTCATGTGTCTCCTCATGGATGCTGGGTTATTGAGGACGACAGGCAGCTCTGGGAGGGACTGGGGGGAAAGGCACACTAAGGGAAACCGAGGCAGGCTGACCAGGGAGACCCACAGCTAGACTGAGAGCAGCAGAGGCAAATCAAACCGGGGTCCTCACCCTCGGATGTTCTTTTACAACAAAAGCCCTTTCCCCGTCCTTCTCTTGTGGCATCATGTTTTCATGTGGAACCTAAAAGAAAAGGCAACACAACAAGCCTCACCACTTACTACAGATATAGCATGCTGGCTGCTGCATTGGGCTGTATTTCATAATTAAGGGTGTCACGATTTCGTTAAGTCACAATCTTGAATATCGAATTGAAAAATGGAATCGCCGATACTGCCACGCCCCCATGTCACGTCCCGTCGGCTTGTCATGCAGAAAAGAAAACACGTGTTGAAGTGTAAGTCAGTAAAGTTTATTTGTATACCACCTTTCAAAGATAAAAATCACAAAGTGTTTCACAATAAAATCTGATACAAGACAACAAATTAAAATACAAGGACATTTAAATACAAAATAGAAAACAAACAACCATAAAAAAAACCTTGACTAACTAAAAGCCTGCTTGAACAGCAGAGTCTTCAGTTGCTTTTTAAAACTTTTTAAAAACAGAATTCACACAACGTAGAGAGGGAGGCAAGTCGTTCCACAGCCTGGGAGCCACTGGTTGGAATGATCGATCCCCTCTAGTTTTAAAATGAGTGCGGGGGACCACTAAAAGCCTCTGACATAATGACCTCAGACTACGGGTGGGCGTATGATGCTGTATCAAGTCAGATGTATGGAGGAACTTGACCTTGCAGAGCTCTAAAAGTAAGGACCAGGATTTTGAATTGAATTGTATACTGGACTGGTAACCAGTGAAGTGCTGCTAAAACAGGCAGGATGTGTGCTCTTCTGTTAACCCTCATGTTGTCCTCGGGTCAAATTGACCCACTTACCTATATCAGTGTTCTTTTTATCTACCCTAAATAACATGTTTGATTCCACACAACGCTCTTTGGCAAATACAAATCTCTACATTCATTAATTTTGGGGTGTCTTATTCAAGTTAAATTCAATTAAATTAGCATTTGAAAAAACTATTGAAGTGGTTTTGAAATAGTATTGAGTAAAAGTTGACATATTCCAGTCTGTGATTATCCATCAACATACATTCCTTTATTTTTAGTCTAAATAATTCCTAATTTCTGCTTTTCTAACTAAACTAAAACATTAGGTATAATTTATTTATAAATGAGGTTTTTCGACCATAAATTCCAAAAATAACTGTAAAACTAAAGTCAAAAGTGTTGAAAACATCAAAAAAGTGGCAAACGTTGAAAAAGTATTGAAAGTGTTACAAAGGGACAAAAACAAAATAAAATCTAAAAACCGTCAATTAAAAGCCTCAACAAAAGTGTTTCTTTTCAATTTTGACGGGAAGACAACACAAGGATTAATACAAGAGTTAAAAGCCTAACAGCCTGGAGACAGTAAAGCTCCTTCTTACTCAAACAGGTAAAAAGGCTGTTGCAGGAATGCAAGCGTGAAGAAATAAAAGCGTGAATGATCATCTCTAACTCCCCCTTAGGTACAAGTGATCTTAATTTGGAAATATTCCTCAGTAGAAACAGTTCCTTACTAATTGTTTACAGTGGAGCTCCAAGGACATGGCTGAATCAAAAACAACCCCTGAGCTCCTGAGGCTCGGCTGGACAGATCTAAGTCACCAATGTGCTGCCTTATGTGAGAGATTTGACTATCAGGCGATAATTAGTGTTTCTGTTTTATCTGAGTTCAGAAACAAAAAGTTGCCACATAATAACTGTTGATAGCATGGCAACTGCAGATTCTGGAGACCCATGAAGTTCAGCCTGCATGCACGTTTTGTAGCCTAAACAGAGCAGCTTATATTGGTTAGATTGGAGAGAGCAGCAAGTTAGCGCACTGCTGTCCGCTGAGTCGCCCTCTTTGCTATAGGTCTGCTCAGCTGCTGTGCTGGCTCGTTGGTGTGTTAAGCCCCCAGCAAAGCCTTCAAGGCAGCGCTGCGACCGTCGTCTTCAACCATAACTATTGCCTAATCCTAGTGCCGTGTGGTACGAAGCGTCAGGATTGTCCCTAAACATTTTTTTTTGTAACTTTCTTTGTGTTGGCGTTCTATCCTCTGGTGGATATATGAGGACTATGGTTAATGCTCCTCAGATCTCTGCAGGGTAAATCCAGACAGCTAGCTAGACCATCTGTCCAATCAGAGTTTTCTGTTGCACGACTAAAACAACTTTTGAACAAATACATGTTCCACCAAAACAAGTTCCTTCTTGAGGCTATTTTGCAAAGACACCGTGGCTCCGTCCGGCGCTTAGCACCACCCAAGACAATTGTGATTGGTTTAAAGAAATGCCAATTTCCTCCCATCCCAGGATGCTGTGTGGACTAGACAGACCCTCCTCCGCACTGCTGTGGAGCTGTCATGTGGGACCATGAGCAGATCAAATGGAGTTCTTTATGTGTGTTGATATCAGCTTTGGAGGCACAAACATGATTGAGGAACTCCCTGCCTGATGCAAGTGTCTTGGCTGACCACTAAGGTCTATATAAAAGAGACTTCAGATATGGTATTAGATATGGAATTAAGGGACCACTAAGGTCAAAATCATCCAAAGCGCACCATGTCATGGGACCTTTAAAAGTAAAAGTACTTAACGTAGTAAAATCCTCCCATTGTAGAAAGTGTAAAGGATTCAAACAGTTGTGTGTTTAATGGTCTCATCATCTCAGCTGGACTTGTAGGCCGTTATATTGTTGGCTAGTTTCATTTATAATACAACATCTGATTTGATTGACATGTGTTTTTTGTGTGTCACCATTGTGTGATTCTGTTATTAGTGTTTCCTGTTTTACTTTGTTATAGTCTGGTTTTCTGTCTTGTCTAGTTTTTACTTCCTGTCTTGTGTTTTCTTGCCTGTCTGATTGTTCTGCCCCGCCCTGATGTGTTTCACCTGTTGTATCACCTGTCCCTTGTTTGCTCGTTACCTCTTGTCTTCAGTCTCCGTGTTTCCTTTGTCTGTTGTCAGGTCATTATTGTCTGTTTTGGAGTTCTGTGTGTTAGTCTACCTGTTTGTGTATCTGTGTTGCTGTTTCCTGAAATTTCTGTTCTTCATTGCTACTTTCTTTTTGGATTACCTTGACTGTTGTTTTCTGGCCACCTTTTGTTTGTATGGATTTTTGTTAATTAAATATTCAAGCTCACTACATTGCCTGGTTATCTCTGCACTTGGGTCCAACATTCTCTGAAGCTGTGACAGTGTGTTTGTAATTTGTAAAGTAACTAGTAATTAAAGTACAAGTACTTTACTTGAGTCTTTTTTAGTAGATACAAGTACTAACATTACAACTTAAGTACAGTACTTGAGTAAATGTAGAAATACGAGGGTTAATATGAATTAATTTGGTGTTTTTCCCTATTCAGATTTTTTGGCTTAACAAAAATGTTGGTTAAAGCTGGAGAATATACAGTAAAAGGTATTTTTTGCCAGAACATTACCCATTTTTTTTAATGTATTTGTTTTCTTACAGTGCAGTTTGGGAGGTAGTCTTTCTTTTTTTGTGACTGTACCTTTTAGACTACCTAACATTGTTGTTGATTAGGACATTAAAAGACATGATGTGTCAAGTTGCAGTAATGCAGTGTTAACAGGAGAGGTCAGCGGTGTGCTACACTACCACGCTGTGTGTTCTGTCTAGAGGAATGGACTCCCACATCAGACCTCTTGTCACATCAGCCATGGCATTAAAGACAGAAGCAAACAGCTGCAGTAAGGCCACGCTGAGGCCAAGACTGCACAGTTAATCCCAGTTGTATTAATATTGCAATATGGACTAGGGCAATATTCAAATTTACGTGTCAAACCTTTCTGAAATATGTATTGTAGTGCTGCAGAGATGTGCTACCCTACAAGTTCTGTCCTACAGACTAAAGAAAACATCTTTGCTTGACAAAGATCAGTGGTCTTTACTATTTGTTTCATGAGAGCAACACTGACAAGGACAAAGTCAATAGGAGAGCCACTTTTACCGCAAAGTGTTTGCTTATTAATCTGAAGATACTATATGCAATTTTGTTTGTACATTAACATATCTTGTATCTAACCATCCAAGATCACATTTGGCGTTAAGAACTGGAAAGACAAACTGGCAACTGTTTGAAGGGCGGGCAACATTAGTAATCTTTTGTCTATGTTTCCATCTTGTAATGCCACTGTTTTGGGAATTTTATAAAAAGTAAATTATTTGTAATAGAGCAGACTTACAGTTAGGTTGTAGCCCTGCTCTTTTTTTTTTTAAATCTTTATGAAATATCTGTATTGACTGCATGATCATATCACCGTATTATTTACTGCCACAAATCAAAGCTGCACGAATGAGTAACACTGAAGCAGATCCTTGCAAAAATCACAATTATTTCCATTTTTTATTAATGAAAATGAGAATAATGATACAAAAAAAAGATCATTCCCTCTTAGATCATGGATAATATAGCAATATATCGCAATTTCAGTCAAAATAATCGCTATTAGATATTTTTCTCATATCCTGCAGCCCTAACTGAGACACCTCTGTTCAGAATCTTCTCTTCTTCTTTATTATTATTATTATTATTATTATTATTATTATTATTATTATTATTATTATTATTTTTATCCACAGGTACCTTTGGGCCATCGGCAAAAACGTGTGGAAACGATGGAAGAAGAGATTCTTTGTGCTGGTTCAGGTAAGCACAGATAATACAGTCATAATCTCACAGAATTTTCATTTTGGTTCCTACAATACAAAAGTCAAACAGTAAAACACGGAGAAGGGAGAGTCTTTAGGTTGCCACTTCGCCAGTTGTGAAAGGAAATGGTTTTCCGATGAACTTACAGTGCAGCTACATGGTCTGGATCATACGTGGTGTCACATCATAAGGTAAAGGTACTTTATTGTCACATACATGCGCATACATGTAGTGAAATTCATTCTCTGCATTTATTCCATCCCTCAAGTGAGCAGTGGGCAGCTAGTCACAACTCCTGATCTGAGCCAGTGCCTTGATCAAGGGCACTGACTGGAGACCTAGTAGGGATGCTGGAGATTTATTAGACAAATATTTTGGATATTTGATATCATTTTTGTAAATGACATTGTTTGAAGTGTAGCACTAGCCCAGTCCTACCAGACGCTGGTCCATTAGCCTGGTCCTACCAGACGCTGGTCCATTAGCCTGGTCCTACCAGACTCCATTTCATTAGTACAGAGAGTCTGGCCACTCTCCATTGAGAAGTGTCAAAAAAACTCAGCAAAAAATGTTCTTGCTCGAGCTTTAACTTCTGGATATTCGGCAGCGTTGCCACAACGGACTGAATGGCTTCTTTCTCCACCGTCATTATGGAACTACAACTCAAACTAGCGCATGGCCTCAACGTCATCATTCCCAGCCACTCCCTCTGTTCACTGATTGGACCGGTAAAGATTTACGTATTGCAATATGTAAATGCGGTATATTCACAAACCTGTGAATATACCGCAAACCCAGACAACTGATGAAGGAAAATGAAAATTGAGCACAGTACGTAGAAGGTTGTAGCCGTAGCACTGGGTCCATACAATCTATTTGGAGCATACGTAACATGACATCATGCACACCCATCCTTGACCCAAAAACAGCCCTCTGCCTTTGTCAGTTCACATACACTCCATGTCAATTCATGAATTAGTCAAGTGGTAGGAAAGTCATTTGCTATTATATATTAATCAATTAATCATTTTTAATCACTTACTTAAGCACTCTTATGAAATCGTAGTCATTGAATTGAAGTCATTGTATATGCCTTTATTTCATAGACACATGAGTTATTTTTTTAACACAAAAACATAATTGGCAGATTAATCAAGGATAATAATAAATCATAGTTGCAGCCCTATATAGGCTTAATTTTGCACATCCATCATTTTTTTAAATCTCAGTTTATGAAAAATGTGGAAGATTAATGCTTTAACATTAAGATTAAGATTAACATAACCTAACAAGTTGAGAGTTTCTGATACAGTGTGTTGAACTGATGATGGAGGGACACATTATCAGAGAAAAAGGGGAGGGTGGCACAAAACAGGGGGTCTGGGCGGTCTACCAGAAAAAAACAGTTTTGATTTCAATCCCATTTCCTGCATTTCTATATACATTTATATAGATTATGGTGACATAGAATCCAGGACATTATTAAGTTCATCATAATAAAATTATGCCAGGAAGAATAGTAGGTTACTAAACTATATATAAAAAGGATGTGTAACTGTCTACATTGCTGAAAATAGGGGCCAATCACTAAGACTTATAAATAAAATAATAACAAACTAATTTGAAACTGGATTTTGAAAAGCATGTCCCCCTTGTCCCCAGTGGAAATGATGGCTGAGGTTGTCTGTTATGCTGTTTAGCAGCTTACCCAGTGTGAGCAAGTTGTGCTTGTTTCCTTCTTTTTGATTTTGTTCTCCTGTGTGTGTTCTGTTAAGCATTTTGGATCAACTGTATTGTGAATAAACTGCTATGTAAATAAAATTGATTTGATTGAGGTACATAGAGTCAGGGGTCCAACCTTGTTTGCAGGGTGACAGGGTTGGAAGCTTACCAACTGGTTCTTCAAGTCTGTTAAACTGACCATTGCCTGTGTCTATAGCAACGGTCTTCAACATTTTTTAATCCAAGGACCTCGTAACTGAAAGAGAGACGGAACAGGGACCCCTATACATATGTTGTATAAAATGAAGTTGCATGATAAACCAAGCCCACAATAACATTTAGAGCGGTATGACACCTTTGTACATATCTTTTTTTATGGTGCATCAAATACTGAGCTATGGACCTTTTTCACATCAGATATTTTGACTTGTCATAGCAGGAAAATAGCTTAACTTAAAATAAAATAAATAAAATTAAAATCTTAAATTGACAACGATGGCTCAATTCCATCATGTGTCCCAGAAAGCTACTTCAGTGAGTGAGCATGCACATTACCAGGGCCTCTCCTAAGTGGAATGCAGCCATCATTAATGGTTTTGAATAGAGCCCGACTGATTTTAAAGACCAATTTAAATATTGAATCGCTGGTTATTTGTGTGATGGAGGCATAAGTGTAAACAAACTTACTAATACTAATTGTTATGTCCCTAAAACAAACTCAGGATAATAGTTAATGGTTGTATATATGTTACATTTCCAATGTTTAGAAACCAGAGCCTGCTCCTTTTTTCCTTTTCAGTTTTTGTGGGTCCTTCTGCTTCTTCTTGGTCAAAACATGGTCACATTGCATTGTGGTGGGAGTAAAACGTAGGGTACATCGTGTGTACAGTAAAATTAGCTGTGGGTATTTTATAGTGGATTACAGGGAATGAAATTAACCACAGAGAATTCAAACAACACAAAAAAATGGCAGAAAAGAATCTGATCACCTCTGTGAGAACTGTGAGCAGCCAGAGCAATCTCTAATATTTGCATTGGCTTGTGTGTGTGTGTGTGTGTGTGTGTGTGTGTGTGTGTGTGTGTGTGTGTGTGTGTGTGTGTGTGTGGGCAGCGGGGAGGAAAGATGCAGCCAAGCTGTCTTCCCTCGGCTGTCAGAAGAATGATGGAGAGGCCAAGCAGGCTTTTGTCAGGAGATGGGGTGTGTTTGTGTGTATGGTGGGGGGGGTTGCGGCCATTTCCTGGTGGCTCTGTATTGGGAGGTGGGCAGCAGGCAGGCAGGGGGTTGGGGGCGCGGGGGGCGCGGGGGTCTGTCTCTTGTGCGTCGCAGAGGATATGTCTCAGAGCTACAAGTTGACAGCGGATTGACAAAGTCGAGTGAACACTAGCTGGCCTAACACTCGCAGCTAGAAAAGCCCGAGCACCGCCAACTTGAAGCCTCCCACTTGCTCCCAGCTAAATATATAGCAAGTGACAAACACTGGTCAATACACTGCGTGTGTGTGTGTTTGTGTTTAATGTCCGTCTGTGTGTGTGCAAGAATGTTTGTCTTGAGGAGCAGAGACACTATCTGGTTATTGCTGTGTGTGTGTGTGTGTGTGTGTTTGAGTGCACATGTACTTTTTGTTGCCGTTTAAGAGATGTTGCATCGTAGCGATATGTGTGCACTGCAGTGCTTTTTTTCCTTCTTTTTCTTTGCTCACTGTCTGCTTTGCTCATGCAAAGTCTTAGAGATAAGGACTGACTGTTGGCACTTTGCTACCCATGTCTGCCTTTACCACTACACACTTCCATATGATTCTTAATTTGTGCCCTCTTTTGAAGGTATCTACATGAGCGTGACATGACACTGTCATGTGTTCATGACACTCTCATGACACAGTCATGACACATGAACCCTAACATATTTTTCTGAGTTGTCAAACTTTCTTTAAACAGAACACTGTGACCATAACAAACTCAAGTTAGCTTAGCACTGGCTTAGTAAGGACTTACAGGTTCTGACTTGGCACTCTGTGTGCTTTGACATAGGCAGGGGTCTGTTCTGCCTTCTTTTAATAAAACTCGTCCAACTTTATTACTCTGGAAGCCTCTGACTTTTTCAGATAAGCCAATGTCAGTACACCTATAAGAAAAGAGAAGCCACCTGTACAGTAGTATTTTCAAATTCTCACAGATGCCGGTTCAGGAACAACTGGAAGTCATATGTAGTTGTTGAATATATATTTTCCTATTGGATTATGGCATCAGTAGTTGCCAACTGACCTCAACTAAGAGACAACTGAATCTTTCTCTCCAACATACAAACATGTTTCCTGAGAGTAATGAGTAACAAAGGTGTGGTTCTCCCCTGTTAAGCCTGCTGTATAATCAGTGTAGCTTAACGGTTATACTAACAAGGCCATAGGAGCTACTCTTAGAGAGGAGAGGCTTACCCCCTCGAAAAATACAGGGAGTGGTCAAAATCCAGGGAAACAACAGGACACAGGGAAAAACACTTGAAAGCTGAACACAGAGAAGCAGACGAAATACACAAGACAGGGGAGACAATGACACACAGGTGTACCACATGAGGGGGGGGACAAGTAATCACAAAGGCGGGAAAATGAACAACAGGAAGTAGAACAAGACAACATTGGGGGAACAGAAACCCTTCAAAATAAAACGGAAAATGGAAAAACAACCAGAAAATGTCAATCTAACTCAAAACAATAACATGACACAGGGACGGGACGTGACAGTAGTAACCCAAGTGTCTCTCTTTTTCTTCTCTTACTTTTCTTTTCTTGCGCAGTCTGTCCGTGTGTGTCTTTCACCCCACCAGATCCCACCCCCTGAGCAATCTCATAAGCGGAGAGTAATACTTGACAGTGAACCTATCCAATGAGTTTGTCTACAGTACATCTTACACAAACCACAAAAGTAACCAAAATAGCAAACGGCCAACGGTCCGATTGGGGAATAACTAGTTAGTTGAATAACAGCTATACTGTGTAGGTTAGACAATAATGCCTAGTGTAATGCCACAATAAAATGCCTAATTTTTAAAGCAATTAGCTAGTAGCTAGAGGGTTGTGAATTAACCCTGGGCTACAGATGCATGAAAATTCTACTTAAAGGAGAATTCTGGTCAGTTCCAACACGTAGCTCTGCTGTTTGTAATTTGGAGTGCTGTCAGTAGAGATGAAAAATGAAAACCGTCGATGCTGCCTACACCGTGTTATCCTCCTGCTAGACTTAGCACCCAACAGGCTTAAACAGGGCAAGTTATAAACGGGGTTTTAGCCTCTAAACATGTTCAAAATGTCATTACAAGTGCCTACCCATGTGAAGTGATTCCTTCCGAGTGAACACTGTGAATCTGACTGCTGTAGATGTTAAAGAAATGCATAAAAGTTGTGCTAATTCAGCTGTGTTTACTTCCTGTGTTGATACTGCAAGGCGTGCTTTGGGCCCGTCTACAAACTACAACACAGAAAAGAGATACAAACATATTTTCAGAAATAAGATTATGCTTGTTTTTTAAAAGTAAGTGCTGGAATACAACTAGCAGGAGACAAGTTATAATTGAGGTAAGTTTGGAGACACTACCTTATTTAATCATAAATTGATAGTAGACATATTTTAGTTTTATCTCTTTTCTATAGTTTGCAGACGGTCCCTAAACTCTCTAACTGCCGTCTCAACACAAGAAATAAAAGGAGCTAAGTTAGCACAACTTTTATGCATTTCTCTCACATCTACAGCAGTCCGATTCACGGTGTTACCTCAGAAGGAATCACTGCACATGGGTAGGCACTTTTAATGACATTTTGAACATGTTTAGAGGCTAAAAACACGTGTAAAACTTGCCCTGTTTAAGCCTGTTGGGTGCTAACTCTAGCAGGAGGATAACACGGTGTAGGCAGCAGCAATTGGTTTAGTTTTTCTCTCTACTGACAGGACTACACATTTACAAACAGAGCTGTTGGAATCGACCGGAATCCTCCTTTAAGTGGAGTCACAAAGTTGCTGTACTTACTTATTACATTACAACACTGCCTAAAGCTATAGTGCGTACACTTATTTCTCCCACTTCCTTGGTCTGTTCTCTTTCATCCCTTTATTTTTTCGTCAATTTCTTTCTTGACCACTCCTCCACATCTACTCCTCCATTAATATCCAACCCATTCTCTCTCCGAACGCTTAAATACGATGTTTGGACAGTGGCTGTCCGCGTCTAATGTGACAAAAAAAGCGCCCTTTGCCGTGTGTGTAGAACGTACCGGGTCAAACACAGGACTTTCAACCAGGAGAGCGGGGTTTGTGTCCCGCACGTGTCCTTAAGCGTCCCGTTATTGCTGCGTGTCAAGGAACCGTAAGCCCACCTACAACCTTTTCCGTATCCTAACGGCGTCAAAAGGGACGCCAATAGTCCCGACCATGCGTGTTATCTGACGCTAAAGGAGACGACCAAGCGTGTGTTCTATGATGCTAAAGGAGATGACCAAGTGCATGTTATATGACACTAAAGGTGACTTTTAACGTCGTATAACAACGACAAAGGCACTTGACCAAACGTATTTTACAAGATGGGAGTGAGAATGTGTTGTAATATCCCCTTCCTCCTCTCTCTTCTTCCTGTGGTCGATCAATTGCCTGTCATCTCTTGCTTCCTCCTCTTCCACACCTCCTCTGTGTCCTTACATTTCCTTCCATCCCCCTACATCAGTTCATAATCAGTCCAGTGGTTGTGCTTTGGGTCACCCCTCCTCCGAGCATCCAGGCAGATTACAGATCAGATGATCCTTGCGTGTTCATGCTGGGCCAAACTGAACTGCACATACAGTATATCCACATCTGTCTTTTAGTTCACTTCAGTTCACACAGGGCTGGGTGATACGGAGAAAATCAAACATCACAGTATTTTCATCGATCATTAAACCCTTTTGATCTTTGGGGAGCATAGGTCATTCATGAACTTCTTCCAGCTGGTCAGGTGTCAGGCAATTTTCTCTGTTTCCTTCTGAGATGTTGCTGCTTTCTTGAGTTCTACCTCGACAGACCTTTAGCATTTGTTTCTTGGTCTTCCTGGATTTCTTTTTCCTTTTGGGTTCCAGGTTACGGCCTGTCTGATCGTGTTGGAGAGTAGTTTTCTTAAGGTGTGCCCAATCCAGCCCCATTTCCTCCGTTTGATTTGAGTATCAATATGTCCTTGTTGGGTGGTATTAATTCCTTTTTTATTTAACCTTTATTTATTCAGGGAAGGTCCACTGAGAGGCAGCCTCTCTTCTGCAGGAACGCCCTTATAACATTCACACAGTAACACATTCCCAACTGGAAGCTGCCCAGTACAACCACAGTCTTATCTGCTGCCACTGAACAGCTCCCAGTCACAAGCTCTCTTCTCTAACTTTTAGGCCACCACTGCATATATCTACAATCATCCTATAGAGTGATACACAATAGAAACCTCACAAACAACAATAGAGACAGGAGTCTGACAGGGCTGCTTCCTGTCCCATTTTCTCCTCCTTTTGGCAGTTGACTGGATTATGAAGGTAACCACATCTGAACAAAACCTGGGCATTCAATGGATGATGTGGTCTCAAGTAGAAGACCTGGCCTTTGCCATCAATATAGTCATCCTGTCACACATAGAAACACAAATGCAGACCAAACTTCAGTAACTTTATCACTTAAATCCTATACTGATCTGCTGTTTCGTGGCGCTACTTTCAGTTAAACCAATCAGTATCGGCCATGTGTTCCCAAGCCAATCACAGCGGGACATCCCTGTTTTAAATCTGTTCTCTCCTCTGCGGCTGTCAGTTATTTCAGGAAGAGTGCGGCCCTCTTCCTCCCCTTTTTCCTCCAGTCATCTTCGCTTAAGGCACCCTAGGTTTTCTTCCGGCTGTCCGAGCCGTCGGTTCCTTCATTCCTGCCTTCGTGGTCCTTCACCTCACCACCAGTGTCTAGACTCCTTCGACTAGCATCCTGTGCGGCGATGTTTCATTTCCCTGTAACGTCCGTTTTTGGAGCGTCAGAGACAAGTGAAGGCATTTAAGTGGCACCTAAATAAGGCACCGAAATCCGTGTTGCTATTTGGTCTGGTATAAAACAGTCGTTAAGGCACCGGTGCCGTAGTAGCACCCCCCAAATAAAAAGTCTTTGGATCTACATGATTCACATGGATGGCATTTTCCCATTCAAAAGTGACTAGTTTACAGGTATGTTACTATTCTTTGGCCGGCTCGCAAGCCCAAACAAGTGTGTATAGCGTGCCTGTTGTTTTGTTTCGGTCTAGCTAGATCCGGTGGGTGTTGTAGTTTTCTAACATTACTAGTTGTTGCAACTGCATGTGAAAAAAGTACAAAGTGTGCAAGGCCAAAGAGAACGTTCATCTTGCAATAAAAAAATTGAGGCTGTTAAAATGGGTTTTGCATTAACGCCTTTAATAACGCGTTTAACTGACAGCACTAATATATACTGTGTGTGTGTGTGTGTGTGTGTGTGTGTGTGTGTGTGTGTGTGTGTGTGTGTGAGTGTGTGTGTATATATATATATATATATATATATATATATATATGTATGTATATATATATGTATGTATATATATATATATGTATATATATATATATGTGTGTGTGTGTGTGTGTGTGTATATATATATATATGTGTGTGTGTGTGTGTGTGTATATATATATATATATATATATATATATATATATATATATGTATATGTATATGTATGTATATATATATGTATGTATATGTATATATATATATATATATATATATATATATATATATATATATATGTATGTATGTATGTATGTATGTATACATGTATGTGTGTATATATATATATATATATATATATATATATATATATACATACATACATACATACATACATACATACATACATACATACATACATACATACATACATACATACATATACATATGTATGTATGTATGTGTATTTATATACGTATGTATGTATGTATGTGTATTTATATACGTATGTATGTATGTATGTATGTATGTATGTGTATTTATATATGTATTTACTATTGAGGCTTAAACAGTCTTCCAGTCTGAGTGCATTTCAGGGTTTTGATAGAAAAATTTGCTTTTGGCCTCTGAAGTTTGTTTGCGAACACAGATGCCACATCCAGCAAATCATCTCCAGTATTCATGTCCATGTGTTTCCCGTAATGATGTGAACATAAACGACGTAGCAATCCCCTTCACTCTCTTCACTCATCCTTTCTCTTTCTCCATCACCGTCTCTCCCTGTTCCTCTCTTCTCTGCTGACTGACAGCTGAGAGAGAGAGAGAGAGAGAGAGAGAGAGAGAGAAAGAGCGAGAGAGAGAGAGCGAGAGAGATGGTGTTTTGGGGTATGGGTGGGTGGGTGGGTGGGGGGTTGGTAGTTTAGACTCTGATTTGCCTTTGTGGTGTCCTGGAGGCCGGGAACTGCTGGAGAGTGGGTCCGGTTCCCTCCATCCTTTACTTGGCCTCAGGTCTCATCAGTGCTGTTGAGGGGAATCTCATTTGTCACACACACACACACACACACACACACACACACACACACACACACACACAGGAATGCAGCTGCAGCTAGAGTGAGAGCTGCCACTTGCAGCAGAGCGGCAGAGGTGGCGACATGGGCAGATTGGCCAGGCCCGGTGATCTGTGACGACAGGCTGCTATGACTGGCAGCTACAGTTGCAGCAGTCCAGCTCCAGCTAGCGACAGTGTCATTACACTTCCTGTTTCCAACACAAGCACCAGTGACAAGACACAAGACACCAACCTAAACCAGGGCCAGTGCTGGCCTTTTGTTACAGTAACAGGACCGAAGGTGTTAGCCCTGCTAGCTTGCACTACAGCTGGAGTACAGTACAGTGTTTGAATGGAAGCAACAGCTCCTATGCTTTTTCCTAAAGCGTGGCACTAAAGAAAAGGTTTCAAAAGATTTCACTCAAATCCAAAATCCATCCTTTTGGAACATGAATAAGCTTAACAAATTCAAACCATTATGTTGTGGTTGAAGTTCACATGTTGGTCTGAGAGAGGCGCTAGAGGAGAGTTCATGGGAGAGTCCAAACTAGAAAGGTCTCATCTAGGCCTGTAACAATTATTACATTATTGTCAATTTTTTTATGTAATCGTGGTTTCTTTGTTTAATTGCTATCCATTGCTAGGCAAGGCAAGGCGGCTTTATTTGTATAGCACATTTCAGCAACAGGACAATTAAAAGTGCTTTACAAAAAAACAATTAAAAAACAGTTAAAAAAATAAAAATGAAAAAATAAAAACGATAAAAATAAAAACATTAAGATACATAAAACAAGATAAAAAGTTACAGTGCAACATAAGAAATTAAACATTAAAGAAAGAATGTCATTTAAAGAAAGGCAACATCAGCCTTGCTTTAAAAGAACTGAGAGTAGCAGCGGACCTGCAGGTTTCTGGGAGTCTATTTCAGATATGAGGAGCATAGAAACTGAACGCTGCTTCCCCCTGTTTAGTTCTGACTCTGGGGACAGAAAGTAGACCTGTCCCAGTCGACCTGAGAGGTCTGGGGGGGTCATAGTGTACTAGCAGATCAGAAATGTATTTTGGCCCTAAACCGTTTACTGATTTATAAACTAGCAAAAGTACTTTGAAATCAATTCTTTGAGGCACAGGAAGCCAGTGTAAAGACTCCAGAACTGGAGTGATGTGATCCAGTCTCTTGGTCTTAGTGAGGACTCGAGCAGCAGCGTTCTGAATCAGCTGCATCTGTCTGATTGATTTTTAGGGAGACCTGTAAAGACCCGTTACAGTAGTCAAGTCTACTGAAGATGAAAGTTTTTCCAAATCCTGTTGATACATAAGTCCTTTAACCCTTGATATATTCTTAAGGTGATAATAGGCTGACTTTGTAATTGTCTTAATGTGGATGTTAAAGTTCAGGTCAGAGTCCATGACTACACCACGATTTCTGGCTTTGTCTGTTGATTTTAACGTTGTTGTTTGAAGCTGAGCGCAGACTTTTAATCGTTCCTCTTTTGCTCCAAAAACAACCACCTCAGTTTTTCCCTCATTTAATTTCAGAAAGTTCTGGCACATCCAGCCGTTAATTTGTTCGATGCACTTAGTCAGTTTTTGTATTGGACTGTAGTCCCCTGGCTATAAGGTTATGTACATTTGTGTGTCGTCCGCATAACTATGGTAACTTATTTTGTTGTTTTCCATAATCTGAGCCAGTGGAAGCATGTAGATGTTAAACAGAAGAGGCCCCAGAATGGAGCCTTGGGGAACTCTGCACGTCATATTGTTGAGTTCAGATGTATAATTACCTATTGACACAAAGCAATCAGTTTAGTACTGAGCCAGGAAGGCCAACCCAGTTTTCCAATCGGTCTAGTAATATGTCGTGGTCGACCGTGTCAAATGCAGCACTGAGATCAAGTAATACTAAGACTGAAATTTACCACTATCTGTGTTAAGGTGGATGTCATTAAAGACCTTAAGAGCCGTCTCAGTGCTGTGGTGTGGTTGGAAACCCGACTGAAAGGTATCAAAACTGTTGTTTAGTGACAAGAAATAGTTAAGTTGCTGAAAAACGCTTTTCAATGATTTTACTTAAAACGGAAGGTTTGATATTGGCCTATAGTTTCTCATTAGTGATGTGTCTAGACTGTTCTTTTTAAGAGAGGCTTGATTAATTTTTAAAGAGTAAACATTCGCTAAGGTCTTAAGGCCAAATTAGATGTGCCAAATTGTAATTATAGAAGTAATTATTGGCACTTGACCCTAAACACGTTTATTAAAAAAGGAAATGAGGGGATACAGTTAGAATAAATGTTTTATGATAACAAAGAGGCCTTGTTTACTTCATAGGCTGTCTACCTGTGTTATTACATTATCTGGGTCACATGACATTGGTATATAAGCAAAAGATGTATCCTGGAATTAATTCAAAACTATTTTTTCATAAGACACAGGGCTTTCAATGGGTGGGGGGCAGAGTTTGTGACCCAGAAGAAGTTTAGGAAAAAACACAAGACTTTCACCCAGAAAAGGGGTGTTCATGTTCCGAAAGTACTACTTAAGGGGATCTGTGTTTTAATCCAAACAACAATCTTTTTCTAATCTTAAAGATCCCATGGCATGAAAATTTCCCTTTTATGAGGTTTTGTAACATTAATATGCGTTCCCCTAGCCTGTCTCTCCCATTGGCTAGAAATGGCGATAGGTGTAAACTGAGCCCTGGGTATCCTGCTCTGCTTTTGAGAAAATGAAAGCTCAGATGAGCCGATCAGATACAGTATTAAGGGACCACTAAGGTCTATATAAAAGAGACTTCAGATACAGTATTAGGAGACCACTAAGGTCTATGTAAAAGAGACTTCAGATACAGTATTAGGGGACCACTAAGGCCTATATAAAAGAGACTTCAGACTTGATGACTTCCTGTGGCGCTCTGTGGTGCATTTTGGGAGAATGAGTCTATCACTGAAAGTGCTCCTGTGATTGAGCAGCAAGCCATGGAGTAGGCGCGAGACATTGTCCAAGATGGCATGTAGTTTGGACAGCATCCTCCTCTCAGAGAGTCCAGATCCACCCCCACAACGTCACTGGCCTTGCTGATCGGTTTGTTGAGTCTGTATTATGGGACCACTAAGGCTTATATAAAAGCATCAAAAGAACACCATCTCATGGGACCTTTAACTAGATGTGTTGGTCCCTAAACTTAACTGTAACGACCGCTAAACTTAACGATCATGTGGCTAGTGGGATGAACTTTGTCATATGACAGCTCAGCAGTCGCCATAAATCCCTAAGATATTGTCCAAATTGTTGTGCTTAAGTTTTCGTACGATATCAAACAAACCCTACCATTGTGCTCAGGCAAATCCTTCACTTCAGACGTGACATTTTCTGTGTGAATGTAGAGTTTCGGTCTCGGTTTGGGCCTCTTCATTATTGTTCAAATGTAACATCATGCACCATGTTGTAGATTTAAAGATGTTTTGCCAACCATCCAGAAGGCTCAAACGTTTGGCTCGCTGAGCCATGGTGTTGCACTCATGTCATACCGGGGTTACATTACACATTTTATCACCTTTGTTTAACATGTCGTAATTATGACTAGGAAAACCTCTTTCGAAAAAGCTGAAATATCCAACTTAGCACTTATATGTATAAATGTGCCTAAAAACCAAGCAAACTTGGACCCCTTATGTCAGCTAACGTTTATTGTTTAAGGAAATTAAACCTAATTTTAATATACTCCTGTATTGGTAATACACAGTGTTTTCAAACCCTCACATGCCAAACTCTGCAATGATACACCTGTCTTGAGTTGTCTTTGTTGAAACAGAAAGGCAAATCTCTCACATCTGCACCATCATGCTATTCACACCAGGACACTCATTCCCCCTTTTTTCCCCATCCCTATTTTGATTAGAATACAAATTTGCATTTCTATTAAAAAATATGACACACACACACACACACACACACACACACACACACACACACACACACACACACACACACAGCCCCTCTACTCATTATTGCTGGTCATGAACACACATTTTCAAGTTAATCTTCTATTCAGCCACTTCACTTTATTATAATGTGATTATAATAACACACATGCACACACAGTGAGAGGTGCACTACAGTAACACAGCTGTCACAGCCCCCCCCCCCCCACTCTCTCTCTCTGGCCTCACACTCTCTCTGGCAAACCACTAGGAATAATCCTTTCATCATCTCTTTTTAAATGGATGTGACACATAGTACAGACCAAGACATTGAGGGGTCGAGACTGAGTCAAGACCAAGACTTTGAGGAGTTGAGACCGAGTCAAGACCAGACCAGTGCCAGATAGCCAGAGCTTCTCTTCCTGTCACCAGCATTCACTTTATTGGGAATGCGTGTTAAGGAGTGTGGGGAACGCATTTCAAACTAGTCAAGTTATTGGTTGGTTATGAAGCAGGAAGTTTTACATCCAATCACAGTAATGATGTTAACACATACAATTAGACAATGTAGAAGCAATTTAGTGATATCCCTCCAGTTGTGTTCTTGAACTATAATCCCAGATCCCTTTCATCTGAGGCCGAGACAAAAATGTGGTCCTTTTCGAGGCAAGACCTTCAAAAAGTGGTCTGAAGACCGCTCAATCAAGATCTGAAGTACTACTAATATATGCAAATGTATATTAAAGATACTAAAAGACAATCGTGACACATATTGTAATGCTTTCTGTTAGTAAAGTCATTGTATAAAAGTTGTGTAAAGTTGCCAGTGTTCTGGTACAGGAGTTGATCCTGAGATGTGGTTTAAAAGTTGTGGTTCAGCATAGTGCATTCTGGATGAGAGATTAACTGTTGTTCTGAGTTGCATGACAGTAAAGAGAACTTTCTGACCAGTTCTGAAAGTCAACTCAGTAAATGGAGAAGTGTGAGTTAACAATTGTAAAAAACAAAAACAAAAAATCAATTATTGATGGATTTCTGGAAAGAAAATTCCCATTTACAGTGACGTTTCCATCTGATAATGTAGTCACAGTGCTGTTTCTAGAATTTGTATTGTTGTTATTGCATACTGCTAATGCTGTCCCTGGTCCAAATAATCAGCATGGCATTGTTTCTTTTGTGTTTGTGTTTAATGCACATAGAGCAACAGGTGGTCAACAGCTGATAAATTAACCAGCATATGAATGCACGCAATATTGAATGTTTTCCCTTTTGAGTCAACTGCTAAATGAACATTTCCTCTTTGATTGGTGCAGGTGAGTCAGTACACCTTTGCCATGTGCAGCTACAGAGAGAAGAAGGCCGAGCCGGTGGAGCTCCTCCAGCTGGACGGTTACACCGTGGACTACACCGACCCGCAGCCAGGTACCACAGCTGGCCACTGCATTCCAACAGGCAGCACCAATGAGTAATAAGTGTATAACAATAACTATTTGAAGTGCAAATGTATTGTTAAAACCCCAGCGCTCCCACAGTCCAGCCCTTCGTAGATCTCTTCTCAGGACTGTGAAGGTCTGCACACGTCTTGGGCGTAGTGCTACAATCTGTTGCTTCACAAAAGGCAAGGCAGCTTTATTTGTATAGCACATTTCAGCAACAGGGCAATCAAAGTGCTTAACAGAACACATTAAAGAGCAGTTAAAAACGATTAAGAAATTAAAAACAGATACAATACGACTACGATTTCAGGCTGCTAGTATGGGACAATCCATTGCTCTATGAACGTAATCCACCCGCAATTCTTGCTGTTCCCAGAACGGGCCGGTCCCACCAGTCTTACTTTTTAACTCTTGCAACATCCATCCATCCATCCATCCATCCATCCATCCATCCATCCATCCATCCATCCATCCATCCATCCATCCATCCATCCATCCATCCATCCATCCATCCATCCATCCATCCATCCATCCATCCATCCATCCATCCATCCAGCAGGGGACCCCAAACTTCCCTTTCCCAGGCCACATTAACCAGCTCCGACTGGGGGATCTCTTAGAGGCATTCCCAGGCCAGGTTGGAGATATAATCCCTCCACCTAGTCCTGGGTCTTCCCCGAGGCCTCCTCCAAACTGGACATGCTGTTTAAGACATAAAGGAAGGACATATATGACTGTGCAGACAATAGGACATCTTAAAAAGTGACTGTAATAGTTAAAGTGCGAAGAGCAGAAAGTGCTTGTGTATTTATTGCACTTTGCTCAGTTGTGTTTTACTACTGGAGTTCAGCAAACTGTGCTTGTTTGACAGTTTAGGGCGGGACAGCAAGCTAGAGAAATATGCAAACATGAAAAGTGCAACAAGCCCACTGACCTCCAAAAGGAGACATTCCCTTATCATGCAGCTGTACCTAGATGCTCTGGAGCTATGGAGACACAAAGTTGTCAAAGTACTCCTCTGCCTGGAAGCTATGGTTAGGCATCGTTTGGATTTTAAAGAAATGTGATTGCAATTCAGATTCTTCCTTTTGATTCCGATTCTTAACCCTCATGTTGTCTTCGGGTCAAATTGACCTGTTTTCCTATATCAGTGTTCTTTTTAACTACCCAAAATAACATGATTAATTCCACACAGTGCTCTTTGGCAAGTACAAATCCTTACTTTCATTAATTTTGGGGTGTCTTATTCAATTTTATAGTATTTGAAAAAATTTTGAAGTGGTGTTGAAATAGAATTGAGTAAAAGTTGACATATTCCAGTCTGTGATTATCCATCAACATACATTTATTTAATTTTAGTCTAAATAATTCCTAATTTCTGGTGTTATAAATCAAATATTAGGTATAATTTTCTATAAATGAGCTTTATTGACCATAAATTCCTAAATAAGTGTAAAACTAAAGTTAAGAAATTAGTGTTACAAAGTCTTGAAAATGCCAAAAAGTGACAAACATTGAAAAAAAAGCATCATAGTGTTGAAAAAAAGGGACAAAAACATAAAACATTTTTCAAAAATAGATAAAAAGCCTCAACAAAAGTGTTGATTTTCAATTTTGACAGGAAGACAACACAAGGGTTAATAATTCTTCATTTTGATTCTTTGAGTGGTGGAATGGAAACGGGTCACGTATTTACAGATTCTTATCTGGAGAGAAATTTTTATTTTTATTCAATGGTGGCTCACAGTTTTACTGACTTTTTCAGCGGAACACAATAGTGCCGCTTACTATGCTCTATGGCTTCAACACAACAAGCGCCTGGATGTATTTTTTTTTAAATTTATTTTATTTTCACTACAAAACATTAAAATGCAATTGTCCATGTGATGGACAATTGCCGAAAAACCCTCAAGGGGCTTAATAAGTGGCAATCTCCATAGAAACAATTATGTTTAACAATTTAAAAACATTTATATATTATTATGTAAAAATATTATGTACGGAGATCGCTACAAAAAAAAAAAAACTTGCGTGTGTTACATTTGGAACCAACGATTGGAGTCAAAATGATTTAAATAAAGAAAAAAAACAAGACTCCATTGGAATCGTAATTTTTGAAACAATTCCAAGTTGGAACCGGTTCTGGATGCCCAATCCTACCGGTAAGGTTATGAGGTTATAATTGGACCCTGATCTGAATGACACCTGGGGGTAGTTCTGGCTCAGCTTACATAGCATGAGGTCATAAACTGGAAATTCAACAAAATTGGACATATCTAAAGGGTTACAAACTGGAATATAATCCTAACCTTCCTGTGTCCATCCTTCAGGTCTAGACGGCGGCCGCACGTTCTTCAACGCTGTGAAAGAGGGCGACACTGTGATCTTTGCCAGTGACGATGAGCAGGACCGGATCCTCTGGGTACAGGCCATGTACAGAGCTACCGGCCAGTCACACAAGCCGGTTCCTCCCACACAGGTCCAGAAACTCAACTCCAGGGGGGGCACAGCACCACAGCTCGATGCACCCATATCTCAGTTCTGTAAGTTTTCAACTCTCAGAGTCTTATTTGTCTTTTATGCCGACCTTACACCAAACAACTTATTAAGCAATTTAAACTGTCGCAGACTATTTTCCAGTATCTGAATAAAATAGTTATCGTCTCAATCGTTTGGTTATAAAACTCTTTTTTTTGTCTTGACGTTCAGACAAAATCAAACGTGTTGGATATTATCTATTGTACTAAGTTTTAAGTCTTGGTAGTGAAGTTATATCATGTGAACATGGTGAACAACCAATGGGTGAACTCCCCCCAGCAACAAACTTGAAGCAGCAAACGGCTTGAGCCGGTGGTGTTGATGGTTGCTATGGCGCCGCGCTAAGCTAAACACTAGTGAGAGTGAAAGTTGCAGATTTCTGAAGCGACTCATCAACTGGGAGTTCTACCGGCAGCTAAACGCAGACATCCGGGTAATGGAGACATTCATCTGCATGTATGACAGAACAGAAAATCAGCAAACTTTCCCTCAAGTTATCAGCTAACGCCAGCGGTAGCTAGCTAGCTTGGTTACATTTTTGAAAAAGAATCTCGTTGTAGTCTTGCCATGTGTAATAATGTGATCCCTAGTCTTTACACATTATGACAGTCTTTAAAGTGCCCATATTATGAAAAAAATCATTTTTCTGGGATTTGGGGTGTTATTTTGTGTCTCTGGTGCTTCCACACGCGTGCAAACTGAAATTGAAATTGAAAAAACTCTCCATGCTGTTTTGAGTGAGATACGGTTTCTGAATGTCCTCTGCCTTCAGTCTCCGGGTGAGCTGTTCAACATCTGCACAGCTTTCTACGTCACTAGCCGAGACAAGGTGGCTAACTGTAGCACATGCTAGTGCTAGCATGCTAGCTCATTCTCAGTGGTAAAAACACTGTTACAACACACATTAGTTGACCATAATCTCCAAAAGAACTACTTCCATGTCCCTGTTCTGCAGGTATTCCACAAGTGGCCCTTGTCTAGAAGAAGTCTCCCAGCTAATCCTGCCTTGGACTGACCAAAGCTGGAGAAAGAGTTATCTAGCTATCTACCTCGCTACTGAGCATTTGCGACTCCCAACAAAGATAGTATAGAAGTAATATGTCTCACTCTGTAGCTAAAACAGAGACCTAAACACACAGGGTGAAAACAGGATCTGCAGCAATATGCAGTACAACAAAAATATGGTGTTTTTTGAAAATTAAACCATGTAAACCTATTCTGGTACTACCTTAAAATACAATTATGAACCTGAAAATGAGCATAATATGGGCCCTTTAACATTAGATGTGAAATTATTGTTTTTAGATGTGTGTCAGACTGTGACTCTGTAGTTGGTCAACTTATTTTCAGGCAAACATTTTTTGAGCCTTCATTCAAATACTTGTATTTTCAACGGTTAAAGCTATAGTGCGTAGTTTCTGTCGCCCCCATCAGTAATTCAAAGTAATGACAACAACACTGTCAGAGCTTCCACTTGATACAAGCCTTCGTTGATCACACCCCCAGCCCTCCTGCATGCAGTTGCTAGTAGGCTAGCGTTTAACCCGGCAAATTAAGGAGGACATTGATCAATTGAACTCATCATGGGAAATGGGATACTCTTGTCTATCACAGCCACATGTTATTTTTGACATGATCATTCCTATTGCAACCTCGGAAGCCTACTTTTACACTGTATTCATATTGTATAATATGAATATTCGCCATTTATTGCTCGCAGCATCTTGTTCTCTCCTTTTGCTCCTACTATACAGTTGTCCTCGCAAACTTTATTACACATTAGCCAGATTTTTCGTTAGTTTTTCCTCCTCCTGCTCATGTACTGTACATGTGCTCAACTGCTATTATTATTCTTTCTCTGTGTGCTGCTTTGCTCTTTTTTGTAGAACTGCTGTAGTGTTAAAAGTGTCGGTGGCTTTGCTGTGTGTCTTTATGTTTCTCTGTTTGTTCCTTCTTCCTTTTCTTCTTCTTCTTCTTCTTCTTCTAAGCCCTGACCCTGCTATCTTGTAGCTGGATTGTAGGGTAAGTGTTTCCCTCTCCTTTCTTTCTCTTCTTCTTTTTGTTGGCCATCGCTCTTCCTCTTGTGATAACTTTCTGGTGTTTCTGTGGGTGGACAGAAATGAAAGACACACTAACATGCATGCTTTGGCCGTTGTCTGCATATTCTGCCATGTGTACAGCAGGGACTGACTGTACACGTGTCATGGATCAGCCTACAAAGGTGCTGCATTGTAGGTCAGGGTTACAAATGTCTCTTCAATGTGATTGCTGCGAAAGCTATAGCATGTTTATTTTTTGACAAAATGTGTGATGGTTGCCACCGCTGTTAAAAAAAAAATTCAAATTAAAAAAAAAAAATTCAAATTAAAAAAAAAAAAGTCTGCCTTGTTTAGGATAAGACTATCATTTTGCAAATGGGTGTTTTTTGGATTTTATACATTTCTGTTTAACTGTTTTAAAATTGCTTGTTCTGAAAATTCTTATATACTTTCTTTTAGCAATGTCAATGTTCTTTTCTCAGATAACAACATCACTGAGAAGAATATAAATGTTTGACATAATAGGACGGAATTCACCACACCCAGCAAAGACACCCTGCTGCACAAAATAATTTCACCTATTAGTGAGGGGATTAATTAAGGAAAATAATAAATATCTCGGATGGAAAATGTTTGCAGTGGCAGTTATATGGGCTTAAACCTTTGATACAGTTTATAACCAAACAGAAGAAGATCTAAAGAAGGTGCACAGCGATTTTGTGAAACGGTACTGTCTGTAGTAGAGCCTGGCGGACGCTCCAAGAATGAACTTTCAGTGTTTTGAGCATTGGGCAACTACCATCATCGTAGGCGTATGATGAGACTATGATTATAGTATTAGGGCTGCACGATTATGGCCAAAGTGATAATCACAATTATTTTGATCAATATTGTGATCACAATTAATTATCACAGATTTTTGTTGATTTTAACCGAAACAAATTTTATAGTCACATAGAACTGCTTTCACATCCATATTGTGCTACATTCCTCTTATGTTGAAGTTGTATGTTGTACATACACACAGTACAACACAAGTAAATGAAAATTATCTGAACTAAATAGCCTAGGGTCTATATACACATATATATATATATATATATATATATATATATATATATATATATATATACATACATACATACATACATACATACATACATACATACATGTATGTGTGTGTATATATGTATATATATATGTATATATTTTTTTTTAAATGTATCACTGTGAAAGCTCCTACACTTGTTTTCAACAATAACTGATTGAAAGAGCTAGGAGAGAGGGGAGTACGTGCGATGGACGTACTCACAGAGTGACGGCTGACTTATGAATGGGTCCAGCAGGCTCCGTCTCATGCTGTTACTCTACGAAATGAAGTCAGTTGCCTTCAATAACTTCTTCTGTGTTTTTCGCCGTTGCCGCAATAGCAGAGTTACCAGCGGAAACACTGGTACAAATACAGGTTTGTCTCTCATGCTTAACAATATACAGCTGTGTTAATAACAATTAAAACTGTGGACAAATGTCAGAAGTGTGGACACTGTCGCCGCTTTGTTTCTGTTGCTAGGAGCCGTGGGGGCGGGGCTGCGCGGACTGTAAGAGGAGAGATCCAAACACAGGCACGGCTTTACAGAAGAAATGGGTCATGTAACGCAAAATTAAACCATATCCATATAAACAACATTGCTTCGTTTGTGGAGAGACAGCAGATGCAAAGACATTAGGTGCACCGGTGCGACCTAGGAAAGGTGTTAGTTGCACCCTAGAGCCCTGTGAGCTAACAGACTGACTAGCACTGGTCACTGCTGTTGTCTGAAAAACAACACAGATGGGACAAAATGTTGTGTTTACTAGTAAACCTCGAGACGGACGTATGACCGACTGCTATCTGTATCTATCTTCCTCTGTGACGGTCTCCATCTAGAAACTAAGCTGCACGGTGCAGGGAACAACTCTGACTGGCTCATGATCAGACAGTGGTTTACGGAGCGGTAGATTGGCTTTGCAAAAAAACTCGGAGCGTTCTAACGGAATGACACATTTAAAATATTGCTTGATTATGCAAATTTGATCGTGGGAAGCCAAAACCGTGATTGTGATTAAAATTCGATTAATTGTGCAGCCCTAGATAGTACGATTTCTTTAACAGATTTGTTGTCGAGATGTACCTGTCCATGATTCCTAAAAAAAAATCTCCAAACACTTGAACATGCAAAAAGTTTTGAACATTTGCACCATAAATTGTTCAAATTCACAAATATGCACTTTGATACCCAAAAATCCTCCCTCCCCCATGATGAAGCATAACTTTCGCCCATGACTGTCATTGTAACTGTACGTCAGTCAGGATACAACCGCAGTGGAAAGATTTGTGTATTTTTTTTGATGAAAGAAAGCAATTTTAGTTGAAAGAAAGAAAGAAAGAAAGAAAGAAAGAAAGAAAGAAAGAAAGAAAGAGGAGGAAGTTGGGGCTTTGTCTTCTAATGCAACACATTCTCACTCCCATTTCATAAAATACGGACACGTGGTCAGATTCCTTTGTCGTTGACGCTAAAGGACACACGCTTGGTCGTCTCCTTTAGCGTCATGTAACACGCTTGGTCGTCTCCTTTAGCGTCATATAACACGCTTGGTCATCTCCTTTAGCGTCATATAAAGTGCTTCGTCGGGACTATTGGCGTCCCTTTTGATGCTGTTAGGTTAAGGAAAAGCTTGTGGGTGGGCTTATGATTCCGTGACGGGATTAACGGGCCGGTTAAAGGAGAATGCTGCTTCCTGACACGAGGCAATAACGGACGGTCAAGGACACACGCGGGACACGAACCCCGCTCTCCTGGGTGAAAGTCCTGTATTTGACACATCCACCCCCCTGACCAACCTCCCTATGAGGAATTTTCCCCCTTACATACTACTCGCTAAACCCGGTCATGCTGCTCTCCCTGGTACGCTCTACACACACGCATCAGACGCGGACAACCACTGTCTAAACATCGTATTTTACGAGTTTGGAGTGAGAACGGGTTGTCTAATGACAGCACTATGACTCTCTTAAGGTAACCAAATGCCTCGTCATCTAATTAGTGAAGCACATGAATGGATGAATGAGATTCCCACCGTCCCTTGTACAGTAGGCCTGTCACGTTGTCCAAAAATCAAGCTCAAATGAAATATGTGTTAGTTGGAATTTCTTTGAATGCAAACCTTGTTGCCTGATCAATGCGGTTAAAGGAGAATTCCGGTTGATTCCAACACGTAGCTCTGTTGTTTGTACATTTAGAGTGCTGTCAGTAGAGAGGAAAATGAAAACCGTCAATGCTGCCTACACCGTGTTAGCCTCCTGCTAGAGTTAGTACCCAACAGGCTTAAACAGGGCAAGTTTTAAACATGTTTTTAGCCTCTAAACATGTTTAAAATGTCATTAAAAGTGCCTACTCATGTGAAGTGATTCCTTCAGAGTGAACACATTGAAACTCACTGCTGTAGATGTGAAAGAAATGCATGAAAGTTGCGCTAATTCAGCTGTTTAGTTCCGGTGTTCCGGCAGGTTGTAACCATAAAATGATCTAAAACTTAATCGCAATTTATCATTTAACAACAACAAATAACGTTTCCATCAGCATTTATCGCATAAGCCGTATATCGATCAAGATAAAATCCGATGAGACCGAACATATTTCCTTTTGAGTCGATATTCATGAAATTCAATCGAATTTTACTGTTTCCATAAGGCATTTTTCTTCCAATATCACTTAATTCAGATAAAAACGTGTGGATGGAAACAGAGCCAATGAAGCAGTTGCGTTGACGCTGAATAACCTGCTCAGGCTTCCTTTTTTCACACAGAAAACACCAGGAATCGATATGGAAACTGATACAGAATGGGACCGATAAGCAGTATTGATAATGACATTGCTTTCAATAAAGTCTTATCAATTCCCATCCCTACTCACATATGAAGATATTATCAAATTGCGTCATTGTAAAAAAAACATTTCTATGGACTGAATCTATAGAACATAAACGCAATACAGCATGACTGACTTAAAGAGAACTGGGTGCAGACCCACACATTGAATAAATAAAAAGTGCTACCTGCGTGCCTTTCAGTAGGTGAATCTAGTGAGCGAGCTGTTTTTGACACAACCACCGAGTCCCACTGAGCCCCAGCAGCTGGTAATTACCAAGTTTAAAGTGCCAGCCAATGAATAATACAGTGTGGTTGCTGCACAATTAAATCAGGCAGCAATCAGTCAATGTTACCAAATAACTACTTGTCAGTTCACACCTGGAGCAGCGCAATGAATAATATAACATCGTGTCACCCCCACCCACCCAACCCCCAACTCAAATCAAAATAGACCGCATTAAAACATTGTAACAATAAAGATGGAATTAAGAGCTCTGTTTTCCGCTGCCTGAGAGGTGAAACTCATCTGCACAGTTCCCTCCTTTTTTCGTTTTATGATGACTCATTGTTTAATTTGTTTTGACATAGAATGTAATTATACTGGAGCTTGAGGGACTTTATAACGTTTGAGAGCACACCTACAAACACACCTACAACACACAACTGGCAAAATGGTTAACTTTATGCTCACAATCACACATTGTAAACGAAATTCCAACACTAATTTTCAAAATACAGTAGTACACTAACACAATACACTATGTCTACCAAAGACATAGTGTATTGTAGCCAGCAGTGAAGTTGGTTCACTGCTGGCTACAAGTTAGCATCAAACACAACAAAAGTTGTGAGTTGAATGGCGTTTTGAGCTAACGTTAGCAATGTCTCAAAATCACATAATTCTTCCAAAACACCAACACATGGTCTCTCCCAACAGGAATATTTAATCAGTCATAGCCCAGTGTCATAAAAACACTAATATCAGATGGAATTATAAAAACTGCATTATTCCACGTGTCAGGTCTGCCCTTATACAATAGACAATAGTATATTGTATTGACTATAGATTAAGGTGACCAGATTTCTCAGACAAAATCCGGGGACATTTTTAGCTTAGATGCGTAAATACCTCCAAAACAGGGAGACACTTAAAACGGGACACTGCCCCAGGGTAATCACAAGACCTAGAGCTGCACTGGGGCACAAGGGGGGTCCATGGGCATGCTCCCCTGTAAGAAAATGTTTCAAACAAAACGAGACTAGCTCACCCCTCCCTCCTCCTCAGCCCCTCCCTCTGTTCGCTGATTATTTGGCTGGAGAAAGCCCGCAAATATAACGCAAACCCAGACGTGCTGAAGGAAAATGAAAATTGAGCAAAAGTACGTAGGAGGCGGAGCCAGGCTATCAATCTGGTGCACTTTGCAAAGAAATTCAGAGGTTAGACTTGATTGTTCTTATCTATGGATGGAAATATTTGTGCTGTAGCCTGAACTAGTTTGCACTTCAGAATTTTAATCATGCACACACAGGTGGAATTGTTTTTTTCTTCATATTTTTGCATTAATGTCACTAAGAAGCATACCATTATAAATATATATTCATATTGTAAGTGGGATATATATAAGTAATTGAGATTGTCTGGAATCTGGCAATATAATAACCATTATGGTGGGATACACTGGCTAAGCAATTTACAAAATTATCTGTGCTGACATAACTAGTTTACATGAGAATACAATATAGTTTGGAGACCATGTAGAAAATTTGTTGCAATTTCAAAACCGGATTACTCGGGAATTACTTGTTGTACTGATGCATGTGTTGAGTGAAGCGTTTTATTTCACAGAGAGTAATGGGTGCGCAGAGATTTATGCATAATGCAAACATGATAACATTTCATGTAGGCCACATTCTCATTAGGGGCTGAGCCCCCCCTAAAGGTCTGATCCTAGGATCACCCCTGCTGCTACTTCATACACCTTCTGTTGTAATGTTTACTGAACTACATTTATGTGACAGCTTTTGCTTTATTGCTTCAGGCTTGTTTCTGCAACAGCTCATAGAGTATCGGATACATTGAAAACTATTGAGGAAATATTTTCCCTTGACATTGACGCAGTATTAAACGAGATCGCTGCAGTCGGCAGCGGCGAAACAAGCTACAGTGTAAGTTGATTGGATAATTGTCTAGTTTGTATTTACGTTCATAAAAGTGCTCGTTTTGCTGCTGACAGACTCAGATTAATATTCTAAGTGTCTGACAACATTATGGAAAGGATTTCCAAGGAGGTCGACCTTTCTGTTAAAGATTAAGATCCTTTTTTAAAACATAAAAAGTTTAGCGAAATTGCGTTCGCTAAACCCACCAGACTCCATGTAAATAATCAGTATTTTTAGCATTGTAAAATACGGCTTTGTAAAACATCTCTGAGCTCTGAGCAGCGCTGTCTCTGGCTGTCTTGAGGCTGCATGTGTAGGGTGTGCAACTATCGGCTACGTTCGGTCAGTGTTTTCTTTCTTTCATTCCAATTTCGGGTCTGTCAGTCAAAGTGAAAACCGGGGACATTTCCGGGGACAGATCCAGCCGGGACAGGTCACCAAAACCGGGACTGTCGAAACCGGGACGTCTGGTCACCCTACTATAGATTGTATTTTACACTGCAGTTTCTCTTGAAGCCTCTACATTTATGTTTTGGTGGGTTTAGTAAATGCTGCATTTTGTTTCTTTTGAAGCAGAAATTCAATACAAAAATGAATGAGCCATCTCAGAGTAGCTTTATAGAACGTGTCACTGCCTGATGTAAGTCAAGTGCAGATTTGAGTCGCGCATGCGTCACTTTGCGACAAGTAGCATACAAGATGCTAACGAGAGACTTCTGTAATGTCAATACAGTAAAAATGGACCAACTAAAGGAAGTTGGTTCACTGCTGGCTACAAGTTAGCATCAAACACAACAAACGTTTTGAGCTAACGTTAGCAAGCAATCAATCGTAGATAGCTAAAATGTTTTTGAAATGATCTTAGCTACAAGCTAGCAATCAAACACAACAAAGGTTGTCACTTGAATGGCGTTTGGACCTAAACTTAGCGATCAAAGAATCATAGATAGCTATGTTTTTGAAATGATTTCCATCTTCTGTTATTGTTTGTAATGAAAAAAGTTTATTATTTCATGGATCTCTCGTTATGCCATAAACCGTTTAAATCTGAGCATGCACGACTCAAATCCGGCAGAGACAGAATGTGTGGTTTATGAAAAAATGGAAACAGAGACATTGTCCTGGTACTCGTCTTCCTCTCCCTCGTGCAGTAATTTTTCTTTTTTATTGTGTTCATCTTTACTGTATTGTTCAGTCAGCCCAATTAGGTCCTCTTTTACTGTATGTACTACATTAACATATCAGATTCAGCTGTGGCCAGGTTTGAGTAACCAAACAAGGAATGTGACTTTGGTTACTGTAATACTTGCTGTCAAAGTACCACACTCACTGTGACAAATAAAGAATACTGCAAAAACAGATGGTCATGCTATTGAAAGAACCTCAACAGTTGAGTGTTTTTCTAGATGAGAATCAGCTGTGAGTGATCTATTTGCACTTCAATCATCTGTTTCTCTCATTCACAGTAACAATGTAAAATGCAGGGGATATATTTGGGTTTCAATTTACAATATGAACAGCTGTTCACTTTGACTTTAGCCTAACATAAGTTTAGAACATGATGGTATCTTTTCTGACATACAGTGTAAAAGCATTTGTACATTTGTTAGTAAAAATCTGTTGTTTTGGTCTTGGTTGAGCTTGTTTGTAAAAAACAAACGGTCAAACATTTAAAATTTTGTGTTAACTGTATGCATTTTGTGGCAAAGCAACAAGAAATGTGTTAACTGTATAGCCTACACCGACAGATGTTGTGCTAACTGTGTTAAGACTTTAGGAAAGCTGTTAAAGGTATTGAAAAAATTGTCATAGCAATTGTAAAAAGCTGTAATACAAGGTTAAGCCAGCGATGCAGTTTAGCTCCCAGCCATTTATCATGCAATTCTGTTGAGATCCCAGCTACCAACTTTACATAAAGACATCCAATCCAGCATCCAGCACTTTAAGCTTTGCAACTCAGCATCAACTTTTCTAAAGCAAGGGATTTCCTCAGACACCATCAAAGCTACAAGGACAACATTCCAACTCACTGTAGAGTTTTAGAAAGTCAATATGGATGTGTTGACTTTCAAAACGTCAGCAGTGAAAAGCTTTGACAAAATTAGGAAGTGCATCATCCTGAACAGGTGTGCAGTAGTCTCGCATTGCCAGACCTTCCTCCACAGCACTGCGGAGTTCTAAAAGTTGTTTTGGTTGTGCAACAGAAAACTCAAATTGGACAGAGAGTCTAGCTAGCTGTCTGGATTATTGAACAATCCCAGAAATGAAACATAGTCGATAATGACTAGGTGTGCAGAGCTGTGGATTGGAGAGACTATGTGTTAGGGCTTCATAAGGTTCTTCACATAGGTACTGACAAAAAGATCTAAATGTCTTTCATGGTCAGTCCACAAAAAAAAGCAAGCCACGTTTTAAATAGCCCCACATGCTTTTGACCATCAAACCCAGGACCAGCAGTGTGTCCGCTGCCTCCCGGTTCCTCTCCTCTAGATCTATAAATGAATAGCAGCCATCAATCATTGTCAGGGCCGCCCTTCCCCAGCCCAGACGACGGGGGTGACTAATGTCACTGCATGTTACTGTCCAGCCCTCCCGCCTCCGTTCCCGCTCACTCACATCAAACAGACCTGACAGGCCACCAGCTACAGACCAAAGGGGCACCACAATGTCACCTTTTTAGATTTTTGGGGAGGGTGGGGGTGGGGGACTTGTTGAGGGGACACAATCAGCTCCCAGCATCCCGCTCTTTGTTTTGTTTGTTGATTGACAGCTGGGGTGCCTTCGTTGGGCAGTAAAGAGGACTTTGGCTGAGAAATCTCTTGATCGCTGCGTAGCTCGGTATAACATTCATCCCCATCCGTCCCAGGTTTGTCCTCAATGATGGGACAGGGCTGTGTCCACCGTCTCTTCACCATCAAAGTTAAATGGAACCTACAATGAGCTGCCCATTGTGTTGTTCTGTTACTCTTTGGGCTGGAATTGATTATACAGCTCACACCGCAGCAATGAAAACATAAGCAATGTTAAATTCATATTTTAGGCAGCATTCTCTGTTGATCAAAATCATATCCTTGTTCACTCATTCACTGCTCCCCATGTGTCAAAATGTCTTTCTAATACATATAGTTAAAGTTAATATAACGCCTGTGTCTGGTAAGCAGAGTTGTGTGTGGTTAGATGCTAGCGTCATAAGGTAATAAGGTGCGACATTAGCTCAGCATATTAACACATCATTACAGTATATAGAATTGGCAAATGTATTGACATGTAAATCTCACATCCAAGAAAGTGGAAGCTGCAGGTTCCCCATGTCCCCAAAGTCTGTTGGGGCCAGCCTGCAGGTTTGCATGGATTTACAGCCCCCGGCAACACTGGCAAAGAGAAAGCAAAGCATTCCCCAATCCCTCCTATAGCACCCTGATGTACGTAGAGCACACCGCCAGGCAAGCAAGTAAAAAACCTGTTGTCAAATTCTATTTAAGCCCCTATTTTGCGATTAGTGTGGGGGCCACCACATCCTCTGCTCATTCTGAGATGTTCAGGACAGCGATTAATTAGAGGCCACACCAGGGGGCCGGGGCCACTGCATTGAAGTGGCATTAGAAATGGGGAGGGTCGAAGGGTGTTGTGGGGCGACTGTTGGATGGTATTTTGGGTAACAATTGTTACCCAAAAACTAGTTTTTTTATTTCAAATATATATTTATTGGGTTTTTGCTTTCTTTACATCATAGACAAGCACAACACAAGCAGAGAAATCATACACAGCGTATCCCCCACCCACCCCCCAACAAAAGGATCACAACAGTTATGTTAAATGAACACAAAACCAAGATGAAAATAGTATATAAGTATGTAAGTGTAGAATATTAAAATTGTGTGTCCATAAGCACGCCTTTACACAATAATGAATAAACAAATTATGAATTGATTAAAAAAAAACAATAGTTGCTTTCATGTCAGCCTTTAGCCCTCGCATCGCATTTAGAAGCCCATCAAACCTCGTCAAAATGTCATTCTTCAATGTCTGAATTGCAGTCAGAATTTGGTTGGAACCAGTTACGTTAGTCCCCAAGGCTGCTTCACTAGTGCTGTTAGCTTCTTCGTTAGCTTGTTTCAACGGGCTCAATGTGGAGTCATCTGTTTGGGTGGTTTTGGTGCCATTGGAGCAGTCGTGTTAATGAAACCTGAGGTAAATGCACAAGTTAATTAAGACTGCTTAGCTCACCGCTTAGAGCAAATTCACTGGTGGGGCTGAGAAACACAACCACTCAGCACAGCGCCATAACCTTGGTTACTTTTGAGTTGCAGGATTAATTAAGGTGGGTGGCGTGGCATGTAACTGACCTACTGTATCAAAGTAAACGCAGTATCCTTTTATAAGGCAGTAGACTTGTCTATAGCGTAGAGAAGTTGTAGCTTTAGTCTTTTAAAGGCAGTCCATTTAGCTGTACAGCGACTTCTAATTCTGAAGGCTTCTCTTTTATTTACTATTGCCAGTCAAAAGACATTTTAATGAGTCAACTAGGAACATAACACTCACTACAGAGTGTACAGACATGTCTGGAAGACCTTTTGGTTGTATTCTTTTTTAGAAGTATTCTCTACAGAAAGAGACCAGTAGGCCATTATGCTCTCAAATCAAGATTTGTTTACAGTGTTAATCCATATATCTCAAACATGGTAATTGTGATCGCTTTTTTGCTTTTTGTCATCCATTGTTTATGCAAACAGATGATAAAAGTTACCCAATTTTATGCCAGCATTTTGATTGTTGCATCAACCTATACCATCAAAGTTGAAGCTTGGTTAAAGCTGAAACAACTTCTTCACAAACTAATGATGATGTGCCCCAGCAAGGCAATTAACTCATATGTTTATGAGTGCACCTTTTCAGTGGGCAACAGTAAAATGCTGTAGTCGCTGTGGTTCTACTCCTCCCTGCAGGTACTCATAAACTCTGACTTGATCTTGCAGTCTTGCACTTTGTCTACACTGACCACAGTCCTCAGTATCTCACTGGACGTGTACTGCTATGCACAAGTGTTTTGACAGCACTCACAGTCCCTACAAAATCAATGGCGTTACATGCATTGGTAGAATATAGGCTTGAAAAGATGTTTAGAGCTCCATAAGTTTAATGTGATGTGTACAGACATGAATGTCTGACTGTGCATGAATACAACATGAACCTCGGGCTTCAGAACTAACCATCAACCTTTCAGATCAGCTCCTGTAAAGTGCCAGGAAAACTCTCCTGTCAACCTTAACATTCATTCTTGTTGAGTCAATACGTCCAACCCTGATGAAGTGCCCATAACGGAGTCACTGCTGGACACTTTCTAATCACTGATTGGCACTTATTTAAAAATGTGCTGTTACATCATCACTTGTACCCACTGTAAATTGTGTCTTTTCACGAATTTCAGAGTTAACTTTAACCCTTGTTATAAAAGTGTGCACAGCATTGCTGTATTGTTGGCATTTCATAGGATTTTCTGTTCCACATAAGAATTTAGTTAGTGCCATAGCGAACTTTATTCAGTTTTTTTCTGTCAGGCACTGACATCTGCCTTTTTTTTTTTTTCTTCCTGTCTGGCCCCTCATTCGATGGGTAAATGACTGTTTACAGATGCTGATCGAGCCCAGAAGCACGGTATGGACGAGTTCATTTCCGCCAACCCCTGCAACTTTGACCATGGCTCGCTGTTTGAGCTGGTACAGCGCCTCACTCTGGACCACAGACTCAACGACTCCTACTCCTGCCTGGTAAGGAAAGGCTTTTTAAAGTAACTGAGAAAAATCAAACACTGCCTGCACAAAGAGGGCATAATTGTTGGCTTGTGTTTTTGGAAAGTTCCTCAAATTGTTGCATGCCCACTTGATTACACTGTCAGAAAGGTGTGGGGGAGGTGTTTCAGTAGTGATTGGGTGATCTGACGATCTTCGTTTGAAGGAGGCTGAGGCATTTCCCACCAGGTGTGTCAGTGCTGCGTTCCGGCTGCGCCACAGTCCCGTGCCCGGCTCGCAGATTTTATTGTGTTTACAAGTACAAACAAGTGTTTATTGAGCTGGTATCTACCTTCCACTCTGAGCTCTCCTGCAATTAAACTCCATGCCTTCTCTTTTCTGGCGTTGTCCTTATTAAAAGGATTTGTCATGTCGTATTATGTTTTTCACTTTTCGTCATCCGTGGTGTTGTAGGGAGACATTGTTTTGGTAAATTGACTGGACGCTCTTGCTGTTTCACTGTCCGGCTGTTTGAACCCCCCGCGGCCTGTGTAAAAATAGACCTGGCGCGTATATCTGTAGTAGAGCGAAGACCCCCTTCATGATGGAGGTGGTGGATTATCAAGCATTGACTGGGATGGCTCTTGCCTCTGGAACCCAGCGCAGACGCGCCTGGTGGAAAATAGGGATAAGGACCTAATCCAGCTACAGGAATATCAGTACAGTCTGTAGATTACACACACCGACAGCCAAACAAAGCATGGCAAAGGTTCACTTCATTCAAAGACCCATATGTCCTATACACACCTAATCTATGTTGTATTGATGGGTAAAGATACTGGTACTGTGAAGCATGCTGCCAGGCTTGCAGCCAAGTATGGAATAAGTATGTATGTACTAACATCTGTGTGTTACCCACAGGGCTGGTTTAGTCCCGGTCAAGTGTTTGTCTTAGATGAGTACTGTGCTCGCTACGGCGTTCGAGGCTGCCATCGGCATTTATGTTACCTGAGCGATCTGTTGGAGAGGGCGGAGAATGGAGCCATGATCGACCCCACCCTGCTGCACTACAGCTTCGCCTTCTGTGCCTCCCATGTCCATGGAAACAGGTACAAATCAATGCGCTTACTAGTCCAGTGTCCTTCAAAGTTACAGCACATGGTAAGACATGAACAAATACCTGATATGTTAAAAGGCAGTGTCAAACAGAAAGGTCTTCAGTCTTGATTTAAAGAACTGAGAGTTGTGGGTCTCTGAGAGAGAGACCCACAGTTTTCTAGGAGTTTGTTCCAGATATGTGTTGTATAGAAACTAGTTCCGACTTCCTGGGGATTGAAAGCAGACCTGTCCCAGATGACCTGAGAGGCCTGTGTGGGTCATAATGTAGCAGAAGATCAGAAATGTATTTTGGCCCTAAATAAACCAAGCCAGTGTAACAACTTCAGAACAGAAGTGATCCACATTATTTTTCTTAGTGGGGACTCGAGCAGCAACGTTCTGAATCAGCTGCAGCTTTCAGAGTAATTTTTTTTTTTTAGGGAGACCTGTAAAGAATTCATTACTGTAGTCAAGTTTACTGAAGATAAAAGCATGGACAACTTTTTCAAATCTTGCATATGTCCATTAACCTATGATATATTCTTAAGCTGATAGTATTGTGAATTTGTAATTGCCAAATATGGTTGTTGAAATTCAGGTCAGAGTCCATGACTACCAAACCAAGATTTTTGGCTTTGTCTGTTGTTTTTAACATTGCCAAATGAAGTTGAGCGCAGACATCTAATCATTCCTCTTTTGGCTTAAAAAACAAGTACCTCAGTTTTTTTATTTAACCCTTGTGTTGTCTTCCCATCAAAATTGAAATACAACATTTGTGTCCTTTTTTTCATTACTTTTGATGCTTTTTTTCAATGTTTGTCACTTTAGAAAAGCAAAAATTAGGAATTATTTAAAATTTAAGGAATGTATGTTGATTGATAATCACAGACTGGAATTTGTCAAATTTTAATCAATACTATTCAAAACCACTTCAGTGTTTTTTACAAATGCTTTGAAAAAAATGCTTTGACCCAAGGACAACATGAGGGTTAAGATAGTTCTGGAACATCCAGTTGTTAATTTGGTCAATGCACTTACTCAGTGTTTGTATTGGACCATGGTCCCCTGGTGATAAGGTTATGTGAATGTGTGTGTCGTCTGCATATTTGCAGTAACTTGTTTGGTTGTTTTCCATAATCTTAGCCAGTGGAAGCATGTAGATGTTAAACAGAAAAGGCCCCAGAATGGAGCCTTGGGGAACTCTGCAGAGTATGTAGGTTTTTTTTACTGAACATGCTTTTTACATCTCTTAAAGCAGTGTCACCCACAATCAGAATTGGAGGCCCTGTCATTAGCTTTCCCTGTAACCTTTTACTTTTTGAGACACTAACCCTGCTGTTTGACGATGAGACGTAATCCAGGTTATCAGACGGAGACCCAGTGTCCTGCAGTAGTGTACCAGATCTGTTGTCCAAATTAACACTTGGTTGTTGGAAATGTTATTTTGTTTTTAGTACAGGGGTTAAAGAGGCGCTCTGCCTGGATGATAATGCAGGCCTTCCGGTCATACCACAAATCTCAGGACGCTGTGTTCTGCCCGAACTCGTCCTCCCGTTACCCAGGCAAATATCTTGCTCTTAGGCCTTGCACCAAGACAGTTCCAGGGAGGACTACCACTTGTAGTTTTATTACCCGGAACACAGCCCTCCTGTTTCTTTGTAGTCTTGTTTTTGCTAATTAGTCGTCCATTAGCATGCTTTTGTTTTGGGTCCATGGAAAAGTTGTGTCATTCTCACGTGGTCTATTAACTTCCAAGTTCACTTCCAGCCAGTGAATTTTGGTTTCCAGAACTTCTGGAAACGTTTGGGGTATTCCTCTGTTGAGAAGGGAGGCATCTTGCTAATAATTAGCTTTACCTAGTACCACTAAGTACCACGTTTCCAGTCACTGCAGTACAGGCTATTGTTGTTGGAAGATCACGTTTAATAAGTGCTGAGGAAATTCTAAAATTGTTCAAATATAGCCGCAAACAATGGATGGTCCCAGTGATTTCTAAGGATCCAGGAGCCTCTTCTCGTAGTTTATCACACAAAAGCCATATATATATAATATATCTGCATAAAAATGGAAGCAGAGGCGAGAGCGAGCTACTAGTGTCAAGCAGAAAGCAGCTGGAAAATAATGACAAAAACTTGATATGAATGACAAACGGGCTAGTCCACACATACAGGTCCATATGTGCCCCCCACCCGTGTTGTATGCTTTTGAGGTTTATGCTGTGATTTGTTTTCCTTTTGCATGCTCACTTTTTCTCTTTCTTTTGTCTGTTTTTCCTGTATAACCTCATTACCTTTCCACTTTCAAAAAACCGACTCCCACTGTTCCCAAAATCCTGCACTTCCACACAACCACACCTAGTGTGCGTGTGTCTGAGTTGCTAAACTGGCCTGCATCTGAGGCCGAACTTGAACGAGCCCTGCTCCTCTCTGCCCCTGAGCTTCCTGCCCAAACTGCTAAAAGAGAACTCAAAATCATTGAGTTCATGAAGAAAAAGGACTTCAGGTCCCCATTTTTCTCAGGAACAAGAAGGTAAGTTATCTCATAGTCTGTGTGGCACTAAAGAGGAAAAATCTTCTTTAAAAAAATAAAATAAAATAAATGTAACCATCATTCCTGTTGATGACTCGTCGCTGAGATCTGGAGATGCAGCAACATTGCTAATCACAGATTTCCAGCAACAGGAATGAGCAGACAGTTTGGGAAACTAGTCAGGTTTAACACAATTATCAAAACCAGTTAATCAGTTAGTGTAGGCTAAATGAAAGCACCTGGATTGTCTGTCAGTCCAGTAAGCACAGGGTCCCAGGTAGTAGCTCTGCAAAATCTAGTGGACACAGGCTTGAAGTCAGGGGTGTCCAAAAATATCATACCATTAACCACATGGAGAAAGAGAAGTATATTTTCTCGGTCCATAAGCCTTAAGAGACTATCTGAAAGAGTGAGTAATAAGACCAGTGAAAATATTATTCTATGTATTTATTTCTGAAAACCAGTGAATAAATCTGCCAGTCTAGTGTTTATTGATTATGACTCCCAACGTTCCAACAATAGGAACTGCTCGAAATTTTCAGCTGACCGAACATAATTTTAATTTTAAAAGAACTCAAGGACCATATAAATGAAGGGGCAGGGCCACACATGGCCCATGGCCGTAGCTTATACACCCCTTTGTCACAGTTCAGAGAAAAAAGAACCCAAGAGGACAACTCAGGAGGCAGAGGTACAAGCAAAGAGTCTTTACTTATCAAGGATGCAAACAGTCCAAGCAGGCAACTGTACAAGCAGAAATCTGAAATACACAAAGGCAATCTGGCAGAGGGCTAATGAAAGTGACTGTTAAATATAGCTAATGAGGGAATGGAGAACAGGTGAGTGGGGAGGATGAGCAGGTAAAGTGAATGCACTGATGGGAGGGCAGGCAGATGAGTGACGGGGTCAGAAATCACAGCAGAGTTAGAAAAAGTAAATTAGCAAATGATGAAAAACAATGATGAATGAGCAAACAGAAATTAAAAACCATGACACCCTTGGTGATACGTTTAACCTGTGCATTTACTCCTTATCAGCTGGTTTAGATAATATGGCAAAAGTAGAAAAATTGTTATTTCCAACCTATCTGCCTGTGCTCTCTTTTGCAAACAGCATATAGAATATGATAAAAGAAAATGTTTTAATCATGATTCAGTGTGTGAGCTTGAGTTTAAATTTAGTTGATAGTCTTGGAGAATAAACAAAAATAATTTTTAAATACTCATTGCCTGTAGGCTTGGAACATGAGTTGGAGAGGTTAGCCACTTGATCTTTTGTGGAGGAAATGTTAGGAACACTTTGCAGTTAATCCAGCTCTGTGTCGTCTTTGAGTGGGCAGTGTGTTCCGGAAAAATGGTGTTTGGCTTCCCTCCAAGGTGCCAGCTCATTTTATGTTATTCGGCGGATCTTGGCAGACCTTTTGCTGCTCTGCTCAGCTGGCAGCTCTGTGCGCTGCAGCCAGGGAGGAGAAGCCAAATACTCTTCATCTGCACACACTGCCCACACCGCCATGACACAGAGCTAGATCTAAATTGGCAACATTTTTATTATTATATTTTAAATTCACAACAATTTTAAATGTTTCTAGTAGCAACCCAACACCATGAATAGGTAAAAAGCACATAAACAAAACTAAAAGTTGACAACGGCAGGATTTTACTTTTAGTGCTTGTCCCTGCTTTGTTCAATTTCTTTTTTAAAGCTCAAAATTCTCTACTTCTTCTACTTCTACTTCTTCAATACACATTCACATCTTATTAATATATAACTGTGTGCCTATATATACTACGTGTGTGTGTGTGTGTGTGTGTGTATATATATATATATATATATATATATATATATATATATATATATATATATATATATATATATATATATATCTCATCTGTCTCTGACTTCATATTCAGGTCTTTTTATGTGTGTTTACTTCAACAAATTTGTTGTCTGCTGACAAATTCACTTGTGTGTGTGTGTGTGTATATATTAACTTAGTATGTCAGTTCTTGATAGTGTATATACATATATTTATTTATATAAATGTATTATATCTATACGTGTGTGTGTGTGTGTGTGTGTGTGTGTGTGTGTGTGTGTGTGTTCACAGCCTTCACCTTGTTACACCACAGTCCAGCCACCTAAAGCGATACTCCTGTAAGACATAAGGCAGACGTGTCAAGTCCTTGTGTTTAAAAACTCACATGTTATTTCTTTCGATCATAATCTGTTATTTGAAATCATCTGATATGCACACAGTTAAAGAAATGCAAATTGTCTGTACTAGTCAGAGTTCAATACTAAAAGCCTAAAGCACTATATCTCCCCTGCGTGGCTCACACCAGCGCTGTCAGCCCAACAGATAGAGCGTTACTAGTGTCTGCTTCAAAAGTAGTTGAGCCAGCTTTGCTAGCTTTCAGCACCAGAAGGGAGAGGATCGGAGCAGCAAACTGAAAGGGTGAAGATAAAGGGCATGCATTGCTCTGCCATCACCTTTGTCCATTTCCATTATCTTAGGTTTGCAGTTTGGACATTTTATGACAGGTTTTGTGTTTGTAAAAGTTGTAGCCTGCATTCTTTTTTTTCTCGTTTTGCTTTGTCTGCAAGAGCGCAGAAGAAAAGGTAAACAATTGAAATAACATGAGAATGAAATTGGGGCTTCCTCCACTGGTGACATCATCAACATTTAGGGGACAGCCGTAAAATATACCTTGTGCACGGATTTAGACTAATGATCAACATTGTCAGTGAAACTAGCCAGCCGAGTCTTTCTTTGGCTGTGGTATAGAACTAAATTAGGCAGGCTAGTATATTCTTAAACTTGGTTTCAGAGGAGCAGTTTTCAGTCAGAAGTCAAACGGTGTCATTTCCTGAAGGTTCTTTGGTATGTGACACAGGAGTCATCTGGCCTTTCTTCCAGCATGCACCCCGTTATTCCACGTTGCAGTATTTACCTCTTGTCTAATCTGCTGTGATGTGCTCGGTCATCCGATCTGTCAACATCCCAGTCAGCCGTCTTGGATGATGCGTAACAAAGATAGACGAGGGCCACTCCGGCGCTGAGGGCAAAGGTCAGGTAGCGTTGTCTGTCTTTGTGTTCAACTCTGGCATCACAAAGTTATGTCTTTCTACCAGAGGACAGAGTTCAGCACACTTTATTATCAATGGGATAAAATAAATGCTACATGTGTGTAAATTCATGTCTTCATGAAGATTATTTTTCCCATGAAATCCAAAAATAAGTCCTATTCATCTACATCCGCAGCCACACATATCAGACAAGAGACCTGCTCAGCCCGTCCAGCCATCGTGCCTGGAGGTCAAGGCATGACAGGTTGACAGGTTGTCATTTGTGATGGCCGAATGCCTCTGCGGCCAATGCTGCTGCGTGTGCCCCAGTGCACACACCTCATCCAGAGCACCCCCCACTCACCCGCCCAAACAAACAAACACACACACACACACCCCACCCCCACCCCTGCCTCCTAATAGCCTGCTGGCCTGGAGGTGTTGGTGTACCAAGTTGGACTCGGTTGCCCGGTCGCCTGCTAAAGTGTCAGGATTTGACTTCTGTCCAGCTAAATGTCAGCTCCATTTAGATCCACTGTTTGTTAGGAAATGACTTTAAAATAAACAATATCAGCTGCTCTTTATTTGATATAAAGTAAGGAATCTTTCAATGAAATGTTAATGTGAAACAACAATGTGTGGATTTTAAATGTATCTATATTACAGCTAGAGCTAAGTTTCCATCCACTTGTCAATTGAATTATCTGAAGTTTGGTAAAAAAAAACTCCTGTGAATAAAGCTGGTGAACGTGTGTTTCCATCCAACAGCTTTAAAGAGAATAAAAACCTGTGCGTAATGATGTCACATGCTGTTTTGCAATCACATTGGTATATTGAATTGATTTTAGACATTTTAAGGTGTTTCCATTCATTTTTGCACTGAATCGCACAACATTCAAGTAAACATTTGTGAACAAAGTTTTTCTAGACAAAATGGATGGCGCCGTCTTCCAACACATGATCCATATTGGACAAGTTGTAATAGTGCCTACGTGCCGCTGAGAGACAACTCTCTTTTTTCAGATATGTTCTTCTGTCTGAGCACCTTCCATTTACGTCCCACGGCTTGTCCTAACCTTTGTAAGCCGTTGTATTTTGCTTGTAAATTAAATTCAAGAAGTCTCTCGTCTCCTTGTCCATCCACTTCCATCTGTCTTTGTTGACATGCACCATGTGTGGAAATACTGGGCGGAAATGTACTACATCTTCTTCTTCATTTAGTGGTGGGTTGCGACCATAAAATGACCTAAAACTTAATCGCAATTCATTATTTATTTGGCAAATAACGTTTCCATCAGTGTTCTTTGCATAAGCCGTATATTGATCAAGATAAAATCTGATAAGACCGAGCGTATTTCCTTTGAGTCGATTTTCATGAAATTCAATCAACTTTTTCAGGCATTTTTCATTAAATATCACTTAATTTGGATTAAAACGTGTGGATGGAAAACATAGCTACTGACAGGCGACTAAATAAAACGTCCAGTATCATTAAAATAAAATTAAAATTACAAATCTCTCTGGTTCTGGACCAATGACTAAAGTCTATGGTTTGAACATTGTTGGAAACATTTGGGATAGTGTAAGTGGACAATTTAACTAATATATAAATGCCACATTTTGTACTCAACATTTCAGCTCTAGATGGATTGATTGGGATGAAAGTGTTCAAATACAAAATGACATTGTGGAAGCGACCAATTAAGTAGAGCAGTATGGGGCACATCAGTCCTTTACAGTTAAAAGCCTTTTTTTTTTTTAAATTTAATTTGCAGGAGGTTTGTAAAGTCCTGACGTACTGGATATTGTTGTCCCCTGCGTATAAGCGGAGATGTGAATGTGTTGCTGGCTCGCCGTCTGTGTGTCACTGATGGCTCATTTGCTTGTTGTCGTCATCGGAGCTGTGAGGTCATGAGGTCAGGCTAACATGGGGAAGCTGCCAAGAGACAACGCACGGCTGGCAGGATGAAGGAAAAAAAAGAAACGGAGCCCTGCAGGACTTAATTAGTGTGAAATTTCCCTCTTTTATTTTCTGTCACCATGTGAAAGGTGAGATGGCTTTTACTGGGATATTTATTTATTTTTGTTAGGATAATGCATATGATCACCAGTCGCTATGTCGAAGTGTAAAATTATAAATTCAAGCCAGTGATTTTCATAGAAAAAAATAGCCACCACTGAGACCAAAATTGCACAAATACAAACACCAGTTTGTTATGATGAGCTTTTAGGCTACATTGATTTATAAAATATTTGAATAGGCCCCTCTCGTTACCATTTTGGTAACTCTGTACTGTAATTTTAATATCATCCGGTTCTGGGCTGCAACTAACGATTATGTTCAGTGTGTATTAATCTGTGGATTATTTTCTGGTCTTTAAAATGTCAGACAATGGGGAAAAATGTGGATCAGTGTTTCCCAAAGCCCAAAATCACGTCCTCAAATGTCTTGTTTTGTCCACAACTTAAAGATATTCAGTTTACCTGTGTGTACAGTGTACCTTCTTATAAAAATGACTCAAACTGATTCATCTATAATCAAAATAGCTGGTTATTAATTCAATAGTTGACAACTAATCGATTCATCTTTGCAGCTGTAATCCTGTCGGTGTTGTGTTAGTCTCCTATGCCAGACCTTCCTCTACAGCGCTGCGGAGGAGGGCTAGTCCACACAGCATTCTGGGATGGGAGAATAACGTGCTGTGGTTTACAGAACAAACAACAGAAACTGAACAGAAAACTCTGATTGGACAGATAGTCTAGCTAGCTGTCTGGATTTACTCAGCAGAGATCTGAGGAGCATTAACCATAGTCCTCTGATAAACTGCTGCTGAGGTCAAAGCAAGCAGTCTACAGACAGTTGAGAACAGTTGAGCTCCATGCAGTCATCATCATCATCGTCTCCTCCGCAGCACCCTGAGTCCTACAGGTGGCTGTTACACACTGACATGGTCTGTCCAAATGCTGAGGGGATGGCTCAGGTGATCGCTGATGCTATAAGCTAACTGGTACTTCTAGATCTAACAACAAACACTCATGGAGCAGTGCAGCAAACATGCCCCCCCCCCACACACACACACAAAGAGTTTCTCACTGTCTGCTGAAATGACATGTCAAAGGGAGGGGTAGAGAGAGAGGGAGAGTGTCATGTCTCTTGCTTCTCATCATGCTGTCATGGCCACCAGTCCAACGCCTCTTCTGTCACATGCACTCTGCTCACACTCCGCCCAGACCCAACCATGTCACAAACGATAAACACATCACACACACATACACACACACACACACACACACACACACACACACACACACTTCATAATGCAAAATTAATATTAATACAGCTGAAATGTATTATCAATGTTCTATCTTTTTCTTGTACGTCAGGTGTACTGTGTGTGTGTGCGTGTGTGCGTGTGCGTGTGCGTGTGCGTGTGCATGCGGTCATCTTTTACTGCCAGTCATGAGATGTACAGAGCAAGCCCACCATGGATTCTCTCTACTTGTAGTTGATCACTATTGATGATGAGCATCTCCAATTGTGAGGGACCAAAAATATCACTGTCATATCAGCATTTCCTTATTGCCAATCACTATAATAACCTGGTTTTGTGGCTTGGGTTATACAAATCCATATTGTTACTTGTTTTACATAACTGTTAAGATCGCTTAATCTGTCATTTGACCACCGGTAATCATGTGACCACCGGTCCAATATTTTAGTCCGAACCCAAGATCAGGAAAAATGTTCATAATGCCAGATTTTTAGGTGAACCACACCCATATTCAGACTAAACTGCCAATGTGAAAGCACTCTGAGATAGGTGTTAAATACTGATAAAAAGACAAACTGAGGCCCTGGCTGTGAAATAACCATGTTGAGCTCTTTCATATCCTGTGTCCCACAATGCTCTTGTTTTCCCAGAACCTGAGGAGATTCAGAGAGGCATACAAATGAAAATGTGTAAATGTACTGTACATATACAGTATATAAAACATAGATATCCAAAAAAATACACAGGCTTTACCATGGGTTTTAAAAGTGTCTCATATTTCAGTTGGTGTTCTACTTGCTTTCCCAGCACTAATACTTTGTATTGCTTGTAACTGCTGTTGTCCTGCAGGCCTGATGGTATCGGCACCGTGACCGTGGAAGAGAAGGATCACTTTGAGGAGATCAAGGAGAGGCTACGGGTGCTTCTGGAGAACCAGATTACACACTTCAGGTAGGACCTCTACAACAACCATGTGCCGATCTCATTGCCAAACCGGACTGCCGAGGAATTACATGAAAATCCAATCTGTTGCTTCCATAGGTACTGCTTTCCATTTGGGCGGCCAGAGGGAGCGCTGAAAGCAACTCTGTCCTTGCTTGAAAGGGTAAGTTGTTTTTACTGCTGGACAGATGGATGTTTTTTATCCGCCGATGCAACACGCTCTCACTTCTAACTCGTAATATATAGACGCTTGGTATGTGCGTGGGGAGTGTGTGGTAGAGTGAGTGAGAGAGTGATGCAATTAGCTTTGGAGCGTGAAGCGACTCTAGAGTCATAGTGTGAGAAACAAAGTGTCTCCCCTATGCTTTCTGACCACGGAGGGAAATCTGTAGCCGGAGACGTGAACCCTCTCCGGCTCCAGATGACCCCCCACCCTGAGCCGTGGTTCTGCTCGAGGCTTCTGCCTCTTAAAGGAAGTTTTTCCTTGCCTCTGTGGCCTAGTGCTTGCTCTTGGTGGGAATTGTTGGGTTTCTGCAAATAACATCACAGAGTACGGTCTAGACCTGCTCTTTCATGAAAAGCGCAATGAGATAACTGTTGTTGTGATTTGGCGCTATATAAATACAATTTAATTGATTTCATGTTGTTTATGGAGAATGAGAACCAGGGAATGACGTCAGTCTGAGCGTGCGTTGCAGTGACGTGTAGTTACATTTTTTGAGAGGTGCACGTCAGGCTACGGCTGGGGTCCGACGTAGGGGTCGTCGTAGGGTCCGGCATAGAGTCCGGCATAGGGTCTGTGTCTTCATTTACCTTCTTACTTAGCCACTGTGTAGATTTAACGCAGAAGCATGAATCACACTATACTGCACCGTTCTTGTGCCGACCAAGAGTCCCGACCAAGCGAATCACTAAAGAGACTTTACCCAACGTCAAAGGCACCTGACCAAGCGTTGCTTTCTGACCCGATGGGAGTGAGAATTTGTGACCCGATGCACTTCCCTTGATGGAACAATTCTTTTTCACGCAAACCTACTTTTACCGGTTGACATTTGTCTTCATTTGTCTTGTAATGATAAGGTTTAAAGTACACTGAAAATAAAAGCAGTGGCTGTGTCTTTCCTTCTTAGGTTCTGATGAAAGATATTGCAACTCTGGTTCCGCAAGAGGAAGTCAAGTCTGTGATCCGTAAGTGTCTGGAGCAGGCAGCTCTGGTCAACTACCAACGCCTGTCAGAGTATGCCAAACTGGAAGGTAAGTTACTGCTCCATCGCTGCGCCTTTGTGGTAGTGCCACTGTAGTTAAAACTCAGCATGGGTATTCTGTCTTGATATGTGTGACAACTCCTAACCTGCTGAGTCAGTCAGAGTTACAGTGAGTTTCCTGTCACATGCAATGCAGATGTGAGAGATGTTTAGAGAGTTTCTGACCTCATTGGGGCAGATGTGTGCAAAATGTGATGACATCATTTGGTTGTTACAAGGAAGCTTGTAGAACAGAAGTCAATTAATCAACTTTGGTTTGTTAAGAAGGAAATCACAATACACTCAATACTATAGAATCCAAACACTTCTAGATAGAATCACAATAAATGTGTGCAATCGACACCCATGTATCATAAAAGAATTGATATGGGACAAAAGCATATCGTTCCAGGCCTATTAGTAACATGCCAGCAAGGATATCATTGACTAACATTGGCACACACTGATTTCATTGAAGAAAGTACAGTTTTGTTTTAGCCAGTGTGTAGAGACTAGGGCTGGGCGATATGGAGAAAATCAAATATCACAATATTTTGACCTCAATGTTGATACCGCAACGATATTGTAATGTTGACTATTAGTGCTTTCACAAAATATTGACACAATGAAATTTTTGAAAAATAATCATCAGTAATGTGGATATAATGACTAAGTGGGTAAAGGCAAATAATAGAACAGTAAGATCAGAAAATGACATCACTTTACTGTAATGCAGCCTTTAAAACTAGTAAAAGACACTTACGTTTATGATATCCACCAACTAAGTACTAAGTACAATTACTCAAGTACTGTACTTAAGTACATATGTTGAGGTACTTTACTTTCTCTTGTCTTTTCTTTTTGTGCCACTTTCTACTTCTACTCCGCTACACTTCAGAGAGAAAAGTTTTACTTTTTACTCCACTACATTCAGAGATGGCAAAAGTACTCACTTCCCGTACTTAAGTAGTAGTACAGATACTTGTGTTAAAAAGTACTCTGGTAAAAGTAGAAGTACTGATTTAACTTCTTTACTCAAGTAAAAGTAACAAAGTACAAGCTTGGAAATGTACTTAAAGTATAAAAGTAGCCTTGCAAATGTCAACCATTTTTACCTGGACCACAAATGTTACTAGAGTACACACTGAGAAACTACAGTGGACATGGATAAAAGGCTCTTTATATTCCATTGGCTACATTTTAAAGGGTGTCTGCCAATAGGCCTAAAACATGCCATTTATGAATATTGTGACAGAGACTGGGACTCCAGGTTAATAAGATTCTGACTGAGCAGCAAGATATGACTTGATTCTGTGAGAATTCAAACATGAGTCCTCTAACTTACGTCTGAGAGGTTTGAGACTTTAACATTTAAAATTAAGTCGATTTGAGACAAGACCAAGTAACGTTAACGTTAACTTAAGTGGACTCGAAAACAAGAACGGCCTTGAGTAACGTTAACATTATACGTTATATATATATATATATATATATATATATATATATATATATATATATATATATATATATATATATATATATATGCAGATATTATTATAAAATAAGCTAGTATTAGATTATTTTCAACTGAATGCTCGTTAACCTTAACGTTACTTGGGTTACTTAACTAAATGCTAGAGAACCAAGGCATGGTCATTGCTAGCAGCAAAACAAATGTAACTGACCATTAACGTAAACTTAATAGTTAACTTAAAGTTACTGAAAAAAGCAGCAAATAGCTTTTTAACAAAAATATGCATCTACCGCCTATATGTTTCTCAAATCCGATGGTAAATTATTGAAAGCCAGCAGTTCGTGGTGTTTTGGTTGGCACAATTTCCAGAACATTATAACAATACCTCACTCTACGTTATCTACGTTATCCCTTACATATATTCCCATCCAAATAGAAAAATAATAACAGTAACGTCACTAAAATTATTTGGAACTAAAGTAACAAGCCAATTTTGTAAAATGTAAGGAGTAGAAAGGACCGATATTCGTGTTAAAATGTAAGGAGTAAAAGTAAAAAGTTGGCACAAAGATAAATAGTAAAGCAAATTAAAAAATATATGAAAAATCTACTTGAGCACAGTAAGTATTTGTACTTTATTACTTCACATCTCTGACTACATTCATCTGACAGCTTTAGCTACTAGTTACTTTAGTTACTAGTTACTTTACACATTAAGATTTCAGCACACAAAACACATATGTTTTATTATAAAGTAACCTAACAACAGTATAACTGCCTACAAGTCCAGCTGAGATGATGAGAACTGTTTAGATCCTTTACACTTTCTACAATGGGAGGATTTTACTGCATTGAGTACTTTTACTTTTAATACAACATTTTCCTGATGATACTTACTTGATACTTGAATATATCCAACATTTTAAATGCAGGACTTTTACTTGTAACAGAGTATTTTTACAGTACGGTATTAGTATACACATTGGAAACTCTCATCTGTGCAAATTAGCTTTATGTACATTAGTTGTAACTTATAGCGGTGGAAGAAGTATTCCGATCCTGTACTTAAAGGAGAATTCCGGTGGATTTCAACACATAGCTCTGTTGTTTGTAAATGTGGAGTGCTGTCAGTAGAGAGAAAATGAAACCAATTGGTGCTGCCTACACTGTGTTATCCTCCTGCTAGAGTTAGCACCCAACAGGCTTAAACAGGGCAAGTTATAAATGTGTTTTTAACCTCTAAATGTGTTGAAAATGTCATTACAAGTGCCTAGCCATGCAAAGTGATTCCTTCCTTGGACTGATTGAAAGAAAGAGATGTGCAAGAAAGGCATAAAAGTTGTGTTAATCCATACCTCTGTTTATTTCCTGTTTTCCAGTGAAGTCCACACTGGTTGATTGTCGAACTCACACAATCCAATATTCCAAAATATATGTCCATAGGTTATGTCCATAGTAATTACTCTGTAGCAACAGGCTGTAACCTGACACAGTGGAACCAGGAGACCTACAAGAGTTCAAGAGCTATTGTGCATGTGCATAGGTAACTAAGCAACGGTGCAGACCCACACTGTCAGCTGAGAGAGATGAAGACGGAGCTTTGGGATAATAACGACATTGTGTCAGTGTTTTTAGACTGTTTTTATTTATCAGCTCAGATAAATAAGTAAGAAAGAGAAAGAACACAGACTCAATGGCCAAAACAATAACATTGAGGATGCTCTTGTCTATCATAATGAGTTTTGGGAGTAAGGCAATTACAGTAATATATTAGTTTTTGCTGTAACGCAGTAATATCACTCATCACTAAGTACATGTTGGTAATTTTGTACTTGGGTTACAATCTTAGTAACAAAGTGTGAGTTTTACTTCAGCCTTGTAAAGTATAAATCATAAAGACGTTACCTCAAATTTGTCTGCAGCTGGTCTTTTTGCTTTTGGAATGGCATTTGCCTTCAGATACCCGGACTTGACGGTGAATTTGTCCTCATTAAAATGTTCGTTTCAAACACGGTAATCTCTCTTATGTAATGTTAGCAAGGGAGTTTGCACATCAAGCTGAAGTGCAACCAGCCACAGCTGTAAAATCTCCTGGTTGCGGAGGGGTAGACGGTGAAAGCCAAATTCCAAAAATCTCTTCATTTGGTTGCCACAATATGGAAAGGCACAAACTCAAACCATTTTCTCATATTACTCCTTATCTAACTCCAAGCTCCGTCTGTCAGCTCTGCGAGCTCCTCTCCGCTGTCGCCGACCATCTCCACCGTTGCTTAGTTACCTATGCGCATGCTCAATAGCACTTGAACTCTTGTAGCTCTCCTGGATCCACTGTGGTGCCAGGTTACAGCCTGTTTCTACATAGTCATTACTAAGGACATAACCACCGCAAATCGATTTTTTTGTGGAAAAAATACATTTTGGAATATTGGATTGTATGAGTTCGACATTCGACTAGTGTGGACTTCACCGGAAAACAGGAAATAAACAGAGGTATGGATTAACACAACTTTTATGCCTTTCTTTCACATTTACGGCGGTCAGATTAGGCTAAAACAAGCTTAAAACTTGCCTTGTTTAAGCCTGTTAGGTGCTAGCTAAATTTCCAAACAATAGAGCTATGTGTTGAAATCGACCAGAATTTTCCTTTAAGTAAAGGATCTGAATTTTTGTGAACTAATGTGCATAAAGCTAGTTGGCACATATGTGAGTTTCCAATGGAGATCCTCAGAATGAAGCACATATACAGTACATGCGTACACTATATTTTATTGTGTTTTAATGAATATCTATTCTGAATATCTAAACAAAGCCTAACTTCTAAATCTCTCTTCACAGCTGCAGAAAAAGCCTCTCTCATAATGTACTTACTGTAATGATGGTTTTAACAAAAATGCTATGTTTACCTTGCCTGATCTTCAGCTTATTTTAGTAGCAAATGTACAGTAAGTAAAAATGCATTCAATTCAATCTTTACGCTGACTTCGTCCACCATGCCACAGCTACTCCGGCCGATTCCTAAACTGCTTGTGTCTCCCACTCTGACCTGCCTGGTAGCTGAAGTGATGCTCTTTCTTTTCCCTTTTCTCTGCCTTACTACTCCCTTGCTCTCTGATGATTTCCATACACTCCTCTCTTTCCCTTGTCTATTGGCTTTTGCTGCTTCTTATTAGCTGCTGTTTGAAAACAGGAAGGCCAATATACAAGACATGATGGGATTGCCTCTTATGGCAGTTCAGTGTTTTTGTTTCAGTTGCATGGTCCAGGTTTTCTTTAGTAGGCATCATAAATAATTTGTAGACCAGGAATGCGATAATTCTCAAAAAAATCACTTTAATGTGACCTACTGTATCTGGGGCTCTAAACGTCTTCAGGAACACTGACATTTGGGAGATATACTTACTTGCTGTCCAGAGTGAAATAAACACTTTTATTCCTGTGTGTCCTACAGAGATGAGTCCTGCTTGTGTTTAGCCTAGCTTAGCACAAAGCTCAGTGAAAAATACATTGTCAACAACTCCTGTCTTGTACATATATACATGTTGCATCTTGTTCATTTGGAAGCAATTTACTGATCCATCCAGAGACATCTGGCTTTTGTTCACAAGACAGAGCTCAAACCGGGCAAAAAAGAAATAAAATAGCTTGAACGTCAACTGTTTGTAAACTTTAACGTGTCTAGGGAAGCTCTTTTCCCACCGCCTGCCATCTCTGAGCTAAGCTAAGCTAAACATAAACAAGACCTATCTACCTATCTACGGGACAAAGACGTAAACTGGTATCACTATTCTCTAGGTGCCCACATTCTTTCATATGAAGGGCCATAATGTTTCTGGATGAAAGGCCACGGGCCAAGAATAAATGATATTGAAGAAATACAGAATTCTTGTAATTCTTCATAGATTAAACTTACATATTTAAATTTTAAATAGAGGTTTACCAGCACTGTGCTTTACATTGCTGCACGTGTTTCGTAATAACTACGGTTATGATTGTACAGCACTTTCAAAATAAGAGGAGAATAAGCATGAGCCATGGCTATGGTGGGGCAAAACAAAGGGAGCAAATTGGGCAGCATTGTTCTAGGTAATTCATACATTAAGCACATATGTGACACACTAACAAGCATGTGTTTGATTGCACTTATATGAGTTTTCTGTCACAGGTTAAAACCCACACATTTTAGATTTACAAAGAATAATGTTACAAAAATAATAATTTCTGACTAGTTTACATGCCTATGGAGCCCCAGAGGTGACATGCAAGAAGAAGAAAAAAAAAAAAATATATATATATATATATATATATATATATATATATATATATATATATATATATATATATATATATATATATATATAAAAAGAATAAACATGTACTAGGGACAAACACTTTTGCGAGATCTTGACTTTGTTTTGCGAGATCACAAATCCAACAAACAATAAGGCTAATCTAGCTAGCTAGTAGCGCTTTGTGCGCTAGCTAGTATCTAGCTAGCTAGTAGCATGACATGATTATGTCTCCTTGGTCATCTAAATACATCCATTGTTTATTTTGATAAGCATTACTAACTAATACATGCCAAAGTGAAGTGTTATAATAAACATTGTTGATGTCAGTAGCGCTAGTTATGTTGTCGTAGCAACATGCTCGTTCATGAGCTTCTCTCTCGTGTCTCTTAAGTAAAGCTTGTTTTGTATAGCTAGCTAGCTACGTGGCAAACTCACCATTTCATTGTATAAAATATTAACTTTTAACATTGTGTTTTTGTTGTTCCTGATCATCTACATACTTATCTAAATGCATGATAGATGCATTTAGAGAGCCAAGGAGATGTAATCATTATATTGTGCTAGATAGTAGTTAGGGTTAGCTGCGAAGGTTAGCCTACAGTCATTGACATCAGTCAACAACAATGTTCATCACAACACTTCACTTTGGCATGTATTAATTAGTAATGCTTATGCAAATAAACGATGGATGTGTTTAGTTAACCAAACTCCTGTTGATTAAAGCTAAGTAGTGTTTAAGCCTGGCTAAGATCTGATAACACACACTGAAAAAAGTCCAAGACAGCAAACAAGTGTATCTCCCAAAGTGTTGTTCTATTAACCCTGAACTACTTCAAATGGTCGATTTTAAGATGATGTCTATAAAGAAACCATTACCTCCCTGAAGACACTAAGGAAGATTACCTTAGTTTCTCAGTTGTGATTGTAGATTATCCCTAAAACCCTTTCCTTCATACTGGTGTGCTTCCTGACCTACGGGGAAAAAAACTCAGATTTTACCTCTGCGTCGCGGAACGAATGGTTAATCCAAAGTAGACAGCCCATAATCTTTGAACCCCAAACACACACACACACACACACACACACACACACACACACACACACACACACACACACACACAGGGATACAGTCAAGTTGTACCTATCTCATAATAACAGCGATGCCATCTTGCTCACCATGTACAAGTCTTCCCGCTTCCTGTCCTCACCCAGCTCCGACAGCCTGTAAACTGTCAACTCTAAGGATAGACTGAGACGCTGTTTTGTTGACTTTGGTAAATCGATGAAAACATTGACCTGGGTCAGTCAGCGTCATCCAACTCAGATATGAGAAGTGCAGAAGTGAAGATATGCAGTTCAAGTTTCAAGGGCAACTCAGAGGTGCTTTATGCAGCATTTTCACTGGTTAATTAAATGCATATTAAATCCATATTATTTTGGTAAAAATAAGATTCAATTTAAGAACATTTAAGATTTCAAAATGTGACATTTTGATACAATACATTTTAGATTTTCATTAACTAAATACTGATACGGCAGTATTATCTTATGGCATTGAGTGTGTGAAATTGTAAGATATTAAATAGCAGCAGAAAGCATGCAGGTATGGACCCTAACAACCCTCGTGACGTGTGTGCTCACCTCTCTGACCACGGCCTTTTGCATGCATCGGTATCCTCCCTCTTTCTCTGTAGGGAAAAAGAGAGAGATGTATGAGCATCCTGTCTTCTGCTTGGCGTCTCAAGTGATGGATTTAACCATTCGTGAGTACCTTCCTCATTCCCCAGCCCCACCCCTAACCTCACTTTTACTTTCCTCTACAACCAGTATGCACGCCAACCACAACAAGCGACCTCATATTTTTGTCGTACCCTGACGTCCTGTTGGTCTGTTTGTATCCGTTGTTTTAGTCTTTAAAGTCTAAATTTGACACTTTCTTCATTTATTTCAAGCTCGATTTGTGCTTAGACGCTCAAAACGCATCTTTCTGTGAGCTTGTTTTCTGTCCTGCCCAAACCACCTGTTCTTTGTCTGTCTGCGACTTGAATGCATTTTTACTTTGCTTGTGTGTAAATCCTAAGTGTTTAAGATCATGGTACATTCAAACAGGACACCCACATCCTGCAGCTATTTAACGAGTATGTTATTTAGCTCTCAATCCTTTGAGTGAAACATCTTTGCACCTAGGTTTGCGAGTTGTCAAAGGACAGGTCGCACATTCCTTTATGGCCGTGCGTCTTTGAATGAAACCACCTTTAAATGCTGATACTGATGGCATACATTACAACCATTTGAACAGGTTTGTGTCCGGTTTCATATTTTACCCATACTGGATTTTATGTCAAAGTGTGTTTTGTGTCCTTTTTCCGTGCTTCTTCCAATGCCTTCTATATCACAAACCACACTGAAAGATGAAACCTATGGCTCAGAGGCTGCATAGATGTTGAATGCGTTGCTATTAAATAGTCAGTCTAACCTTTACCTTGTTTTCAGACTCCTGTCTTTCATTATCTGTTCCTACCTGTATTGGATATTCTCTTCTCTCTCACCCTCTACCTGAAACTATCCCACTTCTCCCTACTTGCTCTTCATCCTTTCAACCTGTTCTTTTAAACACATTTGACTCTTACTTAGTGGAGAACTCTCAGAAAAAACTGACGGATCCAGGAGACGTTGTACTGTATGTCTAACTCCTACTGTCTACCTTTACCCATACCACCATATACCCCAGCACCACCTTCCTGATACCTGTCCACAGGCCCAGAACATGTTTCAGGAACGTTGGGACACCCCCACCCCTCCCCCATGTTGTGTTTCTCACTGCTATGAATGATCAGAACATTGATGGATCCTTCATTGGGACTGATTGGTTACCAACGTAAAAAATAACACATTCAACTCAAAAGCTTTGGTGTGAATTAGCAAGAATTCAAGTTTACACGTCAGTGAAAATCACTTCTGTTGATGAGTAACCCAAGAGAGCCAAAATTAACACTTTTTTGGACACATTTTTCGATGCTTTTTTCAATATATTTGTTTTTTAAATGTTTTTTTCTTTTGAGTGTTTTTGTCGCTTTTAAAACATTGTCAAAGCCTTGTTGGATGTTTTTTTCAAAGCTTTATTTTGCTGTTTTCTATGCTTTTAATGTTTTTAGTCACTTTTTTCAATGCTTTTGGCGCTCTTGTCACTTTTATGTCATTTTAGTCAACATTCTTTGACGGGTTTTTTTTATTTTAATTGCGAAGAGTGCTGAATTGAACCATCCATGTTATTTTTTGGCAATTTTGTTAGAAGAAACCCACATTTGCTGATATAGAAAACTTTGAAAAGGGGTCAGACTTGACCCAAGGACAACAGGACGGTTAAAAAGGGAGTAAGAGGAAGGGGAGTTATATAGATGGCAAAAGTTTTAGAGTAAGAAAAATGAAACAATTAATACCCATTTATGTCAGTGTCCCCAGGTTGGTTGTGGCTGCCACAGATTTCTTTATTCAAGGAAACCTGAGATCAAACATCAAGAAACTCAAAACAACATCCTAGATTTCATCTTTAAAACATCCTAGATGTCTGCTTTAAGATAGCTGGTAGGATGCCGGAGTCAGTAGATGTGAAGTGTCTACCCCAACCCGAGTTTTGGACACACATTTGACAATCTCTGCTTGAGGAAGACCTTCGATCTCTTCGATATCCCAGTGCAGTGTTTAATGATGATAACCATAAGCATCAAAGCCTGAGCTGTCCTGTCTCAGGTTGATATCATGGAGCTGTTAACTTGCTGTCCTGTTCAGACCTTATGACGATGGATTCTGCTATCAAAAATAAAAGGGCATAGAAGTGATATCTTTGTAGAAAACCATTGTCCCTTAGTTTCCAAAACTACACTTTCAAACTCTGACATCATAGCTCACACATTACTAGATCCTACCAGTCACTCCCCCCAGTTGAACGAGTACAGAAGTCCTATTCTGTGGAAGCTTTGGGCCATGTTAGCATCCAGCAGGCCATCCTCCATTAACCTGCTGTGTTGTGCACAAAGACGCTGATCCACTAGAGCTCTGCCAGTAGGTGGACTGAACACAGTAACAACTCTGTTGTGGCCAATTCAACCCCTTTAAAGCACTGTGTGTGTATGTTGTCTCATCAAGCAGGATGACGATGCAGACATTAGAGTGAGACAGCAAACACTGGACAGGCTGTTCTCATGAACCATTTATACACATAGTGGCTTGAGAAAGTTTACACACATTTGCTAAAGTTGATTGAAAAGAGGAATAAAAAACATCTTTTGGGAATTGATCGTAATGCCTTAATTAAAAAAAAGAAGGGAAAATCCAACCTTTAAGGACCCCAATTTTCTATGTGAATGAATAATGTATTGTAAATAAATACATTTTCTTCCTTAAAATACAGGGGGTATACACACCCCTATGTTAAATTCCCATAGAGGCAGGCACATTTTTATTGTTAAAGGCCAGTTATTTCATGGATCAAGATACTATGCACCCTAATAAAGTTCCCTTGGCCTTTGGAATAAAACTAGCCCCATATCCTCACATACCCTTCACCATGCCTAGAGATTGGCATGGTGTTATTTCAGTTAGCCTAATAGCTGGTTTGACTTGCATTGAGAGATGATCTTATGGAAAGTTCCCCATGCCAATCTCTAGATATGGTGAAGGGTATGTGATGATGATGTGGGGGGGGGACTTCCAAAGGGAAACTAAAGGGAACTTTATCAGGATGCATAGTATCCTGGATCCATGAAATAACTGGCCTTTAAAAATAAAAATGTGCCTGCCTCTATGGGAATTTAACACAGGGGTGTATATATTTAAGGAAGAGCATTTTTTTTTATTTACAATACATTATTCATTCCCAAAGAAATTGGTGTCCTTAAAAGGTTGGATTTTCCTAAATCTTTTGTATTAAGGCAAATTTCCAAAAAGTTTTCTTTTATTCCACTTTTTAATCAACTTCAGCATTGGTGTGGGTCTGTTTCTCAAAACCACTGTAGCTATGGAAAGTAATGCACTGTAATTGCTACGTATTCTACGTTTTTTTTTATTGATGAATGCAGCACCCAAAATTGGGCGGCCTAGCTCTAGGTAACTCATACATGAAACACATGTGACACACTAGCAAGCATGTGTTTGATTGCATTTATATTAGATTGCTGTCAGAGGTCAACCCTACAAATTTTAGAATTAAAAAAAATAACATTACAAAACTAAGAGCCAAGGGTGTTTTTTTCTGAATAGTTCACATGTAGTGAATATTGGTCGATTCAAGACAATGTCTGTTAAGAAAAAGACACTAAGGAAGATTACCTTAGTTTCTCAGATTACCCCTAAAGCCCTTTCCTTCATACTGGTCTGCTTCCTGACCGATAAAGGATCTCAATAGTTCAGATTTTACTTCTGCTTGGCGGAACAAATGGTTAATCCAAAGTAGACAGCCTTGGGTTTGTAATTCAGGACTTTCACAGAGGAAATGGTTTGTGATGCGGGAACAGTGTTTTAAAACTTAAACCACAATCTTTTTTTCTAATCTGAACTAGTCGTTTTGGGGGCCTAAACTTAACATGTTTCTCTTAACTGTTTGACGTGTGACAGTCACCTTTTTGTCAGCTGAACGACAACAACAGCTGCAATCACTGTCATTTCACGGTAAACCGTACCCTCCACCCAGTCACCTTTTCTTGGCTTAATCTGTCTGTAAAGACTGGTGTCATGTGACCAGCCGGCGATTGTAATTTCTGAGGATATCACACAAATTGCATTGAATTGGACAATAACACACACACTTGGTGTTTCTAAGACATATACTTATTCCAGTATTCTAACCTCTGACCCATTGAACTGCAACTACGTAGCATGCTGACCATTACCAAAGAGTTGCTATAGAGTAGACATACAGAGCAGCACCTAACATTCTGGCATTGACAGGAGGAAGCAGCTGTGTTTTATTGTAGACCAGAATGGAAGAAAAGTTCCCTTTGTTCTTCTCTACCAGAGTAATGTAAATCTACTCTCCAATCCTACCGGGACTGGGGTGCTAGGTAAAGTCTTTTGCATCTTTGTTGGCTGCTTTATAGGATGGGTAATGGGTTACACAGTGAACCTGATTCTATGCTCTACCTCACACAAACTTCGCATGCCTGCTTATTTGATGTTAGATCATGTGTGAGTTGTAAGAAATATATAGAAACCTCAGCAGACTTTTCAACGGAGAAGGTTTAAGACAGAGCTGAGAAATGTGTTGTATTCAAAATGCTTCAGCACTGCATACAGAAACATGCCACTGTGCCATAGAAGCTGCACTGATATACGATTGATTCAAAATCAAAACGTGAATTGATTTAAATTCCAGAATTCATCTGACATCTTCTACCAAGCTCAGCCTCTTAACTTTACCCTGACACTAGTTACACTACAATTAAATCGCAGCATGCTGATTGGATGATTCTTACTCCATTGCTCTCTGTGCCTCAGTTGAGGTCTTGTTATGTAAAATGTCTTGTGCTTTTGAGTTCAAGATGATTGTCATGGCCATCAGAATGTAGGAAATGTTCCAACACACAATGATATAATTTTCACTTTTGGAACCCTGGCCGTCCAGTGTAACGCTGCCAGCTTCACTACTCTATCGTAAGTGATAAAACACAACCAGGTATCTTATCACTGTATGTAGAAATAATGGATGAAGTGGAGGCATTCTGCTTTAAGTTATAGGGCCTTATCTTGAACCCGGCGCAGAGCCCAACGCAACCTGCTCCCAGCTTTGCGCCCATGGGCGCGCTGGTCTTACAGGGAGGTATGTTCACGTGAATTCTGGGTGTATTGCTATCTTTCGGCAGCAGTGATCGCACCATAGACCAACAAAATCCTGTGCAGCATTTCATTGTTATTTTAACAGCGCATTGGTAAAATGCGCTTTGGCTCTTGCACAGCATGCACACTATGCTTGTTGCACACACAGGGAAGCAAAGCAGCACACACACATGCAAAAGATTAAAAATAAATATATGACAGTGCCAATTCACCATCATAATAGCAATGTGCCATGGTACAAACACGCCTGGCTGTTAAAGGGCATGGGAGATGACACTCTGATTGGTTGATTGCATCTCACGCCCAAAACACACCTATGATGAATGAAGACACTAAGTACAACCCCTTGAACCATGCATTTGGCGCATGGACCCTTTTTTCTGCCGTCAAACTAGCAAAAGTGGATTTGTACACACCCAAAACTCACCTGCGCCAGGCGCTTCACGCCATGTGCTTAGATCATTAAAATAGGACCCATGGTGTATCTACCTCAGAATTCATTATCTTTATATCCGAAAGCCTTGGAGTGCATACCATGGCCTCTCACCAAAGGACAATCAAACTTCATCGAAATCTACTTTAAATCCACCAGTCAGTTAAACCATCTCTAGTTAAGGCCACCAGGCATCTGTCAACTAATCAGAAACAAGGACATTCTTTGGCTGTGGTATAAATTTAATCCTCTCACTCAACCAGACAGTCCTCAACCAGAAAACAACCACACAAACAGCTTATAACGACTCATATTTACGTTTGTTGTAAGGCGGCGACCTATCGACCACTTGAGGAAGTGAAGTCAAGAAGGCAGGTTGGCGTGGTGGATGGGTCAATATTTACTCCTAATGCACTAAAATGCAACTCAACCAGCCAAAGAAATCGCACAGTAGAGTCAGATACTGTGGGGATAAACACAACATAACCACCACATTGCTGCATGATGAGTGTTCAATGTACATGCTGTTTGCATCCCTCGTCATGGCCATGTTTTCTCTGACTGTTCTGTCAGAGACAGAGAGCCACCCAACAGTGCTGGTCTCATGGGGACAGTATTGATAGCAAAAATACTTACTATGATATGATATACTTACTCCTTGGAATTATAACTAGGGCTAGGTAAAACAAGCTTGAATGTTGTTGTTGAGCTTTGCTTCAAGAAAATTTAGTATACTGTTAAATTATGAAAATCTATATATTTAAATCAGCCAAAATCTGACTTTATGTACGTAGGTCCCACTTTTCTATACTTGATGCTACAAACTCAATGCATATTTAGTCCAAATGTACTAAGGTCTGATACCCAGCCCTAATTATAACAAGTTGATATTTCATGTTTTGATTTTTGATTTTGACCATGAGATTGAGGATCACTTTGAGGCTTATTCCTCTAGCTCCAGTGTTTAGGAGTAGGCAGGAGAACATGCATGCTGTGTACGCTTTTACAACCTAAATACCGTATGAAACAAGTCCCACTCTCATAGCTCAGACCAGGGATGCTCGTGCACACTAGAGGTTGCATGCATACAGTAGTAGCAAGAGAAAGGAAGAAAGAGTAGATGGTGATCAGACTCATTGGCTGCCCACACTGACCCTTAACCTTTGTGCTGCAGAGAATGTAGGACGGTTAGTCACCCCTGCTAAAAAACTCGAGGACAACATTCGCCTGGCCGAGCTGGTGATTGAGGTGCTTCAACAGAACGAGGAACACCATGCAGAGGTCAGTACACACACACACACACACACACACACACACACACACACACACACACAGTCTGACAGTCACACAGTCACACAGGCTAAAAAAGGTGAGGCTAATTAAATTCAATAAGAAGTGATGGTTGTCCATCACCAGCCATCTCAGCTGCTGATATCATGATCCTCATTAATGTCTAACAGAACTTTACTATGATCCAACCATATTATATTTACATGTGAGCTTGAAGGAAAAGGTCACCCATCTTAAAACAAAGGGAATGTGTCTCTTACACGGTCAAATTAGTGTTCCTTTTCCTAAATGACTTGTTTAAACAATTAAATAGTCCATTTTCATACAAATAACTATTAGCCTTAACAAGAAATGTGTTGTTTCTGATTGAAACTGCCAGGACTGTGTGTTGCATTCTTGAACAGGACAGCATTAAAAATATATGCAGGGTGGAAGGGTTGGTTCAGTGTGTAGAGCAGGTGCACATATACAGGGAGGCTTGTACCTTGATGCAGAGGGTCAGGGTTTGAATCTGATATATATATATATATATATATATATATATATATATATATATATAGAGGAAAATAAGTATTTGAACACCCTGCTATTTTGCAAGTTCTCCCACTTAGAGATCATGGGGGGGTCTGAAATTGTCATCGTAGGTGCATGTCCACTGTGATCTAAAAAAAACAAAAACAATCCAGAAATCACAATGTATGACTATTTATGTGTATGATACAGCTGCAAAAAAGTATTTGAACACCTGAGAAAACCAATTTTAATATTTGGTACAGTAGCCTTTGTTTGCAGTTCCAGAGGTAAAACGTTTCCTGTAGTTTTTCACCAGGTTTGCACACACTGCAGAAGGGATTTTGGCCCACTCCTCCACACAGATCTTCTCTAGATCAGTCAGGTTTCTAGGCAGTCGCTGAGAAACACAGAGTTTGAGCTCCCTCCAAAGATTCTCTATTGGGTTTAGGTCTGGAGACTGGCTAGGCGACACCAGAACCTTGATCTGCTTCTTCCAGAGCCCCTCCTTGGTTCTCCTGACTGTGTGCTTCGGGTCATTGTCATGTTGGAAGACCGAGCCTCGACCCATCTTCAATGCTCTAACTGTGGGAAGTAGGTTGTTCCCCAAAATCTCCCAATACATGGCCCCGGTCATCCTCTCCTTAATACAGTGCAGTCCCCCTGTCCCATGTGCAGAAAAACACGCCCAAAGGATGATGCTACCACCCCCATGCTTCACAGTAGGGATGGTGTTCTTGGGATGGTACTCATCATTCTTCTTCCTCCAAACACGGTTAGTGGAATTATGACCAAAAAGTTCTATTTTGGTCCCATCTGACCACATGACTTTCTCCCATGACTCCTCTGGATCATCCAAATGGTCATTGGCCAACTTAAGACGGGCCTTGACATGTGCTGGTTTAAGCAGGGGAACCTTCCGTGCCATGCATGATTTCAAACCATGACGTCTTAGTGTATTACCAACAGTAACCTTGGAAACGGTGGTCCCAGCTCTTTTCAGATCATTGACCAGCTCCTCCCGTGTAGTTCCGGGCTGATTTCTCACCTTTCTTAGGATCATTGAGACCCCACGAGGTGAGATCCTGCATGGAGCCCCAGTCCGAGGGAGATTGACAGTCATGTTTAGCTTCTTCCATTTTCTAATGATTGCTCCAACAGTGGACCTTTCTTTACCAAGCTGCTTGGCAATTTCCCCGTAGCCCTTTCCAGCCTTGTGGAGGTCTCTAGTGTCTTTGGACAGCTCTTTGGTCTTGGCCATGTTAGTAGTTGGATTCTTATTGATTGTATGGGGTGGACAGGTGTCTTTATGCAGCTAACGACCTCAAACAGGTGCATCTAATTTAGGATAATAAATGGAGTGGAGGTGGACATTTTGAAGGCAGACTAACAGGTCTTTGAGGGTCAGAATTCTAGCTGATAGACAGCTGTTCAAATACTTATTTGCAGCTGTATCATACAAATAAATAGTTCAAAAATCATATATTGTGATTTCTGGATTTTTTTTTTTATATCATGTCTCTCACAGTGGACATGCACCTACGATGACAATTTCAGACCCTCCATGATTTCTAAGTGGGAGAACTTGCAAAATAGCAGGGTGTTCAAATACTTATTTTCCTCACTATATATATATATATATGTGTGTGTGTGTATATATGTATGTATATATATATATGTGTGTGTGTATATATGTATGTATATATATATGTGTATATATATACATATATATATATATATATATATATATATGTGTATATATATATGTGTATATATATATATATATGTATATATATGTGTATATATATACACATATATATATATGTATATATATATGTGTATATGTATATATGTATATGTATAAATATATATATATATATATGTATATATATATATATATATGTATATATATATATATATATATATATGTGTATATATGTATATATGTATATATATGTATATATGTATATATATATGTATATATATGTGTGTATATATATATGTATATATATGTATATCTATATATCTATATATAAACAGTGAGTTTATGCTATTTTTCTTATATGAAATCTTAATAATATTGTCATCAAAAATGACTTTTGTGGCGTTCCCCTTTATCATGCAACATTCCATTTTTCTGGGTCAAAATTTAAAATTCAGACTGGTTCTTTTTCAACACTTCTGTCATTTTCTGATGTTTTTGTCACTTTTTCTTATTTTTTTTCTTGATGTTTTTGCGGCTTTCTCCTAAATTGTCACTATTTCCACATTTCACATTCCTTTATCAGTTTTTATTCAAATGTTATAAAATTGAATTAAACACCCAAACTCAATGAAAGTAGTGAACTGATTATTTATGCTGCTTGTGAAGAGCAATGTATGGACCCATCCATGTAATTTTTTTTTCCAACAATGGCCTGTTCAAGATCTAGTGACTTGCAACATATTGATGTTTGGTTGACAAGATGGCTCTCTAGCTATCAAACAAGTGGACATTGTTTTCTGAAGTATCACTGTCAGTGTCAATATACACACAGAAATTATTCATGTGAATATGAAACTACTGAGATGAAATTGCAACTACTATTCCAAAATACAAGCAGTGTTTTATAAGAGCACTATGGCCACCAAGTGTATTACATCAGGCTGGCAGTATATTCTCCAAATGTAATTCAAATTCTGTTCTATTAGCACCTAAGCCACATGGTTCCTCAAAATGGAAAGTAAACACAGTTATCCTAAAACTAGTACAGTTGCATGGAATTACAATGAAAACATGGGGGCTACAACCAGTCTTATGACATTCTCTGATCAGTTGGAGGCGATGTAGTAATAAAGTCTGCAAGATAATCTCCTCAGCGGCCTGTGCACTGTAATAAAAGCCTCGTGCTGCACTTTTGCTACATTGTGTTTGGTTGTAAACCCGTGTAGTGTGCCACATTTTCTTTAGAGTGGAGTATTCGGTCCGCCATAGGGAGTGTTTTTATTTGATTTATTAGTCATAGAGTTTGGGTTATGTTTGTGATATTGATCGACTTGAGACATTTCCAATCAAAATGTTTACCATTGTCTTTGCTGCTGTCAAAATCATCAAAAAACCTACAGGGGATCTTCAGATTGGTTCCAGAAGATACATTAAAGTTATTTTGCATTCCTCCTGTCTCAAGCTTTACTGTTCATCCAGCTTCCAAATGCTTAAGGTGACCACCTGCTACTTCAAATCATCATACTGTGTCTTATGTGCACAGTGGGCCATGCTTGCCAATAAGTACACACTCTAAAGTGTAGGCAAGTGTGTAGTCGCAGCGGAGCGTTGTCAATCAGGTCTATCCTTATATAACAGCAGAGCAGCTTCTCTGTTGATCTGGTAAACACTCAGCTGAAAAGATACTGATGGTTAAGAACAATAATCATGAAGGCAAAGGGAAAGAGATGCACGTGAAGAAAACATGAGCTGTGAAGGTTGGTTTGGATGTAAAAATGTCTCCATCTATCCAATCTTTTTACCTGTTTACTGTGAATGATGTGCTATTTATTGTGCATTACTGTGAATCTTTGTTCCAAATCAAAATTGACTTATTCCCTCTTTGCTTTTTATTTCAATGACTTATTTGTTTTGCGGGGAAATGTTTGAACAGGGAAAAGAGGTATGTGATTGTCTTAGTGCCATATGCCCCGTCTTCTACCCTTCCCTTACTGTAAGTCCTGTGCATGCATTTAATGATATACAGCTATTGCTGTAGAGGATCATTAATGTTTCCCAGAATCCCCTTTCAGCTCGGGGTCACTGCTACTCAAGTGCTTGTGGTTTGTTAGCGTCTAAGCTAACAACAGTTTTGCCTTTGGTGATGAACAACAGACAAGCACTTAAACAATAATTGTTGGACTCATTAAGTTACGCTCTTAGAAAACAAAGTGCAGAGTTGGGACTTTTGATGCTGAATGTTTCACTTTAAGTCTCAACGAGTACAACTCAGTATCTTGTTTTCTAGGAGTCTACCCCAAATCATCCCTGAATATGCTATCCCGTTTTCCCGTGTTTAGCATAGTGTCATTTATTCTACCTATTCCAGTAAGTAAGCTTGAGGAAGGTGTTGTGTCACTGTTCCTGCCCTTGAACAAACCCATTCTGCTCCATTGGATCCCTCAGCACACACAATGGATGAAATGCGAGGCATGCTTTGGGTGATCAGTGGTAACGTGATCACTCCCTTTGCATTTCAATGAAATGCCTTATCCTGTGGCTCATATTATGCGAGCACATTGGTGAACCAGCCAAACCAGCGTTAGACTTCAACCCTGACAGATATTGGTATCAATTCCTTTTTTTGTTTTGGTCAATTTACAATAAAAAACACCTGTAGAATTCAGAATTATGGTAATCCAATACATTTTACTTGTGTTTTTTAATTGTGTGGCTCTAAAGCTGGTTATTGCTCATTCTATTCACCAGCCCATTTTGTGCCTCTCAAGTAATCACCAAATTTTACTTCAAGGATTTCTTGCCGATTGCTACATTCTACTTACACAAGTGATCTACAGTTTTTTTTCAAAAACTAAGGAGTAAAACTGCTGCAGGTTGTTAAACAAAACATGCATTTTTTTCTCACGTGCAGTGTTTTTGACAGTAATATACGGCAGTATCATCACCCTGACGTGCGTGGGGTGCGTGGGGTGCGAGGGCCCGTTTGTCACTGCTTGCAGCTTTAATTTCACATTGGATATTCGGACCACACCCTATGTGCAACATCTTTACTTTGGCAGATGTTAACATTTTCTTCACAGTTTTACTTCTGCACAGCTTGCCAGGTTCATTGGCTAAGTTCACATTCAAACTGTTTATCCACTGCAGAGAACCATGATTAATGACAAGGGAGTGTTCTTCCCTTGTCATGTTTTTTGAAAGGTTTATGATGCATCTTTTTTAGATTAAATTCTTATTTTTCAAATAAAATTGATGATTACATGAGTGGCACTGACAAGGTGTACCTTCTTCCAAACTATCTCACACCTACAACCCGATGCTACGAGCTCCAATGGCAAGTGCATGCCCCTCCCTTCCTTCTTTCCACCACCACCACCACCACGTAAGCCCATGGGTACATTCACATTACAGTGTTGACAGCTTGATGTGAATGAGCAAACACCATGGTACCTCAGGGTCCCTCTTAAGAGGCCTGGCAAGAGTGGGGGTGCATGCAGGAGAGTGAGTGTTTCTGATGTGCATGAGGGGAGTCACGCCACTGCGTCTATTCGGCGGGGAGATATGAGCGCGACGCAGCTCGCTGGCTCCTTTCTCCTGATTGACTCGCTGAAGGAGCTGCGGGGCGAGTGTTTAAGTAGCTCCCTGCCATGCCTGTCAAGGAGCTGCTGCTGTTTCCTCTGTGGGCCAACAGAAAAGCGTGTGATTTCCGTGCCCAAACACTGTTTTCTCTGCTAAGAGTTGTGAAGAATGCTTTCCCCAGAGATGGCGCAGTGACACCAACTTGATTTCATATCATGAAAAAGTGAGAGAGAGAGAGAGAGAGAGAGAGAAACACTAACGTTTGCAATAGATCAGTGGAGTTACATTACACCGCCAGCCTTGATGGTAAATGAGATTTAAATTGTTAACTGTAAATACCTAAAGACGTGCCCATGGGGACCACTTCTTTCTGTCAAATTTGTCTCCTATCTTTCACTCTCAACCTGTTGATTTTCTCGCACTCCCTGCATTCTGCCTCCCTTCCCTCTCTGCGTTTCCTTCTCTCTACCCAAAGGCCTTTGCATGGTGGTCAGACCTGATGGTGGAGCACGCCGAGACCTTCCTGTGTCTCTACTCGGCTGACATGGACGCCGCTCTCGAGGTTCAGCCTCCCGACAGCTGGGACAGTTTCCCCCTCTTCCAACTGCTCAACGACTTCCTAAGAATGGACTGTGAGTGAGAAGCTATTAACAGAAAACATTTTCAACAGTCAGCATGGGACTGAAGCAGCTTAAAGTGCCTATATTGAAAATAAATGTTATGTCTCTGGTGCTTCCAAACACATACACTTGGAAGAAATGTTGTTTTGAGTGAGATATGGTTTCTGAATGTCCTCTGCCTTCAGTCTCCGGGTGAGCTGTTAAAAATCTGCACGCTGCACACTAGTTCACCATAATCACAGGGATCTGCAGTTGGTGTACCAGGTCTTTTAGAGGGTTGATCAGTGAAGCAGTGACATTGAAACCATTTTATACTTTGAGTCATGTTAGGATTCTGATCTAGGAAGGTGGAGGCTGGGGTGGTGGAGCAAAGCGTAGCCAGCAGCAGCAGAAGCAGTGAGTGTAGCAGTCTCAAGGGATCAGTGAGGAGGGAGTCACACTTAAAGGTCCCATGACATGGTGCTCTTTGGATGCTTTTATATGGACCTTAGTGGTCCGCTAATACTGTATCTGAAGTCTCTTTTATATAGACCTTAGTGGTCCCCTAATACTGTATCTGAAGTCTCTTTTATATAGACCTTAGTGGTCCCCTAATACTGTATCTGAAGTCTCTTTTATATAGACCTTAGTGGTCCCCTAATACTGTATCTGAAGTCTCTTTTATATAGACCTTAGTGGTCCCCTAATACTGTATCTAAAGTCTCTCTCCCAAAATTCAGCCTTGGTGCAGAATTACAGCCATTAGAGCCAGTCCCACAATGAGCTTTCCGTAGCATGTGCCATTTCTGAATCTGTAGCTTTTTAGGAGGTGGGGGGGGGTGGCCTTGACCAACTGCCACTTAGCTCATTTGAAAGCCATGATGTCTCGAGCTTGCAAAGAAAGGGGAGCTAACATTACTCCTTATGACCTCATAAGGGGCAAGGTTCCAGATCGGCCCATCTGAGCATTCATTTTCTCAAAGGCAGAGCAGGATTTACACATATTGCCATTTCTAGCCCCTGGGGGACCATAGACAGGCTGGGGGAACTCATATTAATGTTTAAAAAATCTCATAAAGTGACATTTTCATGCCATGGGACCTTTAAAAGGACCGCCTTGACGCCACCATGGCTGGGATTGGTGTGCATCTATTCTATATCCACGTTGTTCCATTCCGGAGCTGCCAGAAATCAGCCAAGGTCCGTGACCTTCTTCTTTCTTTGTGTTGCCGTTCTAACCTCTGGTGGATTTCTGAGGACTATGGTTAACTGCTCCTCAGATCTCTGCAGGGTAAATCCAGACAGCTAGCTAGACTATCTGTTCAATCTGAGTATTCTGTTGCACAACTAAAACAATTTTCGACGTACACACGTTCCACCAAAACAATTTCCTTCCTGAGACTATTTTGCGGCAGCACAGGCGCTGTGGAGGAAGGCCTGGCAATGCGAGACTAGGGTTAGGTTAGCATTAAAACGCAGCCGCCAAGAACTGGGCGCTATGAGGGAGATGATATGGAAAACCACTTGAAACACTCCCTAAAAATCCAAGTTTTGTTAAAAGCAATTTAAAAGGGAAAGAGGTGGTTTTAAAAGCAGGGGTTTGCGGGAGTCGTATACTGTAACTTTAAAGGCCCACCACCCCTTCCTTGGCCTCTCTTCTGAACAATAAAAATAAAAAGAACTAAATACTAATAAATATAAATCCCCGGTGTATCAATATGAAAATCAATTCAAATGTTTAAATAATGAGAATTTATTTACATTAAAATCATTAAGACCATAAGTCACATTTAAAAGGAAGTAGTTGATTGAATAAACTGCGTAATTTTAGGGCTAGAGTTAGGCGCAACTGTGCATGCACACTTGTGTTAGTTTTCTGCAGGGTAAAAACCACATGAGCTATTTGTTTGGTGTCAGTAGCCATGCGCTGTTTGGCAAACTCTGATCCACTGCATAACCAAAGAGGGATTCAACCAATCCATCCAACCCTGCTTTGCCAATTTTGGAAAGTGGGGCCTTATATTTTGTGAAATGGTTGTTAGTGTTACTAATGTATTCTTTAAACAGTATACAGTATATTTCTCATTTTCTCATCAGAAAAATGTTTGTGCCGCGGTCGTTGTTTGTAACGTTTTTGTTTTAGCGCCCAGTTCTATTATTGTAATCAGCCCCAACAATCAAGGCCATTTCTAATGAAGGTTTACAGCTGTTGTTGCCTGTGCACTCCAATCTCCCTGAAACATCTCTCAAATGTCTCTGAAATTAGTCCTGTCAACGTAAGACATCTACTTTTTGCCTGGAGCGATTTACAAACTGAACGCTGTGTGTGTGTGTGTGTGTGTGTGTGTGTGTGTGTGTGTGTGTGTGTGTGTGTGTGTGTGTGTGTGTGTGTGTGTGTGTGTGTGTGTGTGTGTGTCTGATTGAAGATAATACTCAGGTCTTGATGCTGGTTGCTGCAGGCCAGCCATCTCTCTAATGAACTGCATGCACTTGCCTGAAGATAGAGTGTGGAGCTGTCCGTGGTGCTGTAAAGGAAACACTTCAGTGTGCACAATGCAGACTCAATCTGCGGGGCGCTAATTGTCCCTAGGGACTTTCAGTTTGTCAGTCGGGAGTCAAGGAGAAGGCAGAGCGGGGTCTACTCATTCAGCTGAACAGAGATGACTGCACATGGCTTGTTATGCTCACTTGTTAGTGTCATCAAATTGGCCACCTTCTCATTTGCTACATATTTTCAATTGTGTTAGAAAAGCAATTGAACTGCATGGCAGTGAAGATCCAGCAGTTAGGAGGGAGGAAGGAAGGAAGGAAATTCTACATTAAAGCAGAAGCTATAACATGAGAAAACAAATTTAAAATAACAAAAAAACATGTATTGGGGACAAACACTTTTGCGAGATCTTGACTTTGTTTTGGGAGATATTGAGTTTTGTCCAACAAACAATAAGGCTACCTTAGCTAGCTAGTAGCACGACATGGTTACATCTCCTTGCTTGTCTACATACATCCAACGTTTCTTTTGACAAGCATTACTATTTAATACATGTCAAAGTCAAGTGTTATAATGTTTGGTTGGCAACCATGATTTAGGTGCTAACTCAATCCAAGGAAATCTGTGAGGCGACAACACATAAGGACTCCAGGGAACAAGCGCCCCGGATATAACTTAGTAACAAGCATTTCTGGGACATGAATGCACAGAGAAGGAAAGAGAGAGGAGAGAGGAGCTCAGCGTGTCAAAGGAAGTCTCTCGGCATTCAAGACCTATAGCAGCATGACTATGAGCTGGTCCAAAGGCAAACCTGAGCCAGTTCTATAAGGGTTGGGAGATGAATCAGACAACTACAAAGAGAAGCAGAGGAGGGTGCCTTTGTTTTCCTGAATGACTCAATCAAAGCCTCAGACCACACCATGTCATTGTGTAGCACAGTCACGTCAAAGGGTCCATCTTTAGGCCTGAAAAGTGAAGCCAATGCTGAAGCCCCTTAATCCTGCATTCTATCACATTTCCAACAGGGGGCGACTCCACTGGCTCCAGTGGACATTAAAATAAACCTCAACTTGTTTTTTGGTGTTGTCCGTGTTTTCATCCTTAACTTTGACCCTCTCCCTGTGTGTTTTGACTTCATCGTAGTTAATTGATACATTTTGGTCGCCTAAACATTTCTTGTTCAACGTTCTGCCAACCATGCTAGCTAGCTACCGCTAGTGTCAGCTAGTAACTTAGATAGTCTGCCAATTTTTAAGCAGCTCTGTGTATTGCCGTACAATCAGATGAATGGCAGTCAGTCCCCGGGGGGCTGCATTTCCCTGCCAGTAAATCTCCGATGACTCGGTCAGCCTGTTGAAAATCGGCAACTTTTCCTTTTTGTCAGCGTGCAGCTTAGCGCAGAGCCATTGAAAGCATACACAACACTGGCTCAGATGCCTCATCCTCCCCAGCTCCACCGTTTTGTCCAAAGATGGTCATTCCTTGCTCCAAAATACCAAGATGGCGACTGCCAAATGCAAACTCCTGGCTTCCAAACAACAGTTTAAAACCAATGGGTGTTGCATCGACGCTACGTCCATTATTTGTAAAACCTGTGATACCAACATAAGACCCAGCACAGCCCACATAGTTTGACAAGCGCTCACTTTAGGAAAGCGTATCATCATGGGGACATCTTTTCCACAGAAGGTCATCTGCCGTGTTGCCCCACAGCGGTGCACTTATGTAGCAGTAAATAGCCTTAGCACTAGACAGGCGCCAAAGTCGCGCTGCCATTCGAGGAGTTAATGAGGTCTAAAGCAGTGGTAGCTGGGCCGCGGCGAGCCCTGCGAAAACACTCCTGGACACAACACATCCAAGTGGACAGCAGCCGCTCAAGTGGCTAATTGGGAGCGTGGTAATCAGGGAGCACAACAAACATTGCACCTACTGTGTATCATCGACCTTGACTCCGATGCCAACACACACAAACACAAACACATACATGCTCAGAGGGGGAGAGAAAAACAAAGAGAGAGAGAGGGAGAGGAAAAGCAGACACACTGCATGGAGCCGTGAGGCATCACATTAGCACACACTGGCCTCCATTTTATCTCCTGTGGTCTTTGTCAGTGTTGCCTTTTTACCAGTTGGGAGCCGGCGGAGACTAGGGGGAATGTTTGTGACGGGTTGGATTTAGAAATACCCCGAGACTCCAATCTTTTGTCTAGAAAGACTGAAAACTGGCTATGCCGTGGCATACCTGCTAATGGCGAGTCAGTGTTTGCCAAAAACACCAACCTCTCCTGTCAAGTGTTCATTATCACCTTCTAGGACTTTTGTGTTATTTGTCTTGCTGTCCTTCAGGTTTATCTCGTAACCCCACATGAACATACAGTATAACAGCGTAAAAAGCCCCTTTAGGTCACAGTTACATTGTGATTGTCATTCTGATAAGATACAGCTTTATGATCAGTTTACAGGGAAATTCATTTTGCGTTCCCGAGCAGCTCCGCTCAACAAAAACGCAAAGTACACACATGTTAGAACAGCCACACAGAAAAGTAAAAAAGATGAAAACTCATCAACATCCATTCTACAGAAACTTGCACACACACCGATTTTGGTTTAAGATAGACTGACGTATAAATAGTTCTATTTCGTATAGGCTTCGCCCTCTAAGGGCTACGCTATTGGGTTTATCCCTTCGCGCATGCGCAGTCGTGAAGATTTTCTTTTCCCGCCCTTGCGTCCAGCACGGGCCTCAACTACGTCCGCATTTACTGTATATGTACACAGCGGACCCGTTGTTCGTCTCCCACTTTTTCTTCAAACGTCGCAGTATGAAGACAAGCTCAAGACTCTCCAGCGGTGCTCGCATCTGCCCCTCCTGCCGGACCGGCTACATCCTGCCGCCGGACCTCCACCCCGCTGCGAGACCTGCCTCGGCGCCGTTCACGCCGGCCAGGCTCTCACCCGCCACGCCTCCTGCCAGTTTTGTGCCCGCCTGTCATCTAAAGAGCTAAATCGACGGGCGGAAACTTTTCTGGTTTGTCAGGCTGGTGGCGACGGGACGGCAGCTGGGCAGACAAACGGGAATCCGGCGACACCCTGGAACCACTGGCGGACGGCGTTTCGATGAGCATGAGTCCGCTGGCTCAGTTCTCTCGGACAACGCCTCCGTAACTGGTTTCCCCTCCTCCCCCTGGGAGGATCCCCTCTTCCCCTGGGAGGATTGGGCCTTGAGACGGCGATTGACGCTTTCCCACTGGAGCTCTCCCCGTCTCCCGAACGGCCAGGGCACCGCTTGCGGCCTTCCCTTTGCCTCAGTCGGCTCCAACCTCCACCGCTAAAGCTCTCTTCGCTGACCTGCCGGAGATCATCAGGAAGGCGGCGGAGCTGAGAGGCATAGCGCTCCCAGCGGAGCCGCCAGCCCCGCCGCGGCCTTTTGAGCGGGATATTTACGCCCAGGAGCAGCCTTCTTCACGGGCACCGCTCTGGCCGCGCCGCGGAGCTTCAGCCTTTTGTGGAGGAGGCTTTTCACAGCCTGGGAAACTGAAGGCTCCCGTCTCTCGCTACGCCCGTTTACTCGGGTTCAAGGCGACACAGACGCGGATTTCCCTCGGTCCCTCCCCTGGAGGGGAGCCTGGCGTCAATTCTGCTCCCGAAAGCCACCTTTTCGGCCACCGGAAGCCCACGCCCCTCTCCCCAAGATCAAGTGTGCGCCCAAGTCACTGACCGGGCCCACCAATGTGCTGCCCAAGGGCTGGCGGCACAAAACAACATCGCCTTACTGGCCTCTGCCGTCTCCGCCATGGCCACAACCCCGGGCGCCCTTCCTCGGAGCTGGCCACGAAATTGGCAAAGCCATGACCGCCATCCTCACCCTTACCACGGCGTCCACGGTGGCGCTGTCATGGCTTGGCAGACTGTGGCCCAGCGAAACATCTGGCTCCACATGTCCCAGCTGCCTGCGGAAGTTAGACGCGAGCTTCTGTACGGCCCCATAGCTCCCGATGGACTACTTGGGCCCCGCCTACAGACTGCCACGTCTCATCTCCATCAAGCGGCGGAGGACGCGGAGCTCTACCCCGGCTCCTTCACAACCCCGCCGTCGCCATGACAACCGCCACAAAAGGAAGCGCCCCACAGCACCTGCTGCGGCTGCGTCTTCCCAAGCTTCGGCTTCAGGACCCCCACCTGGTCCCCCTCCGCAGCGGCAACCGGCTCCACACGGCCGGCAAGCTACGCGGGGCCGGAGACCCATGAGAGCGGCTCCCACCTGGTCCAATCCGCCTCCCGAGCCACCCTGCAAGCAGCAAAGACGGTGGCAATGACGGGACGCGGGGATCGCCTGTCACTCCCCAGCTGAGGGTTGGAAACACAACGGCCCTTTTAAGGGCCACACACTCACAACTAAAGAGCCGTTTCCCCTCAGCCAAACAGCCGTTGTTTGCTCTAAACAGCGTGCTGTTATGACAGTCGTCCCCACACAACACACCAGACCGCTGCTGCACGCGGGCACCACTGCCTCCTCGCTATGCTGGCAGCGGGAATGATCCACCCACGGTGGACGACGCGCTCAACCACCCCTTCCCCACGGCGATGCCGGCGGGACAAGGGACACGTTAACCCAGTGTCCGCTCCGCCCCACAAGGCGACGGCTGGCCACTGCCCTTTCGAAAAGCCCTACTGGGCTGGGCGACACAATCACTCGTCTCGCCCAGCGGCGGGATGGGCTCTGCGCTCCCTGCTCGCCATGTCGGTGAACAACACTCAGATATGTGCTCGCCCGCTATCAGAGCGCAGCGCGGCATGGGTCAGTTTGACACACATGGACTCATGGATGTCAAAACTGATAACACGGGGTTACACACTCCAGTTTGCCTCCCCCCCGCCTCCTTTCGCGGGCGTGTTGGAGACTACTGTATCATCCCTAGCAGAGTCAGACGCTATGACGTCGGAACTAGAAGGGCTGCTGTTGAGCGGAGCTATCTCCCGTCCCTCCAGGAGAGGAGAACGGGGGATTTTACTCTCGCTACTTTCTCACACCGAAGAAGTCAGGGGGACTGCGTCCCATCCTCGACCTGTCACAGTTCAATCGATACATCATGGAGCGCCCTTTCCACATGCTAACCGTCAAGCACGTGTTGGAATGTGTGCGCCGCCACGAATGGTTTACGTCCGTGGATCTGAAAGACGCTTACTTTCACGTCCAAATCATTCCCAGGCACAGGAAATTCCTGCGGTTCTCCTTCCAAGGGGCCCGTTTCCAGTACAACCGGCTGCCGTTCGGGTACTCGCTAGCCCCCCGCACCTTTTCCAAGTGCATGGAAACAGCGCTCCAGCCTCTACGAAAGAGGGGCATCAGAGTCCTCTTTATTTGGACGATCTGCTCATCCTAGCCCCCTCTCGGGAGCAGGCGGCGCTACAGACTATGGAGGTTCTGCAGCACCTGCAAACGCTGGGTTTTGCCATAAATTGGCGAAAGAGCGCTCTAGTCCCAGCACAATCAATAGTTTATTTGGGCGTGGACATGAACTCGATTACAATGAGAGCCAGGTTATCAGCACCGAGACAGGTTGCCCTGACCTCTCTGTTGTCCCGCTTCAGGCCACACACAACAGTGTCAGCGCTGTCAGTGATGCGGCTCCTGGGCATGATGTCCGCGGCACACACGGTGGTTCCCCTGGGTCTCCTCCACATGAGGAAGATCCAAAGGTGGTTTCATCGTCAACGGCTCGATCCCGTTCGCCAAAAATGGCGAATGCTGTCCATCCCTCATTCCCTCCGGTCAGACCTGTCATACTGGGGGAATCCCGGACCCTGTCTTCCGGGTTTTCCTGGGCAGAGTGACGTCATATATGACGGTGTACACCGACGCGTCCCTCACTGGCTGGGGGAATGTGCGAGTCACAGGTGGTGGGAGGGGACTGGCCTCCTCCCCTCTCCCCACATAAACTGCCTGGAGCTGTCCACGGTGTTGAAAGTGCTGAAACACTTCACCCCGGTGGTGACGGGAGACATGTCGTCGTGCGTACAGACAACATGACGGCGGCAGCGTACATAAACCGCCAGGGCGGCATACGCTCAGCCCAACTGCTGGAAATAGCCAGACGCCTCCTGCTATGGGCGCACAGTCATCTGCTGTCTCTCAAAGCAGTGTATATCCCGGGTTTTGAACCGGGCGGCCGACCTGATGTCGAGGGAGGGCCCTCCCACAACGAGTGGAGATTGAATCCCACTATTGTTCAAACGCTATGGAACAGGTTCGGGAAGCGGAGGTAGATCTGTTCGCTTCACGAGAGAACACACAGTGCACATTGTGGTTTTCCCTGAGCGCGGGACAACCCTCCCCTTGGCGTAGACGCCTTCTCCCACCAGCCCTGGCCCAAAACCCTCCTATATGCTTTCCCCGGTTCCGCTGATACCTCGCCTCCTGGAGCGCATCCAGGAAGAGAACCTGTCGATTGTTCTGGTGGCACCAGAGCGCACGAGCGCGTCCTGGTTCCCGACCCTCGTTCAGTTGCTGGTGGCTCCCCCTGGCAGATTCCGTGGCAGGGAGACGCACTGTCGCAGCTGAACGGCGCAATCTGCCACCCCGGTGATAACCTAGAGGCTGTGGGGCTGGTTGCTGAACGGGAACGCTTACAGAGATTGGGCTTGCCCCTGCCGTGGTGCGCACCATCCAGGGCTCCAGAGCCCCTTCTACCATAGCATGTTACGCAGGACGCTGGTCAGCTTTCCAGCGCTGGTGCACAGAGAGGGACGCGGATCCCACATCGTGTCCCCTGCCTCTTGTGTTGACGTATCTCCAAACTCTGGTGGATAGCGATTTGGCTCCATCTACAGTCAAGGCTTACGCAGCAGCCATCTCGTCCTGCCACGAAGGCTATGGTGAGAGGACAGTTTTGCGCATCCCCTGGTGAAGCGTTTCCTAAAAGGGGTTAGGCGTCAAAAACCGTCTGTTCTACCCCTCACCCCCCAATGGGACCTTGCTCTAGTGCTCCGGGCTCTGGGGAAGCCCCCCTTTGAGCCTCTGGCACAAGCTTCTCTCAGAATGCTGTCGCTAAAAACGGCACTTCTCCTTGCTCTGACGTTAGCAAAAGAGTGAGTGATTTGTGTGCACTGTCAATTTCCCCGTCATGCCTCTCCATTAGAGGGGACGGGGCGCAGCCACCTTACAGCCAAATCCCTCCTTCACACCGAAGATTCTAACTAGTTCTTTTCGGAGGGTGTTTTCCTCGCGGGTTTTTCCCCGCCTCATGCCAACGATGCGGAGGAGGCTTCCCACCGGTTGTGTCCAGTGCGTGCTCTTTCTCAATACGTTTACGCACGGCAAATATCAGGAAAACTCAGCAGCTGTTTGTGCATTATAGAGAACATTCCCAAGGATCAGCCCTCTCAAAACAGCGTCTGTCTAACTGGCTGTGTGAGGCTATTACTCAAGCTTATAGCATGGAAGGGGCAGAGCCCCGCGACATCCGAGGGCACTCTACGAGGGCTCTGTCGGCGTCTGCGGCTCTTTTTAAAGGCATGGCAGTAGCCGACATCTGTGCGGCAGCCTCGTGGGCTTCCCTGCCCTTTCATCCGTTTCTATCTGCGGGACATGTCTGAACCTTCCATGTCCAGTTCAGTTCTGTCCACAGTCAACGACACGTAATGCCGTGTTGGATGCGTGCAAAAAAGAAACTGTTCTACTGTCTCACCACTCTCATTCTGGAGTATTCTTGGTGAGACGCAGTTCTTAATCCCATACATGATCATAATCACGTTACATGCACGGAGATAATCATGTCACTCCGTCGCATGCACAACAGGGCTATTCACGCACAATTTTCCATTAATGATTAACTACTGCCATCATGTTGCAGGCCTTATGAACTTTTTCAGGCCACGCCATTGGCATGGCAGGCTTGATCAGAAGAATGACTGACTGAGCCTACATTGTTGTAGGGAATGTGGTCTATGTTCGGCTTGTTGGCCCTGTGTCGCAGGTGGCATAGACTACATCAGCTTCGCCCTAACCCAATAGCGTAGCCCTTAGAGGGCGAAGCCTATACGAAATAGAACGATAGTTACATGGGTAACTCCAGATTCTATTAGTATAGGCGTAGCCCTCTAAGGTACGGGCCACCTGCTCCCAGAACATTAGTTGAAGAAAAAGCTGATGTTTTTGGGAGACGAACAACGGGTCCGCTGTGTACATATACAGTAAATGCGGACGTAGTTGAGGCCCGTGCTGGACGCAAGGGCGGGAAAAGAAAATCTTCACGACTGCGCATGCGCGAAGGGATAAACCCAATAGCGTAGCCCTTAGAGGGCTACGCCTATACTAATAGAATCTGGAGTTACCCATGTAACTATCGTTCTTGAGCCTGTTATATCTAAATGAACCAATTTTCCTGCTAGAAGGTTGGTATTCATAATTTAAAACATGCATGGAGTCTGAAGAGATGCTGTTAGCAAGTCAGAGCATGCTCTTGTGTGATCTTGTATCTTGTAAATTAGGCATTTTTTATGATGAGCGTAAAAGGCCTGTTTGGGACCCAGTTAGCACATAAAGCATGAGTGAAACATGGACTGTTGCGCTGTGCCTATGCTGACATCTGTAGTGATTACAGTAGAGATGTGTCTGTTTGGTCAAATGCACATTAGGCACCATTATAGACGTGTTCTTGTTGTCATTATCGTGTCCTTAATACTGCAATAAAAGTAACTCTGGAGAAAAGAGATTTGTTTTTCAGTGAGAGGGTCCCGGTTCTGTTTATCTCGTGCACCAGGAAGCACATGTTGTGGTACACATATCTGCCAAAGGTTTCACACTGTTCCACTGATCAACAGGTGGCAGTAACACACTAAGTAACATAGTGATGCACTATGAAAGAAAGGCAAGAGCAAGACTGCAAGCTTTGTTTTATAAAGAAATGCATTTAACACATATGTTAACTCTCAAGGATACACACAATGTGGTGTCACTGGCAAACTTAAAAATTATACTGTATATACTGTACATTTTACCTGCACAATGCGGCATTGCCTTCTATGTGCTCAGGTTTGCTTGGTCACTTCCATGTCTTATTTCCTCCTTCCTATGCCCTTCCTTTAGACAACCTGTGCAATGGGAAGTTCCATAAACACCTGCAGGACCTGTACGCCCCACTGGTGGTGCGATATGTGGACCTGATGGAGTCCTCCATTGCTCAGTCCATCCACAGAGGCTTTGAAAGGGAATCCTGGGAACCTGTCAAGTAAGGACGGCTTCATTATCTTTACCTTTACCTATCCTCTTCACCTGCTTTAGGGATGTGTTGTGTAGGATTAAGCCATTGTCACTCTGCACATCTGTGCACAGATTTAGCTTTGGTTTTGACTCTTTGAAACCATAAATAATAATTTCACTGGGCAAAGGCGCAACTTTGGGTTTAACATGGGGGTCATGAATTCATATTTTTAAAAAGCAACAAAATATCGAAAATATCTTTGAAATCAAACTCAAAATAGCGGCAAAACTATCAAAAGGCGACAAATGTTGGAAAAAGTGAGAAACATTTTGAAATAAAAACTCAAAAACGCAGCATTGTTAAACTGTCAAAAAAACATTGAAAAAAAACCCATCAAAAAGGCAACAAAATGATAAAAAAAAAAACGTCAAAAAAGTAGAAAATATTGTCAAAAAGATGGCGACAAAATGGTCCAAAAGAGCAACTACATTTTTGGAAAAAGCCGTTTTGATTATTGGTTTTGATTATTGGTTATTGGTTTTGATTATTGGTTTTGATTATTGGTTATTGGTTTTGATTATTGGTTTTGATTATTGGTTATTGGTTTTGATTATTGGTTTTGATTATTGGTTTTGATTATTGGTTTTGATTAAATTACACCTATGCTATTGAGAGTGAGAGAGCAGACGGGAGCAGACAGGCCATGCTCACGTGGCTGATGGCTGATGGGTGATAGAGGCCAATAATGTGGCCTTTCATTCACAAACATTTCCTTCTAATATGCTGAAAATTAACGAATAATGAGGAAATATCACATCCGTTATCCTCACATCATTATTATGTTTAACAAAGTTTACAAATGATGTAAATTGTAATTTAAATAAACAGTCCAAATGAAACTATAATTGAAGTCATCTACTTGGAGGCATAATGGTATATTCATTGTCCACACTCAATCTTCCATTCATGATAAACAAACATTTAATTTTCTTGCATTCTGGTGAATTCAATGCGGGCAATTTCTGCCTTTTTCTGCACAAATTACATCTGTATTTTTCACGTTGTGTTCTTTAACCCCCCAATATTGCACAGGTAGACTTTATGCTTCACAGGTACTGTTTTCCATCAGATCGTTTATAGACCTGGACATTATCGACTGCTCTTGAAGGCAGCTTTATTTTCGGAGAAAGAGAAATTGAAAAACAGATGCGAGCTGCAAGGTTAGGATGGTACGGTCCACTATAGTGGTTTTTAAAATTGTTGGGAAACATATTTACAGATGAGAGGGACATATTCATGTTCTTAGCCCCCTGAATGGTTACCTATTTTGGGGAGTGGCTTGGCACAGTTTTTGAGGGGGGAAAATCTTCCTCTTCTAAATATTAGTGTGGGGGGGCATATACCCTGTATCCCCCCAAAATCTACATCTATGTACTGATCTGTTGTGAAGCCCGCTGGTATAGTTGGTAAATTACTGAACATCAGTTATGTACAGTATATCTGCCATATATTACATCAAGATAACCTCAGATAGTGTTATCCAAATCCTCTCAGATCAATGTTGACGTTGAGAAACTCACCATAAACGCTAGTGTTTATTTCAAACGCTGGAATTGAATTTTTTCAATTGTAGTCGAACAATATTAAAGCGGAACACCACCAAAATGGAGAATTGCAATGTGTTTTTTCCATGGCCTCGAAAAATGCGATAGATATTAGTGAACATATGCTACTCTCGCTCTACGAAGCCAAAACCAGAGAAGTAAGTGTCATACGTGTGTTGAGTCATCATGCTCCATAGACAACAAATGGGAGAGTGAATCTGTTTTCCTTTTAGATCGAGGGTCTTTAACGTTTTTTTAAACCAAGGACGTCTTAACTGCAAGAGAGACTAAGCAGGGACCCTATGCTACTAATATTGTATAAAATAAAGCATAAAACATATTTAAACTGGGCCTACAATAACATGTAAGGTGACCTACATCCTTAATAAATACCTTTTTTTGCATAGAATACTAAGCTATTAAAATACTTGTCAGCATAATTTTATGAATCATGTTTTAATGTTACACATACATGTAGCCCAGTGAATACTTGAGATGAACTGAAATGTCTGTGGATGGCTACCTTAGTGACTACCTTACCTATGAGCCTATATAATAATAGTTTATCATCAGTGGGGATTCATATTGGCTGATTTTATGTTGGATTCATGTCAAGTCATGTTAGTTTTTGAAGAAAACTTAAAAGAATTAACAATATTTTGGGGGCGTCCCTGCAGTGACTTCAGAGTGCTCTTCCTGTTAAAAATCTCTTTTTTGGACCCAAATTAGCTTTATTTTATTGTAGCGTTCTCAGTTGTGAAACAGAAAATCTTCCCATTTTAGATATATTATTTCCCTGGGTGCTCTCAGTGTCATTGATAACATATTTACCAATTCGTTGTCTATAGAGCAACACATTTTTAGTTTTTCTAATTTTTGGATTTTGGAGAAAGTTCATGTTGACAAATATTTTTGGACTGTTAGACCATAGGAATAACATGTTTCAGTTTTTAAAATGGCATAGTTCCTCATTAAGTTACCCCTGAATATATAGAATTAGGGTCTGGCCTTTGTGGAACATTGGGTTCATCAACACTTTGACTTTTTCTTCTAGTATTTTCTGCTAGTGAACGTCATACTAAATGTTCAAACTAGATACCGATACCATTAGAGGAAAAGCCTCCGATACTGTCTTATATACTGGTATCGGTATCGGGGAGTACTGGAATTTATGCACCGATCCGATACCACGGAATTTAGCCCTGAAGAAAATCTACTTCGAACTGGTTCAGTGATTTATTTCAGTTCTTTTTTTGTAATGACTGACTGCATAATATGCAAACTGAACATTAAACAGCCCAGTCTCATGGCAGTTTGTGAAATGGTCACATTATTTAATCTATTGATTTGTGTCGTTAGTTTTGTGTGTTGATTACAAATTTTGAAATAATGTGTTTCAATGGGAAGCCTATTACGTGATCACAGTTTATCACGTCATCACAGTGTATAGTGGCGGCGTTGCACTGCAATATTTTGTTTTGTAATCTTTTGCATGTTTGTGTGTGGCTGCGCTTCATCAGCCTTGCATGAGACATGCACACATGTCATTGGCATGAATCTTAAACATCTATTGGTACCAACCATGTCATGCTAGATTGTTGCAAAGTTAGGTAAATAATGCTCCAAAAATGTCTGGCGAGGGAAAAACTGGCAACGTCTTTTTTTAAATGGGTCCCTTGACCTCTAACCTCAAGATACCCGAATGAAAATGGTTTCTATGGTTACCCATGAATCTCCCCTTCAAAGACACCCCCAACGTTATGCTATTCCGACATAGTTTGGGTTATTTTAGCCTATTGTAAAATGGTAAATATGTCTGAATGCTGGGAGCCTTAAGCAATCTTGGAGTTGCATTCATTGGGTCTGGCTGGAAAGCTGATGCTCTTGTGGATTGTGAGCCCAAATGTGTTCATGTGTGCTGTGGTAGTCCCCATAGTAACCATTTCATTCTAGTGAATTCAATTTTTAAAACTTGACCTTACTATGTAGAGTGATCTTGAGGGTAATCACAGCCTCATGGAACTTTACAGAGTTACTAGAGAGACTAGAGACTTCCAGCAGGGCATTCAGAGACAATAAGGGGCGTTTCTGCTCGCCATCCAATCACTGAAAAATGATATTTTGCAGAAATCTCTAAATGTCAAAAGTGTTTGAAACCAAATCACAGCACTGATTTGTCTATGGATTTCCTCGAGGTCTTTAGAGGGATTTCTGTCCATTTTTATTAATTCCAAAATCAAGAAATGGTTATATTTGGGACCAAATCTCTGTAACCAATGGTATCAACCTCAAAAACTCCTGCAACAACTTATGAGATATAATTGAGCATGATAATTGCCAACATAACAGTAAACAAAACAAAAGTTACAGTACACATAAGCTCAATGTGTGGACGTTGGCCTAGATAGAATAAGATAGAATAATTATCCCAGTCCCTGTTTAGTTAATATATATATATATATATATATATATATATATATATATATATATATATATATATATATATATATATATATATTTAACATTATTTATTTGTTGGAACAATAGCCTTTCAGCGACTGTTTATGTGATCGTGGAACTGCTATCATTAAAAGCACTCTGCATATCAAACCCTTGACACATTGCCTATAACACTTAAAAAAACTGAGCAAAACGCACTCTGATGGGGATCAGAGGTGTAAAGCTCCTTCATACGCTACAGCTTCCTGCCGAGTGTGACGCTGTCACCGTGGCACTTCCATCCCTATTCCCTCATCAGGAATCTAGTGTATACACATTTTCCTCACTTTGAATTTAGAAACAAATTCACCCCGCAAAGAAAAGATGTCAACGGAGAAGGTAAGCTTGTCTCATTTGCGCGTTGCAAGATCAGGAAAGTTGGAAGAAAAGCTCCCACTGGCATTCCAAAAGGACCCGTGTAGGCACGTTTATATGCCTGAATGCTAAAGCTGTGGCAGTGTGTTGTCAATGTTGGAGTTTTATACAGGCCCTAAGCCACGTTCATGCCAACGTCACGGCATGCTGTGTGTGGATGGAAGGAGAAGGCAGTGACTTTGAAATGGAATCCCAACATTTTCACTGCCACAGCTGTATTTTACAGGCCAGTTCTGGCCAATTTTTAGATTAATGTTAATTGCTAAAAATATGGCAGTACTGTCGATAGAAAAAAAAATCGACCCAAATCGGTGCTAGCAAACATGAGTTGCTACAGCCACAGCTACCTGCTTCCAATTAGCTAAAATGGAAGTGGTCGGGGCATATTTTAGAGTGACTTTGTGCCTCTAAACAGACACCGAATGCAATTAAAATGTCAGGGCCCTACCTGACAACAAGATGCATTTTCAACTCAGACATTGCTTAAATTCATCTACTTGTCTCAAGCCTTCCAGTAGCTAGCTCGCCCTGCTAGCTGCCATCCGGGGATGAGTTTGTTCCGCCAGGCTTCTGTGATAATCATTACGCAGCAGTTCCGTGTGTGTGTGTGTGTGTGTGTGTGTGTGCATGTTTGTTGTCACATACAGCAAACATCTTCTCATTATCTGCTAGTTGCCTGTCCCCTAAACACACTGTAAAAAAAAAAAACTACAAACGGCAACAAAACCAAACTGTGCCCACCTGCACCACGAAGCATACACAAACAGTGTTCCAGCGTTCTAGCCAATAACCGACAAGAAGGATTTGGGAGTGGGGGAGCTAGTCTTGTTTTGCTTGAAAATACTTTGAACGTCAACAAGAAGTAACATCACCCAACATCGCTTAGAGCACCTTTAAGTAATAGTATGCATCAGGAAAATGTACTTAAAGTATTAAAAGTAACAGTACTCAATGCAGAAAAATCCTCCCATTGTAGAGAGTGTAAAGGATCCAAACAGTTGTGTTTCATGGTCTCATCATTTCAGGTGGACTTGTTATATTGTTGGTTATTTTCATATACAATTAAACACTGTGTTTTATAAACTACATGTGTTTTGTGTGCAAAAATATTAATTTGTAAAGTATCTAAAAAGTAAAAAGTGCAATATTTGTCTCTGAAATGTAGCTTAGTAGAAGTAGAAAGTGGCATGAAAAGTAAAAGACTCAAGTAAAGTACAAGTACCTCAACTTTGGGATTTTAGTACAGTACTGGAGTAAATGTACTTAGTTACATTTCACCACTGACTGTGACCTGTGGCCCTGCAGTAATGGCTCGGGGACGTCGGAGGATCTCTTCTGGAAGCTGGATGCTCTGCAGACCTTCATCAGAGACCTCCACTGGCCAGAAGAGGAGTTTGGCAAACACCTGGAGACCCGACTCAAGCTGATGTCCAGTGACATGATCGAATCGTGTGTAAAACGGTAAGATGCCGTTTAAATATGCGCGGGTGTAATTGCAAGCAGAATAACTTGTTATATTAATCATGTGTATGTGTTGTAATAGTAATGGGATTAGTTCTGAACTGGTCTTCAAAACCGTGAGCTGGGAAGCATTACTGGGGTAGTGTCTCTTTAACATGAGGGGATGCAGTGGGATTACTTTTGGAAATTAGCAAGAGTGTATCATGTTTTGTTTTTAATGAACGTAATAATTAGGGCTGTCAATCAATTACAAATTTTAATTGCATGGTTGTCCTGGTGACCTGTTCAAAATCAGCACGGCTTTCTCCGTCACTTATTGACTCCGCCACCGTTCCGGAGTGGATCCACAGCCGTTCCACAGTTGGTGGAAATCAGGGGTTAGGGGTGTGCTAGTACTCATCACCTGAGTATTTGTTTTTTGTGATAAACAATTTTTATTTTTTAACAACATACAAAACTCGCAACATTATCACCACCCACCCTGACAAAAATCAAGAATAGATACGGTAGTTACAATATTCAAGACCATTCAACAAAATAGTTACAATAATAGACAATACACCATAAACCAAATAAACATATGTATAAATGACAACACTAAAGTCAATGATACACCTCTCTCCCCAGCACAAAGCTTCTTAGGAGCCCTCCACAAAGTTCAGGAACTTTCCCAAATCTAGCAAACTGTTTATATGACATTTCCACCCTAGCCATCTCACAAGCCCACACCTGGATGGATGGCACCCCTTCATTCTTCCATCCTCTTTAAATAATCTGTCTGGCTATCAGTAAACTAGTCTGGACCCAGCTTCTTACATGTTCACACTTTCCGTTTTACATTATAATCCTATGGAGTAAACCGTCTTTTTTTGCAGCTCGGAGTATCTTTTTGAAGTTGAAAAACTTTTCTGAAAAAACAATGCCATATGAATCAGCCCCTAATGAGAATGTGACACAGAAACAGTGCCTTGCAATAAGTGTTAACTCCCCCCACCGATAATCTCTGCGCTAGCTACTGAACAACAGCGTCAGCTAACGTTTTTTTGACCTCGTGATGGAACTTAACCTGACACAGTAATAACGACCAATTTGACACGATGTTCTAACATTCAACAATTTAAGTGGCTTACATTGCAATTTGGGTTCTAATCTGCACCATAAAATGATCAACTTCTTCTCTGGGGAATAAATGTAAATGTAAATGGTCTACTCAAAGCACTTTTACATAGTACAGGAACCATTCACACACATTCATACACTGTGGCCGAGGCTGCCGTACAAGGTGCCACCTGCTCATCAGATACACACTCACACACATTTACACTCCGATGGCACAGCATCGGGGGCAACTCAGGGTTCAGAGTGTCTTGCCTAAGGACACTGGACTTGGGACTGCAAAGCCAGGGATCCAACCACCAACCTTCCAATTGGCAGGTGACCACTCTACCACTAAGACCCTAGCCGCCCCAACGTTATACCGACGTTAAACTTCACAACCACACTCCTGCTCTCCCTCTGACAGATCAGATAGAGCGAGACTCAGCAACACAGGAGATTAGTTCAAGCCATTTGAACCTCTAATCGTTTGTCCTCTGTCACTAACAGACAAGTTCACACTTGAAGCACCAAAATTGGTTTAAAAAAACAAACAAAAAACATGTTTTTTATTATTATAATTTTTAGTTGGACTGATATAAAATTTAGGCTTTAGCCCCCCTAAAAAGGGTCTAAAATCAACCCAAGAGTTCAAAAACATAGTTTATCATGTATCCAAAATTCCAGTATATCACCTCAGTGTTTGTAAAATCCTGGCTACGGCCCTGTTCATTCCTTTTCCTTCTTTAAAGGACACGAGCAGCGTTTGAGGCCAAGCTTCAGAAGAGCAGCCGGGCCACAGACTTCCGCGTGCCACAGTCAATCTGCACCATGTTCAACGTCATGGTGGATGCCAAGGCCCAGTCAGCCAAGCTGTGTGCCATGGACCTGGGACAGGAGGTAGGAGACGTGCAATGTCTTGGAAAGTCATTTTCTTTAACCTTCGGGTTATCGTCTTATTGTGAAAATCCACAACACTTTTGCCACTTTTTTAATGCTTTGCCGCGGTTTTTGAATGTTTTCAGCGCTTCTTTTCACAACCATGTATTAACCCCACTAACACCAACTTATTACCACTTTCACACAAATATAAGAAACTCATGGTCAATAAACCCAGGAAAGTATACCTAATTGTTGAGTAAAAAAGCAGAAATGACGAAAAATTATCATATTGAATGAAACTTCAAAAGAAATTCAATAAAAGTAGAGATTCAATCAATTGTACTAGCAAAGCATGTTGTATGGAACCATTTTCTTTTATATTGGCTGATTACAATTGGATAGTTAACCCTTGTGTTGACTTCCATCCAACCATGCACATGTTATCTTCCCAGGTCAAATCAACACTTTTTCTGACTTTTTATTTTTTTACAGTTTTGATTTTTTTTCCAATGATTTCAGCCCTTTCTTTGCCGTTTAACGCTTCTTTTCACTACCATGTGTAAACACCACTAACACCAGTTTTACACTTATCCTTTTGAATTTATGGATAATAAACTTTACTTATAGGTAATGATTCCTAATCCTTGAGTTATAAAAGCAAGAATTATGTATTATTTATTTATTTAGTTATTTATTTATTATGAATTATCTAATATTAATGGAAGAATAATCAGTAGGGTGTATGTCAATGTTCAGTGACAATACTGTTTCAAAACATTTCTTCTCAAAATTGAATAAAACACCTAAAGTTCAATGAAAGTAGAGATCCAATCTTTTGGTGTACTTGCAATGTGCATTATATGGAATCATCAATGTTATTTTTGGGTAATTACTAGTGTTGTCAAACGATTAAAATATTTGCATTAATGTCACATTTAACTCGCAATTAATCACACATTTTTATCTATTCTAAATGTCCCTTGATTTCTTTTTGTCCCATTTTTTTTTCTTCTAATTTTGATGCTCTTATCAACATGGAAAAGTGAATTGGCTCGCTTTGTCAAATGTTTTGTTTATTGAAAGCAACATTAGCATTTTGCCTACTGTAGTGTTCAATTTCAAACTAACATTCTCACTTGGAGCAAATAATCTCTCACACAATGTAACACTGTCCATCAATAAAAGGGTGAAGGGGGGGGGAGTGGCATCAGCTGTGTGCTTGGCCATCAGGTGGTATTTCAGACTGGACGTGCTGCCGGGATCGCTCAGTTCACAACAACTAAACCCACAGATCACTTTGGTCTCGTCAATGGAACATTTGGCAACTTTTAAAAAAATCAAACTTTCCATTCCGAATCTTATTGGCGTCCATTCCGGCGTCTCGTGCTCGCCATCCACTCAAAACGTAACGCTACTACTCTTTGGCCGACTCCCGAGCCCAAACGGCGTGTGTGTGGCGTGCCTGTTGTTTTGTTTCCGGTCTAGCTAGATCCAGTGGGGGTTGTAGTTTTTCTAACGTTACTAGTTGTTTCAACAGCATGTGAAAAAAACTACAAAGTTTTCTAGGTCAAAAAGAACGTTAATCTTGGGTTAAACGCCAATCTGTTGCCCTTTGCTGCATGTCACTCCCCCTCTCTCTCTCCCCTTTCAAGTCTACTGTATGCTTTCCTGTAGGAAATAAAGGCCTGAAATGCCCCCTCTATTTAAAATGAATAAACAGAGGAAACCAATCTTTCTCATATAGAAACTTTGAAAACTGGTCAAATTTGACCCAAAGACATCACAGGGGTTAACCCTCCTGTTGTCCAATTGTCAAATATCACCCATTTTCAAAACGTTTCTATATCAGAAATGAAGGTTTCTTTCTAACAAATTGTCCAAACAACCATTACTCTTTACATACTTGCATTGAATTTGGGTGTTATTCAATTTTATTGAATAAAAAACAAAAACAATGATCAAAGAACGTTTGAAAAAAGTGACAAAAAATGTTGAGGAAAAAAACTACAAAAACATAAAATGCAGACAAATCGACAATAACTTCAACAATATTTGACAAAAAAATGACAAAAACATTGGGAATAACAATTGAAAAAAGTGACAACATTTTTTGAAATAAGTGAAGAAAAACAAAAAAAAAGGTTTTAGTTTGAAATTTTGACTCAGAAAAAAAAAGTTGCATGGGAACACAGGGGTTAAATGAGTGGGATCCATCTTTTGGGTTAATCATTTGAACTTACCTTGGACATCGAACAGTTTGATTCTCAAAGCATTTAAAGAGCTGAATCAAAATGAATGATTTGTGTTGCTGTTCTGAAGTGCCTTGGCAGAGAAAGGTGGGAAGTCTTTTTTTCTCTCTCTCTATTCCTTGAAAATAGATATTTTTACTTTGTCTCTCACTTTTCTTTTTGTTGTTGTTGCAGTATTCACATAATGTCACATGTGCACGTCACCTTTATCTTTTTCTTTTTCTGCTGCTTTTCTCCCTCCTCTGTGTCTTGTGAAAGTTTGTTAGAGACTGGGTAAGTCTGGCTTATCAACGGAATTCAATTGAAATCTCACCCTCCAGTTCCCAAATGTATAATTAGTCCTCAGTTTTGCCTGTCTGACTTCCTCCACTTGAATTGTTTGGATTTCATTAGCATATGTGTAGATAGTATTGAATATACATGGGGTAGAAGTGAGAGATCTCGTATTTCACAGAGTCTCGAGACTGATACCAATCGCTAACAATGAATTAATTATTGCTAATTCCTTCAGTGTTCTGTTGGTGCTACACAGCTAAACAAAAGGATTCCTCGCACTGATCCTGCTTCTGGGTTTCCATGGCAGCAGGAGTCAGCATCCCAAAGTCCTTCCCTGGGCTCGGCTTGATAGCAGAACCAAAAGGGGCTTTGGAGTGATTAAAAAGCACTTCATTCATTTACATGCAACTAAAAAAAAATAAATAAATAGTGTAATTCGTCAATAATTAGGTCAAAATAAAAAAGGCTATTTAAACAAACACCTCAAACAATATATTAATAAATAGCGAATGTAATGGAAAATAATGTAAAAAAATATAAAAGATCTCTATTTTGCAACTTCTAGACATTCTTCTAGAAATGAGTGCTGTGCTCTGATAACATGTGTTGGGTCATCTTCTGGAATCCTATCATCCAGAGAAAAAACTGATTGATTCATAATGACTTTTGATTGCAAATGAAATCCAAGTCCGTACAGATGTATGTAGAGTCAACAGAGCTGTAACAAAATGATTTGCAATTAACAATATACTTGTCTCTTTCAGTCAAATTTCTAAATATTTATTCATGTGTAACTTTTTGAAATGTTTTGAATGAATCCCATAATACATAATAGTACTAATACACAAGCACATAATACGCTGCATTGTTATTTTTTGCCGACACTTGCCGTTAACAGTCATGCCCCTTAGGACCTTAGTTAATTTTAGCAATGAATGTGGTTAAACAAAGAAATGGCGATTATGTTAAAAAAAGTGAATAGACAGTTATGTAATAATTGTCAATGGCCTAGTGTACAATATTTATAAGGCTGTCTAAAATCCGACATGTGGACTTCTTTCTAAAAGGTTGGTTCAGGGTCCCCTCAAGTACCAAACAGAGGTTTGAATATTATGCAAGACCAAGGTGTCAACTCATAAAAACAACTGTTATATTGCGGGACAAGCCATGGTCATGTGGAAACAAATGAACAAGTTGTGGAATCAGGCTAATACAGGGTTGGACTGGGATGAAAAATCATGTGGAGTTGTTCTTCTCCCCACCTGTGGTGGCGGGGCTTTAATTGCCCTCTGTCTCTATGGTAGGACGTGATTGGCCAGTGTTCAGATGAGACTAAACCCAGTGGGCCAATTGTGTGATCACTGTCCTCTCTGTGGGCCGGTCAGCCAAAGACCAAGGATGTGAATGGCCAGTGTTCACATTAAAGAATAATGGACAGTCAGATGTGGAAACATTTAAATAGCACAGAGCCATAACTATTTATAGCAAAAGTTATACTATATATAACTCTTAAGTGCCCAACACTTTAAAGTAGGGATGTCACATCAAGGTTTTGTGCCCAGATCTGAGTCATTTCACATGGCCAATATCCAATCTTATCCAATTCTTATACAGTTGAGGACACAGCTGCTCAGTGTACAGTCAAACAAGCTGAAATTGAAAACGTTAATGTTATTCATCCAGAAGACTCTGTATATAAATACATACATACTGTAGCAGCAGAATGTATCTGACACATTGAAATAAGAGCTTAACGCTTTAGTGCTTAACTTTTTTTTATTAATAAACGTCCGTTACATTCAAGCCGTTGCCAAATGAGTTGCTATGAAGCTAATTAAGACTATCAGCTCCACACAACTCCCTCTGGATTTCTCAGTTTGGCTATGTTCAGAACATTGTGTTGTCCGGTGACTTTCGTGTGCAGAAGCAGGAGTGAAGATAATAACCTCTTCTGAAGAGTCCATCATGTTTTTTTAATCCTCCGTGTCCTCCTTGGCTACTAGCAACTGCGTGGCGGAGGGGTGGGGGTGATGCGTGGTCACAGAAGGCTTGTATCATGTGCCAACAATTTCTCATGGGGGCGACTAGAAATTACACATTATAGCTTTAAGCCATTCAATTTGGCCCTTTTATTTTTTAAGGAGCTACTTGGTACAGAGAATTCCCAAAGCTGACAACAGACGATTTGAATTCTCTCTATCCTCAAAAGCTCGGCACGTCCTAAGGAGAGCTGATTGTGGGACTGGCTCTAGTGGCTGTAATTCTGCACCAAGGCTGAATTTTGGGAAAGAGACTTCATATACAGTATTAGGGGACCACTAAGGTCTATATAAAAGAGACTTCAGATACAGTATTAGGGGACCACTAAGCTCTATATAAAAGAGACTTCAGATACAGTATTAGTGGACCACTAAGGTCTATATAAAAGAGACTTCAGATACAGTATTATGGGACCACTAAGGTCTATATAAAAGAGACTTCAGATACAGTATTAGGGGACCACTAAGCTCTATATAAAAGAGACTTCAGATACAGTATTAGGGGACCACTAAGGTCTATATAAAAGAGACTTCAGATACAGTATTAGGGGACCACTAAGGTCTATATAAAAGAGACTTCAGATACAGTATTATGGGACCACTAAGGTCTATATAAAAGAGACTTCAGATACAGTATTATGGGACCACTAAGGTCTATATAAAAGAGACTTCAGATACAGTATTAGGGGACCACTAAGGTCTATATAAAAGAGACTTCAGATACAGTATTAGGGGACCGTTAAGGTCTATATAAAAGCATGCAAAGAGCACCATGTCATGGAACCATTAAATATCTCTCATCTGCAACATTTTTATTGTGATAGCATAACTATTACAGTAAAAACATGGTAAAAGATGAATTCAATACAAATGAATACAGGTCAATGCAAGTCCAGTGTTTCCCTTTAATGTCACCTGATGGTGGGGTTACTAAGTGTGGATGAGAGGAGTAACCTGTTTCTTTTTCTTTCCTCGGCAGAGACAGTACCATTCCCAAATTGACAATCTGATTGAAGAGACGGTGAAGGAGATGATAACCCTGCTTGTAGCAAAGGTACAAAATAATACTGTTGTGTCTGTATATTGCACCGTTGTGTTCTTCCGACAGCAGCTCTGTTCTGCTCTCTGTTCTGTTCTCGGTAGAGGTGCGACGAGATCTCGTCGAGGTAAAGAGTTTCTCGCGATATCAGTACACAAGTGCAGAGCAGCAGCTTTGAAGTTAGCTTAGAAGATCCTCCTGCACTATGCCTGCGTTGCATGAGCGTGTGAGCTGCGTGGCGAGTCGGCTTCAAAGGTAATCCGGTTAGAGCTTGCACACTGCCTGTGACTCAGGTGAAAAATGTGTGCCTGCTAGAAATATGGCCGACGCATATTTATCACACGACACGCAAGCGTGTTGGAAGCGTTTCCAGACGAAATAGAATACATAGACACAAATACATTTCTGTTAGGTTCATTAAGTCAAGAACACACACATGACAATAATATGATTTAAAGTGCCCATATTATGAAATAAATCACTTTTTGTGGGATTTTGTGTCTCTGGTGCTTCTACACTCATACAAACTTGGAAAAAAAAACTATCCATGAGGTTGTGAGTGAGATACAGCTAATGTGATCTTACCTAGCTACTGCGCATGTGTGACTCCCAACAAAAATAGTATAGAAGTGAGATGTCTCACTCTGTAGCTAATACAAGTGAGATGTCTCACTCTGTAGCTAAAACAGAGACCTAAACACACAGGGTGAAAACAGGATCTGCAGCAATGTGTGGTACAAATAACAAAAATATGGCATTTTTTTGAAAATGAAACCATGTTAACCTATTCTGGTACAACCTCAAAATACAATGATGAACCTAAAAATGAGCATAATATGCGCCTTTAAGAAATTTTATTGAATAAATTGCAATTCAAGTTGATAAAATTCCAAATTAAATTCGGATCAGTACTCTGTATCAGCCGAATCGCAAGTTCATGTATCAGAATCGGGCAACAAAGAATGGTATCGGACCATCTCTACCTCAATGGTTGTAATCCTCAATCTGACCTCAAGGAATAGAAATCACCAAAATTGGAGTTGCATTGTTTTATGCTGGACAATATGATGGTAGCAGCTGTCGCCATGGTCCCGCTACACGTCCTGCGATGCCATGTTACATCCTGCTACGCTCTGCTGTGCCCTGCTACGTCCTGCTGTGCCTTGTAATGCTGCACAGTGCCCTGCTATGCCATGAACTACTACAAAGAACTACTACAAACTACTATTTTTGTGACTGTTATTGCCACTCTTCATTCTAACCCCAACCGGTCGTCAGACACCGCCTACCAAGACCTGGGTCTGTCCCAGGTTTCTGCCTAAAAGGAAGTTTTTTCCTCGCCACTGTTGCACTGTTGCTTGCTCTGGAGGAAACTACTAGAACTGTTGGGTCCTTTTAAATTATGGAGTGTGGTCAAGACCTACTCTATCTGTAAAGTGTCTCGAAATAACACTTGTTATGAATTGATACTATAAATAAAATTTAATTGAAATTGAATTGATATGATGTATCTGTATTTTAAACTTTATTTCAGTAGAATGAAGACTTCATTCACCAACATTGAAATAGACAACAATTTAACACACTCATTAAACACTGGTCTCAAATGATTTTTTACTACCAGCGCTACTGATACCAAAGTACATTTTACTGTCTCTACCTCCAGACCTATCTGGATTATCTACTTAAGTGAAATTTATTGTGTAGCTTGTGTTCTGGCTCAATGAAAACAATAACAATAAAATCCCTAAAAATATTAATGTACAACACAATAGATGTTATAAAAGATGGTCAACATGTTAATATCGTCAGAGCTGCACTTGTAAATATCCCAGTCTGTGCAGTCCAGAGCATCTTGTTAGGCGGCCTCTGATTGGTTAGTCCAGCGTGTCACCTCCCTTTGCACTGGGGCTTCCTGTTTAGGAAAATTGCATCATGGTCAGATTTGCCGAACCATGCTTAAACTGCTGGCAACTGCCACGTTCCTAGTTCCATGCGATATCATACGGACCCATTAATGAAAATGCTTTGATTAGGTTTGAGCTAATCTTAGTTGTTCTCCTCTTTCTCAGTTCATGGTCATCCTAGAGAGTGTATTGGCCAAGCTCTCCAGATATGACGAGGGAACACTCTTCTCTTCCTTCCTGTCTTTCACGGTAAGTAGCACATGAACATTCTTCCAACACCATCGTCCTTTTCTTTCTCAAACCCATTCCAGCAGACACTCGTTTCATTGTTGATTGCTTCCTCTGTTCTTATGCTCAATAAGTCTTACAATTATAATGGACATTTCGAATATTTTCACATCAGGCTTTCTTTTTTTAAATAAATGCAGTGATGTTTGTCTTTATTTGCAATGACATCCCTTGGGATTCTATATGTAATATATAATATTTAAGGTTCTCCTATTTGATCAATCCTTGATCCTGTTCGTTGAATCATCATCTTAACAAAAAGGCTTTTAAATTACCATACATGTAAAATGTTTTATTTTTCCTTCACTTTAACCTTTTTTCGTTGATACTTTAATTGCTTTTATAACATATTCACTTAATTTTGTACAACAGTCCAGTACAATTCTCTTATCATCGCAATGTTTGTGTGTGTGTGTGTGTGTGTGTGTGTGTGTGTGTTTATATACTGTATGTACAGTAAATATATGCAATTCATCCAGTGATGATGATGATGATGATGATGATGATGATAATAATAATAATAATAATAACAGCTAAACTAACTAACTAAATAACTAAGAGGAAAATAAAATCAAAAGAGAATACAAATTTAACAACCATGATCAATAAATAAGAAACGTAAATAATAATAAAAAGAAATACACTGTATACTGTACTTGTGCCACTTCTGCACATATAGTACACACCTTGTTGGGGTTGTGTATATTTCTGTTTCCTGTATTTGCCTATTGATTGTTTGTTTATGTACTGGGTTTTTTTGTTTCCTGTGTGTGTATTATTCAGTGATTATTGTGTAGGTTTCTGTTCCCTGTTATCTCCTAGTCCATCTTTATTTCCTGTCTTGTGTTTTCCAGTAAGTGGATGTTCTGTTTCCTGTTTTATTTTGACGTCTCGGTTTTCGCCCCTGGTCTTGTCTCGTTTCCCTTCTGTCTGATTGCTCTGCCCCGCTCTGATGTGTTTCACCTGTTGTATCACCTGTTCCTCTTGTATTTAGCCCCTGTGTTGCCTTTGTCTGGTGTCTGATCATTGTGTTTATTTGTACCTCTCTGCGTCAGCGTGCTGTGTTTCCCTGCCTGTTTTCTATGTATTCCCTCGTTCCAGTTCATCTTTGTTTTCTTTGGTTTTTGGGTGTGACCTTTCCTGCTTTTTATGGACTTTTTCCCAAATAAAGAATCAAGCTCAGTACCAGTATTATCTTCCTGCACTGTAAAGCAACTTTGAGCTTCGTGAAAACCGCTATATAAATTCATTTTATCATTATTATTATTGTTATTAATATTATTAGTACCTTGCCAGTCATTTCTCCATTTGGGTCCAACCTTCTCCACCACTCCTAACACACCTAAACCTTTACTTAAGTAAATGGCTAATTCATCAATTTGTCTGTGATAAATATAATAAATTAATTAATTCATTTATCCGTCTGCCAAATAATTATGAGAACTATGCTAAAGAAATGTAGCAATGTACATAAATAATTAAATAAATAGCTTTACATACCAATAATGTAAATACATTTACAACTTACATCAACAGCCAATCATTCATATATACTGTGTGTGTGTGTGTGTGTGTGTGTGTGTGTGTGTGTGTGTGTGTGTGTGTCTGTGCGTGTGTGTATGTGCACATTTACTCCACTTTTTAAGCTCTGATGCTAATTGGAATACAGTTTGACCTTTTTTGAATTCTCCCTGAGCACCAAATCTTAACTCCTCAGCAGGTTTTCCCCAGCATTACAAAAGCCATGCTTATTGAATTTGGGAGTGCACTTTTGCAGTTGAAATCACCACATGAGTCACTGTAGCCACTTCAGCAGGCACTAAACTCCAGGTTGCCCAGTGTCAGCGCGGCGGCCTTTGTTCCGCGCCGCCGCCGGAGTCCCGACTATATCTCACTCACTTCTCTCTCCTTTGTGTCAAGGTGAAAGCTGCCTCCAAGTACGTGGATGTACCTGTAAGTGAGACTTCATCTTTTTGTCTATCTCTTTTATGTTCGCATACTTATCAAAGCTCAAACATCCCAATCATCCCATTAATCAACTCTGTCTCCTATAAATAACATTAAGTCTAATGGTAGAATGAGCTCCCCGTTGACATCAGGATGGCTGAAAGCCTCACACATCTGCCGCCGCCGGCTGAAAACACTCTCTTCAACTGCACCTTGGATAAAAAAAAAAAAAAAAAAGAAAAAAAGAAAAACATAAAAAAAACGCACTTAGAGTTGCAATTTGTGTGCAGGGTTTTTCCTGGAGACAGAAATCTTTACGTGTTCCTGTTATTTCTGACAATTTGATAAACAAAAATGTATATTATGCTTGAGTAAATAAAACCCCAATGAATAAAACTGGTTAAAAAATGCTATTTATATATAAATAAATCACGGGAGAGTCCGGTGTTGCCTGACTCTGGAGATAAAACTGGGATTAGCTCTCATATTGAAGTTAATGTTCTGCCTGCTTAACGGATGTTTGGTATATTGCTCCTTCTGGGTAAAAATTCAAAAACAAACCTTTTTTCGGCGCTTTTTCCTGACATTTTTGGCAATTTTATTTTATTCATGGTTTAAATGACATTATACCTAGTTTTGGAGTAAAAAATACTAAAGTTATGAATCATTTTGACTAATAGTTAAGATCAGAGGATGTTGAGTGGATCACAGACAGGTTCATTTTCTAAGTTTAGTCAGGATACTGTTTTGAAACCATTTATTTGATATAAGTGGTATAAAATGTAATAAAACACCTAAAATTGAATTAACGTCATAATTAATGTTACTTGTGAAGAATTTGAAACATACATGAATGCATGCATGGAATTTATTGGGCCATATGGCTGAAAAAACACATTTTTCTGATACAAAACTCTGTTGAAAACGGGTCATATTTGACGTGCCAAATCTTTCAACGCAGGAAAAATCCCTGAGTTGTTTCTTGCTGTTTTGAGTTCGTACCTTCAAGATTGAAAAGCACTTAATTGGATGAAAGTGTCAGCTAATTGACTTGTAATGTAATGTAATGCAATCTATGACTCATGAGATATGTCCGATATGACGTGAAGGACAAGCCATGCCATGCCTTGGTTTTGAAAAGTGGAAAGATGTTGTCTTTTTGTTAAAATATTTAAAGATACTTTGAGTTGTCTAAACAGAACCCTCAACAGTATCAACTCAAATAATGCTGTTCTAATAATAGCATTATTTAACTAATAATAGTTGCCAAGGAGTGGATATTATAGGAAAACAAATGAAATAAACACAGTCAAATAACTGATTACTGAGACTCCCATAGATTCCCACCCCTATACCTAGTGGTGTCTGGTCCGCTTTGTGATCAGATCTCAGCTTGGATGAATCCAATCCGTACAGTTTGGCCACATTCTTCAGAAAAATCCTCATCATATGGAAGCAGAAAAGACGACTGCTCGCCGATGGTTCTAAAAAAGAAAATGCTGGTTTGGAAATATTCTTGAAAATTGGCTTTGGGGGCGTCTGGGAAGCTCACATGGTAGAACGCGCGCCCACATACAGAGTGCCAGTCTTCCGCCGCAGGTTTGATTCTGACCCGTGGCCCTTTGCAGCATGTCATTCCCCCCTCACTCTCTCCCTTCATGTCTGAGCTGTCCTCTCACCAATAAAGTAAAAGTAAAACTAAAATGCCCAAAAAATGCTGAAAAATTAAATGTTTTAGGAAGGCAATCTAGTGAACACAATGAAGATCTCAAAGATGCACACAACATGTGGAAGCCATGGTGTAAACATCATTGTGTGTGGTTAAGAAATGTGTTCATGGTATCCTTAATACAGCTGTAAATGGAGTGTGCACTCAAAAAGAACATTTTTGTTGGCACAACACAAAACCGTATATATATATATACTTAATTGGTAAAGTGAATGGCTTAATTTTATGTTATTGTGCAAACTAAATGCAATTTAACGTCCCACAAGTGACTTTATCATTCATGTAGAGTTAAACTGAGAATCATAAACTTGCCATTGGTCTATTTTACATTCATCTAAAATCTTCAAATGGATAAAAGGACAAGAATGAAGGCTTTTTGTTCCCCAGAAATGCACGTGTGTTTGTTTCTTGTGAATGTACAAATATTTGACCACACTTTCCATATTTCCACCACATCATATTGATGGACATCAAATATCCATCCATATGCATGTGGCCAGACACTGACAGGCAGCCATGCCTCGTTCCTCACTTTCAGTACACATTGTGAGTCTGTGTTGTACAACACATGCCCATCCTGCTGTTAGGGTGGCGGTATGTGTGTGTCTGTGTGTGTGCTTATGTGTGTGTAGGCATCAGATCTGTATGAGCTGCCAACACATCTCCGTTGCAACTTGCCAAATTTCAGATGAATGCCTTGTCAGTGAATGTTACGAGGCACTGTGTACACTGGCAAGGGTCACAGTTTCCAGCCCTGCACGCTAATTGTGTCCTTAATGTACAAAATTAGAGTTTCACTTGTAAAAAAGACACTCATTTACACATTGTAAGTGTCATTGCAGATGTGTTAACTAAGTTTAATAGCAGTTAGCGCTCAGTTCTTTGTGTGACTTTCCACATGCGAATGAGTCGGAGACCAAAAGGATGGAACTTATCTTGAAAATGTAAGATGTTGAAAGTTGATGTAAGAGAGAGAATTAAGGCACTGGTCACAAATGCTTTGTCCTCAGTGAATGCTTTAGATGTCAGAATGGCAGGCCTCCTACCAATCTGCTCTCCCCATCAAACCAACTGACATCTCCAGTGCCACTTTACACATGCCCAGACTGGGAGTGTTGGTTCACAGCCGAGCTTAGTTTTCTGAAAAGAGCTGAATGAAGAACTCTCCATCCGTGTAAATGAAACACTTCTTAGGAAATTCAAACATTCCTTTTCTCCAAATAATACCTGAACATTTAAGGGGAGACACTACACACAAAACCATAATTTGTCAATTTTGGGCTATTCTGCTTTCATAGCATGTCTTCTTTCAGTGCAGTGGAAAAAAAACAAAACGTCCACACTACACATTAAGATGTTTATTTTACCCCACTTTGTCTATTTTCACCTGTAACGTTCTCTTAAATTCACCAAAAGTTATCACTGGATAATTCCTTGTTTGCCTATTTAAACCTATACATATACTGTAGAAAACGTTGTAGAAAAAAAAAAAAAACTTGTCTAAATGTAAGTAATCAACTGGAAAGGTTTCATGATGATATCTATTAGTTATTTTTTCCTATTCATTGGGGGTCTTCCGCTTACACGATGTGAAATCCATTTGTACGTTTGTCACCTAAAGAACCTAATAACAGGAGTAAGAGCCTACAGCCATGCTGGCCGCTCTGTGTGGATGTACAGTAGTTGGGACCAGGGATGCTTTAAAGCTAAATGCTAACATCAGCATGTTAACATGCTCAAAATGGCAATACAACACATTTGGTAATTAGCACAAAGTATAGCCAATGTGTTGTCAGTTTTGCAGGTATTTGACAAGAAGACACTTTCAAACGTTGAGCTGATGATGATGTTTGATGAAAAGTCAGCGGGATCGGGGTCAGCCCAGTGGTCCCACAGCTTTGTGTTCCCACAGCTCTATGTACCCACAGCTCTATGTTCCCATAGCTCTATTTTCCCACAACTCTATGTTCCCACAGCTTAATGTTCTCACAGCTCTATGTTCCTAAAACTTTATGTTCCCACAGCCCAATGTACCCACAGCTTTATGTCCCCACAGCCCAATGGTCCCACAGCTTTATGTTCCTACAGCTCTATGGTCCCACAGCTTTATGTCCCCACAGCCCAATGGTCCCACAGCTTTATGTTCCTACAGCTCTATGGTCCCACAGCTTTATGTCCCCACAGCCCAATGGTCCCACAGCTTTATGGTCCCACAGCTCTATTAGGTTAACCCTATCCCCAAACTGGGAGAAAGGGGGATACAATCTGATACAAATTTATGAAAAAGGAAATGAAAGAAAGAAATCTTAGAAATGTGGGAACTGTAGGGCCTAATTTTGAAAAAGTCCGGATATCCTTCTTCTGTCTACGATTCACAATAACTTTTTGGGTTTTGACTTGGGGGTTAACTTTATCCACTTTGAAGAAAGTGATGTAACTGATTTCCCATAGCTTTTTGGGAAGCGCTTTGGTTTGTAGCGCTTTGTAGCGCTTTGTAGCGCTTTGTAGCGCTTTGTAGCGCTTTGTAGCGCTTTGTTTCAAAGAGAATATTTCTATGTTTGCATGTGTTTAGAAATGATATTTCAGTTCAACAGTTGGCTGAGCAATGGCGTGTTCACTTTTTCATCCCCCTTTTGCAGAAGCCCGGGATGGATGTCGCCGACGGTTATGTGACATTTGTTCGTCACTCCCAGGACATGCTGCGGGAGAAGGTCAACGAGGAGGTGTACGTAGAGCGACTATTTGATGTAAGTGAGCGAAGCAGCGCCTTCATCCCAGGGAGGCTTAGTAACAACGATGTTTCATTCACTCCACCTGCATGGGACCATCTGTAAAACCAGATTAAAACAGAATCCACGCACGGAGCAGCTTGTTCTCATGAACCATTGGTTCAACAAGCTACGAAAAGTTAACCACTGTCATTCGTAAGCATTCCACGTTTTTGTTGTTGCTGTATTCGCTACATCGACGGCCCCTGTACTTCTGGGACGTAGGGAGGAGGTCGGGGGGGATGGGTGGTGTGGACATACAGGACATTCAAGCCACAGAGCGGAGTTCACTTCCAGGGGGAAACTAAAGCCCTTCACCCAGGACATGCGTGTTCCTGAGGAGTGTTTTAATCCAAACCACATTTAGGCTGAATCCCATTTCTTTATCTTACCCCTACCCCTTGGCCCTCAACACCAAGGGGTAAGGGCTAGGGGTGAAAACATACCCCTATGAAATGGGACACCACTTGGTGACATCACCATACAATATTGATCACAAACTTCCAAGATGGCGTCTCTGTTGATTGTGTGGGTTTTGACAACAGTGTCATATGCATTTATATATGTTTTAATTATGTTATGTTCACTTTGGTGGTGCAGAGGCAGATGTTATCTGTGTAATACTTAGGTCTGTTTGCAATACATGTGTACACACACACACACACACACACACACACACACACACACACACACACACACACACACACGGTGTGTTGTATCTGTATCTGTTTCAGTTATCACTGTTTTGAATGTCATTGATGTTCAGAAAAACATTTTAAGAGACACAAGACCACAAACAAACAAATTAACTATAGCTGTTCTGATATTCCAGACTAGTCTGAAGCCTGTTGGCCAGTAACCCCCCCCCCCTTCACAAATCATCAGTGTCCCTATCATAACCAACAACAATATACAAGTGCATGGACAGTAATTAATTACAAATGATTACAGTAATACAGTACCAATGCAATAATGAACGGGACAACATGAACACATGATTTAAGAAACTTCTGCTCGTTAGTGGACCAGCTGCTGTGTCCTCCTGGTCTCTGTGTGATACAGGACGGTATATGTAAAGCACGTAGCGATGTATCATAGACCGTTAATATTAATACAGTCTATGCAATGTATACAGTTCATTCAAGGCAGAGAAATGCGGGACTGTTGTTCAAATCAACGTTAGCGTTAGCGCAAGCTAGCGATTTTTTTAAAGTTTCAATTAAGAACGTTGTTGCAAGTACATATCTACAGGACTGCATAGACCACAAAACAAGACTGTCGTACCTTTTAAATCAATTATTTAAGCCGAAAATACTTACATTTATGTGTCTCTCTGGTCGATGCGGCAGCCATTGTTGCTTGTCTGTTTACAAGTAAGGTCGCGTTCTCACTTGCTTCCAAGCAAGGGGTATACAGCCCTCGATCTTTCCCCTACCCCTCGGTCACAAAAGGATTGGGACTCCACTAGGTCCCGCGTGAACGCGCAAAAACGAGGGGAAGGGGAAGGGGTAAGATAGAGAAATGAGATTCAGCCTTAATCTCAGCTAGTCGTTTTGGTGCCTAATCTTAACTTGTGTCCTGTCAAAATGCTCATGTTTTGTAAATTAAACTTAACCATAATATCTGCCGAAATGGCCGACAGCTTGCGGTGCTTTTTACCCGTCTCAAAGTCACCCATCTTTGGGTAACTGAACCACCAACTACTGCTGATACAACGGAGGTCTGTAGCCCACGTCTCAAACCTCTGTAGCGGCTGAAACAACTAGCAACTGCCACTCGGCGTCATGGAGCTCGTAGCCAGTGGCCTCCTAGTTGTGTAGGATATCATACGTTTTGGTATGCATACATTTTCATACGATATCATACCCGTTCATGAGAATGCGTTGCACAGAGAGGAGAGTGATCCATAGTGAAGTGATTAGTCTTTATCTCCTCAATGTGCATGTGAGGTGTGCTTACACCATGTCATTTCCACTCAGCTTTGAAAAGGAACATCTCATGATCATTTGAGTTATTAGTTATAATTAGTTTTTATTTTTTACTTTTTTTTTTAAAGAATTTTTAAAACCTAAAAAGGTAATATTATTCATTAAGTAACAAAAAAAATTAAAAAAGATTAGAGTTTAAAGTCTGTTTTTTTTTCTGAATAATGTACCAAGAAAATACTTAGGTTCCTACTGGTGCTTAAATCTAAGCACAGGAAGCGGAAGAAAACTAGGTTATGGAGTAACAACTGGGCATTTTAGAGAAAAGGAGCAATAAATTATATTATATACTGTACAACATCACAGTAAAAAGTAGATCAGTAAAGTAAGTTTAAGTAAAAAAAGCTTTTTTTAACTGGATCATAATAACCAAATGGGGATATTTAAGATTAGTTTTCATATTGTATATTTATTCTGCTACATGTGGTATCTTGTATCCAAGGGTTCAACTTTGGGTTTAACATTGACAGGATTTAGATCTAGACGGGGTAAGTCCAGCTCAATCTACATTTTTCTATCCTGCTTCCGTTACAAATCTACGAGGACCAAGCTGGCTTTTCCACCAGGTGCGCTATTGGCGAGTTTAACACGACGACGATAGAGAAATGACCGCACACTATTTTTTGTTTACATTCAATATGGCGGCCACCGAAGCACAGCAACGCATTAATGCCGCTGTTACTTCTGTTTTAAACATTTATTGTCACATACAGCAAACATCTCCTCACTATCTGCTAGCTGCCTGTCCCCAGAACACTTTAAAAAACATCTCCTCACTATCTGCGGAGGGGCGAGCTAGTCTCGTTTTGTTTGAAAATACTTTGAATGTCAACAAGAAGTAACGTCACCCAACATTGCTTATAGCACCTTTAAAAGATTTCAAAGGCAAGTTCTCTCTGAAAACGGAACAGAAACTGGTACTGGAACAATTCCTACGAAAAAGTGATGTGTTTGCCTTACTGCCGACGGGCTTTGGTAAAAGCCTAATTTACCAGCTAGCTAGTTGATCTATTGGTTGAAGGACTTTCCAATTGCGTACAGAGTCATTTGAATTATGCCTGTTGGTTTCGCCTCTTGTGCAGTAGAACATACAGAGTAGACTCCCCAGACTTATGTTCAGTCTTAAAAGATTGAGCTTGGTCTGGTGATAGCCAGACTAGTTTAGATTTCCACTTTTGAGCAAAATATTGAACATGAAACACTGTCTGCATTCTGGGGAATTTGTCTGCATCAATTTATGGTGTAAATGTCTGGAGATTTGTTTTTTTTTGTGGAGACGGGGGCATTGGCCAGTTTTGATTATTGGGGGGGTTGTAACCAGGCGTCTGTTCTGCCAGATTGTTCTGTTTTTTCCACCAAGAAATGTGGGCAGTTTTGTGTGTTTTGCTTGGAAACACAATCTTGATCTGCTTGTTAACACTGCTTGTAGTACTAATACTACATTTCCCATGAACACTTAAGTTGTGTCATACAATCATTGGCTACGTTTCTAGCATGCGGTATCGGTTAAATAAAGTTGTAAAGTTATTCTTTTTTGAAATTAGTAAAATATGTGGCGAGTGGATTGGTTGGCTGGTAAATTAAAAAATTTACTAGCCATGTTGGCTGGTGATTAAAAAAAGTTAATTTAGCCCTGGTTTAGCAATTCAACCAACCCTATGCTTGCATCTTTGCTACTATGTAAAATATAATTTTGGACCTGCAGGTGTGTGAATCTGGAAAGTTTGAAAAATGTTAATGCTGCTTCAACAACCAAACTCTGTGTGCGTTACTGCGATGCTCGGTGTCTGACTTTCAGCCAACGTCTCGTGTAGACTTTTTGGCTTTGCAAGTCACTTTGTGAAGCTGCCCGTGCTTAATTGTCAGTGTTGCTCTCCATAGCTGACAAACTGTAATCAACTCAAAGCTGTAATCAACTTGCAAAACAGTCCCTTGCCACTGTTTGCCTCCATTACATGAGATGAGGTCAAGTAACACCAAAACAATTAGTAAATCTCTAAGCCTGGCGGCTGAGCTGTCTCTCGGCTCAAATTGGAGGATTTCTCCTGGAAATGTGCTACGACAATCACTCCGCTCTGGGATGAGTTGCATCTCTGCTTCTCTTTTCAGAGTCAGAGACGTCCTGTCCTCCCTGCTCCTCGCCGTTTACGCCTTTGTCTTGTGGTGTTTGTGTGCAGTTTGCGCTGATCTTGGGGAAGGATTAGCGGCGCGCTCTCTTTCTGAGTCAGCAAACAACAGTTAATCAATTGAAAGAAAGGGGCACAAAAGATCACTTCGTCAGAGGGCTTAGCAGCCACCAAACCTGGACTTTACAAACAGGTTGTCTCTCTGGCTACCTTTAACAGAAGCATTACAACTCTGGGCTTAGTTACTGGGGGATGACACTGTGAAAAGTCCGAGCTGCTATATTTGAGAGATGCTCAATCTTTTTTTCATAAGGTGGTACAAAGTGTGATACACCGGGAAGGGCATAGGTTTTGTTTTAACATTGTAGGGGGGGACACAGAATAACCAAGGTGTCCTCCCCTATAGGCTACATTTATACAAAAAACACAAAAATTAAAAATGAGGGCCACACAGTTCATGCTAAATTGGAATGCATCAATTTGAAGTGTAAATGTCTTTATTAAGTGTTAGACTTTTTTTACTTTAAATCTACTTGTATCTTTGGTTTTCGCTGCCCTGTTGTGTTCTATAACCCCCGGATGTAGCTGTTACTCCCAGATGTAAGTCGAGTGCATGCGTCACTTTGTGACAAGTAGCATAACTAGCTAACAAGAGACTTCTGTAATGTCAATACAGTAAAAATGGACCTACGTAAGCAAGTTGGTTCACTGCTAGCTACAAGTTAGCATCAAACACAACAAAGGCTGTCAGTTGAATGATGTGTTGAGCTAACACTAGCAATCAAACAATAATAGATAGCTAATATGTTTTTGAATTGACTGCTAGCTTAGCTACAAGCTTGCAATCAAACACAACAAAGGCTGTCTCTTGAATGGCGTTGTGCGCTGACGTTAGCAATTAAACAACCATAGATAGCTAAAATGTTTTTGAAATGATTTCCATCTGCTGTTATTGTTTGCAATGAAAAATTTTAGAATTTCATGGATTTAACAAATTTCAGTATGACACGTTATGCCGTAAACCGTTTATATCTGACCATGCACGACTCACATCTGCACTCAACTCACATCAGGGAGTGACAGCAGCACAAGTCAACACAGTTCACTGGATATAAGTGTACTGGATATTAGTTCACTGGATCACAGTTCACTGGATATAAGTGTACTGGATATTAGTTCACTGGATCATAGTTCACTGGATATAAGTGGACTGGATATTAGTTCACTGGATCATAGTTCACTGGATATAAGTGGACTGGATATTAGTTCACTGGATCACAGTTCACTGGATATAAGTGGACTGGATATTAGTTCACTGGATAGTTCACTGGTAAGTGACTGGATATTAGTTCACTGGATCATAGTTCACTGGATATAAGTGTACTGGATATTAGTTCACTGGATCATAGTTCACTGGATATAAGTGTACTGGATATTAGTTCACTGGATCATAGTTCACTGGATATAAGTGTACTGGATATTAGTTCGCTGGATATTCACTGAATATTAGTTCACTGGACTCCAGTACTGTACTAAAGTAAAAATGTTGAGGTACTTGACTTCTTCTTCTTTTCATGTCACTTTCTACTTCTACTCAAGAAATATTGCAAATTTTACTACCTTCATCTGACAGCTTTAATTACCAGTTACCTTACACCTTAAGATATAAGCACACAGAAGACATGTAGTTTATAAAATCTGATGTTTGATTGTAAATTAAACTAGCCGACAGTATAACGGCCTACAAGTCTGTTTGGGTCCTTTACACTTTCTATAATGGGATCGAGTACTTTTACTTTTAATACTTTAAGTACATGTTCCTGATGATACTTTTATACTTTTACTTAAGTAACATTTTCAATGCAGGACTTACTTGTAACAAGAGTATGTATGCTTACAGTGTGGTATTAGTACTTCTACTGAAGTAAAGGATCTGAAACTTCTCTCACTGTCTCAGAGGCACTTTGTTTTAGTTACCAGATTTTTGACAGTGTTTAGGCTATGATCTAGTACTTAAATTGCTCAAGAGAGAGGATGAATCAGGATCTGCCTGGCTAACCCCAGCAACTAAATACTTTACTGGGGCGGCACCACACTACAGTCAGAATACAGTAATCTGGAATTACTGCACAGACAATAATCTGGAATCTCCAACTGAACAGGCTCTCACAAACATGTTTTCTTCGACTCAGAATCTTAGCCAAAATCAAGTCCTCTGAACTCAACAGATCTTTAAAAAAAACATTAATACCCTTATCTGTTCTTGTTGGACTTAACTTTATCCATGGCTCAGACACAAGGCAGTCTCCATTCACCTAACCAAAAACACTTTCTCAATTGCAATTCTGTGTTTTCATTAATTTCTTTAGTTACTGAATTGGTTCTGTCTGGGGTGACAGTTTACGCTCCAAGTGAATTGGTTATATCTGGGAACACAGCACCATTGCTTAAAGGTCCCATTGCATGAAAAGGTCACTTTATTATTTTTTTTTAATTTTTTTATCATTGATATGAGTTCCCCCAGTCTGCCTATGGTCCCCCAGTGGCTAGAAATAGAGATAGGTGTAAACCGAACCCTGGGTATCCTGCTCTGCCTTTGAGAACATTAAAGCTCACATGGGCCGATCAGGAATCTTGCTCCTTATGAAGTCATAAGGGGCAACTGTAATATTGCACCAAGGCTGTATTTAGGTAAAGAGACTTTAGATACAGTATTACGGGACCACTAAGGTCTATATAAAAGAGTCTTCAGATACAGTATTAGGGGACCACTAAGGTCTATATAAAAGCAACTTCAGATACAGCATTAGCGGGCCACTAAGGTCTATATAAAAGAGACTTCAGATACAGTATTAGGGGACCACTAAGGTCTATATAAAAGAGTCTTCAGATACAGTATTAGGGGACCACTAAGGTCTATATAAAAGAGACTTCAGATACAGTATTAGGGGACCACTAAGGTCTATATAAAAGAGACTTCAGATACAGTATTAGGGGACCACTAAGGTCTATATAAAAGAGACTTCAGATACAGTATTAGGGGACCACTAAGGTCTATATAAAAGAGACTTCAGATACAGTATTAGGGGACACTAAGGTCTATATAAAAGAGTCTTCAGACACAGTATTAGGGGCCACTAAGGTCTATATAAAAGAGTCTTCAGATACAGTATTAGGGGACCACTAAGGTCTATATAAAAGAGACTTCAGATACAGTATTAGGGGACTACTAAGGTCTATATAAAAGAGTCTTCAGATACAGTATTAGGGGACCACTAAGGTCTATATAAAAGAGACTTCAGATACAGTATTAGGGGACCACTAAGGACTATATAAAAGCATCCAAGAGCACCAGGTCATGGGACCTTTTAAAATAAGGCAAAGCAGACAAAGCAGCTACAAATCTTTTGACATGTATTTGTCACATACAAGTTTTAATGAAATGTTTTGTCTACTGAGGTTTTTATTGTGTAATCATTCCATGCTTACGCCTTAAATATGCTGAGTCACCTTCTCTCACAGTGATCTTCCATGTTTAAAGGTGGAGAATTAGCTTCTTACAACATAAGGTGGTCAGATGTAATGTGATAAACTAGATCAGCAGCCTATATGTGTTTTTTGCCTAATTATTTTATGTACTGTATGTCTTATGAGACCATGTGTGTTTATATATAAAAAATGTTATTTTTTGCCCGTTTTGAACATTATAGTATATTATTTTTTTTCTGCACTCTTGCCTAAACTTTAAGATGTTGTCCATTATCCCATCCTCTAACACTTTGAGTAGACCAAACAAAAATGTCAGAGCCACCGCTTAAGATGTCTTTTGAGGGGTGGAGGTATGCCCATTACTTCAAATTAGTTGTATGAAAGGACCGAAACTTGATTGTAAAGTGTATATCGTGCTCAGGCCACAAACACCCCTGCACTGCCACGAACACAACATCCAATCTAAGCTAGTTGCTAAAGTCCCCCGGACCCTGTGTGATGCCGAGGCGGATGAGAAGAGCACGTTGCCAAGACTGTATCCAACATAAACAAAGCAGACATAAGTGGGCTTGTGGCAGCATACGTAGTGGAGGAAGTGTTGCCTGTTTGGACAGTGGAATCACTGTCTTTCTGAAACATACTGGGCCAAATGCAGATAATGAAGAGCGGACGGCCGCCAGTACTTCTTGACACATGTTGTGCTGATGTTCCCAACTTTGTTGTGAGCTCTGTGGTTTTAAAGAGCATAACAGAGAGATATTGTGGATGTCCTTTGTATTACTCTGGGCAGACATGAGGTTTAACTTTATATTCTTATTTTGGCAATTAAGTTATGGTGCATATCAGGTGATGTTACAGAGTAATCCAAAAGTAATGTAACTAGTAGTGTAACTAGTTACTTTCAACAGTGAGTATTGTAGCAAAGTAAGGCGTTACTTTTTTTGGTTATACTTTACTTGAAGGTATCTACATAAGAGTTACATGACTTACATGACACTGTAAGGAGCGTGTCATAAATCATGACATAACGCTTATTTTAGTAAGTGTCATATGGTTTTGTTTTTTTATTGTTAGGGTTAGGGTTCATGTGTCATGACTGTGTCATGTCACTCTTACCTAAAAACCTTCAAGTAAAGTGTTACCCTTTTTTTGAGTAACTACCCCAACATGGAATAGAATTATATTAATAACAAGTTTAATCCAGCATCTGCAGCTACAATGATTTCTTATTCTAATGAAGGTTGAAGTGTTGATGAGACTGATAGAGACATCGTCCAGGTTGTGTAATCCTCGGCAGCTCACCTCCCCCTCCTGACGGTTTTTGTATGTGTGTGTGTGTGTGTGTCTGTACAGTTGCAACTGTCTGTGCTGTTGTGTTGAGTAGAGGCCTTCAAGTGTAATCCGTCTCTTCCCTGTGTGTCCTGCCAGAAGGTGACAGAGAGTTGTGTCCGTGCTGCATGTTAGCTGCTTGTTGCTGCACCTTGACCCGTTGCTTTGCCATGCATCTTCTTTTTCTCCACAAGAGCATTTCTGCTGAGATTTGTCTCACCCTGGATTCTCTTTGTTGTCATCCCGTATTAGTTCTCCCTGCGGCGTCACCCAGGCCGACGAAGGTGTCTCTGGCTGCTCTCTGCAGCTCTGTTGTGCTTTTCTTGTCACTCCACCCTTTTTTTCTTTTATCTACTTCTCTCCCTTTCCTGTTTTATTTTTTTTTTTTGGTGGTGACTTACAAGGTGGAATGTTAGTGCTTGGCACTAGGCTTAAAGGCAGAGTAGTTTTTCCTTTGTGTCAGATTTTTTTTCTATATCTTTCAATTCAATTCAATTTTGATTAAAAACATGTTTATAGTATCAAATCATAACAACAGTGATCTCGAGACACTTTACAGATACAGTAGGTCTAGACAACACTCTATAATTTATAAAGTCCCAACAATTCTAGTAATTACCCCATGAGCAAGCACAGTGTGACAGGAAGAAACCTCGGACAGACCCAGGCTCTTGGTAGGCGGTGTCTGACGGTGCCGGTTGGGGGTTATGGCATTACAGTATGTAGCGTGGCATAGCAGGGCATAGCTGGACGTAGCAGGACGCAGCAGGGTTCAGCAGGACACAGCAGGGCATAGCTGGATGTAGCAGGACGCAGCAGGGTTTAGCAGGATACAGCAGGGCATAGCTGGACGTAGCAGGGTGTAGTGTAGCAGGACCACCACGACAGCTGCAACCAAGATCTTTGTGCCATCCTAATCCAAGGAAATACGCTGGGCAAAAACAAAACATAAAGACTCCGGGGAGTAAACTCTCCAGAACTAGGTTAGTAATGTGCTCTGGTTTATTGCCATTTCTTTAAACCAATCACAATTGTCATGGGCTAAGCACCTGACAGAGCAACGGGATTTCCAATCAGAGAAAATTCTGATTGGACAGATAGTCTAGCTAGCTGTCTGGATTTACCCTGCAGAGATCTGAGGAGCAGTTAACCATAGTCCTCATATATCCACCGAAGGTTAGAACGCCAACACGAAGAAAAAGGGAGGTAACGGACATCCGACCTAAAAGTGGAACATTTGCAGGAATTTTCATCAGCACAGGAGCAATCCTGAAAGTGGAATGTTGGGGATATAGACTATAGACATAGTGATAGGTATAGCAAATGTCCATGAGGCCACAACTTAGTGTTACAGGCCACCAAAGCAGATATCCCTGTGTGTGTGTGTGTGTGTGTGTGTGTGTGTCTGTCTGTCTGTCTGTCTGTCTGACCGTCCGTCTGCCTGTCTGTCTGTCTGTCTGTCTGTCTGTGTGTGTGTGTGTGTGTGTGTGTGTGTGTGTGTGTGTTAAGTTTGGGGGTTGTCGTCTTCTTGAAATAAGGTCAGGATGGACTCCCCTTAATCTTTGCTTTGTTAGGCGGCCCCTCCCCTCCCTTGGTGTCCTGCTGACTTCATTCATTTATGTGTTTTGTCTGTTTCCCCTGGTGAGGATTACAACAATAAGGTGGCTTATTACATGAAACATTACGTTTTATTGGTTTTGTTTAGGTCCTTTCCTGAAATGGCACTCCACCATATATTTACCGTAGACACACTTTTGGAAAGTTTGCAGTTTTGAAAAGTGGTTCCCACTGTCTCCATTTCATTAGGGCGCTTAATAATAATTAAAATGTATACTTTATTAGTCCCACCAGGGGAAATTACAATTTACACTCTGTTATTACACACAGGCCTGAATTACACACACGCTCAGTTCCTATACATGCACTAAATGGAGAGATGGTGGGGGGGGCTGCCCATGGAAAGGCGCCTTGAGCAGTTGGGGCTTCAGTGCCTTGCTCAAGATTAACTGGTGAACTTGCACTTGCACCTCTCCTGCTACCAGTTTACCACCATACTTTGGTCCATATAGGAATTGAACCGCAACCCTCCGGTTCCCAACCCAACTCCCTAGTGACTGAGCTACTGCTACCCTGAAATGTCCATTATTTACTCTTACAAGTACAATACATTGCCATTAGGGTTAAAAAGTTGTAAACAAAAAAGAAAGAAGAGCAAAAATAAACAGCTGAAAAGACAACAAAGTGCTTGAAAAACAATTTTCACAGGTCTATATAATCCATTTGACTAGAAGGACATTTAATGATGTTTTTGTGACCTGCCAGGACACTTTTCTTTTATGCCGCTTGACAAGATTAAAGTCTTTGAATTTTTCCATGGGCCTGAATGACAGAACTCCCATCAAGTATCCCAACACCATAACAGTTGACTGTAAAGAGATTACATTTCAAATCACATCAACAAACCAAGTCCTTTAAGCACGTTTCATTTCACACATCCCTGCCAAATCTGAAGATAAACAGCAGTGTGTGTTCAGTCTGGTTACAGACCGCTAAATACAATACAATACAATAGAATGGAATGGAATATGATCCTGCCTTCATACAAGAAATGGAGCACAGGCTTAGTGGCGATACGTTGCATGTGTCTCAAAGTAATTAAGGTTTCTTAGACATGTTTGTCCAGGATTTCAATACAAAAAGCCTAAGGTTATATGTCATTTTAATTGGGGTTAAGACATGCATTTATCTCAGGAGGCCTTCTTATATCATCATAAGAAGATTATTTCACTATGGCCTCATCATATTAAAATATGTATACATTTTCACAATTTGACATCTTGAGTGACAGCAGACAGGCCCATATGTGGTCTATGCTGATAATATCCAACAAACAACAGCGTCTCAAGAAATGAGTTGTAATTTGAGACATATTAAGAAGTGGTAATACCCCTGTTTTGACACAGATTGGCGGGGGTTGTTGAAGGAGGACATTTTTAATAGATAGTTGACCCACTTCTTTGACCAATCAAATGGGCTTCAATAGCATATAGTGTGTTACTTTTGGGTGTTTGAATCAGATTTACTTGATGGTGTTTTACTAAGCACAATCCTGACCAGCAATCCAATCATGGACTTGTTTTCCTATTATACAATATTTTCTGCCATTGTGAAAATTGCTCAGAAGGCAGTGACATCATGATTAAACTTGCATGGAAATCCCTTGTGGAGTTATATTGTTTTGACCTGTGGGTGCCTCAGGTCATGTGTCCATATTAAGATTAAGATAGATATATGTTGAGACCATTTTGCATCCATTCTAAGACAGCCGAAACAGTGGGGGAGAGACCGAAATCTTTTTTTTAAAGATTATTTTTGGGCATTTTAGGCCTTTAATGACAGGACAGATGAAGAAGTAAAAGGGGGGAATGACATGCAGTAAAGGGCCACAGGTCGGAGTCGGACCCAGGCCCACTGCATCAAGGAGTAAACCTCTGTATATGGGCGCTCTACCAACTGAGCTATCAGGGCGCCCACAGTGTGCACATTTTAAAACAGATTGATACTTTATTAATCCAGGGCGAGACATTCACATGTCAGAGCTGCAGAACACGAACAATACCATTCTAAATAAAAGAATAGTGCATGGAATCAATCAAATATCAAAACTAATGTAATAATTTAAGAGTGAAATAAACGTATGTTTAAACGCGTATGCATACAGTGTGCAGATTGAATGTGCATTGGGTGTGCAATACAGAGGTTATTATAAATGATATGTTAAAACGATATATAACTCTTGGCCAGGGTTACATTGAATGTAATTGTGAGTCCAGTTACAGTTGGTAAGTTTGGAAGGACCTCAGCAGCCTACCAGTCCACTGATCCACAGGTCCATTCCAGGGCTGTAGTCAAGTCCACCTTTGTCGAGTTCAAGACCAGGCCTACTCGTCAAGACTGAATCCAAAGAGGATTGAGTCCAAGTCAAGACTAGGGCTGGGTATCTTTCAAAAATCTTTGATAACCCTAGTGATACCATACCGGTTCCTAAAGATACATTTTTGATAGTAATTTTATAAAACAAAAAGAAATGACAACATTACACATTACGGCATAAATCTTTTTATATAATTTTCAATATATCCATCACCGACATTATTACATCTCGGTAGAAGCCTGCTGGGTGCTGATTGACTGATGCTGATGGAATTTACTCCTTAGGTATTGAAATTGGGTACAGGGTGCTTGCTCTTGATGGTAATTGTTGGGTTTCTGTAAATAACATCACAGAGTACGGTCTAGACCTGCTCTTTTATGAAAAGCGCAATGAGATAACTGTTGTTGTGATTTAGCGCTATATAAATAAAAAAATTGAATGACGAGGCATTTTTCAATAATCGATACTTCAGAGGCAATTCCGTCGGTGCCTGAAAAGTATTGAATTCAGTACCCAGCCCTAGCCATGACTGAGTCCAATGTGATATGAGAGACAGTATTTTTTTGTACTTTAATATAATTATTTGTAATACTCAAAATGTGCAGAGTAATACCCTGTAGGATCAAATTAGGCCATGTTATTTACTTTATGTATAAAATAGATATGTTCCTAATTTAGGACTTATTACTTGTCCTGAAGATTTCATAGTAGGCTACAAAGTGCTCGCTGACAGTGTGTCTGTGGCCTAAATGGAACTGATTGATGCCTGATGATTGAGGTATATGAGGCAGTCAGATGTATACCATGTGACCACGTCACTGCCCGTTCTACGTGGATTTTGTATTGAAAGGCCTGTTTTCTGAACAGGTGCGCTTAATCAACGGTTTTGTTTTGAAGGAGGAAGTTACTTTAGAAAGAAAACATATAGTGCTGGACTTGGTGGAGACCAATAGTGGTTTTCAACCCTTTTGAGTTGCAACTACCCAGAATTATTAGGTTGGTGTTCGCGAACACCCTTGACAACATGAAAGAGAGCTGCCCCCTGCTGATTTTGAGTGATTATACCATTATGTGATTCAATATATTATATTTTTAATGCTGTGATTAATACATGGAAATTAATAATGCTTTCCTTTAATAGTTTGTATAGTTTAGTTTTAGGACCTAGCCTTGTCCAATGTTTGTGACTTTTTCTCTAACCCTACCCGCCTTCAGACCCATTCAGGTCCAGGACCTCCCGATTCACTGAATATATTACATGAAATGTACCAAACTTCACACAATCATGTAAAAACCATTCCCCAGTCTAAGTTTTTTCTCCCCAACCATCTGGCAACCCCCAGATGGTTGGATGATCTTGCGACCCCTTTGGGGTTCCCGACCCCCAGGTTGAAAACCCCTGAACTAGAATATTTGGCCAGTCCAAGGGCCCATTCCGAGACAACAGAAAGGTGTATTGAGTCCCGACTCTTCCACCCCGGTACATTTTGAGACAGAGTGGGGATGAGTTCAGACGTTTGATGGCCACCGACAGGAATGAACTCCTTGGGGGAATGATTCTTTGGCTAAAGACGCTCCTCCTGTCAAGCAGCATGTCCTGGCAGGGGTGAGAGACATTGTTCAGGATGCCAAAATGCTTCTTTTGCATTGGATTGTGCTGCTCACCACTTTCTGCTTGATCAGTCTTTTTTGGCCAGTGTAGCTGCTAACCAGTTGCATTACAGGCTTTGTTATTCGCCTATGGGATCTGGAAATAAAACAGTGATGTCATGAGGAAGCTGGGGACAGTGCCTTTGGACTGGTAGACCAGGGTGGTGCAGCCCAAAGCATGTGACATTACTTTGAAGGTATCATATTGCTCGGTGTCAATGGTGATGCCTTATTGTCAATCCTTTGTTATTTCAGGAAGAGCAAAGCTGATCCCATCCTGGTTGTTGAGCCGTGAACCAGCTCCTAATCCTTGCTGCGATACAGTTTTTATTACAAATGGTCATACGCAAGATTTTAATTTCATCCTTTACTTTAACGTTGATGTCACGTTTGTTACTCTTCGTTCCTATCCCAACACCCTCTGTTTTATCATGGTTTAGTTGAGCACGGGAAGCTAATTCATATAAGTTGAAATGATTAGTTAAAACATCCATCTGCATCTGATTTTTAATAACAACTGTGACATAATCTGCGTATGCCATGGCAGTACCTTTGGGTGCTAGCCCAACGTGTGTACCAGATATCAGACTATCAGCGTTTTAATCTGGGGGCCAGGATGTATAAAGCAGCACTCAGAGGGCCCCGTCCCTCTACATTAAAGGGTTCTGTTAGAACACCATTTACATTTACACGCACAATAGATTTAACAAATGAATCGGACCTAATGAATGAAGGTTTCTGGAAAGCCATAAGACTTCATTACAGCCAATAAATAGTCTATAGAAATATAATGACATTTTTTCGGTCCAGCCCAATTATATAAGTCTTTTTTTAGCAGGTTTATTTATCATTTCTCTCAATGTGCTAAGATTATCCCACATTCAACAGCCTTTTATGGCACACATTTGTTCTTTCCCTATAATTTAATCTAATATAGAATTTAATCTATTCAAAATTATTTTGAATACTATTTTATAATCAGTGTTGATTATAGTCAGATGTCTGTAGTTATCGATGTCATTTTCATCACCTTTCTCATACAGTAGACACATTCCACCCTGACAAAAGGATTCCTCCATACAGCCACTGTTCAGACCTTCATTATACATTTCTGTTTGTTACATCATCAATATTTAACTGATAAAACTCTGTAGGCCGACCATCAGGCCCGGGGCTTTTACCAACATTAAGTTGTTTGATGGCCTGCAAAACTTCATCCTTTCTTATGTTTCCCACGAGCTCTGAAAAGTTCAGAGAGCTGTATGAGGGAAATCTAGCTAATAACATGTTTACACAGCCACTATCTATTTCTATTTGATTATATTCATCTGCACATAATTCTCTGATCACTGATCTGTTTTTCATCAAAAACTACAACACCGTCCTGTTTCTTTACAGATTTAATACATTAACTTTGAATTTGCTGTTGTCCAGCTTTAAGGGTCTGTATTAAGTTATTGATTGATTAAATTGCTGCGATTCCAGAGCAGGTTATGGAAGTTTGCCCATGCAGTCTATGTGTCATTTGTTGGGATATCTTGTTTTGTGGGTGTAGAGGGTACCAGAGAAGTTACTACGAGCCATTCACTTCTCATATGTAGTAGCTATAGTAGCTTGAGATCTTAGGGCTAGGCAATATATCGATATTATATAGACAACGTTATATGAGGCTAGATATCGTCCTCCATTTTGGATATTGTAATGTTATATGACATAAGTCTTGTTTTCCGGTTTTAAAGGCTGCATTACAGTAAAGTGAAGTCATTTTCTGAACTTACCAGACTTACTGCAACATCGTCCTTGACGTATTTGGTCAAAAATATGGTAATATTAGATTTCTTTTATATCGGCCAGCTTTAGCTCAGTCTGCATTCTCGACAACACGTTCATAATCACGGTTAGGTTTGTGATTTTCATTCACTTTCAGCAGAAGTGGGTGGAGTGAAGGAGTATCTTTGAGTCTTGTTCATGAGTGAGGGTAAGATGGAACACTAGATTGACAGATGGGTTGGTGTGGCATCCGCAGTAGTCTCGCATTGCCAGACCTTCCTCCACAGCGCTAACCTCAATTTCTAACACACATTTGACTGAAGTTGAACATTCATCAATTATGACAGAAAATGAACTAACAATGTTTGGATCAAGCATTGGTCTTTTACTAATTACTAGTGGGATCCTTTATCCTGCTTTCAGAAACCTGTGTTGCAGTGTTTCTGTATGCCTTTTTTCCTTTGTAGTGCATTTTTTATGATGGATATACAGTATGTTGTCAACTCAACAACGTTGGTTTCTTTATTTGCTTGTGTTTGGTCTATTTGCACCTGTTTCACTAAGTTTCAGAGCATTGGCCACACAAATTGAAAATGACCTGTAGTTTGACATTGTTAGGTATGATGAGATGCGTGTGTGTCAGGGCAATAGCGAGAAATTAATTTGATCCCCCTGCACCCTCCCCCCCGCGGTTTAGTTGTTGAAAGAGTGGCTGAAGAGGCCCGGATTAAGACAGATGTGCTTAAATGATACTGAAGGAGGGACTTAGCACGGCACAGCCGGGGGATCATTGATTAAAAAAAGCCAAGTCTTTAGCCTGAGCCAAATCCAGCCCTGCACTGATACACCACAGTAACATGTACCCAGCCTAGGCAACCAACATGCTAGCCATGTTGCAAGAGGGGGGCAAGCCGCCAAAGGAGTGCAAAAAAAGAGGCAGACAGTGATTGTGCTGTAGAGCCAGTGAGCCACCTCCCCCTTTCCCCTTCCTTGCCCCCGGGGCTGGAGTTGCAGATACTGGGATTACACAGGTCAATTATACACTTAATCTGCCTTTGCCCAGAGGGGATTAGGAACGTGGCTCATTGATTGATTTGAAGTATTTCCGTTGACCTTGGGTAGTTATCAGATTCACAAGCGTGGTGAAATTGCACTTCTGTGTGACGAAAGTTAAAGCGCTTTTTAATCGCCGCTGCTCCTCCCGTCTCACTCTGCGTACCAACTGCCGGACGGCTGTAAGAGCGAGGGCAGGGGTCAGGCTGAGCTGCAGATTGGGGGATTTCAGATTGTTGTCGCCGCCGCTGTACTTTGGTCACGGCTGGTGGGTTTGTGGATGGGGCGGGTGGGTGCGGGGCTTGTTGCGGTGACAGAGAATGCCGGCAGACAGCCGGGTTATGGATCTGCCGTCATACCACTTGGCTGTCCGGAGACGTTTCACCACTTTGCCGGCTCCGGTCATGACCTGCCAGCCACGCGGCCATGCCAAGTGAACAATTTAATCAACACTGAGCTAAGGCAGCACGCAAACTTAACTCCTGCAGCCTGTCAGATGTCTTACTCTGCTCAAATGACTCAGTTATGTGAGGATAGAATACAGAGGACATGTTTTTCTTTATTCTTTTTGGACCATCATAGAAACAAAACAAAAAGTATTATTGAAAAATCCAAGAAATGCCTGAGAACATGAAATTGTAATTGACACTACTTCATGACTAGAAGGTCATTCGTAATATAATAATAAAGAGTTGAACTGTTTATAATCGAATCATCTGTTTGATCATAACCGATAATATCTTTTTAGGGCTGTGTGATATAGTTGAAATCAGTATACAGTACATTTGTCTTTTAATTGTTTTATCCCTGTGCTTGTTGTTGTGTGTCTGTTGTAACTCTTGCAGCAATGTGTCCAAAACAAATTTCTCCATAGGGAGACTAATAAAGGATATTTATAAAAATTTGACACCCAGACTGATAATGGTATAAATAGCCTATATATTCATTAGAGCTCAAAAGGTCAATTGATTAGTAATAATAAAGTAGCAACGACACAACTAAAATAATTTCACTCATCTCAGAAAAAACTACAAACAAAACTATAACTAATAATGTCAGTTTAAGATTACAATTTGCTGTGAATCCTTATTTCACACAACATATTTTTTGTAAATTGACATAAAACATAATCTTATCATCGGCATACAATCCCACTGAAGAACCAAAGTCCAATGATATATCACATGTATAAATAATAAATGATACATTGATATATTTCCTAATTGTCACTTAGATCTAATCAGATCACATGCCCACATTCTAACCCATACCCAATCATGAAACTAAAACCTTGATACCCATTACATCAACCAACATATAGCTACAGTTTACCGTGTGTTTTATCTGACAGACAATGACAAGATGTCCTTTGCCCTTCATCTACAACAAAATGAATGCAATACTGCATCGATGTCCTCTTGATGTTTTTCATGCCCATCAGTAATCTCTTTTAGGTTGAAGTGAAATATCAGTAAAAGGATTACACAAGCAATGGGGAGGAAAATAATGGCCATTGTCATCGGTCACAAGAATAAAAAAGGCCAGCCAGGCAGGATAGGGTAGATTGACTGTGTGACTGTTCAACAGGCTCTGAAAAGGTTTCACTTCCGTTTAATGAAGTCTGTAAGCAGCTTAGAGTCCGTAATAATTACTGAGAGAGAGCATTTTCTTCCCCTGCTTCGTTTCCTTTCGGCTCTAAATCCTTTGGGAGCATTCCCAGCGCCGTGTTGCCGGGAGGAAACGGCAAAGGACACTAAGGCCTAGATCATCCCTAGCGCAGGGAAATACCAGTTTAATGGAGACTTCTCCTTTGTCGAGACCCACTGGTGTATTGATTAGGGCCGACGGGGTGAATTGATCGAGGACACATATGTCATCTCTCGGGTCTCTATCACCCTTTACAGCCCCCCCCCCATTTGCCTCTTTCCTTCTGCCTTGTTAGAAAGGGAGGTATGGTGGCATTTGTTTGATTAACTTGTCTGACAAAAGTGACAGCTGCTCACGGGCGTATTTGGATGAGTGGCCCAGCGCCGCTCCCTCTTTGTACATCTGTCAGAGCCGGAGCAGGGCGAGCGGGGTGAAAAGAGACAAATTGGACCCAAAAAGAAGGCCATTCACCTTCCCCAGACCCCCCTCTGCTGCTCCACCCCTCTGTCCCATTCAGGTGCTCGGCGGGACCCTCAAGTGCTTGCTGGCTTATTCCATTTTCACTCCCCCTATAGAGTTCCCTGAGCCCACAAGTGTTTTAGCCCTCTTTTTCCTTCCCTCAATCCACCCCTAAGCGGCTCTTTGTGAGTAGAATGGCTCACTTTTCTCAGGGCCTGAAGCCGGCGGCTTTTTTCTTTTTTTATTGTCTACCACAGAGCTTTTCTGTCGCTCATTGTATGTTTACTCAATGACTGGTCGCTGACCGTAATTTCAACTGTTTAGTTCCTCACAACATGGCCCCCCAACTCCCTCCACCCACTGCCCCTAATGTAATCCCATGACTTCTCCAAACTGCCATGTTTTTATAAAGTTGCTCCTTATTTATTCTCTCTTGTCCGTTGAGCTGACACTTGCGGGTAGAAGGACACGGGTGTTTTGTAAGAGAGCCAGATTGCCGTCCCTGAAAAGAAAACCCAGACCTGAGATAAACATTTACCTTTCTCCTGCGATGCTTCGCCCTGCGGGTAGACTGCCATCCTGTTCCTCAGCACTCCTTTTCTTAAACAGCTGCCTGCTTGAAATGCCCACTGAGCCTGTTTTGTTGCCGTCCCAGCTGTGCTCAGACTGCGGTCAATGGTCAGCCAGGGTTTACCTTTTGTGTCAGCGGCACAATCAAAACAGTTTGAGACCTGTGAGCTCGTTGAGCCCCAAACCTTACTTTAGTCCTACTTTCAGGGCCCTCCTGCTCCTTCCTCCTCCTCTAACATACCTACTTCTTTGGATGAAAAGAGAGGGACAGAAAGAGGGAGAAAGAGAGTGGGAAAGAGAGTCAGAGCATGGCAATATCTAGTACAAGCTGCTGAGCCCTATTGAACCTCAGTGAAAAGCCCCTTTCTTGTCTGTCCACTCTTAGGCAGATACATTTGAAAACATATTTATATGTTCCTTCACTCTTGTCCTTTCACATCATTTTCTAAAAGTCTGCCATCCACACACCAATGACCAATCTATGGGAATAGGGTTAAAGAGAAGGTGCCGAGGTTTTGCATAATCATCCTCATGCAGTACGTATAGTGGGCTGCATCAGACAGTTTTTGGAACTTTTTCCAAATGGACATTTGGACACTTTTTACAGCGATTGGTCATGAGTGTAAAACATGGCAGTGGGATGCAGCAGGGAGCTGGCTCTGACAGCAGGCTCTTTGTCCTGCCTTAGATTATGTTCAGAACATGGACATATCATTTCTGCCTTTAGATGTATTGTCTGGAGACATGTCATCCTGTATGACCAAGTCAAACCAAAGCAAAGCTACGAGCATGCACGGAGACCTTTTCCACACGCCAACAAATTCTGCTTTTCCCAGTGTGACGTCTCACTATGAGGTGCATGACCACGCGTTGCGCCGACTTGCGGAGCCTTTGCGCTGAAACTGTCAGACGTGGTCAAGTCATTTCCTGGCTTACGCTCCTTGCCCCGGAACATTGACGTAGTTTCCAAAGTATCACATGTTTCAAGTCATTTTTGGCCATCTTTACCTTTGTTAGGGTACACCACAATAGAGAGCAATCAGGAAATGAAGAGGCAGGATGACATGCAACACAGTCCTTGGCCGGAACAAGGGAACATTGTGGTTATCTGGTCTTACAATGGTAGACCACCATGAAGCCATACACATCTGCTTAAGCTTTTTTTTTAAACTATGCTAGTGTACTAGCTTGTAAAGTAGGGAGAATAATTCTATATCGAGTCAGTGGGTTAAGGTTACGATGCATTAGAAGACCTGCAGTGTTGGTTAAATGGATAACAATATAGGGAATTACTAGAATTGTTGGGGCTTTATAAATGATAGAGGGTGGTCTAGACCTACTCTATCTGTAAAATGTCTTGAGATAAATTTTATTATGATTGGATACTATAAATAAGCTTGAAAACTTGAAATCGAATTCAATATTGAAGAGATGAGAGCTGAAAAAAAAGCTTAATTTACTTATTTTCACTTTTGCAGTCTTTTCACAACAACAGGAGGACCTCTCAGGGACACCCCCCCCACACACACATACACACACACACACACACCCCTCCCCCTGTTTGTGTCTGTGTGCATATGGTCTAGGTGTGTATACCAGTGTAAGCATGTGTGTTTGAAAGAAAAAGTAGTGTTGCTGTATGGCACTCAGCGGCCTTCCTTCTCCTTCAAAAGAGAGCCTGCCACTTGGCATTAGTGTTGCCGCACCAGCAATCATCATTCCATGCCTCCTGCTAATTGCAGACACAGCTGGGTCTCAGCAGGACATCTCTCTCTCTCTCTCTCTCTCTCTCTCTCTCTCTCTCTCTCTCTCACACACACACAAGTTGTCAGCTAAATGGTCTGACCATGACAAAGGAATCCCAATCAATACCCATTTTTTTTATTATTATTATTGGTTTGTAGTTACCTGTAAATAAGATCATTCATTTATTTTGGAATATGGGCTTTACTTGAATTTGTTTTGCAATCATTTAAACATGTAGTTAATACTTCCTTTTGGTTCATGTTCTTTTCATTGTAACCTCTACTGCAAAGCACTTTGCAAAGTCTGTTTCTATGAGCACTATAAAGTAAATCACTGATTATCTTTCTGACATGTAATAATGATAATTGGGGTATCACTGCTGATGGTGGTTTACAGTCACAGTACATGGAATGCTAAATGCACTATAAATGGCCGCACTTGTGCTTAGCAATAGATACTCATTGCTGGAGAACCTCCCAACAGATGCGGCACAGTCAGTAAAATGTCCCCTCTTTGACAGTTTCTTTTGTCTGTCAATGAAGGCCATGGCACAGACAAGGCCTTTCAGACATGTCTCTGTTTCTGTAGAATATTTTCATCAAGGACAGTTTTATAGCAGGCAAAACAGTTTTCTACCAGTTCAATTCCATTTTATTTATAATATCAAATCCTATCAAGAGTTATCTCGAGACACTTTACAGATAGAATAAATTATAGTTAATGCACATCTGATTTTGGTCTTTCATTTAGAGAAAAAAACGGTCACACTTAAACTTGAAGGTATCTACATGAGAGTGATTTGACACTGTCATGACCACATGACACTGTCATGACCACAGTCATGTAACATGAACCTTAACCTTAACCATAACTTGTCATGACTAAAACCGAATGACACTTACTAAAAGAAACATTATGTCATGAAGGTTGATGACTTGTTTATAATGTTCATGACGTGTTCATGACAACGTCGTGTCACTCTTATGCAGTGTTGACACAGTTACTTTGAACAGAACCATGGCTCTGGATTGGGGGGGCTGCCTCGACCGGTTGGGGCTGAAAGAAAGAGAGAGAGAGACAGAGAGAGAGTGAGACAGACAGAGAGACATGGAGAATTGTAGCAGAGGGTGTCGAGCAGGAACATGGAGGCAGCAGGTGACTCCAACCACAGATCCAGAGCCAGAAACACCTGCAGGAAGCGATAGGAGGAGAGGAGAGGGCAAGACTCTGGGGGTGAAAGAGCACAAGACTCCTGGAAAGGGAAGAAGTCGAGTTAGTAACATGCATTAATGGAATGAGGTTGCATACTAGAGGCTGACATTTTTTGGGAATTCCCATGGGTCACGGGATTCCTGCAGGATGGGAGTCATATTTACTATTAATCACGGATTTGGACGGGATAAATGGTTAACGGAGCAGACGGGAGGAATCAACCAATAGCAAAGACGACAAAAATCTAAATGCACCTAAATGCAAAAAAGTAAATGCACCATTTTGTAGTTTCCTTTTAATACGCCTACAATGTAACGCAATTAAAAATAACTACACGACCCAGCCGTCCAGAAGCCATCAGTGCTTTTGTCACGGCTTACCGCCGTAATTCAAAGAGCAGTGATGGAGGGAGCTAACAGCCGCGGAGGAGTCGATGTGGCAAAAATGATTTACAGCGCAAAGTCAGATGTAATGACGAGTCTATTAAGTTCACAGAACTGGTCGGAAAGTCTGAAATATTAATTAAGTTTATGAGAGTAGAATGTGACGGTGATAGCACGATGTACGCTGCTTGTAAGACATGCTTAGTCTTAGTCAAGTGACGAGGACGAGCGGTCTGAAGAGGCACACTTGCAAGGCAAACTCGGAAAGTATCAGCCAAGCATCGTCGTTGAGCAGATTAAATCAAATTCTATGTATTAACTAAACACTAATTGAAGAAAAAATAAATGGGAGCGGTACAGGAGCGTGAGTCAGTTTAAACAGGAGCGGGATGGGAGTGGGACTCAATTTAACAGGAGCGGGATGGGATGGGATTAGTTTTTAAACTTTGGTCTGGGAGTGGGACGGGACAAGATTTCTTTCTATGGGAGTGGGACGGGACAGGAGTGAAAATCCACTCCCGTGTCATCCTCTATTGCATACAGATTCCGCGATATTTGCTTTAATTTGCAACAGTAGTGAGGATCTTGTTTATTAAGGCGCGAAAGAGAGCAAGTCAACCGTGTTTAAGGGCAGCATTTCCTCTACAACATACTGCCCGACCAACTTCTTCAACTCCCCCCCCCATTTACTGGTTTTGCACCAAAGTCCAGCTGTTGTTGTTTGGGTGGGGGGGGACCTCCTGCTCTCTGCTTCGCACCACCTGGTGGGACTTGTGTAGTGCTGCGACTCCAAATGTTTCTTCAAATTTGACATAGTGTTTTTGTAGCTAGATAACACTTTGTCGCCACCAGCACTGAGTGTACCACCAACCTTAATATTACCATCTTTATCTGACTCAAACTCAAAATAGTGACCGTATTGCCAGCTAGAAAACGTGCATCTCTCTCCTCCCGCCATTGTTTATGTTTGTGTTGCTGCGCGGTGCACGTGAACTGTCCTCATGCTGAAAACGTGACCTGTTCCATATGTGACTTCATTCCCCGAGACGCAAGAAGAAAGAAAAAACATATAATTTTACTAAGGAAAATGACAAAAATACTGTAGGAAAAGTAACTTTAACGTGATTACTGGTTTGGAAATATTAATGCGTTAGATTACTCCTTACTGAAAAAGTGGTCAGATAAGAGTAATGCATTACTTAAAAACCGGCATCACTGTTCTTATGTAGATACCTTCAAGTAAGTGTAACAAAAAAATTTTTACGGACATGGGTCAGAGCTGTGCAGCAGACTAGCGCCGTAGCCATGGCAGCCATAATTTGATTAACTTTCACTTTAAGTTAAGCAAATATGACCTGTGAATATTTAAAATGGGAGTTTCCGTACATTGAGGATTGGAATGGATAGAAACCCCAGTGTGTGATATGTAGACCCCAGTGTGTGATATGTAGACCCCAGTGTGTGATATGTAGTGAAATGCTTGCATGAGCCTGAAAACCATCCAAAAAGTGTAAATATGTGACTTTATGTAAAACGAAAAAAAATTGCGTGTTTTTTCTAAGGCTATTTTTAAAAGCTAAATTTGCTGGGTTTGAATTCTACGAAAGTGGGTCGCAACTTAATGACCGTGGGAAAACGTGGGTCACAGGGTGAGAGCAGTTGAGAACCCCTTTCATTGGAACACTAAACGGTCACAAGAGTGCTTTACACTCATGAGGCCCAGCGGAGAACCCAACCGTGTTCGTAAAATTGTACTCATCCATTCACACTTCTTACCACATGGTGGCCATTATGTGCAACTTCTTAGTTTGCCGATTGCCATTCGATTAGAAGTCCCATGGCATGACAATTTCACTTTATGAGTTTTTTTTAACATTAATATGCGTTCCCAAAGCCTGTCTATGGTTCCCCAGTGGCTAGAAATGGTGATGGGTGTAAACCAAGCCTTGGGTATCCTGGGTGTCCTATTCACACCACCAGCCTCCACCTTGCCCCCTTCAAAAGCTACAGACTCAGAAATGGCACATACTAAGGAGAGCTCATTGTGGGACTGGCTCTATAGGCTGTAATTCTGCACCAAGGCTGAATTTTGGGGAAGAGACTTCAGATACAGTATTAGGGGACCACTAAGGTCTATATAAAAGAGACTTCAGATATGGTTTTAGGGGACCACTAAGGTCTATATAAAAGAGACTTCAGATATGGTTTTAGGGGACCACTAAGGTCTATTTAAAAGAGACTTCAGATACAGTATTAGGGGACCACTAAGGTCTATTTAAAAGAGAATTCAGATACAGTATTAGGGGACCACTAAGGTCTATATAAAAGAGAATTCAGATACAGTATTAGGGGCCCACTAAGGTCTATATAAAAGAGAATTCAGATACAGTATTAGGGGCCCACTAAGGTCTATATAAAAGAGAATTCAGATACAGTATTAAGGGACCACTAAGGTCTATATAAAAGAGACTTCAGATACAGTATTAGGGGACCACTAAGGTCTATATAAAAGAGACTTCAGATATGGTTTTAGGGGACCACTAAGGTCTATATAAAAGAGACTTCAGATATGGTTTTAGGGGACCACTAAGGTCTATTTAAAAGAGACTTCAGATACAGTATTAGGGGACCACTAAGGTCTATTTAAAAGAGAATTCAGATACAGTATTAGGGGCCCACTAAGGTCTATATAAAAGAGAATTCAGATACAGTATTAGGGGCCCACTAAGGTCTATATAAAAGAGAATTCAGATACAGTATTAAGGGACCACTAAGGTCTATATAAAAGAGAATTCAGATACAGTATTAGGGGACCACTAAGGTCTATATAAAAGCCTCCAAAGAACACCATATCATGGGACCTTTAAAAAAAAGATAAACACGTGTCTTCAGCCACATTCGGACTGAATTTATTTCTTGAAGGGGGTTGACAGACCTACAGAAAAGGGTTGATTTATTTTTTCCAATGACTCCCGAAACGAGATGTATGACCGTTCTATTTAAATGTGATTGTAACACTCGACCGTGGTGACAGTTTAAATAATGTGGCCATACTATGTAACGTGACGGCCACATAGTTAATAGTAAACATATAGTTAAACGGAACTAGTTAGGTTTATGCAACAAAAATACTCAAGGTTGGGTTTTAAGTGTCTTTATTCACTTAAAACTACTGAAATGAGAACAGAGCTATTATGCCAACTATGTAGTGTGTATCAATTTGAAAAAGTGTGAGCAGAAAAATGGGATTGCATTTATTCTCATCATTGAGGGCAAAGCCTGGATCTTGGCTGCCCCCCAACCCTCCACAGTCAAATTAAGGATTAGAGCATGTCTACGAGATCCAAAGTCATTAGCATGCTAATGATGGTTCATTTGTCACTGCTACTTTTTGAGCATGGAAGGTATTTTTAACAACTACATAGCCAGGGCATGAACAACGTGGAATTCTACTTTTCCAAATGTGTAAAGACTTTCATTGACTGTATTCACTTAACCTCAACCCTTATCCAAACTGAAACCATGACCATTACAAATTAGAATTTTCACCTTAAATATCAATCCCAAACTGCAGTGAAGCAGAAAAATGTCATCAGGTTTTTTGCACTATAGGGTTTATTTTCATAAAAGAGGCGGTGTTCGCATTCTTTCCAATACCAGTGCAAATGCCATTTTGTGATAATACTAAATCAGCATTTTTTTCAGTAGTATAAACACTCGCAATGACTTCCACTCAAGAAAAACATGGTCATCTAAGAAAATAAGCAAGTGAGTAAGGTTGTCTTTGGAACAGATAAACAACAACGAAGTGAAGTACCCGACAAAATGAACAAAATTAGAATTGAAATCAGAAAAAGTGTCTGAACAAACAATATAATGATATTATTTAATAATAAGACCGACTGGGCGTTCATTGCCAACTCTCTGTACTAACAATACTCTCCTGGCATAATCCAGCCAGTGCTCAACAAGTGTAATGGTTTCTTTCTCAGCCCTACACTTAAAAACACACACACACACACACACACACACACACACACACACAGAAGAGGCAGAAAGAGGCAGAGTCCCAGGTTGCTTGTAATCCCCGTGTACCCCCTGTGGCGAGGCTCCTCCTCAGCTCCAACATTCCTGGCTCTCAGCAGCACAAAAGCTCCTGAGCGGTCCTACAAAAGAGGGCCTCTGACCTAACAAATCAGTTAGCTTTTTGTGTGTGTGTGTGTGTGTGTGTGTGTGTGTGTGTGTGTGTGTGTGTGTGTGTATGTGTCTGGGTGGGTGTGTGTGTGTGTGTGCGTCTGTGCGTAAATAAATATGCATGACTTATTTGTTCCTTTCACTCACATGCACTTGGTTTCAAAATGTTTTTTATTAAGATTATTGTACAGTCAAGCCGATGCCTATTTTTATTTAGAAAAGTGAAGGTGAGATTACAATCATTAATCTGTATATTCAAAATTTGTTACAGAAACAGCAGCATAGTCTACAATTTTAGAGCATGCGGAAGCGCCTGTGACTTAATACTAAATTTTGAATGCATCCCCTCAACTCTCTCACTGAAAATCCCCTTCTCCAGCTCAGAACTTTATGTCTTGACTCTGACACATTTCTTGTGCTCCTACACTCACACCCCTCTTCTTCACTTCAAGCTGCTCCCCCGCTAAACTCTCTCACTCGGATGGTTGTGTAATTACTGAGGGGCGCTTGTTTATGACCTAAGCGCACCCCTTACGGGTGGTTGCCCTTCCTATCATTGGGCATGTCCAGCTGCCCTCCAGGAAATTATTTGAATGTACTCCCCTTTCCATTTGTGGTTTATTTAAAAGATTTTTTACAAAACTAACCTCAACCAAGGCAGCGTTTTGTCACAGCAGCACATGAGCAGTGTTCTGGAGGAGGAAAAAAGTTAGCATTATACAGAGTGTAAGTGCTGTAACCGAGTATTACTACAGTATGATATTAGGAATTTAACTTTTTCAAATTTAAAAAGTAGCAGAAGACTCATAATGTTGAGACATCTTCACCCCGAGCAGAAAAATTAGACAGCTAAATTCCAGAGTTTTTTTCTAGATGACGTCGGAAATGTAATTAAAATCCACAGATTCTATTTGGTTCTTCTTTTGAGCAATGCCGTGTTCAGACTGCCTGCGTCAGCCGTCCAGCGGTCTGGCAGAAACCCAGGCCTTCCCTTTCATTTTGAATGGGGGTAGTGCGTTCAGGCTGTGGCTGGGTGCAGGAAGGGCCACTCAAAAAAACACAACCCATGTGATGCTGCGGTGGCCAATCATGTAGCCGGAGATCAGACTTGTTGGTGTGTTTCGAGCTGTTGTTGTTATTGATGCTATAGAAGATCTATAGCATCATATAACGCGCTTGGTCGTCTCCTTTAGCATCATATAATACACGCTTGGTCGTCTTATTTAGCGTCATATAACACGTGCTTGGTCGGGATGCTTGGCGTCCCTTTTGACGCTGTTAGGTTAAGGAAACGTCTTAGGTGGGCTTACGGTTCTGTGACACGCGGCAATAACGGGATGGTTAAGGACACACTTGGGGCACGACCCCGCACTCCTGGGTGAAAGTCCTGTGTTTGACTCGGTACGTTCTACACACACGCCGAAGGGCGCCTTTTTCGTCACGTCAGACGCAAACCACCACTGTCAAATATCCGTATTTTACGCGTTCGGAGTGAGAACGGGTTTGTACAACCCAGCTGCAAATCGCTGCATTGTTTTTGTTTTTTTTGGTGTGAATGCCCCGTAACAATTGGGCCTCAAACATGGCGGTCATTTTTTAATTTATTATCAAAGTGTGCCTGGTAGATGCAGTGGAAATGCTGACAGGACTGTGCAAAAGTAACTTAGTTCCTATTACTCCTTAGTACCTGACACTGTCGAAATGGGGCTTTTAGTACAGTATACATGTAGGGCTCAGCTATCTTCCACCTGGATAGGTTAAGTCATTTTAGTTAAGGTAAAGGTAAAATAATCTATTCTGATGCTTGTCAGGGTTTTCCCTATCATTATAAGGTTGAGGCGCAGCACCCAAGCTGTTCTGGGCAGCACCTAAACCAAAATGTAAAGTCAGTGTGAGCATCAAAACTACTACATAACTTTTCCATCCCTAGTGGACTCCTTTTGCAAGTAGCTTTTCCAACGTTTGCTAAAATGATGTGAAATAGCATTTAATTGACCTAAGTCTTCCACAAACATAGGAAACCCTGCACGTCTTCATGTGTTGTTTGCCCTTCAAATCTAAAAAAGGCCAATTCCCTCTCATTACACTACACAGCAAATATATTCAGAAGGGTCATGAAAGAGGTGAGGAGGTGGAGGCGGGGGGGTAGGGGGAGAGGGGGTTGTGAAGAAGACGAGGTGTGCCATTTTTTGCATCAAATCCTGCTGGTGGCAGGCCCCCCCCTGCCAAGCGCCATGCGAAGACGTGGGTGTGAACACTGGCTTAAAGGCGAGGTGTGTGTGTATGTGTGTGTGTGTGTGTGTGTGTGTGTGTGTTTTTTCTTGGGGGGGGGGGTTGGGTGAGATGGGTTGCTTGGTGTCAGATGGGGGCAGGAGGTCGCTCTGTCTCCCAACTATCGCTCAAAGTGGAGATGGACCGGCAGATGTATGTGTGTGTGTGCGTGCATGCATGCGTGCGTGCGTGCGTGCGTGTGTGTGTTGTGCATGTCGCCTGTGTATAGGTAGGAGTTCATCAGCATGTCATGAGGTGACAAAACACACACAAATGCTCACACACTGAAACACACACTGATACTCACTCACTCACTCACTCACTCACTCACTCACTGATAAGCCAGTTGACGGAATGGAAGCCCTTCCTTCAGATGGAACTCGTTAGATTGTCACAGATTTGATCCCCGACGGGTTATGGCATTATGTATTCAGAGCCATATTACGCTTGTTTTGGCTGTCAACAAGCGCTATCCCCCCGCTGATCCCCATGCAGCCTCAAAAAGAGAGCTTGGGTGAATTTGTCTTTCTGATGATTTTCTTTTGTTTGCTCCTGCCAAGAGGAACAAAGCACGAGGGACCATCACTGTTCATTTGACATAGCGCCATAGTGGCAACTTTATCAACATCATGTGGACGCCACGTCTTAATCCTGCCCTGTAGGACTGCCACCATGTCCAGAGGGTTGAACTGTGGCTATTACATGTTGCTAATTTGAAGTAGACAGAGTTGATTTGAAGAGCTCGATAGTGTCAGAGAAGGTGAACACATCGCTCCAAGAGTGGTGTAAAGGATACTATTTGCAAGGAGAAGAGGGATAAAGTCAGGGCTAAAGAAACAACCAGCCTCACTGTTTTGAAAGAATGAAAGTGGTTTAAGACAAGGAATTAGTAAAATAATCAGAAGACCAAAGATTTTTTGCAAAACGGACAATCTAAATACACATACCTCACGCAGCAGTGATTGGCCAGATGTACGGAGTTGAGAGAAAGTAGGCAGGAGTCACAAATACTATTGTGACTTTTTATATCTACAAATAAGGTCAACACTCTGAATGCCTTTGAGGAATGGCTCTTCAAATGTGTGTGCAGTTATCCCCACATTTGGAACAGCTTCGCAGTCTTCGGATAGGAGAGAGAGAGTATTGATTGTCATTGTACATGTGCAATGAAATTGAATGCATGTCATGGTGGTGGTTTTCTGTTGTGATATTTCCTGTTTATTTTAGTATTCATTCCCTGTTTCCTTGTTGTTTACTGCCTCTGTAGTCCTTACCTGCTTGCCTCACCCTTGTCAGCCTGTCTTTGTGTTATCAGTCCTTGTAGCATTGTTCCCACTGACTTGTCATTCAGTTTCCTGTTTAACTTTGTAGTCCTTTTCTCCTGCGTCATGTCTTGTTTGACTTCCTGCCTTGCGTTTTCCCGCCTCTGTGATTGTCTGCCCCGCCCTGGTGTTCCACCTGTTCATCAGCCCTCATGTCACCTTTCCCTTGTTACTACCCTCGTTCCCTCGTATATTTAGCCTCTGTGTGTGCGTTTCTTTGTCTCTTGTCTGTTCATGGTCGTTTCCCCTGTTGTCATTCCCTCTGTCTCTATTATTGTGGGGTTTTTTTTCCTAGTTTTTTATTCTCGTGGTTTTTGTTGGACTTCCTTTTGCGTGCCTGCCTGCTTCAGGAAACCTTTTGTTGTAACGCTTTTTTCATTTGAATATACCTTCTAACCTGCTCACTTCCTTCCACGCCTCCATACTCTGCACTTTTGGGTCCAAGCGTGCTATTCCTCAGACATGACAATGCAGTCCTTTAAGTGCAAAACATTTAGAAATAGTGAAAATCAGGTAAATAAATACATATTTGTATATATACTCTGTATACAAGAGTGTCTAATCATTATAAAAAATATACAAAGAGATGATGTTGTACGACTCATCATGCAAACTACTTTTTTTAAGTATAACCCAACATTCAAGTCAGGATATATGTCCTTTGCTTTATCAGTTCCCTTTTTTACATTTTAATTTTCTGGCATGTCTCCAAACTGAGCAGATGTCCAATACTAAATTGCTCGAGTACCTAGTCAAGCATGATCTAAATTGCTTTTAACCTTGTCTTCTAACTCTAAAGATTGTATCGTCAATGCAAACAGATACAGTCATCGGAGGTTCTCAGTCTTTTTTCAGCCAAGGAATCCTTACAATATAAAGAAAATACTGGGTACCCCCTCATGTTTGTCCCGTGGAAGGATTTGTGTCCTATTCCTTAGACTTACGCTGTGTTTTGACCCAAGGTTCTGGGGTCTTTTAACTCGTCCAGAACTATTTTTAAGGAACTAGAAGGTTCCTTCAGCCTATTACTGTCTACGTTTCCATCACATTCTAAAGATCCATGAAATTTAGGCAGATCAGGCCATCAGAAAATAAGGTTTTATTAATCTCATTCAAAGCAACGCTATGGCCACTGTGACTCTCTCTCTCTCTCTCTCTCTCTCTCTCTCTCTCTCTCTCTCTCTCTCTCTCTCTCTCTCTTATCAGTAATACATCTGTGTTGTCAAAGCATAAGACCAAACATACATGCAAACAACAAGGAGTAAATACATCTAATATAATAATACAAATGAAAAGGATAATTGTGATTTCATTGCAGATAAACATATTCAGTGCATGCAAAGAAATATAGCATGTGCAATGGACACAACATAAAGCTACAGGATCATAACTTTATCCAGGAGAGTCCCATGTTTCCAAGTGAGGCAACAATGAGCGTGTCAATTGAATAAACATTTGAAAAGGTGAATGAGAAACAACACTTCTGGAGCCAGCAGCCCCTCCTTTGCAACTTTATTCAGTGAAGCTGTAGGGAGACTTCAGGGCATCCTTAGGATTCAGAGGAGGGCTGATCCATCTCATAAGCTGTAATCAACAATGCAAGGCCAGTTGAAACAGCTGGTAAAATGAACAGCTGTGTACCTGATTGTGCATGCAATGTCAAGCACATGGACCATCTGCATGGAAGCATCTCTATGATTACTTTCCTAAGAAGATGACTCTCTCCAAGACAACTTGAGAATAATGCTCTCCGCTTTGTAGTCATGCATTGGATAATCACCCTTGATTATCAGCAACTGTGGTCTTGCAAAAGAATTTCATTGATGTGACCAATTTCTGGGATTTCTGGGTCCATTTTGTCATGGATATCTGATGGATTTAAAGGTTATATTCCACAGCAGTTGGACAATGCTTGCGGCTGAATGTCTCATGACATTAAACTGGAGTTTCAGTCAGTAGTAGATAGTTGGGCGTAAAAAGATTATGACTTTAAAATTGTTGAAATGTTGGAATCCTTCACCAAAGAGCACATATCCTAACTTTAACCATGCAGTTTTGGTTGCCTAAATTGAAGAATATGCTCACATGGTTAGTATGGATGCTAATTTACTTTTTTTTTTCCTGATTGAGAGCCGACCCACGTTAACCAACAAGCAGGAACCTGAGTGCTAGTTCACGGCTTAGACATGCTTACACACACGTGTTTAACGGCTGCGGACTGCTGATTTAATGTACCAGTAGAACAGCCACGATGTTGCATGCAGAGGGCAGCTGTGGCTTAGTGGTAGAGCGGTTGCCTGCCAATTGTAAGGTTGGTAGATTGATCCCTGGCCCTACAGTCCCATGTCAAAGTGTCCTTGGGCAAGACACTGAATCTCCTGTTGAACCCAGTATTTTTAGTTGTCAATTGAATAAAATGTGTAAATGTGTCTGAGTGTTTATCTGATGAGCAGGTGGCACCTAGTACGGCAGCCTCAGCCACAGTGTGAATGTGTGTGAATGGTTTCTGCACTATGTTAAAGCTCTTTGAGTAATCATTAGAAGACTAGAAACTAGAAAAGCGCTATATAAAAACAGTCCATTGTTGTTAACTCATGCAGACACTTTCCCAGGAAGAATAATGCTAGAAGAGAATAGTGCAACGTTAACCCCTTGCAAGTTTTTTCTTTAATCATGCAACAAACCTTTTGAAATGACATTTTTTAACAATATTGTTTTTAACTGTGTGTGTGTGTGTGTGGGGGGGGGGGGTTATAACCTCAGCAGTAGCCTATATCATTTAGTTCACTCCATATGTATTTTTAAGGATGGTGAAGCAATATAAAGTCAATTTTATTTTTATACTCCAAAAATACATTGCATGAAAGGGCTTTCACTTTCACTTTTCACTTTCACTCACTTTCATTTATTAATGAGGAAACTGGTATTGCATTCATACTGGTATTAAAAAGATCTTAAAGTTGATGAAAATCTCAGGCATTATGTGTACACAAGATGTCCCTGACAGACCTCCAAAATGCCAGTCATGGCAGCAAGAAGACTTGCGACAAAGCTGTCAAAGCCTCTTTTTTATATAAAATGAAGAGGAGTGAAGCCGAACAGGACACAAAATGGCTGCTGTAAGAATGTCTGCAGATGGGAGCTGTGTGGCGCGATGCAAAGTCTTAAGGGAAGCGAGGGAGGAGTGGATGATGGAAAGAAAGAGGGAGAGCAGCCAGTCAGAGGATCAGTCACTCCAGGCCTGGCCTCTCGGCGGGGGGTTATGCTCGGGGCGAGATCACAGGCCTGCTGCCACGCCGAAGCCTTCACAGGCACACTGCGACAGATAGGAAGCTGCTGGCACCAGGTCGCCTCGCTGATTCACCCCGGCTCTGCCATCTTCTCTCTCAGGCATGTTCCACTGACGGAGCTTCACCTACATGGAGACCTGCTCTCTTCCTCTGCTTGCGGCCTCAGTCGGTCTGATCTTAGTGTCCCACTTAGCAGGTTTAGTTTTTTGTGTTTCATCTGGCAATTTAAATTTGGACCAAAAAAAATCCAGATATTTTTTTTGCAATTCCAAAGATATATTCCAAAAGTTCGACTATAGCTCTGCAAAAACTCTCAATCTTGCGTGCGTGCGTGCGTGCGTGCGTGCGTGCGTGCGTGCGTGCGGCGTGCGTGTGTGCGTGCGGTTCTACCACCACAGACGCATATTTTGAGTACTGTCTGTCAGAGGACACATTCTGTCACTGCAATAGTGTTTTTAAGATCAAAATGAAGGCTGAGTTTGAAGATGGGTGTGGTCCGAGTAAAGGCACCTGAAGTAGGGATGGGGCCTTGGCCCCCCCACTTTAAAGCCCTGGCCCAATTTGGCGTTATAGCTAGAGATGTTCCAATACCAGTATCGGTGAGTGACTCAGAGACTGCCTAAAACGCTGGTATCTGGAAGTACTGGAGTACTGTCAAACTGGATGATAAAAGAAAGTTCTGTGGCGTTTATTGTTTGTGTTTGTTCCTGTTTCACAAAGAGTTTAACCTGAGCCAGATCAACAACAAATCACATCATATCACATCCATACAGGGATAGTAGTATACATGTGTTAAAATATAATAAAATATATAACACTTGGTATCGGATCAGTACTCGGTATCGGGCGATACGCAAGTTCATGTATCAGACTCAGTATTGGGAAGCAAAAAATGGGATCAGACCATCTCTAGTTACAGCTGGTGTAGTCTGGATAAACAGAAGTACGTTTCCAGGATAACTGCCTGGCGACAACAAACTTCGAGCTAGCAAGCTACACGTTGAAAATAGTTATGAAGAAAATTTGGACGGTGCAACAAGGCAGGCCTACTTGTTTTTTTTTTCTGGGAATGATTTAAAAATAACATTTTTACGTCATTCCTTCTCTAACTGGGACGTGTTGGGTTCGATTGGTGGGGTTGCTGTGGACAAAGGACATATGGCGATACACTGGTACGAGCTAATGAGGTTTAACCATGGATCAGCTCATTTAAATAGCTGACGTTACTTTGTTGCGTGAACAGCTAACTTCATTTAATATTGTATGTACATCTCAAGACTCCGGCCTTCACTCACACATTCAGTAACTGAGACACTCATCTATGCCTTCATCACCTCTCGTCTGGACTACTGCAATGGTGTTCTGTCTGGAATGCCCACCACGGCCGTTCACAGACTCCAGTATGTCCACAACTCTGCTGCCAGGGTCCTAACCCACACAAAGCCCTGGCAGCATATCACTCCCATCCTCCAACAGTTCCACCGGTTGCCAATCAAGTCACACATCACAACAAAATCCACCTGCTCACCTACAAATCTCCCCATGGACTCTCCCCACAATACTCAGTCATGTTCCCTGCAGTCCTCTGACAAGGACCTGCTGGACGTCCCCCACACCAGGTTGCAGACTTTTTTGGGACAGGGCTTTCTCTGCCAATGCTCCTACATTCTGGAACAGTCTACCATTCTACGTCCGCTCTGCCCCATTCCTGCCCATGTTCTAAAAGCACCTCAAAACAAGTCCTTTGATACTCTAATCCCCCTCCTCCCTGCCCCTATTTGTTAAGGGACCTTGAGTACCATGAAAAGGGCTATATAAATCCAAGTTACTATTATTATGTGACGTTTCCTTTGACGTGCAAAAGTTCCACCAAAACAAGTTCCTTCCCGAGACTATTTTGCAGAGCCAGCATCGCTGTGTCCAGAGCTTATCACCACCCAAGACCATTGTGATTGGTTTAAAGAAATGTAAACAGCCCAGAGTGTTGTGGAGATGGAGCTGGCATTGCGCGTCATCGGCTGATGTGATCCCATCACAAGAGGGTCTCTAGTTATTCTTGGTTTTTCTTTGTTGAATATGTCTTTACATCTACAACCCTGTTAATGTTGTCAATAAACATGATTGCTTTGGTTGAACAACTGTTCAGCTAATGTTTTGCAATGAGTAGAATACACCTTTGACTTTCTACTTTGTCAAATCTGAGGTATAATAGAGCTCATATTCAATCTCTGTGATGCAATATGATTGTTTACTTTCAAGAATACAATCTTGTCTTGTACAACTTATAAATGGCCCCTTGGCATCTCAGCCCTCTTAAACAAAGCCTTTCTTTCATTTCTCTTCCCATTATTCTCCCGCCCCACATCCATTCTGCAGTGACCCTGACTGTTGAAAGTCAGTCGGCTTCAATTAGTATCAGCCCCGCTCATCATTATCCATCAATTAGACTGGCAACAGTCAGGGCCCACAGAGAAACATCTGCAGCCTTTTGGCTGTGTTTGTGCATGGCTGCCGTGCTCGGAGCTCCGAGTGCCTCGCAGAGCTCCCTGTTCAGAGAAGGCTGGTCTAAATAAAGCAGTGGGAGAGTTTCAAGGTTGAAGCTTGTAACACCTGTGTAAATGGCAGTAACAGGACTAGGACCAGGGCTCACTGTGGTACCTCAGTACCTTATGAGAGCTCAATGAATTGTGTCCATTGTGTTGCAAAGTAAAAACTAGTCAAGTAGTGAAACTCGAGAGTCGACGCTCTGCAAAGTAAGACATCTTCACCAATTCAACAAGACATAACTGCAAATACAGGAAACCCAACCAAATATAGAAACCCACATGTAATGGAGAAAACACAACTAAATATAGAAGAATATAGAGATGGAAGAAGACGTACTTCATTCATCCCTGAGGCAAAATTAAAGTTTTTCACCTTCATACCACACACAGGCCCGAAATACACACATGCGTAAAGGACCGATACATGGAGAGATGCCATTGGGGGTTAAAGCCTTGCTAAAGGGCACATCGGCAGTGCCCAGCAGGTGAATTGGCACCTCTCCAGCTACTAGTCCATGTTCCGTACTTGGTCCGTAAGGGAACTTACACCAGCAATCCTCCGGTTCCCAAGCCCACTCCCCCATGGACTGAGCTACTGCCGACAAAACACGCTGCAAGTAGCGCAGACACATACCAACGGATACTGTTTTTACGGGACACTCAAAAGTGATGCATGAGGCTGGAACACCCTTGTTGTTGCCATGGTGTCTGGCTTATGAAGTCATTGAAGTTGGCTATATTTCGGAGATGTTTTAAAGTGAGTTTACATCTTTTTGTGGGAAAAACATGTTCATATCCTGCAGAAAAAGTACAGATACAGTACTGCAGTGCTGAAAATATTCACAATACAAACAGATGACATGTAAATGTGCCTGTTTACTTCTTGTAATTGCCACTTGTAATCAATAAAACACACATCCCTTTCAACTGCTTGGCATAGTAAAACAGATAGTTTTCCTTAAATTATTTAAAATGATTACTTATTAAACAACAATCACTACAATACGAGGCTTTCTAGCAACCTCCATAGTAAGTGTTTGAAGTGCTTACAGAAATAACCAGTCAATGTAACATAATGTATCCCTTCACTTGTTGCTGTGACGGTCAAACTCAAAATCCCTACCATGCATGTCTAAGTTTACTAGTTGTATTCATCATTAAATAATGAATGAGACCACAGCCTGGCACATACTGTCTGTCATGGATATTGACAAGTGCCCATGGCAGAACATGCTGCTTTGCACCAAGAGCATCAGAAGCCTTACCCTTTATTAGGATCCCCATTAACTGCCGCCTCATTGGCTGCTGCAGCTTCCTGGGGCCCATGCTCCAGACTTAAATAAATCCGAAGCCCAAGGGACTATCTGATTAAACTTCCCAGGCACGACTGTGTGGACACTGCTGAACTGCCACCACCCCTCTGCTACAGAGAAGTGCCCGCTCTGTGCTATGTGTCATTTCCTAATGGAGACACGACATAAACATATTCAGATTAGAGACGTGGCTCTGCTGATGATTTGTCAGCCTTGTCCCTCTGGCCTCTCCTTCACCAATCCACAGGGAAACTATGTCATCATGATACACTGCAAGGATGAAATCACGGCCAAATACGACATGAGCAAAGTCAGTGGATTCCAACCCGTTCTCACTCCCAATTCGTCAAATCCTGATACTTGTTCAGTGCCTCTCAGCATCAGAACGCACCGGCAGAGCACCAGCTCAACCGTTGCGCTGTAGGATGACGTGCTATTAAGAGCGACAATGGTAGAGAGTAGAACGAAAGGCCGAAATGCCGTGTAGGGAGGTTGGTTGGGGGGGGGTGGATGGGTCAAACAACACAGGACTTTCACCCAGGAGATTGTTCTGGTCCTGTGTGTTACTGAAACGTACATTTTGTACCCCCACCCACCATCTTTCCCTAAACCGAACTGTCCCTTCCTTGTGCCACATGTCAGTTAAACATTTCTCCCGACACAGAGCATCAAGTGTAACAGGAACCGCCTCACCAAGCACCTTTAGATATGTCGCTAAAGCAGACCTTTAGCCACAAAAACAAATGCCAAAGGCACATGACCTAGTGTCCAAAATCAACAGGATGGGAATGAGAATGTGTTACCCGTTCTTCTCTCGTGTGTCAGTTAAACGTACATCCCGACCCAGAGTGTCAAAAAATGACGCCAAGACCCTAGACCCTTAAGGAGACTTCACGCGTCAATAACAAAAGCCAAAGGCACCTGACCAAATGTTGCTTTTTGATGCAATGGGAGTGAGAATATTTTGATGGATTCATTGTTTGAGTGTTAAAATGTTCACACGTTTTCTGATGTGGGTGTTAACAAGCTCAACAAGACCATCGATAGATGATATGTACTGTGTGCTTGTGTGTCTACAGCAATGGTACACCAGCACTATGAACCTGCTAGGAACATGGCTGACTGACCGTATGGACCTGCAGCTCCACCTTTATCAGCTGAAGATCCTCATCAGGATTGTCAAGGTGAGAACAGCTGCCTTTCACATTTCTAAACGACTTATATTAATGCAAGCAACATACGTTGTTATGGGAATGTCCCCAAGGATCAATGACACAGTTATCAAGTTAAGAGACTCTTTTATAACTCCTTATAACATTTCACTGCTGATTCCAACATTGTTTGACTTTTTATTATTGTAAAAATGGATTTGTCTCCTCTTGTCACACTCAGTGTGGTGTTTTTGGCAGTTACATTTTCTTTTTTGTTTCTTTCTTTGTTTGTTTCTTGTGTTTTATCTGTTTTTATTTTTTAACTGTTTCTTCTGTGTTTTATCGGTTTTATTTTCTTTTAACTGATTTTGTGTAAAGCATTTTGAATTGCCCTGTTGCTGAAATGTGCTATACAAATAAAGCTGCCTTGCCTTGGCCTTCTTGGTAAAGTGGAGGCTTTTAACAGTGAGAGGCAGCAATTCAACAAAACAGCGTATTGCTGTTTCCCTGATATATCCCAAAAAAATGTACATAGGAATAGCCAATTTGCTATATTAAAAACTTGAATGTGTCAACAGCTGAAATAATGGATTTAATTGGCTTTATGAAATACAGTTTGTACCCGTTGCAACATTGATTTAAAGTCAGTGTCACTTGTACAACCGGCCCTGTTGCATCATGTTCAAACATTCAAAATGAAAATCATTCACAATTCATCTGTATTAATGTAATCTTGGCAGCCTAGTGTACATGACTGAAGTCAGGGTTAAGGACTCAAAATGGTTTTGAAATATCTGAGTAGGAGCAGCACCCTTAGGACACTACTCCTATGTTAGTGACAGTCCAGGGTTCAACAAAAGGGTTGCCCAATGACCCGGGGCAAAATATAAATAAATATATTTGGGGCATCATTGTGTCATGAATGGTGTTATCGTTCTCTTCCCCCCGTTGGAGAATGCTTGTTGAATGATCTGATTTGAATGTGCCGTTGGCCAATCAAGAACTGAGTTGTTGCTTGACGCTTTTGACGTTTTCATAAAAAATTAAAAATTTACCCTAAATTACCCTTTTAATGCTTTTGACGCTTTCAAGTTTTTTAACTTTTATTTCACGGTTTTTCATTTTCGACATTTAATGGTTTTTTTCTTGACTTTTTTTTCGGCTGCTTCGGACGTTTTTTGTTGTTGCATTTTGATACTTTGTAGACTTTTTTTTTTCGAAGTTTGACATTTTCTTTTTGACAGTTTTTTAATGTTCTTTTCAAAAAAAATTCTTCCCCACCCCAAAAAAAACAACCTGTATAGGGGCCAGTAAAAATTGTCTTTGGGCAAATAGATTTTTTTTTTCACTTGCTCAACATCCGGCACAAATCTGGCGCCACCAGAGCAATCTGTTGTGGATATGGACTAGAGATCAGGCAGCTCAAATAACATGGGGACTCCCTTTTGAGACTGTTTCAGTGAAACTCAATGGTGGAAGAAGTATTCAGATCCTCTTCTTAAGTAAAGTACTAATAGCCCACTTTAAAAACACTCTCCAACTAGTAACTAAAGCTGTCAGATGAATGTAGTGGAGTAAAAAGTAAAGTAAAGTACAAGTACCTCAACATTGCATCTAACGAGTAGATGTACTTACTAGTTACATTCCACCATTGGTGAATCTTGAACCGTCTGATTGTTTTGTTTGTTTGCGACAGAAAAAGTACCGTGACTTCCGCCTTCAAGGGGTGCTGGACTCCACGTTGAACAGCAAGATGTATGAGACAGTGAGAAACCGGCTAACCTTGGAAGAAGCCACTGCCTCGGTGAGGGAAGGAGGGATGCAAGGCGTTTCCATGAAGGACAGTGATGAAGACAACTAGATCATGGGCCTGAAGAAGTCAAAGCTTTTCAGAGGGGGGAACCCAGGCAGCCATGCCTACAGACTGGCCTAACGTCCAACTTTTCCCTTCCATTCCTTCATGTTTCAGTTTTTTTTTTCATTCCTGTAATAGTTCCACATTTCTGTCTGAATACAAGAAGAAAATGCATTTTGTGTCTATAAACACTTGCAACATGCGACGCTGTCCTATCAATGCTATTCATTTAGAAATTCCCCATGTAGGCTCATCAAGCATAAATTCCTCAAAACTAAAACTCGAATATGGCCAGAATATTCAAAAGAGGCTAAAATGTGACAGAAGTGTGAGACAAGCACAGATGTGACCATGAACACCATGCAAAGCGGCCTCCCAAATAAAATAAGAAAGACAGGCAGGTGATTGCATCAACCCGAAATGTCCACAGTCTTTGTTCTGGAGCTTTACTGTTGCCTGTTGCTAAGACTGAAAAGTACATTGAGCAGTCTCTTTACTTTACGCTCTTCTGCTAGAGAAGAACTTATGAAACACTCAATTGATCCAGGCCTCTATACTGTGGTTCCAAGTGAAATAGTTAAATAGTGAAGTAATGAAATAGATACAGGTGTCTGTTTTTTTTAAAGTCTGCCAATATACATAATGAACTTTTTACTGTTGAAGTCATAGTGTGATTGATCCAAATGGCAATGATAGTTACTCATTGGTTTAAGATTCAAAACAACAAACAAAAAATTCATAAAATATTTACCAAATTACACCCGAATGTTCTCAAGCAACCCATTCTTCCTCCAAACTCGGAAAAATACGATGTTTGGACAGTGGCTGTCCCTTCGGCGTGTGTGTGTAGTACCGAGGAGAGCAGCATCTAGACGGGTTTAGCGAGTAGTATGTAAGGGGGAAATTCCTCGTAGGGAGGTTGGTCGGGGGGGTGGATGGGTCAAACACAGGACTTTTACCCAGGTGAGCGGGTATTCTTGTTCTGCATGTGTCCTTAATCGTCTCGTTTTCATGATTCACGGAAACGTAAGCCCACCCACGACCTTTCCCTTAACCTAAGAGTCAAAAGGGACGCCAAGAGTCCCGACCAAGGGCGTGTTGTATGACGCTAAAGGAGAAGACTAAGCGGGTGTTATATGATGGTAAAGGAGATGACCAAGCGCATGTAATATGATGCTAAAGGTCTCTTTATAACAACGACAAAGGCACCTGACCAAGCATCCGTATTTTACGAGATGGGAGTGAGAATGTGTAGTCTCAAGCATTTATGGTTGACTGTTTTGTTATCAAGTTATAACCAAGGCTACACATTTGTCTGTATGCTAAAAAAAACATGTGCAGTTGCATTGTTGTAAAAGGTGTGAATATGCTGTCATATGACTTTTTTTGGTAATGGGTTTGCATCATGTCTCGACCAAACAAAATGTTTAAAGTGCTTATATTATGATTTCCTTTATTGTGTTATGTATCTTTTTTGTGCATGTAATAGGTACAGAAAGGAGGGACAAGGGACAGAAAACACTGTTCACCAACTGCTCCAAACAGCTCTATTGTAGTCCAGCCTTTACTTCAGAGACAAACGTGCTTTGTAACACGGTATAATGCCCGCCTAGCTGCTAGCGTAGCACGCCCTCATACTCAGCAATTGACAAGCTAGCAGTACTTACTGTGCATGTGCAACTCCCAGCAAAGATGGAACAGAAGTGTAATTTCTCACTCTGTAGCTAAAACAGAGAGCTCAACACACAGGGTGAAAAGAGGCGCTGCAGCAATGTGCAGTACAACAAAAATATGTTTAAAAAAAAAAAATTTAACCATTCATGCAAACCTGTTCTGATATAACCTCTAAATACAATTATGAACCTGAAAGTGAGCATAATATGAACACTTTATGTGTGAGACGCCAAATGGAATCCAAGGTATCGTCAAAAATAAAGTTGCTGGGTGCACACAGTGAGTAATTTTAGTAAAAAAGGGACAAAAACTAAAAGCATTCGGACATTTCTTATCTGGTGACGTATGAGATCATTATCAATGTCCCCTCTCATCTCTCCGAATCAGCCTAATATGATGTAAAAGGGTCTAGGTTTTTTCATGTGAGGAGCTTAATTTAAAAGCAATTGAATTGAATTGTATTGAATAAGTGTGAAATATTCAGCAGGGTGTAGTTATCTGCTGGCTAAGACATGCTAGTCAGCATTACCAAGCCTAGTGTCATCATACATATTCAGGGATGGGATAAAAGCGTGGTTTAATGTATGTATACGTTTATTTTATTTTTTATATAATGCATGCAAAGTACTCTACCCATCACTGTGTATTACATGAAGTGGTTGGTTTGCCCTCACTCAACACAAGAAGGCCCACACATTGGTTGACCTTTGTGTACAAATCAATAACTGGACACACTCCTTTATATTTAACTAGACCTTTACCCTAGAAGATCTGAATTCAATCTAAGGTCAAGTAGATACATCCTGTGTGATAAATCAAATCTGCCTGCACTTGTTTTTAAAATGGGATCTTCTGCTTTTATTTCTTATTCCTGTTCCTCCCCTGTCTGTCTGTTACTTGTCTGTTAAAGTGTATCCTCTATGCGCTGCCTTCTTAGCCAGGGCTCACTTGTAAAAGAGATTCTAATCTCAATGTGATTCTTTTCCCTGCTAAAATAAAAGTAAAATAAATAAAAATATTTCCGAATCGTCAGCTCTGCACAGAGCCGCTGCAAAATAGTTGTGCAACAGAAACCTCAGATTGGACAGATAGTCTAGCTAGCTGTCTGGATTTATCCTGCAGAGGTCTGAGGAGCAGGTATCCAGAGTCCAAATTTAAAATTCCAACACAAAGAAAGCGGAGGGAATCGGAAAATACCAGGTGTATGTGGCGCAATTTCCAGCTATCCCAGAAGTGTAACGTCAAGGACATGGACTCGCCATACCCAAATATAGTTTGACCATCCAGAGCTTGAATAACCTACTGGTTTGCACATTTACAAATACTACAGATTAATATACACATAATCAATAAATTATTTGATAGACGGACGCAAAAAAAACTCAGACGGGGCTTAATCTGGGCACTCTCCAATGCATAATTTAATTAAAATAGTAACTAAAAAATGAAAAGCCCCAACTTTTTTTTTTTTAAGTATTTTTTGGGGGCTTTTCCCTTTATTTGATAGTGACACTGGAGAGAAAGAGAGGGGGTGACATGCAGCAAAGGGCCACAGGCCAACTACTCAGCCTACATGGGGCACACGCTCTTACTGAGTGAGCTAGAGGCCGACCCCCCCCCCCCCAAACTAACATCACACACAGTATCAAATCAACAAGAATGAATTCCGAAAGGTCAAACACTATCAGGAGATACATGGGTCAACAAAATTGTTTTGGAAACTCTAACGGCAAAGCATTTCATATCACTGCACCTCTGTCATGTAAACCAAACTGAAGTTGAGATGTTTGACAGATAAGAAGGCTGAGTTTAACGTTATTTCAAATGGCATGATTATGTAACTGTAAAAAAAAGAGTTCATTATAGAATGACTCCTGTGTGATTACGATCCACTGTTTGGGGATGTTACCATTTTCCATGAAGTATCAGCAACACTGGGAAGAAGTGTTGTTTGGGATGATGAATGATCAGATATTTTTAACCAAAGTTGGGTACGTCTCTGGAAACAGCTGTCATTCTGCTCTGATTTTGCGAAAAGATGCCAAACAAAATGTTAAAATCTTATTTTAACTTTGACTCCAACCTCCATAGGGCCAGTTCTGCAGTGGAACATGTACTCTGTCTCAGTGCCATCTTCAATAGAATCCCACATGGCCTCCAGCTATACATTTCACTCTACTACCACTTTTGTGAATGTCCCAAGTTCTCCCGTTTCAGAGTGAGAAAGCACCATGTATCCTTTACACAGAGTGAAACTGTGTTACTCATGGACGAATCAGTGTCAAACTGCATGCATAGAAATGTATCAGTGACAACACAAGCTGTGTCTTGCTGTTGAAGGAAACACTAACTGCTTGTGGTCTCACTTCTGTGGTACTTTGATTTCCACGTCAACCTAACACCTCTGACATGTCCCTCTCTTTTGCTTAATAGAGAAGTTAGCAATACACACATAGTTTGGGTTTTATCACACTAACAGACCTGCTTTCAACATTATCTTTGTTTAAATGTTAAAATAAATTCTCTATTTTAGTCAAAGTTGTTGATTTGCCATGTTCTTGTATGTACGCTGTTCTTCATTCCAGGATCTATGATAGGGCTAATCCACATTTTTATATTATGGAATGATGGGAAGTGAAGTCTGCCTGTACTTTTCCTCTGTTAGCTGTTTTCTATACTGTATTCCTAAGCTGTGTGTCGCCCTGTGTGCAAGTACCGCATGTCCCCCGTAGTCACTCCCTTAGTTGTTTTTCGCTCCATGTATGAAGTTAGCAGCAGGTTCATCGTGCTTCTGTCTTCTAGAAGAGCCCACCAAGGCTCAGAACATTGAAATAAAGGTGAATGGCAAACGTGGAAAGAACGTGTCCCCTCGTCCCTTCTTGTTGATGTCAATTGACTAAAAAAATTCATTTGTCCAACCTTTATTTACACCCGAGAGATCAATGGTGGGCAGCCCTCATTTACAATGGCATTGAGTCAGTTACAAAGATGTAGAAGGGGGGGAAAATGAAAGTAAAAAGGAAGCGACACCATCATAATTATCATAGTGTCATCATAAGACACTAATACTTTGGTGGACAAATCAGGACAAGGAGGATGTTCCGATAAAGACAATATTCCAACTAAGCTGTTTACATGGCTAAGGAAGGTGAATTTTCCAGTAATATTCCCGTTTATACAGTATGTAATCGTTTTTTCTAAGTTTTCCAGCGGTGGAGGACGTGTGAACACAGCGTCCCTCTTTCATTCCTTCAACCAGCTTCTTGAAAAGGTCGGCGTAGCGATGTTGTTCATATCCAAAACCCTGTTGATATCCAAGTCTTTAATATTTAAAAGTAGCTGTGGTTCTCCTTAGCGGGTCTGCAGCCTTTCACACTGTCAGCTGGTTGGTTTGTGTACAGTAACCATAGCAACGCATAGAGCTGACCATAAGCTGTAAGCAGGAAAGAGGCCGTAAACCGCACATGCATATTCTGAATGCGCTGTATACATGCCCAAAGAATCCTTCTTAAGCCTGAATAATACTGGAATATCCCACTTCTTAATTGGAAAATGCTGTAAATCAGGAAAAGGCCTTGTTCGGAATATCCAACTGGAATATGCAGTTTTATTTTTCAATTCTATTTCTATTATCAAATCATAAGAGTTATCTCAAGATACTTTACAGATAGAGCGGTCTAGACCACATTTTATAAATCATAAAGTCACAATAATTCCAGTAATTCCCCCCCAACTGCAAGCATTTAATGCAACAGCAGTGATGAACAGTGACAATAACTGTCACAGTACAGATAATGGAACCATGAATAAAAAATAGTATTATATAGTAAAATATTGTCACATTCAGAATAATAGTGGAATATTGGTGTGCATGTAAATGTAGCCAGTGTATGGTGCACTACCATTACAACTATGAATTTGTTAAAGAAAGGTTATAAGTAATACATTTAGTTTCAACATTTGCCGTTATTGTTACTATTTTGCCCAAAGAGCGAGCCACTTAGACGGGACAAGGATTACGATTGGGCATCGAGAACCAGTACAACTTGGAATAGTTTCAAAAATTACAATTCAAATGGAATCGCTTCTTTATTGGAATTGTTTGGAAACTTTGGTTTTGAATCCACTTCCAAATATAACACATGCAAGTTTTGGTTTCCATAGAGACCGCCATACTTCCAGGTGCTTGTGTTGCAGCCATGGAGCACAGTAAGCGGCATTCAAGTAGAGCCCGACCGATGTTATCGTCCGATATTAGCCATTTATAATGGCTGATAAATATTCATTAAAGAGATTACATGATTCTGATACATGATTTAAAAAATAAAATGGATGGTCAACCGTGTTATGAGTGTTGGCGTTGCATAGTTTTTCCACCAGAGGGCGCTCTACACCATCCTGTTTGTATTTTTATACATTTTATTTATCAGAACTTTAATATATTTTCATGTTAGGGACATCGGTTTTGTTACTGTTTGTTACTGTGTGAAACTAAAGTTGAACCCAAGTGCAAACAATGCAGAGGCAAATTACACACATACTGTTTATATTTTTATTTATTTATTTTGTGTATTGCAAATGTCCAAGTTCGGGAATGAAACACGGAAACAGCAAAGTGGGCAGAGAGCGTTTCTCAATTTTCTTTTAAAATATATGGGTATCGGCTACGAAGGTGTAGGGAACCGAGGACCAAAACGCAGAGACGGGCAGGCAGGAGACAGTTTCAACGAGGGTTTATTAACAAGGATCCAAAAAATGCAAGAGAAAGTCCAAAATACAAATCCAAAAGGTCCAAGGAAAAAGAACACCAAAAACAGGCAAGCATAGAACACACCGACTGGAACAAAGAAAACGTTCTGACAAAGGGAACACAGAGGTTAAATACAGGAGGTCACGAGCAACAGATGATACACCAGTTGAATCACATCAGGGCGGGGACAACAATCACAAAGGCGGGAAACACACAAGGCAGGTAGTAGAGACAAGACAGCACAGGAAAACAGAATTCCAAAATAAAACAGGAAACAGAACATACAGGCACTTACAAGGGAACACAAGACAGAGACTACAACACAAGACCGGGGAGGACCGGTCGTCAGACACCGCCTACCAAGACCTGGGTCTGTCCCAGGTTTCTGCCTAAAAGGAAGTTTTTCCTCGACACTGTCGCACTGTTGCTTGCTCTGGAGGGAACTACTAGAACTGTTGGGTACTTGTAAATTCTGGAGTGTAGTCTAGACCCACTATCTGTAAAGTGTCTCGAGATAACACTCGTTATGAATTGATACTATAAATAAAATTGAATTGAATAGAATTGACACTAAGACACAAACACGAGGAGACAAGACAGAACCAAAAAAACAGAGAAGGAGGGACAGAAAACAAAGTAATATACCAAAATTATAACATCGGTCTAAAAAATCCTTCATCGGCGGCCTCTACACTCTAGCGTGGCACCCTATATCCCCACTGAATCATGTGACCCGTTTCCACTCTCCCCTCAGAGAATCTGAATCGAGAATCGATAAGAAGCAGAATCGAGAGGAAGAACCAGAATTGAAATCAGATGTTAAATTCAAAACAATGCCCGACCCTTACGGGGCTGTTGTGTCAGCAGACTGCAAACAAATACATATTTTTTTTATCCGGGGCCTCCCCCCACCCCTCCCCCCACAGCAACATTTTCTTAAGAAACAGAGTCTGAGATTAACGCTGCGGATTATAGCATCAGTCATTTTAAGAGGTGATATTATAGTGGAGAAGGAGATTGGAAGAATTGCCCGAGATCAAATCAGCAAGGACCAAAATATCAAATCAAGAGCCCAAGATGGAAGCTGAGACTAAAGACGGGAGGATTAATAGAAGATATAATATAGTCCCAAATTAAAAGAAGACAGAAGATCTTTTAATTATGTTATAGAAGGGGGGGGGGGACAAATCCTTCTCAGAAGAATACAGAAACAACAGATTTGAGAGGAGAGTGGGGGGGAAATGAGGTTAGTGAAATTTCTCCCTGGTGATACTAACGCTCAATGCAACAAAAGGTTTATTCAGATGTAATTGTTGGTCCAGAATGTATAATTTCGTATTTTCTATGATGAATTATTATGCAATTAGACTGTTCCTACACAACCCACAACACAGTCCCATGTTGAAGTGTCCTTGGGCAAGACACTGAACCCCGAGTTGCCCCCGATGCTGCGCCATCAGAGTGTGAATGTGTGTGAGTGTGTATCTGATGAGCAGGTGGCACCTTGTACGGCAGCCTCATACGCATACAGTGTATGAATGTGTGTGAATGGTGAATGGATCCTGTACTATGTAAAAGCACTTTGAGTAGTTGTTAAGACTAGAAAAGGGCTATATAAATACAACCCATTTTACAAACCAACACTATGATAGTGCTGGAAATAGTATTTTTTATTATTTCTTTTTTTTATTTAACCTTTAGTTCACCAGGTAGGCTATTGAGAACCGGTTCTCATTTGCAACGGTGACCTGGCCAAGAAAAGCATAAGCGCTCAGAATTACATAGGCCTACAATTTCACATTCCACCAGAACTTCATTTTGGTCTATTGGCAAGCTACTCACAGATAAAGTTAATTAATGATAGCTGATATGTCAGTGCCAGCTGAAGGAAGTAGAAGCTGCTCCCTTAATGTTTTCTTCACTGATCTTTACGAATAAGGAGAGAGAAGGAGGAGAGAGAAGGAGGAGAGAGAAGGAGGAGAGAGAAGGAGGAGAGATTTGTCAGCGTTGTTGCTCAGTGAATCTTTGCATTTTTCACACGTCCATTCCCAGTCCTCCACACTACCATCATTTCTCATACTCACAGCATTTTCAATAGCTTTCCCCATGGTAAAATGCTTACCCAATGCTGCCCATGGTGAATTTGACAAATCACAGCACAGTACATTTCCTAGCCCTCCTTCCCTTCCCTTAAGGGGCTTTGTCACTTGTCAAGGCGTCATTGTAAATAAGAACATGTTCTTAATGACTTATCTGTAAAAGAGAAACATAAAGACTTGATCAGGTTCATTGTATCCAGTACGATCCATCATAAAATGCCCTGATTAGTCCAGATACCAATCCTTAGGTTCTCTATCCGTTTAATCTCTGTCCAGCCGATACAAAGACATTGTTTCATCCCAAAGTCTGTACAGAGTACAGTTCATTTTCTCATCAGACACAACTTAGAGAGTTACCCAAAATCTTCAAGTGGTGCTTTCTATTGGAAAAGAAAAGGATCTCAGTAAGACTTGTATGGGCCCGGTTTGCCCAAAATGTATAGTTGCTAAAAGAGAGAGGGCGAAGACATGCAGGAACTCGTCACAGGTTGGACTCGAAACCCTGGACCTTCTGCTTCAAGGCACCTTTACACGTGTGCACCTGCTCCACCCACTGAACCAACCCGGCCACACCATTAATTGATGGGGAGAGTGTAACAGCGTGCCAATGTGGATTTCACTTGTGAATAATGTTATCCTGTGGTTAATTCAAATATGTTTGAAATTAAAATGGAATTTCAAGGCTTGGTTCTTCCACATTTCTTTGGTTATTGTTCAGTTGGTGCCCTGTTAAACTGTCAAATAACATCATGGTACTTGCAGTCATTCATCCTCAGAAATAAAGGCTGCCAACATTGTTGGAGGATGTGAAGCAGAATGGAAAAAAAAAAAATAGAATGGACCGTATGAGTTAATGTGACAGAGACCTCACATGCTGTTAACTGTCTGAGGCAATTCCTTCATATCCTACACATATGAGAATAATCAACCAGCTAGCGCAGAAAGCACCCGACCTATTTCAACATCAAATCTGCAGTGTCTGCCTCGGAATATTATTCATTTAATAATCCAGACATGATTGGGCAGTTCTGTGCGAGAGACAACACCAGGGCGGATTAATGGGCCCGGAGATTTATGTCGGCACGATCTGAGCTGCTTTGGCTTTTAAGCTCCAATCAAGTGGGGAAATGGGAAACGATAACTGTATCCAAATAAAAAAAAGAATCTCCAACTGACCATCACAGTGAGATCTGGCCCGGAGTCTTGGCGCTGACAGGCCGCTGCTGTACTGCAGGGAGTCCTGCAGTGATACGGATGTGAGAACAAGCCGTTCCGACACATTGAGTCCATCAAGCCGTCTCGGACATGATACGTGTGGAAAATGACAACAGGAAAATGAAAAGATGAAGAGAGAGAAATCAGCCCTTGCATAGACATTCACGCTGCCAACTAAATTGGTCTGTGATTTGTTGTGAAGAGGTATTTCATTTATCGTGTTTTTCGCGGTGTCCTTTAAGGCAAACAGCATTGAATCAGAGTAGCCCCACAGCCCAGGAGACGTGGTTATTTTTGTGCGGCTGCTTTGCGTGCCAGAAGTGTCAAAATTGCCTGCCATTTGAGAGGGCAGGTAGATGTCAGATCCTTCTAATAAAAGCGGCCCCCAAAGCCTCTTATGTTTCCCTCCTATTGCACCGAAACCTTCTTATTGTGGCTTTAAGAGGGGACAACAAGCCCGCTGATTAATTTTAGATCTTTTTTCCATGAAAAGAGTAGCTTACACTTTAAAGCAATCTGACTCCATGTTCGGGCAAAGACACTGGGGCAGATTGTGTTACACAGGACTGTTTGTCCTGTTTCATGGTCGTATAAAGTACAGGCCCATATGGGGTATCAACAATATTACATATAAACTGGGACTGCTGAGGCCACTGTTATTATTAGATGAATGTTAGGAGTTAATCCTCCCCCATGCAAGCACACTTGATTGTGCACACCTCTTTCTTTGACCAGATGAGTTCCCTTTGCAAAGCCTTTTTCTACAGCTTCAACATCCACCGTCAGTGCTGACCAGTAGGCTACAATAGTGAATGCAACAGCATGAAACGGGAGACAAATTATTCTGGAAAACATTTTCTCTTACAGTTTCTCTTCCATGTTTTGTTTTGTTACATAATTCAGATTATAAACCTTATAATATTGGTGTGCAGTATTGTTGAGATTATGCTAATGACTGATAACCAGTTACACATTTCTTCTTATTGTAATACATTGTTGTCCTGCATCGTTTAACATTGAAAAGTGCATTTTTGAACTGAATGTAATGTATTTATGGAGGACAAATAAGACTTTTCTAGACTTAACAACTACTCAAAGCGTTATAGTACAGGAACCATTCCCCATTCACACACATGGCACCACCCGATTGTTTTGGTGGAAAACATAATGACGGTGGTCTGTCATTGTATGAAAGTAACTCAACACGTCCCATTTTGGGTGATGAATGTCTTTTTCTTTCAGTTAGAGCTGCAGTCGGTCAATCAACAGAAAATAATTGTATTTTCTGCTATTTTAACAATGGATCAATTATTTCAGTCCATTTATTTCTTTGACACACTGTATATGACAGTAAATTCAATATCTTATGTTTTTTACTGTTGTCCACTCATTCTTAATATTTCATAGATAACGATCGACCTATTGCTGTAATCAAGACTGTAACTGGCAGATTCATTGATAACAAAAATAATTGTTAGTTAGCCCTTCAATATGAAGAATGCAGGGCTTTTTTGTCTAACACTGTTGTTTCCTGTTCAACAGACCTAGCAAAGGCATTTCCTTCAGCTATGGAGGACAAAACCTGACTTAAGTCTTAATAAATACAGAAATAAATATATGAATAAAACAACAAATGAATAAATAAATACAAATTGTTTGTGTTTTTTTAGTTTATGCAGTTATTTATTCCTTATTTATTTATTCATACATTTATTCTTTTAAATGTAGTCTCGCATTGCCAGACCTTCCTCACCAGACCTTCCTACACAGCACTGTAGAGGAGGGTCTGGCTAGTCCACACAGCATTCTGGGATGGGAGGTGCTCTTGTTTACGGGCATTTCTTTAAACCAATCACAATTGTCTTGGCTGGAGCCACGGTACTATTTCAATTGTGACTGTAGCATAATACAGTTACTTTGTATTAATTTGTATTCTGAATACGTATGCCAGTACATGTGTTCCATTACTCGGATACAGATATAAATATAGATATGGTTACAACTTCCAAACCATGGCTGTGTGATGTTGTTAGTCACTCAATATGTTCCTAACCATGGCATTATTTAAGCAGCGCTTCCGCAACAGACCATCCAGACGCTGTATTCACTCACGTGATTTAAAAGGAAACAAAAGAAAACATGTTGACTGGGTTTAGATTTAGACAAGCAGCCACAGCATTGGCTAGAGATAGAGATACAAATAATTATGTTGCCATGGTGCGCCATTACTTGTCCTGCACTTGCCAGTCAGTATTAACGTTTAATTTCAACCATGAAAATGAAAAAAAGATGAAAAAATAGGCAAATAAAAGTAATGATATGTTACATCCATTTTATACAATTCATGGCATTGAATGGCACTACACTGCTACTCTAGAAAGTTACTGAGTCTGTAGACACAAAAATAACGTTTACACAGAATAATGCCACCTTTAGGGCTCTAAAAAGGCCCGAGGTGGTCACGTCAATGGACCTTGCATTTTTTGAAAGATTTGAATGAACTTGGACAAGCATGCATGCATCATCTGCATATTCTCCACCAAATACAATAAGTCATTTAGTTTGGTAACCAGAGCCTTTGGACTCCTGTGTCCATCACCACTGCCCAAGGACTCCTGAGCAACGCTTGTCTTTACCTGACTCACTACAGAGCCAGAGGACACACACACACACACACACACACACACACACACACACTATTAGAATTGTGTAAAGCAGAAGAAATCATGGAGAGGTGCTTCAATCCTCCGTTGATGCAGAAAGTGGGTCACAATCACAAATATTAAAACAAAATATCCTCTTGCACCATTTGGTGTCATTTGAGTGTTTTGGCTGTCTACATTGAGGAGGTGTGTTTTGACTTGTGCCTCATATTTGAAGGTTACCAATTAGAGTAACTCAGCTGACCTGGGTCTGGTGTGCTGAGGCCTTTTAAGCTGCAGTATCTTGTTCAGCTATTGGTTGAGAATATACTGAGTTCACTAGTTATGCTCTCCTAGGTTTGCCTTTTGCTGAGTTTACACTTGACAACACCAACACCCACTCACTCATGCACACCCTACATGACTGCTTCCACTGATTTCTATATCTTATTCTGTATATCGTTAATTAGGTCTAATTCCATAGACCTATATCGTCGTGTGGTTTGGAGGACGTGTTGAGAGCGGCAGACAGCTCGTGTGTGACAGAGAGCATCGTTTTGTTTCATCTAGAGGGAAAATGTGTGTTTTAGCATTTGAGACACTTTTCAAAATTAAAAGTAGCAAAAGTGGCTACATTTGTTGCTAGGTGCTTTTTGAAAACAAAAGGTTGCCTGGGTAGTCTTAAAATTTGATAAATGTTCCAGCCAAAACTGCTAAAATGACATCACTGCACTGCATCCAGCCCTAATGGTCACAGAAGGCTTTATTACACCAAATGACTTTTAAAGCAATTCCATTGTTGCAGACTAATTTCCAACATGGGAATAAAATCATAAGAGTCTTCTTAGAGTTGGGACGCACTCCCAATCGTTTGGTGTAAGGTAGGGCTTCCGGGGACAGTCCCTGGCTGGAGCTGGCCCCAGAAATGTACCCAGTTTTCAGTGACTGACAGACCTGAAGTTGGAATGAAAAGAAGAAAACATTGACCAACTGTATAGTCGCACACCCTACACGCGCAGGCTGAAGACAGCCAGAGCAAGCGCTGCTCAGATGCATTTCAACATTAAAATAGACAACATTTTCTTACAGGGGAGCATGACCATGGCTTGTGCCCCAGTGCAGCTCGAGGTCTAGTGGCCCCTGAGCAGTGTCCTTGTTTTAGGTGTACAAAGATTTAAAAAAAAAAAAACATTACCTGTTTTGAAGGTATTTATGCTTCTGAGTTGAAAATGTCCCATGATTTTGTCTAAGAAATCTTATTCAGAACGGCTGTGGATTGGCTCCGCTGCGTGTCAGCTCTGTGCGAGGACCCACAGTTTGTCTTATGACCTCATAAGGAGCAAGATTCCAGATCGGCCCATCTGAGCTTTCATTTTCTCAAAGACAGAGCAGGATACCCAGGGCTCGGTTTACACCTATCACCATTTCTAGCCACTGGGGGACCATAGGCAGGCTGTGGGAACTCATATTAATGTTAAAAAACACTCATAAAGTGACACGCTCATGCCATGGGACCGTTAATGATCCTGACATGCAGGGATGTATTTGCCAGTCACATACAGTGACGTACACCGGCACTCATGTGCTCAGAGCTGGAAAGTAACTAATTACAATTACTCAAGTTACTGTAATCAAGTAGTTTTTTTGTGTACTTGTACTTTTTAAAACTTCTACAATCTACAATTTTACTTTTATGTTTCGTTTGAAATATTGTATTTTGCTACATGGTACATCACATCCGGTACTGAGTGAAAAAAAGTTAAAGTTTTTTGCAGCTTTTTTGAGTTTTTTTCAAACAAAAGACTGTGATTTAAGTAAATATGTATAAAAAGTATAAATATTATATTAAGTATAAATATAAAAAGTGTGTTTACACTTTAAATTGACGCTGTTAAAAAGTAACAAAGTAACTTTTACTCAGAGTACACTTCAAATGAGCTACTTTTTACTCTAACGTGAGTAGATTAAGTAGATTAAGTAAAAATGAATCAAAGTAATACTCAAGTAGAATCATTTTGTACTCTTTCCAGCTCTAGAACAGTAATGTCTGCGTGCATAACAGATGAACTGGAATTATCCTGTGTGATTCAGCTTCTCTGTTAATTGGCCAATGTGAGCACAACGTCTCACTTTGGCGCGTACTAATCCCATGGCAACAAACTCCTCAGAGTCACAGGAACAAAGTGAGAGCAGTCTAACTAAAATAGTCGTCTTCTAACGTTTGACATCTCGTCCCGTGTGCCACCATGTGAAGTTGTCAGGGCAGCTTTGGATGTTCAGTTCTTTGTCTCTGCATTCATCCCAGCATCAGCACTCAAAGAGGTGGGGGAGGGAGGGTGGGGGCATCAAAGCCCCTCTCGCCTCCGCCGCACTGAGCCGTGGGCCGGTCTTACTAATTCCACAGAGGAAGAGAGGGTTAGTGGGGGTCACAAAAATAGATGTAAGGGGCGTTTGGGGAAATGTGTGCTAGGGGAAACAGAAGGCTGAAGTGAACTGAGGTGCAGGTTGCTCAAGTGGTTGCTTTATTGAACCAGTCTGTTATCTGAGCAAAAGAAAGAGTTTCTGCAGAAATACAGAGTATGCCGTGTGTGTGTGTTAGGACATTTTTGTGAAGTGAGGTCATTGTGCTGCTGTTTTCTTCGACAAGCGGGTAGCTCAGCAACCTGCTGCTGCTTCATGATTAAGATTAGACTTAAAATGAAGGATCAGTCAGTGATTTCTTTTATCATATCAATATGAGTACTGAATATATTCTTAAGCTATTCTTCAAAATGAATAAACAAACCGATACTGAAATGTTGGTATAAATATAAATTCAGGAGTCCCTTTCTCCCAGTTATTTATATCATAACTAGAATGTAAGCTTATCAATTAAAAGATTTGAATCGAGACTGCTGGTATTGGGATCATGTAATTAGTGAGAAAAGTGCCAGCGTTAGTAGGCAACACCTGTTATTTCAGTGGGCCTGATACCTTGCATATCTTCTGCTGCTATGTATTTCAACATTTCTACTCTGTATTATAGAGCACATTTTGATAGGATGAATTTAGTTCTGTCTTTTTCAGGTTGTAGCTTGAGCGTGCAGCTATGGCATTAAGCTAAATAGGAATTGGATCTTACCCAGTATTTAGGACAAAAAACAAAATGATTGGGACATACTTATGGAATACTATTAGAAAAGAAAAAAAATTAATTAAATGCACTGTAACAAGTGGATATTGGAAGTCCCTCATAGATATAGGAAATAAAATAGGTGTGTGTGTGTGTGTGTGTGTTTGTGTTTGTGTGTGTGTGTGTGGCAATGTTTGAGGCAATGTGACAGGCCACATGGCAGCTGGGGTTGGCGGGGATGGGGGCTGGGGTGTTCAGAGGACCAGGTGAAGACATGACAGGCTGAAAAAAAAACCTCCACAGCGCTTCAGGACGGAAACTCAGGCTGACAAAAAGACTCACGCAAGAATCCAGTCAAACAGTCAGTTCTGCTGCCCAGCTCAAAACACCCCACATCGCCTTGACACACCGGCGTTTCCTCTTTGTTGGCACTCCTCGCCAAAAACTTTTCCTCTTCTTTTGGAAAACAGAAGAAGGAAGCAAATAGACACTGAGTGGTGGACATGAAGTCAGCACTTACAGTTTGTGCTGCAACAAAAACCACAGTGCTGGTTTTGATAGCAATATTAAATTGAAGAACTTAAAGGGTAGTCTGGATATTTTGAAGTGTGGTTGTATGAGCTCAATGCATTCTCTTGAACGGTTCCGTATGATATCGTACAAAAGTGTATGCATATCAAAACTTATGATATTCTACAAAACTAGGACACGCAGGCTGGTACCATGATGCCGGCTGGCTACGAGCTCCATGACACCGAGCAGTCTAAGCTGTTACAGAGCTTCATAACGTTGGAGGGTAACTCCATCAGAGCTTGGTCATATCAGCAGCAGTTAGTAGATGTGTTTAGCCAAAAATAGGTGACTTTGAGCCGGGTACAGAACACCATGAGCTGCCATTCATCTCGGAGGACATTACGGTTACATTTAGACCACAAAATATGATTTTGAGGTGACGAAAAGTTAAGATTAGACACCAAAACAACTAGTTTGGATTAAAACACACTTCCTAGGTGAAACTCTTTAGTTTTCCCTTGGAAGCTCTGTGGCTTTAATGTCCTGTGTTTTAACACATAACCTCATTTGTATTTGATATAAAATGAAACTAGCATAGCCTTTTTCTTGCTTAAAATGTCTCTTTGTTTCAGTGAAGGTTCACTGAGAGGCCGCCTCTCTTCTGCAGGAACCCCCTGTTCTTATCCATACATTCCTACCTGGGAGCTTCCCGGTACAACTCCAGTCTGATCTGCAGCCACTGAGCAGCTCCACTGGAGCAGTTGGAGGGTAAGTGCCTTGCGCAAGGACACCTTAGTTGTGGTAATGAGGGAGGGAGAAGCCCTTTTCACTTTCCCCATCCACCCATTTTTAGCCTCGGTCTGGGGATTGAACCGCAACCTTCCAGTCACAAGCTTGCTTCTTTAACCTTTAGGCCACCACTTCCCTCTGTGATATATTTTTTTAGAAACAACAAAAAAGCTGCCATAATGGTCAGTTTTGAAATGCGACCCACGTGACGCTTTTGTTCAATCAGCTGCAGCCAGCGCGATGGTGGGTTTTCTTTGCTTGTTAGTGGTCAGTGGAGAGAAACTGCTGGTGAGCCCACTAGCCTGCAAGCGGGGCAATCCTTTCAATGAAAACAACTCCTATGTTACTAGATATGCTATTACCTACTATTATACACACTATCTCACACTCAGTCAGAGTTCTGTCAATTTCTTCCAGCCCAGGCACAACATCGCAGACGACATCTCTAAGGGCCAAACACAGATGTTTAACCCAGGTGTTAATCCAGCAGGTTCCACACACAACAGACGACAATCTCGGTCCAAAAAACACATTCTTACGACATTCATATTTCAGAAAAGACAACATGGGGGGGAAATCCTTTAAGACTGGCAAGATTAAATGAGCACTTTCCGTGGGAGAATCACCCCACTGGGGCACACATTCCGTTTCATTTCCTCAGGTTTAATGTCAGTGAAAGTTGTCACCACTGTTGGAAAGTGTGAGGACAACTGTCTGTCATTTCCTGTGCTGGAATGTGTGAGGTTACAGTCATCAGCATGCTGTGTCATGAGCAGGAGCTTGACATGGAAGCCTGTTGTACCTTTTGAGGAATATATGGAGAGATTTGATGTTTCCATGGTAACGTTGACACTGGAGTTAGCTCTGGGGAGTCATTCCCCGGAGGCCTTGTGTTCTTTTTTTGCCCAGCATGTTTCCTTGGATCAGGGAGGCTCCAAAATGGTAGCAGCTGTCGCCATGGTCCCGCTACACGTCCTGCGATGCCCTGCTACATCCTGCTACGCTCTGCTGTGCCCTGCTACGTCCTGCTGTGCCTTGTAATGCTGCACAGTGCCCTGCTATGCCATGAACTACTACAAAGAACTACTACAAACTACTATTTTTTGTGACTGTTATTGCCACTCTTCATTCTAACCCCAACCGGCCCGTCAGACACCGCCTACCAAGAGCCTGGGTCTGTCCCAGGTTTCTGCCTAAAAGGAAGTTTTTCCTCGCCACTGTTGCACTGTTGCTTGCTCTGGAGGGAACTACTAGAACTGTTGGGTCCTTGTAAATTATGGAGTGTAGTCTAGACCTACTCTATCTGTAAAGTGTCTCGAGATAACTCTTGTTATTAATTGATACTATAAATAAAATTGAATTGAATTGAACTGGAGACCCTGGGACCCGGGTTTCGCTTTTCAATAGCTACTAGGTGCCAAAACAATCCTTTTTTTTCCAATAGTCTATGTTCCACTTCCGGAAATTCCGCCGGATGCAGCAGCACCGTGGCTCCGTCCGACGCTTAGCACCACCCAAGATGATTTTGATTGGTTTAAAGAAATGCCAATAAAGCAGAGCACGTTTCTCTCCCATCCCAGAATGCTGTGTGGACTAGCCAGACCCTCCTGCGCAGCGTTGTGTCTGGCAATGCGAGACTATTATTATAATTACCATGCTTTGTGTACATATGTTACTAAAGCAGGAAATAAGACTGCAATTCTGACCAAGCATTTAATATAGACTTTCAGTATTGTAGTTGTTGGTAGGCCTACGCATGCTTCATAATTAGTAGTTATGCTAAGTTGATACCAAAAAGGAATTGAGTTTTGACGCTCAGAAATAATACAGTCACTTATGATTCCCAATGACGGTTATGTGTTTTGTACAGCTTTGTACAGCTGCCACAGGGCACACATTTGGGTTTAGGAGAAAATAACCTCAATAGCTATACATGTTAATTTAGTTTAATTCATTGATTTCATCAAAAAAGGTCAAATATCTTTGACTGTATTATTGCATGCCTCACGTGACTTTCTCACTTACAGTTTGGTCAACATGAAGCCATAAAAAGTTGGACCAAAAGTTCCTTTCGATGTAGAATTTAGCAAATCAAGCAAATCAATCATTCTGAATCCATGATTAACATGTAATCAGGTGCCTGGATATCAAAACTCTCTGATTCTATGGGAATTTCTGAGTGTCAACCTCAGCAAATCTGCCAAATTCTGTTTTGAGTGTCATGTAATTGCAGTTTGAAAACCTAAATGAACCTAAATTCATATGCGGGCCAAACAAAGTTTGTGAGGGGCCACATTTGGCCTACGGGCCTTGAGTTTGACACGTGCTTTAGCAGTCTGACAGCAGTGAGCCGGCGCGCACAATGCCAGGGCCCTGACAGCAAGGTAGCTAAATGGGAATCAGCCATCACTAATTGTATTCTTTGTAGCTGTGCTTGTCATACTGTGAATTAAATAAGACTTCCTCCCCCGAAAAACAGCCACATAAGTTGCTTGTTCAAGCAGCTATTACGACCTGTAATTGACATTTTTCCAATGACACAGAAACCTTGACCTTTACATTCTGTGGTAGATATGAGGTTGTGTTTCCGACAGTTTTTAAATTTCATCCAAGCCCCCCTAAAAATTAAATGTTTTTTATTTTAACCATAGAGTTACCAAAAACTTAGTTTCTAACCACAGAGGAGAAGTGGAATTTTATTTGGATGTTCGGGTTGATGAGAAATGTGGTTAATGTTAATGTCAAGGTGGTTAATTTGAATTTGGGAGTTGCGAGATCTATTTTTTTTTCAATAATGCTTTTGTGGTTGGTCATTCTTTCTTTAATGTGAACATGGAGGGTGAAATTGATTATGTGTTTGAGCTGACAGGGGTATGGTGTCACTGACAGTAATGTGAATGGGGAAGGTGTTTTTGTTTTATTTGTTTTTTATTTGTTTTGTTGTTTTTCTTTTGTTTTTATGGGGGGTTAATTTTTTTTAATTGATGGGGGTCATTTCATTGTTGTTTTTTACTTTGTTGGTAAAATGGTTATTCTTGATATGTTTCAGTATTTATGTTGGTTTGGGTGGATTTCTTTTTTACTCGGGTTGGGGGTTAGAGTTGGGTTAGGGTTAGGGTTAAGGGTTAGGGGGTTAGGGTTTAGGGGTTAGGGTTAGGGGGTTAGGGTTAGGGGGTTAGGGTTAGGGGGTTAGGGTTTAGAGGTTTAGGGGTTAGGATTAGGGTTAGAGTTTGCGAACGTGTCTGTTAGTGACAGAGGGCAAAAAATTACAGGCTCAAACAAACAGGTTTACTGTCCTGTGTCGCTGCTGTCAATGCTATGCACCTGTAACCCAGTTTTAATTATTTATTGTTTCCACCTCATTATCATTTAATTTCATGCTGGTAGTCCATAAAGGGACTTTTGTAGTTTTTTTTCATAAGTTGAATATTTTGCATTTATCCTCCTGTTATAATAATATACATACTGTGTATTCATTGTTATCCAGTGAAATTACTGATTTAGAAGCGGGGGTACATTCTCATTAGGGGCTGAGTCCCCCTGAAAGTCTGATCCTAGAATCTCACCTGGTTTCCGGCAACGCCAGGTGGGTCATATTAAAGGGGAAGAACAATTCTCACATCGTTGTATGGTTTGGAGGACTTGTTTATCCTCTGTCTTTAGAGTTATTGTATCAAAAAAACATGCTGATTACAGTATTTTATAACCTGATCAGTCACAATCCCAATGCAAATGTGTCAAACTCAAGGCTCGGGGGCCATGTCCAGCCCCTCCCAAATTTTGGTCCGGAACACATATCAATTTAGGTTCACATAAAATTTTGCCCCGACTAACCAAAAGACAGGAAACTGTTTTTCACACTGTAATTATGTTGTTAAGGCAGAATTTGGCATATTTGCCGACTTGGAGACTCCCCCAGAAGCAGAGAGTTTTCATATTCAGGTTGCTGTGAGTCGGCTGTGTGCATACTTTAAAAAATGTAATTATTGTTTTTCATGATTTGCTAACTTCTATGATGGATAAGAAACTTTTTTTGCCAACCTTTTCATTGTTTTTATGTCGTCAACGGTAAGCGAGGAAGCCATATGATACATGCAGTAAAACAGTCAAATATATGATTTTTTTTTTCACTTCAGCATGTTAATTAATTAAACATGTGTGGCCCTTCTCGTGATTTCCAGTGTGACCCGTAGTGATATTAAGTTTGACACCCCTGTGTTAATAGGGTTAGCTGTCATTTCTATGCTGACTGGGCTTCCCGGTGTCCCTGAAAAGGACGAGAAGATTGAAGGAATTGCTGTATGTTTAAAAGGAGGACTGACCCACCCTGCCCCACCCCCCTCAGAAACTGGGTCTACTGCGGGTGGGTCAATGAAGACTCTTGATTCAAACTACAAATACATCTATCACGTGCTTCAGATTAGATATCCACAAATGGTATTGTATAATTGTTCAAGCAAAAACACAGAGAATTGAAAACTGAAAAAACACTAACGTAGTGAGGAAAAGGTTGGTCACACGCAGCCAGCATGCCTGCAGGCGAGAAGCAAGAGTCCCTTAAATCAATGCTTGAGCTAATTGCTGTTAGAGCTGAATGGAGGGGCCGGGGTGACAGCAATAGGATCAATGTTTATTGTGTGGATGAGCCGGCAATTGTGCCTGAATAAACTCAAATTAGAGAATGTTGGCCCTATTTACATATGAGTGGCAGCGAGACAACAGGCATTAATCCTTCCATGCTGGGATGCAGGTGTAAAACAAAACAGAGGAGGGATGTTTTTTAAGGTTATTAACAGGAAAACTAGTGTTACAGGACAGCGACATGCTGGGCTAATATAGCATTAAGTCTGTAGGGCCTGAGGTAAATCATTGTCTTCCTCCACCTACAGTATAGCGTGGGCCATCTGCAGGGATTCAGCATGATGGAGGCAGATTCATTCCAAACTGGGATATGACTTGAAAAAAAATCAAATAGAGCCGAATCAGAAAAAAGTTAAAAACTAAACCAAAACACAATGATAAACACTGGCACACAAGTCAGCTTTTACCAAAGAACAAAATAAAAAAGATAACTTTGGTTGGGGGGGGGTATTTAGGTCTTTGTAAATTATAGAGTGTTGTCTAGACCTACTCTATCTATAAAGTTTCCCATGATAACTCCTGCATGACAATATAATAAAATTGAATTGGTCACAGGCCAATCACAGGGCTGACACATGAACAGACAATCACTCTGTGGTTATGCAAATATTAATTATGGATAAGAGTTTGGTTCAGATGCTTTGCAACACTTTCCCAGAAGGTCAGTGGTCAAAAGGTCCATCGTGGGGGTACGACCCAAACAAAAAGGCTGGATTGTATAGAGAATATTAAATATCAATGTTGTATGTTTTTGACCATTTATCAATTGTCGATATTGCGGCTATGTTGTTGTTGACTATTGGTGCTTTCACAAAATATTAATTACAATGAGAGTTTTGATAAATGTTCAACAGTTTCATGGATATAATGGCTAAGTGGGTAAATGCAAATAATGAAACAGCGATACTTTATAGATTATATATATATGTTTTATTGATCCCCAGATTACAATTTACACTCTGTTAGAACACACTGTTAGAACACACATTACACACAGCCCAGAAACACACACACATGCTCGGGTCCTTTTCATGCACTGATGGAGAGATGTCAGAGTGTGGGGGCAGCAAGTGTCGATGGACAAGCACCCTGAGCGGTGGGGGTGAAGGGAGTGAAGGGGCCTTGCTCAAGAGAACCTTGGCAGTGCCCAGGAGTTGAACTGGCATCTCTCTAGCTACCAGAACACACACTCCGTACTTTGTCACTTACAGTACGTGGGACTTGAACCAGCAACCCACCAGTTCCCAACCCAACTACGGACTAACGACCCAGCTAGAACACTTTTGATAAGCTGAGAAAATGACATCACCTTACTGTAATGCAGCCTTTAAAACCAGGAACAGACAACACTCCATGGCACTGTATTGCCAAAATCAAAGACAATATCGATAAAATATTGAAATATTGGTACAGCAGCCCTACCAAAAGTAGTAGTTCTTGGCTGCTGACCCTGGTATTGTCTTCCTGTCAGCCGTGCACCTGTTTCCCTCCTCTGTTTTTGCCCTAACATTGCATTACGTGGTCAAACCATACCAGACCTTTGGTATCACTTCACAAATTGTTAACTCCTTAAATTTCTGTGAGGGATTTTGATGTATGTGAGATAGACATGTGTGTGTGTGTGTGTGTGTGTGTGTGTGTGTGTGTGTGTGTGTGTGTGTGTGTGTGTGTGTGTGTGTGTGTGTGTGTGTGTGCACGCGCGTGCCTGTGTGTGTATGTGTGTGTGTGTGTATTTGTGTTTGTTGTGTTATGGTTGTCTTGCTACTGGATGCCTCAAATTTCCCTATCTATCTATCTATCTATCTATCTATCTATCTATCTATCTATCTATCTATCTATCTATCTATCTATCTATCTATCTATCTATCTATCTATCTATCTATCTATCTATCTATCTATCTATCTATCTATCTAGTTTATTTGTCCAAGCCTTGTTTGCACTGTCCATATTTGTCTAGCCCAGCTGATGTCTAGTATAAATGTCTTTGTCCTCATGTAACAGTCTTGTTGTTTTAGTTGTCGAATCTGTCTCGTCCATATCGATGTCCTGAACAAATGTCTGTCCCGACGTGCTGTAACCATGTTTTATGTTTCTGCAGAACAGGAACCTGCTGAAAACCAGTTTTTAAACTGAGTCAGGCCCATTTACATTGTAATGTTAATGTTACTTTTAACTTTCCTGTATAATAAATATGAATGAATGACACTTATTTTTTAAAATCAGGGTCAAGAAACCTCATTTACATAACACATAATATTTGAGTAAAAAACATGACTAATAGTTCAGATCAGAGGAACGTTAGTTGATGGATAATCACAGATATGTCAAAGTTTCGTCAGCTTGAAACCATTTCAGTTGTTTTAATGGCAGCACATAATCACACCTGTTGGCTTTTGTTGGTAAAGCATGAATATAATATACACACATACCATACCCACCAAGTTAAATTAGGCTTCTAGCCAACTTCATTTGGTTAGGTTTTGGCGCAATTTGGTTGAAATAAATCCACATTTTTTTTATGAAGACATTTTAAAAAAGGATCACATTTGCAGCATATCTTGTCTAAAATGTCTGAAGTACTGTAGAGCATAATCATCCCAAATTTGTGTTTGCATATTTTCAGACTCAATAAAGAATTTAGGCTACTAAGTGAAATAAAAGATGTGATACAATGACAGAGCTACAAGGATGGAGGTAATCAAGGGCGATTCTAGGATTGGTGAACGTTATTCTACTGTACCAACTAGGCATGTTAACATCATTTTGGACCATCATAGTAGAGGAAAACGTGAAATATGTACAAGAACTAGAAAGACACCAACATTTCTGAAAAAATGTCCTTTAATGCTGAGCCACAGGGCCAAAGGTGATGTGGTATGACAAATGAATATGGATATCTATCCATGTATAAGCAGACATTTCTAAAATGCAGGATCAATAAATGTATCTAAATTTATCTAGATTTATTACATTTTTGACTAATGGTTGACAAGCAGCTATTTTATGAGTATGGCTCAATGTTTTTCTGAATGATCTCGGCATCTAGACTCTGGGCTCAGTTTCACGATGCTGGGGTATTCCCAGAGCACAAATCCTTAGCTCACAATAGACTAACACTTCTTTTTTTTTAGCAATTATTTTTTAGGGGTGCCGGGACACATTTTCGAGGTGCTTCAGCACCAGTAAAAAAAAAAAAAAAAAGGGCTAAAATCGCCCCTGGAGGTAATGATAATTATTATAATATTGATTTTCTTGGTGTTGTCCTCCCTCCCATCAATCAATCGATCAAATGTATTTAAAGTGTAAAATTACCATTGAACATTGTCTCAGTGCACTTTACAATTAAAGGAACACAGAAATAACAGACAGCAGCAGAGCAATTGAAGAGCATTGCAGCAGTAATCCTGTATGTATTTCATATTAATCATCAATATGTTTCTTTGTTTCTTTTATGTTGTTGTATTTTATTTTAATTTTCTATTCTTTTTTTTTAAGGGGGAAGCAGTAGCTCAGTCTGTAGGGAGCTGGTTGGGAACCGGAGGGTTGCTGGTTCAAATCCCCATTTGGACCAATGGTAGCTGGAGGGCCAGTGCTGCTGCCGGTTCACCTCTTGGGCAACTCTTGCCCCCTCCCGCACACACACACACACACACTCTGACATCTTACCATTAGTGTACATGTATAAATACTGAGCATGTGTGTATTTCAGGTTCTGTGTGTTCTAACAACAGAGTGAAAACGTTGTGATTTCCTTTTGGGAATTAATACATTATTATTTTTGTTATGTATGCAGCTTTCTCCAAGGCAAATTCCACGCAAGTGTGTCATACTGTTGGTTCCACCCTAATCTACCCTTAACACAATACTGCCTAACTGCCTACCAATGTAATACTTCTCTGGAGCGTACTGCACGCCTTAACAAGGCCAACGTAACAACCATCCAGGCTCGGTTGGGATTACACTGTCCATCCAAGACCACCTTGTCAAACAGAACATTCTCACCTGAATATAGATTTGTGGGTGTTTTTTTATATTTATTTTATTTTTTCCTTCTTCTGGGGAATGCTTTATACTTACTAGCTAATAATGACATTATAACTGCTAACAACTGCTAACTGCTGAGGGTCGTACTGTAGTTTGTGGTGTGTATGTTCAAAGTACTTGTGACTGTAAATGTAACATTTCAATCTTTTCTTATAAGAAATGTTGATCAGGAAAAAAGTGTGTCTTAGGCTACTGTGGCAATAAAACCTAAAACCTTTTATCCAGGGGGAAAAAATCGATACAGCATAGTATCGTGATATTTTCAGTGGCAATACTGTATCGATACACAGACGCCAAGTATAGATCTATAATTATAAATGTGTTGGTCAGTTTGTCCCAATTTGCAACAATAAAATTGGAGTGATATGAACAGACAGAGAAATTTATCGTTTTAGAAATTTGAAATTGGGAAAAATTAGAAGTTGGAAAAAAGGTTATAGATTGCAATATATCGCTGAATATTGCAAAAATGGCAATAATATTGTGATGATATCGTATCGGGAGGCGTCTGGTGATTCCCACCCTTAGTTTCAATCTAGATTAAATATGTCAAATGGGTGAGCTTTTTTAACATGTGCCCCCCCCCACTGGTTATGAGTCCCTCAGGTAAAAAATGGCCTGCAAACACATGAATCCAACACGGCCCTTGTTGTAACTCCCACTCAACACTGCGGATTCCAGCAAACTGCTTGTATGCCTCTTTAGAGCCTCTCTTTTCATTTGTCCCTTCTGTCCAAGCTAAAGTCTTTTCTTCCCCCCCCCCTCGCTCTCTCTCTCTCTTTAATCCGTCCCTCTATTTCAGGAAGAAGAAAAAAAACACAAAACCAGGTTCACGCAGTGCTTTAGTGGCTAAAAGTGAAAGAGCTTGTGTTTGTGTGTGTGTGTGTGTGTGTGTTTTCCCTCCCTTCGTTGAGTTGAGTTGAGCCTTGAATCGCTCTGGAAAATTGCTTCTTTTGAATAGAGGGAAGGAGGAACAACGTTTAATAGGATCCAAAGGGAGTCTGTGCTCTTAAACAGGTGGAAATTGGACGTCCTCGAATTTATACAAATAAGTAAGTAAGTATATAAGCCGGCGTGGAAAAGGAGGGGACCCATCTCGGAGGATTAGCAGCTTTCTCCTGGGGAAAAAAATAAATAAATCCCAAAGTGAAAAAATAGATTACTGTGTCTGTGTTGTTAACCAAATGAAAGCGGGAGGGTTTATATAACTTGTTTTCAATGCGTGTTTAACGACCACAACACAATTATGATCACTTAATGATATTTTCACCTTCTTGGGGAAATGGTTTCATATGTTGCCTGATGGCGCACATGTTATCTTTAGATCTACGGAAGAGGATTAGGGCCACATGTGAAATATTTGGAGTTCTGAGTTTAAAAGTAAGATCTCAGGCCTTTTTATTTTCTCTTTCTTAAAAAAAAATCATTTATTTCACATTGCGGTTGCAAATTTTCAACAACGCATGTCCCATCCCTCAACAAAATGTCTCTCTCAGAATTCTGGGGAAAAAGGTCAGAAATCTGACTTTAATTCAGAGTCCTCACGATTATTTTTTTATTTAAAAAAAGTAGAAGAAGAAAACTGAATTCTGACTTGAATCTCAAATTTCCGGCTTCAAACTCAAATGTTCCCATGTGTCCCTGGGTCCTGTTCGGTGTAGGCAGCCGTGCCTGCCCTCCATAGGTCAAGGTGATTCTGCGTCCCCCTGTCACCCAGCGGAGTGTCGGGGTGCCCGGCCCGCTGACGTCACAGACAGCCGGGTTGGGGGGGGGGCTTGCCAACATGTGACACAGAGCATAGCACCCATCCGACCACTCCGGAGGTAAACTCCAACACAGACTCAACTTCATGCGCTTGCCTTCTCCATCGGCTCCGTCTATTTCCTGTCTTTCTTTTTTTTTTGCCTTTTTTTTTTTTTTACTCATCTTCTTTTACTTCTTCCTCTCCCTAACGAGCCCTGTAATGTCCTGTTAATTCTGTGTGCGCTAGTTAATGAGCATTAATCCGTCACCCCTGGATGCTATTGTTGCAGCGGGGGATGGCCATTTGAATGCAAATGCGTGACACTGTGACAGCAAGGTGCTTATTAAAGTGATGAGCGCTGCTGTGCGCTGTACCGGGGGACCAGCGGAGTGAGAGGAGCGGAGCGGGGTAGCTGGAGGAGCGGGGCGGACTGGAGGAACTTCTGCTCTGCTGCAAAACTAACAAAAGAACAACAAACACAAACAAAAAACAGCAAGAACAACAGCAAAGAAATGGCAAGTTCTGCATCCCTGGAGACGGTGATGTCCTGCGGTAGGACCGGGCCATCCGCGGCCCCAAAGAGCCTCGCCTTCTCCATAGACCGGATCATGTCCAAGGGCTCGGAGCCGAGGGGCGGTGGAGAGGAGCGGCCGGAGGGGAGGAAGCTGCTGGGGCTCTGCTCCCCGATCCCCTGCATGATCCCGCTGCAGCCCTTCAGCTACGACCTGCAAGCCAAGGCGCTGATGAACTACTCGGAGCTGTGGAGAGCCAGCTTCCGAGGGACTTTGTGCGGCTCCGCGGCCGCTCCGTGCAAAGCCAGCTGCGGCATGTGCGCCAAGTCGGAGGCGTGCGTGAAGCAGCCGGGCCGGGTGGTGAAGCCGCAGGTAATCCAGCAGGCCGTGGCCGTGCCCAGCGGCGTCGGCGGCGGCGGCGGAGGCTCGCTGTACTATCTCAACTACCTGGACTCCGCGTACCAGCAGCAGTCGGAGCTGCTGGCCGGACACTGGTTCTCCAACCCGCAGGCCCACGCTTCTCTGTCGGCGCACCACAGACTCTTGCTGTTGGAGAACGCAAAGCTCGCCGGGGTGGGTGCCGAAAAGTTGCCCACGCCGCAGTACCCGCACAAGGAGCATCTGCCGGGGCAGCTGGACCAGATAGTGAAGGAGAGCCACGGCCTGAGCCCCGAGAAGAGCGGCGCCAAGACGCACAGCAAAGTCAGCGGCGGCAGCGGCGCAGACGGGAAACCCAAAAACTTCACGTGTGAAGTGTGTGGAAAGGTACGTGTTTATGTTTTTGTTTTTAAGTGTGTGTACCAGGCTAGACTTTATGTGGTGTCAAATTTAGAATTTAAGATTAGAATTTAATTTAAATTCCACACTTTTAAGTGTTATTAAATATTAGGTCATTATTGACAACAACAAAAAATAAAGAAAAATGTTTTCCCTGAAAACGAATATATATCCTTATAATCAGAATCAAAATCTGAAAAAAGAGTTATTGCCATGGACGTGGATATTACCAGGAGTTTGCTTTGGTTGATGGTGCATTTATTCTTTAAAATGCTTGCTCTTGAGGGAGAATTATTGGATCTTTATAAAAGATTATTATTATGATTTGAAACTATTAATAAAATTGAATGTAAAACACGTTTACACATTTTTTTTTTTAAATAAAAAAATAAATAAATACAGAAATAAATAGCACATAGCCTACATATAATTAGCCTATATAACATTTAGGGAGAAAAGAGGCTAAATCCCGAGAAAAAAAAAACGAATTGTTACAGACAGGGACCACAATAAATTCCAGAGGGTCTAAGGAGAGAATTTGACGCCAGCAGATTTCTAAAGTGGCCCGTGTTATTGTTCTAAATTATTAATACCCTCTATTTATTTTGTTGTTGTTGCATCTTCTTAGGTTTTTAACGCGCATTACAACCTGACCAGACACATGCCGGTGCACACCGGGGCCCGGCCCTTCGTCTGCAAGGTGTGCGGGAAAGGCTTCCGGCAGGCCAGCACGCTGTGCAGACACAAGATCATCCACACACAGGTACACACACACACACGCACGGACGCGCGCGCACCCGCGCTTGTTTCTTAATCAATTTCTGGCTTTTCAAATGACACATTTGAGTTGATTTTTTATTTATTTTTTAGTTTAAATAGTTTCTTTCTTCCCCCTTTGTTTCCGGTTCAGGAAAAGCCTCATAAATGTAACCAGTGTGGGAAGGCGTTTAACAGAAGCTCCACGCTCAACACGCACGTGCGGATCCACGCCGGATATAAGCCTTTCGTCTGTGAGTTCTGCGGGAAAGGTTTCCACCAGAAAGGTAACATCACACACACACACACACACACACACACACACGGTCTCCTGGCACCTTTTTCATTTATGTCTATAAAGCTTTTATTTAAGGACTGGATGTCAGTGCTCCGAAGCGCGCGCAGGCCTCTGCAAAGCAAATCGAATCGTTATTTTGTCTGTGCAGGTTCCGTCCTAAAATGTCTTCTCTAAACGAAAATATATATATATATTTTTTTATTGCTGATAATGAATTTGTTTCAAGATTACTACTGTTGATCATCTTTCTGTTCAAAGATAGCGGCGCTGTGGAAAGAGGCCTGCTCTGTGAAAACAGGAGAAATAATCTCTCTGGGCTATTCATGACAATAATACTGTCAAGACTCCATAAGAGAGTAAAAAAAAAAAAAGGATGTCACATTAAATATAGAGATTCCTGCACTGGTTATTATTATTATTTTATATGGTTGGTTATTTATTGCTGCTGGAGGAAGGTAGTTTTGGTATTTTTGGTATTTTTGGTATTTCTTCATGCTGTAGTGTATAGGATATGTCGGATTAAAAAAAAATCATGAAAATAAAATCTGTTAATCATAATAATAAAAACAATGGTCATCATGTGCAGTAGGCTACTTTGACTGCGTTTAATTAGTCATGAGTAAACCGGGTACTCCCCCTCCCCAACAATGGCAGCTGTCTCTTCTCTGTGGAGGAATCCTCAGTGTGTCTGCTGCATGCTGGAATAAATGTGAATATGAGAGCAGCACCATATGCTGCCGATCGGAGTTTATGTGTGATAGTAATGAGTGGTGCGTTCAAGGGGAACAGGACATGTCACTTTCCCCCGGACTAATTTTGCCGGCATGCTTCAGGACGGCGGCTTTGCTCTGGGTCAGCTGCTCAGACCTCGGCGGAGTGGGGAGTCAGGGGACTTTTTCCTCTTCTGTTGAGTTGTGTCGCCGCGCTTGATTTTGACTGAGTTTGACAACTTCTTGACTTGGACGTACAAAGCTGGGATTAATGAAGGCTGGGGCAGAGCGGAGGAGAGGAACAGGCCTCCCCCATCCTCTCTTTTTTCTCTCTCTTTCTCTCTTCTGGTTCCCAGCAAAGTGCGCTGTTTCTCACTTTCCCTTGCTGCTTTTCTGCAGCCTTCCCTCAACCCTCATGTTGTCCTCGGGTCACATTTGACCCGTTTTTCAGAGATTTCTTTTATTGTCTTTACCGTCTGTGTCTGTGATTATCCACTCGGCATAAGTTCCTCGGCTAGTCTTATGTCAAAATAATTCACATTCTCCGCTTTTTTAACTCAAAAAAGTAGGTCCTATTTTGTCCACCCACCAAATGGCCAGTAAGTGTTCAGATTTGACCAGATACTCCATAGATTACTATTGTTGTTTTTTTTTGGCTTGTAAGTGAAGAAAATCTTCCAGCCACTTACATAATGTTACCAGCATTTCGCTGGTAGATGGTGCTAATTTTGAACCCTGTTTATTTCATATAAGAAGAACAAATGTAACTAGGGGTAATAAGTTGGTGCTAGTGGGGTATATATAAGCCTACTGTTGGTGGTGGGGGGTGCAGCTCATTCCCTTCCATATCTACATTTGTGCATATAGAGCTGTAACAGTTCCAAATGTTACTCTCCGGTTAATTGTCCCAGAAATAATTGCGATTGAAATATAATTATCTCTTTCAGTCAAAAAAAAAAATTATATCATGTATCATTTTATGAGCAAATAACATTTTGAAGAAATCCCAGGATTTGCCATCAACAGGCATACTATACCCCTAATTTATATGTTTTATTGGGGAATTACAATTTACACTGTGTCGTTATTACACATTTCATACAGGCCTGAAATACACACGCAATAATGGAAAGACGTAAGAGTCTGCGTGTGTGTGTGTGTTGGGGGACTTGTCAGTGCCCAGGAGGTGAACTGGTACCTCTCCAGCAACCAGAACACACACTCTGTACTTCGGCCCGTACGCGGACTTGAACCGGCGACCCTCTGGTTCCCAATCCAACTCCCTACGGACTGAGCTGCTGTCACTCCCATTTGGACCATAGCTATTTCGTTTTTTTTTTTAGAAATTAATGCGGTTAAACAAAGAAATTGCGATTAGATAATTATGTAATAATTGTTGCAGGTAGTTGTGCAGTTTCATTTTGTTTTTATATTTTCTTGAACCAAGTGGCTTCATTTACTAGGCCTAGAGGCCTGTGCTGGGTTTTATAACAGGGAACAGCAATGTTTACAGGTGGAATTAGTTGGATTCCAGATGGTTTTAAGGATTTAAAACGTATGGCTTCAATGTGTTTCATTTTGTCGTCATTCTTTTTTCATCGCATGGCGGTGTAGTTAAGCTGCTGTTATTATTTCATATTGATCACACGTTAACCATGTGTGATTTTGTCTCGAAGAGATAATGAACTTAAGGCTATGTTCGGTCAAACTAGAGGCCTAATTCCAGCCCGTTTCTCCCACTGGAACATGTCGGCTGTATGTTATGGAATGTCATTTTCACTTGAAGTCACAGGAAGTTGCACCAGTTTGATGTGATGGCATTCACACCGTGAAACTGCTTAAAGGACGAGTTCCTGTTTTGATAAGTGTTGTAAAAAATAAATTCCCATTCCATTTTAGTTTAGTTTTTTTTTGTTAAACTGCTGGTCCAAATGACTGTAAAGACATGACTTGACGCTCTGGGAATGGAGATCAGAGTATGCCATGAAAATCAATCTACACATAATCTTCAGAAGGGAAAAAAAGTCTGCAGTGCTCGGAAGTTCAAACGAATCATGAAGGTGCTTTATGGAAGGGGAACACAAAAGGTCAAAGGAGGAAAAAAAATGGTCCAAGGCAAAACACTAAATGAAAGAGGCCTTTATTCAAATTAGATTAGATTTAATAAAATAGTGCTACAGCAGCAACATATAAGACACACAGCTGCAGAATAATAAGAAATAATAACTAGGATAGAACACAAGAACAACTACTATTCAAAACTAAAGATAAAAAAATACAAATGAAAAAATGTACAAATGTAAATACATGTGTCAAATTAAAATACCTGCCTACCTACTACCTAAATGGCTATTTTATGCTAAAATCTCACTAATAACCTCTAATGAAAAATACCAACCGGCGTTGTTGTTTGTTTCAGTTTAATTGTCACATCCTTACTCTTTCTCATGCATGCGTGTAGGCTGTGATATTTTTTGGGGGAAGGGGGGTATAAATTCCACCTATGCTGCAGCCGATATTTAAAGTCAATAAAACAGTTGGAGGATATGTAGAGTTCCACAACTCCACATATCATCATTTCCTCATCCCTAATTTGTGTTTTGGCGCCTGGGAAGCTCACTTGGTAGAGCGTGCGCCCACATATAGAGGTTCTTTGCTGCATGTCATTCCCCCTCCCTCTCCCCTTTAATGTCTTCAGTTATCCTATAAAAATAAAGGCCTAAAATGCCCAAACATATAAATAATTGCATTTTATGTTTATTGTTTGATGAAATGTACGCCCATGGTGTTCATTGTTCCTTTTGTTTTTGTCATCGCCCAGGAAACTACAAGAACCACAAGCTGACGCACAGCGGCGAGAAGCAGTACAAGTGCTCCATCTGCAACAAGGCCTTCCACCAGGTGTACAACCTCACCTTCCACATGCACACGCACAACGACAAGAAGCCCTTCACCTGCGCCACCTGCGGCAAGGGCTTCTGCCGCAACTTTGACCTGAAGAAACACATTCGGAAGCTGCACGACAGCGTCTTCTCGACAGCCACAAATGCCTCGAGAGAGCCCCAGAGCTGAGGCACGCTGCCCTGTTTCCCGCCAGAATGCATTTCAAGAATATTCCGCCTGGGACTGTTGGCCCTAAAAAAAAACTAAAAGCACTGACTTATAGCTCTGCATTTGTGGCCATGTTGAACAGTTTTGTTTTGAAAGGCCAGAGAGAAGGTGCATGGGGTAGTCCAATACAATTGGAAATAATCCCTTTAAAAAGAAGTGTGGTAATCCTGTAGGGTTTCAGATCCTGCCCTGGTGTCCCAGCAGGGACACTGTAAAGGGAAGACAGAACAGACTGGAGCACTTCTTATTACCACTGGCTCCTGTTAGGGCTGCTTGATTATGAAAAACATCATAATCACAATTATATTTGGTTGGTACTGAAATCACGCTGACTGAACGCGATTGCTCATTGACTTTCTGAAAGATGTCGCGTTTATTGAAGGTGAGAAACAGTGACTCATTTAAACAAACCAACAGTGACAACACCTTGAACTGGGACATTTCCCACATTCAGAACACAAGGCCAAATAAGAGTTTACTTGCAAGATGTAACATGCAAAATTATCGTTTTTCTGGATTAGTCTATTTTTTCGTGACTGTTAGGACCCAAAATTGTAATCGTGATTAAAGGGGCGCTATGCAGTTTTGGCTCGCAGGTGCCTCTATAGAGCCCCCCCCTACAGGTTTCTCTATAGAGCTCCCCTACAGGTTTCTCTATAGAGCCCCCTACAGGTTTCTCTATAGAGCCCCCCCTACAGGTTTCTCTATAGAGCCCCCTACAGGTTTCTCTATAGAGCTCCCCCACAGGTTTCTCTATAGAGCTCCCCTTACAGGTTTCTCTATAGAGCCCCCCCCCTACAGGTTTTTCTATAAAGCTCCCCTACAGGTTTCTCCATAGAGCCCCACTACAGGTTTCTCTATAGAGCTCTGCCTACAGGTTTCTTTATAGAGCTCTGCCTACAGGTTTCTCTATAGAGCTCCCCCTACAGGTTTCTCCAGAGAGCTCCCCTACAAGTTTCTCTATAGAGCCCCCCCTACAGGTTTATCTATAGAGCTCCCCCTTACAAGTTTCTCTATAGATTCCCCTACAGGTTTCTCCATAGAGCTCCCCCTACAGGTTTCTCCATAGAGCGCCCCCTACAGATTTCTCCATAGAGCGCCCCCTACAGGTTTCTCTATAGAGCTCCCCCTTACAAGTTTCTCTATAGATTCCCCTACAGGTTTCACTATAGAGCCCCCTACAGGTTTATCTATAGAGCCCCCCTACAGGTTTCTCTATAGCGCTCCCCCTACAGGTGTCTCTATAGAGCTCCCCCTACAGGTTTCTCCATAGAGATCCCCCTACAGGTTTCTCTATAGAGCGCCCCCTACAGGTTTCTCTATAGAGCTCCCCCTTACAGGTTTCTCTATAGATCCCCCTACAGGTTTCACTATAGAGCCCCCTACAGGTTTATCTATAGAGCCCCCCCTACAGGTGTCTCTATAGCGCTCCCCCTACAGGTGTCTCTATAGAGCCCCCCCTACAGGTGTCTCTATAAAGCCCCCCCTACAGGTTTCTCTGTAGAGCCCCCCCTCCAGCTCCTATGTTTACTTCTTTCTGACACCTCCCTTGGTCAGTCTGCTGTTACCTCCGACAATGCTTTCCTAGCTTTCTGCTTCTTTTTTCTTGGCTAAGCCATGACAATAGTGTGAAAAACTGCATCACTACCTTGTTCTTATAGCTAGCCAGTTCCTTTATGGGGGTGTGTAGGCCTATGTGTGCAGCGCCGCCGGCCCAAAGTTGCAAGTGTGCTTTTTTTTTCCGCTCACAGGCACTTGGCGAAACGAGACAACCACCATTCAACCTGAAAAGAGTCCTTTAACCATTCTAATGACTCAGAATCTGTTCAGTTAAGATACATTTAGCTAAAAACTGCACAGTTCCCCTTTAAAATGTTCAATTAATTGCACAGCCCTCGCTCCCGTACACTGTGTGCTGGGATGTTAAAGGGGTTGGTTCATGCACAGGTTGAACTTCTTCCTGCATTGCCCGTGACGAGCACCAAACATGGGAGAAATAATCTGTCTCCACGATGGACCTGTAAATAATAGCTTATGGAAATGAACTAAATGTTATTTAAAATGTGAATCATTGCCATGTTGTGTATTTCACAGAAAAAACTGTTAATGTGAATAAATAAGTTATAACTTATAATGAAAACTGAATGTTTGAGCCATGTTGTTTCCATTTTTTGAACTAATGCCCAAAAATATGAACTAATTTCAACGTTCAGAAACACATAGAAGGTGTAAGGGCTGCAAGACATGATGACATTTTACAAAAAAACAAAGAAATTAAACTATGGCTACACACTCCTATAAAAATATTTTTCAGGGTGAAGGACATTATCAGCAAGGTGGTGAATTACATACATATATACGTAGCTGACACTAATAAACATAATATAAAACATATAAAATGTATTTACACAATAAATGCATTTTACTGTGTGGCTACATGTTGAGTAACTTCATCCTGTCTGCAGATCCATCAGAGACATAAGAGATAAGGACATTTCTATTTGATGTTGTGTTTTATAGGTCTGTCTGAACAGAAGGGATGGGAGAAAAAAACGATACACAATAGTATCACGATATTTTCCGTGGCAATATTGCAATATACACACATACATTATAATATATGTGTTGGTCAGTTTGTCTGCTTGACAATCCCATTTTGCAGCAATACCATTAAAGTGAGATGAACAAACATATATCCTTTAAAATAAATCAGATGTTGGCCTAGTTTCCTTTTTGGGGACATCATTTGAAATTGGGCAAAATTTGAAGTTGGAAAAAAAGGTCATGAACTGCAATATATCGCAGAAAATACTATTTTATTTATAGTATCAAATCATAACAAGAGTTATCTCGAGACACTTTACAGATAGAGTAAGTCTAGACCACACTCTATAATTTATAAAGTATAAAGTCCCAACAATTCTAGCAATTCCCCCAAGAGAAAGCATAATGCGACAGTGGCGATGAAAAACTCGGCCAGACCCAGGCTCTTGGTAGGCGGTGTCTCACGGTACCGATATATTTGGTGACGATATGGTGTCGTGAGGCCTCTGGTGATTCCCACCCCTCCAGTTCTGTCTGCTGTCCTGTGTTGGATCCGGATGAATGGCTGATCCTGGCATTGTGCGGACAGCAAACAGTGACTGTGATATGACGCTGCCCTCAGTGTGGCTCAGTGACAACATCATTCAGCCGCATATTACCGCAGAGACATCTCTGTGCTGAACTTTGGGCTCTGTGTTTTCTTTGGAAGTGTTGTTAGAGAGCCACATATAGACTCAGTGTGTCTGCGCTGTATGCTCTGCAGCCACTTCGCTTCACCATTTATTGACAGACACGATCTTAATAATGGAGCATTTACTCTTGACTTGTGCCGTAGTGGCGCAAATGATCAGAGATAACATGGGCCCTTGAAAGAAAATTACATTAAGCAGCTAAACGACTGGAGGGGGGGGGGAGGGGTGTCCGGGCGCATCCGGTGCCGGAGATAATGGAGCACTCAGGCCGCAGCTCCTCATCTGGGCCTCCGTGTTAATAGAGCATACGTTATTCTCCTCACGGCTCCTGGAACAATATTATCCCTGCACACATTCTGTGGAGAGGCACGTCCGTGCTCCCAAACGCCGCTCTTTCTATTAACAGTCAATTAGTGCCTAGCCAAGCCAAGCCAAGCCCGCAGAAGCTCCGGCAGCACGGGCTAATATTGCCACATGGATGCCCTGCTTACCTGTTTCATCAGTCTGCACCAGCCGGCTGAGATGAAGAGAAAATGTTGGCTATACGGTGAAAACGGGCTTTCCCCTGGCCAAATCAGCGCGTTATTGTAGCTCAGAGAACATTCAAATTAAAAAAGATTTTAACTTTCATAGATAACAAAAGCTTAGCGCCTCTTTTGGAAGTCAGTAGACATAAAGCTGCAATTAAGCTGTTTTTCCATTTGGGAATGGAAACCTGATGCAAGCGCTAAAACAAGTGTCGAACCCTAAAATAACTAGATGCCAAAACAATGCCACAATCTAAAAATAATAATGTTGTCAATGTTATCTCCTGTGCAATGGTGTATGTTGTTATAAATATACATAGGCTTATCATTTTGTCAACAAAATACAAAATCTAAATTCTAAAATTTCCTTCGGGATGAATACAGTATCTATCTATCTATCTATCTATCTATCTATCTATCTATCTATCTATCTATCTATCTATCTATCTATCTATCTATCTATCTATCTATCTATCTATCTATCTATCTATCTATCTATCTATCTATCTATCTATCTATCTATCTAAATGGCCTGGGTGGGGGAGCCTGGAAATATTCACCCCCAAAAACATAATCATTTGCTTTAAAACATGTGAAAGAAGTGTGTATTTGCAGAATGTAGCCTACAGCCCCCCCCCCCTGCAGGTTGTGAAAACCTCCAAATGAACAGAAACCAGAGCAGAGACATGCCCGTGGTGTACACACCCTGGCCATCTTCACACATTCCTCTGGGCCAGACCGTCCCTGATATAAATCTACACTTTGTGTGTCGGCGTCATATTTTCATAAACGCAACATGTATGCCTAATGAGTTTTGAGTGCTATCCACGTGTCACGGAGGAAACAATATGATCTGAAATAGTATAGGGTTGTATTTTGTTTTTTTTATCCAACGCATTGTGTGAGAAACAGAAAAACACACACAACAGCCGTGTGCGTGTGCGTGCACGAGACGTCCAGAGCGTGCAAGCTGCGGGCATGGACAACCATGTCAGAGCAGTAAACAACCCAAAGGCAAGCAGGTTGTCCTTTTCTCTGCACCCCCCTCCCCACCCCCCGCACCTCTACTACAACATCTGAGCAACCGCCTCAGTATCCACAAACACGTTAATTGACGAGTGGGAGCTTTAATTAAGGCGCGCGCACGCGGAGGAGATTAGAGGTGGCGGGAGAGCGCGCGCGCTAATCGCCTGTCAACAACATGAGGACATCTTTCTCTTGCTCTCTGCGCCACCGAGGGATCACTGGGGATTCATGCAATTTACGGGCCACAAAGGAGCTCGTTTGAGACGGGAAGAGAAGAAAGCAGAGAGGCGGACTTTTGTCTGGCCGATTGAATTGATTGTAAATGGGAGATTAGCGGGAAGCTTCAGCAGCGGCCCGTAAGTGCCCGATGGAGGAGGAGGGAGAGAAAGGGACCAATTAAGTCTACCAAATGTTAACTTACACCAGTTTCCCCTCACTTTAGCCCACATGAAATTCCAATTAAAGCGTCCCCGCTAGCAGCAGCTTTTATTCTTTAGAGGAGAGTGGAGGGGTGGCAGTTGGTGTCACTGCAGGCAGCAGACAGGACGTTCCCACAACATCTGATACCATGACCTACAGCAATGGTTCCCACAACATCTGATAACATGACCTACAGCGATGGCACCCCCAACATCTAATACCATGACCTACAGCAATGGTACCCCCAACATCTGATCCCATGACCTTCAGCAATGGTACCTCATACATCTGATAACATTACCTACAGCAATGGTACCCCCAACATCTGATACCATTACTTTCAGCAATGGGACCCCTTACATCTGATATCATTACCTACAGCAATGGTACCCCAACATCTGATACCATGATCTACAGCAATGGTACCCCCAGCATCTGATACCATGACCTACAGCAATGGTACCCCCAACATCTGATACCATAACCTACAGCAATGGTACCCCCAACATCTGATAACAGGACCTACAGCAATGGTACCCCCAGCATCTGATACCATGACCTACAGCAATGGGACCCCCAACATCTGATAACATTACCTACAGCAATGGTACACACCCAACATCTGATACCATGACCTACAGCAATGGTACCCCATACATCTGATAACATTACCTACAGCAATGGGACCCCCAACATCTGATACCATTATTTACAGCAATGGTACCCCATACATCTGATAACATTACCTACAGCAATGGTTCTCACAACATCTGATAACATGACCTACAGCAATGGCACCCCAAACATCTGATACTATTACCTTCAGCAATGGTACCCCATACATCTGATAACATTACCTACAGCAATGGTACCCCCAACATCTGATACCATGACCTACAGCAATGGTACCCCCAACATCTGATACCATGACCTACAGCAATGGTACCCCCAACATCTGATACCATGACCTACAGCAATGGTACCTCATACATCTGATAACATTACCTACAGCAATGGTACCCCCAACATCTGATACCATTACCTACAGCAATGGTACCCCCAACATCTGATAACAGGACCTACAGCAATGGTACCCCCAGCATCTGATACCATGACCTACAGCAATGGGACCCCCAACATCTGATAACATTACCTACAGCAATGGTACACACCCAACATCTGATACCATGACCTACAGCAATGGTACCTCATACATCTGATAACATTACCTACAGCAATGGGACCCCCAACATCTGATACCATTATTTACAGCAATGGTACCCCATACATCTGATAACATTACCTACAGCAATGGTACCCCATACATCTGATAACATTACCTACAGCAATGGTACCCCCAACATCTGATACCATGACCTACAGCAATGGTACCCCCAACATCTGATACCATGACCTACAGCAATTGTACCCCATACATCTGATAACATTACCTACAGCAATGGTTCTCACAACATCTGATAACATGACCTACAGCAATGGCACCCCCAACATCTGATACTATTACCTTCAGCAATGGTACCCCATACATCTGATAACATTACCTACAGCAATGGTACCCCCAACATCTGATACCATGACCTACAGCAATGGTACCCCCAACATCTGATACCATGACCTACAGCAATGGTACCCCCAACATCTGATACCATGACCTACAGCAATGGTACCCCATACATCTGATAACATTATCTACAGCAATCGTACCCCCAATATCTGATAACATAACCTACAGCAATAGTTCCAACCTTCCAACCTTTCTGCTTTTTTATACATTCATATTTAATAGTTAATGTTAAGGTTGGCTTAGTCAACAAGCGTAGCCTATTACTAGCTTACTGGACTAGGCTACTACTCCATTTCTTTTTACTATTTCAACCGTTAGCCAACTATTTCAACTTTTGGCTATTTTAACGTTTAACAGCTAATTGTGTTTAGTCATCAAGTTTACTATTCATTTCTATCATTTAGGCTATTCAATACTACTAGCTTGTGTGTGATTTTACACACTTTCTTACATAACGGCAACATGTAGCCTAGTGCTCAGGTGTTCCAGTTGACTTCATGTAAATATGTGGATATATTCTTTTAATCAAATCATTGAAAAAAAGTGTTTTGTGACAATGTCAGAGGCTTTGAATTCTGACTTTAATCTCAGAATTCTGACTTTATTAACAGAATACTGACTTCAAACTCAAAATTCTGAGTTCTGACTTTAATTTCAGAACTCTGACTTTAATCTTAGATTTCTGAATTTATTCTCAGACTTCTGACTTTAAACTCAAAATTCTGAGTTCTGACTTGAGTCTCATAATTCTGACTTTAATCTCATAATTCTGACTTTATTCTCATAATTCTGACTTTAAACTCATAATTCTGATTTTAATCTCAGAATTCTGACTTTAATCTAAGAATTCTGACTTTATTAACAGAATACTGACTTCAAACTCAAAATTCTGAATTCTGACGTTATTCTCAGAATTCTGACTTTATTCTCAGAATTCTGAGTTTATTCTCAGAATTCTGACTTTAAACACAGAATTCTGAGAATAAAGTCAGAATTCTGGGAATAAAGTCAGAATTCATACATTTTCACCAGTGGCCCTAATACTCTTCCGTATGTTTGTGTACTACATGCATTTGTATATTTTTACAAATATAGTGTAGTGTAATAATCTGCCTTTAACATTCTGTGAATTTTTGGAAGACATTTTTACAGAATGTTCTCACATTGTTTACACTATAATAATAATTTTTTTACGATTATGAATAACTGTACGTTCTGAGTGCAACACATGTTCTGAGAATGTTGTTGTGTCATCAAGGGAAAACATTGAGCAGAATGTCCCTGCAATGTAATGTTGGCGGTGGAATGCTCTGACAGTGAAATTAGCTTGTCATTTATTTTGGCTTTTTGATCATATTACTGTGTATTGTATTCCGTCCGAATATTTGAACACATTGTATTTTGATGCTTTGGAAACATTCTTATTGAAACGTTCATGCCAATAAAGCCCAAATTATTACAGAATTAAAGGATGTTCAATAATTGTCTTCATACATAATCTCCATCCATTTTTAGATTTTCACTTTAAAAGGGCAAATGGTAAAAAGAAAAATGTGAAGTTACACACCTTTTGTCCATCAGTTTTCAATGTATTTGCTTGTTTTCTGCCAAAGTACAATGTGCAAAGGTAATGTGGAGAAACATTTGTGCTTAGGATCCTAAAAGGCTTTTACTGGCTCTGGTGATAGAGAAGCCCCACCCCCACCAACCAGGCCTCGTTAGGGGAACATTGGCCCTCAGGCACAATAAGCCTCCAGGATTCATTGTAAAGGGCTGAGGGGTTAATGAGCAGTGGCTTCTCTTCACTCTTTGGCTCTATTCCTGCTTCAAATGAGAGCCAGTTGAAAGGGTGGAGGATGGAACGGCCAACAATGGAATTTGGACGTGTTGAGATGCAATTATGCTACATTTACTATAGGCACATTTGACATTATGTTTATTAAAGAAACTGCTGTCATTGACCCTGATTTGACTAAAAAGCATAACCAGAAAGGCCTAAATGTATCGGGGCTCGGCAACGCTGAGGTATCCATGGTGTGATGCATGGAAATGAGTCACTCAACAAGCAGCCCAACACATAGATTTAAATGGAACAGCCGCGGCATTCACTCCCACCTCATTTAGATTCTTTTACACAGTCAACCCCAGCCTTTCTCCACCAAAACCTCATCAGGATGTCTTCAAGACAGCAGTGAGCAGCTCGTCCCGTGGATGGGCCTGTCTGCCTGCCTGTCTGCCTTGGCATGTGGAGGGCTGGTGGGCTGCAGGGAGAGAAAGGGCTGGGCTGGGCTGCTGGGAATCCATCCATCCATCCATCTTTCAATCCATCCATCCATCCACCCATCCTTCAATCCATCATCCATTCATCCATCCATCATCTCTCCCTCCATCTATCCATCCATCCAACTTTCAATCCATCCATCCCTCCATCTCTCCATCCATCCTTCAGTCCATCCATCCATCTATCCTTCCATCCATCCATCCATCTCTCCCTCCATCTATAATCCATCCATCCTTCAGTCCATCTATCCAATTTTCAATCCATCCATCCATCCATCCATCCATCCATCCATCCATCCATCCATCCATCCATCCATCCATCCATCCATCCATCCATCCAACTTTCAATCCATTTCTTCACCTATCCAGCCATTCATCCTTCAATCCATCCATCCATCCATCCATCCATCCTTCCATCCATCTGTCAATCCATCCATCTGTCAATCAATCCATCCATCCATCCCTCCATCTCTCCATCCATCCTTTAATCCATCCATCCATCTATCCTTCCATCCATCCATGCATCTCTCCCTCCATCTATTATCCATCCATCCTTCAATCCATCTATCCAATTTTCAATCCATCCATCCATCCATCCATCCATCCAACTTTCAATCCATTTCTTCACCTATCCAGCCATTCATCCCTCAATCCATCCATCCATCCATCCATCCTTCCATCAATCTGTCAATCCATCCATCTGTCAATCAATCCATCCATCCATCCATCCCTCCATCTCTCCATCCATCCTTCAGTCCATCCATCCATCCATCTCTCCCTCCATCTATTATCCATCCATCCTTCAATCCATCTATCCAATTTTCAATCCATTTCTTCACCTATCCAGCCATTCATCCTTCAATCCATCCATCCATCCATCCATCCATCCATCCTTCCATCCATCTGTCAATCCATCCATCTGTCAATCAATCCATCCATCCATCCATCCATCCATCCATCCATCCACCTGCTTTTGCTGTTTCTAAATAAATTCAAGCAAGAAGGCAGACAATGGTAATGGTAATGATCTTTTAACCATTTCATGGCCACAAAATATCCCATCTTCTCATGTAAGATCTTCCAAAACAGTCCGCTGAGCACGACGCTCTGACACTGGGTTGGGACCTTAATTACATGCTAAAAGAGAGCTAAATTAGAGAGCAAACAATTTTGACAATCAACTCATCTTTTCGGTGACTAAATCACATATCTCAAACATTTCCTAGTTTTCTCTTGAATATCTTTTGGTATTGGACTGTCAGTCAACAAAACAACTTTTTCACTAAATTTTGACATTTAATCGGCTTAACAATGAATTGATCAATTAATAAAAATCGATTGTCATGGTCAGATTGAACAATGATTAAAACTGGGACGCATTTTCTGGCACCTGTGAAACAAATAAGACCCATTCAAAGTAAAAAGAGGAATCACATTACAGTTCATCATCAGAACACATTAGACATTAAGATATAATTATATCCCATCTCACTGTGCATTTGATCCCATTTCAGTATTTTTCCTTATTTTCATAGTTAAAAAAATCACATACATAGTATTTTATAAAGAGCACATATATTAAACTTTAACATAGTGGGACCATATTTGCATATTGAAAGTTACACAAAAAAAATAGACACATTTCTTAGTGGCTATGAATACTTCATAGATATTGTGAACTGAACTGGAAAAAAACCCAATTCAAGTTAGTGAAGTGATTTATAATGTTACCCTCTAGTTCTGATCTTATGTGTGAAAAAATCTCATACAATGTGACCTAGAATCTGATCTGTCTATCAGGAGCGCTTATTATCAAAACGGTATGGCTCATTTTATATATATAAATATATATATATATATATATATATATATATATATATATATATATATATATATATATATGTCTTACCTGGTGTCAACTAAAGCCCGCTCTGCATTCTTTGGGCAAGTATAAAAGATAGACTTGTATTTGAACTATTTTACAATCTTATTCATCTGTGCTGTATTAACACCTCCCCCATGATTGATGTAGACTATTGCATCCTTTTATTACTGCTTGTTACTGTTACTTTGCATGATTGACTGGGTCTGTGTTGCTTGGCTGTGTTTTGATGCTTGCATGGCTTCTTATCCTGAATGGGGATACTGTTGAGTTGTGTTACTGTGCTAATGTTTTGTCGACTTCTATCTGTATAGTTTAACCTGTACTGTTGTCTTGCTCGTTTTCTGTTGCTCTGGTCTAAAATCATCTGACATTGGCACATTTACAGCAATGTTAATTAATGTGTGTGAATAAGAATGTAATAGCAATTTAAACTCGCCTGGCATAGCCTGTAGTGTAAACATGGCCCAAACACACTGCAAGTCCCAGAGAATAATGCATGTGTATCATAGATATGCATCAAATAGCGAGCAGATATTGGGTGTACAGAGCAATGAAATGAATCAGTAACTATTTTTGGGGTGGACTATTTACTATCGGAGACTAATATTGTCTACTAGACTAAAAAGGATTAAATTATACCCATGTTGTCGGCGCAGACAAGACAAATCAACACACCCATAACGCATTCTATTCAGATATGCATCTCTTTGTCCAGCTAATTAAAGGCAAATTAATTTGATCACCTACTGCTGCAAACCAATGAGCCATTTTCTCCATCACGCTCCGGCTGCACTCAGCTCTTTCCTAGTGGCATTAAAGCAGTGTGTCATTGTCACCCAGGATCAGTTGATTTGGGGATGTCCGGTGCCAAGGCTAATCCTTTTGACCTGACCTGGCTCTGCTGGGAAACGTCCTCTTCTTCACTTTAGGCCGCCATGTTAATGACAAACCACTCTGCTCGCTCACACAATTAAAAGACCGCCCGGGACTAAATACAACTCACAATACAATACAGAACACATGATGCTACACAAGATCACTACACCATGAGTGTTAGTCACACGGTTGTGTGAGGTCCTGTTTTACCAGTTAAAAAAAACTTAAGTCCCAGAGGATGATTCTTCAACAATTTATTTGGCCCTTGTGTTGTCTTCAACACTTTTGTGTGTGGTCTTTATCAATGTTTTAAACTTTTTTTTAATGTTTTTGTCCCTTTTTTCAACACTTTTGACGCTTTTTTCAATGTTTGACACTTTTTTGTGACGTTTTCAACACTGCGTAACACTAACTTATTTAGTTTTACAGTTATTTTTGGAATTTATGGTCAATAAAGCTAATTTATAGGAAATTATACCTAATGTTTGAGTTAGAAAAGCAGAAATTAGGAATTATTTAGACTAAAATTAAAGGAATGTATTCATCCATCCATCCATCTTCGACCGCTTATCCGGTGTCGGGTCGCGGGAGAAGCAGCTCCAGTAGGGGACCCCAAACTTCCCTTTCCCGAGCCACATCAACTAGCTCCGACTGGGGGATCGTGCTTGGAACACCTCCCTAGGGAGGCGCCCAGGAGGCATCCTCACCAGATGCCCGAACCACCTCAACTGGCTCCTTTCGACGCAAAGCAGCAGCGGCTCTACTCCGAGCTCCTCTCGGATGACTGAGCTCCTCACCCTATCTCTAAGGGAGACGCCAGCCACCCTCCTGAGGAAACCCATTTTGGCCGCTTGTACCAATTCAAGGAATGTATGTTGATGGATAATAATAATATAATCATAGACTGGAATATGTCAACTTTTACTCAATACTATTTCAAAACCACTTCTATTGCTTTTTTCAAATGCTATAAAATTGAATATGACACCCCAAAATTAATGAAAGTAGAGATTTGTACTTGCCAAAGAGCGTTGTGTGGAATCAATCATGTTATTTTGGGTAATTAAAAAGAACATTGATGTAGGAAAACACGTCAATTTGATGAGGGTAGGTTACTTCTGCACAGTATAAAAATACTAAAAACAAACCGGTCACACCTGTGATTATTCTTTTTTGTCCTTCTCTTCTCTTCACTGCACGTGTATCACATCCATCTTTAACAAGCACATCATACTATCCTGTGGCCCGTCCTGAATGGCAGAGGGGGGTGTGATCCAGCCAAATTACATTTATGCTTCATATCAACTTGATTCCCAGTCCTTACTGTCAGGGCAGGCCCTCATACTCTGCTTCTGACTGGCTAGTAGTCCTTACCTAGGGACTGTCAGGGCACGCCCTCATACTCTGCTTCTGACTGGCTAGTAGTCCTTACCTAGGTACTGTCAGGGCCCTCATACTCTGCTTCTGACTGGCTAGTAGTCCTTACCTAGGGACTGTCAGGGCACGCCCTCATACTCTGCTTCTGACTGGCTAGTAGTCCTTACCTATGTACTGTCAAGGCACTCCCTCATACTTTGCTTCTGACTGGCTAGCAGTCCTGATTTAGGTACTGTGCATGTGCAACTTCCAACAAAGATGGAACAGAAGAAAGATGTCTCACTCTGTAGCTAAAAGACACACAGGGTGAGAACAGTAAATACGGTGTTTTTGGAAATTGAAACCATGTAAACCTATTCTGGTACAACCTCTGAATACAATTATGAACCTGAAAATGAGCATAATATAAGGCCTTTAAATAAAAAATCCATGAATTTTGAATATTTTCTTTCACACAGAGGGTATTGAAACACTAGTCTCTTGCCAGACTGGTGAACCCACACAGCATTCTGGGATGGGAGAAAAACATGCTCTGCTTTATTGGCATTTCTTTAGACCAATTACAACGGAGCAATCCCCGGTAGTGAAATGTTGTGGATGTAGAAAATTGAAACAAAGATGTTAAAAATGTGTCTAAATCAATCAAATTTGTAAGTGCAGTAATGAGTGTGGACAGCCTCTACGTGTTTATGTGTTCAAAAATACAATGTGACAACTAACCGACTGATGGGGCAACTGCTCACGCATGCATGTTCTACTTAACCATTTAGAGCTCTAAAATAAGATCATACATGTGTCCAGATTGTTATTGAGTTTATTGTGGGCACAGACACAAGTGTGATAGGATGTCCTAAGTGACTTAGCACCATAGCAGAAAAACCCAAATAGACAGAGTGATTGTCTGTGTGTGTTTTCCTAAGTAAGAAACCAATTCAAGTGTTTGCTTTGACTGGTGAGAGTAAGAGTGAACTGATTAGAGCATGATTAGAAGGCCTTCATTTTTTAAATCACACACAATGCGCAGGTGCCATGTGTGGATCCATTGCCCAGGCTGAATCAATATTAACAAAAGGCGCAAGTACACAAACACAAAATTCATCTGTATCCTTACAGCGGGCCACTTAATCCATCAGTCGATATGAATAGCGCCGCACATTCTGACTCTACCAGGCGACAGCGGAGAGACATCCGCAGAAGCACAATCGATACGGCGATTGAAGTGGAATTCAGCAAGCACAATCCCCCACTGGGACCCTCTAAGAGCAATAACGCAGCTCAAGTATGTTCCAGTCCAGCCGGGGAAGAATTCTTACTTTAGCTCCAGAAAGCTGGTTCTGTTTAAGGGCACGAAATTTAAAAAAAAAAGAAGAAGAAAAAGCTTTTTGTGTTGGAAAGGAGAGCCAAGAGATGTGGGATTACCAGCGGTGGAAGAAGTATTCAGATCCTTTACTTTAAAGCGCCCATATTATGCTCATTTTCAGCAGATCCTGTTTTCACCCTGTGTGTTTAGGTCTCTGTTTTACCTCCAGAGTGAGACATCTCACTTCTACACTATCTTTGTTGGGAGTTGCATGATCCTCAGTAGCGTGGTAAGATCCCATCAGCTAGATAACTCTTTCTCCAGCTTTGGTCAGTCCAAGGCCGGATCAGCTGGGAGACTTCTTCTAGACGAGGGCCGCTTGTGGAATACCTGCAGAACAGGGACATGGAAGTAGTTCTTTTGGAGATTACAGTCAACTAGTGTGTGTTGTAGCAGTGTTTTACCATTGAGAACGAGCTAGCGTGCTAACATGTGCTACGGTTAGCCACCTTGTCTCGGCTAGTGAAGTAGAAAGCTGTGCAGATGTTGAACACCTCACCCGGAGACTGAAAGCAGAGAACATTCAGAAACCGAGTTTTTCTCCAAGTTTGTATGCGTGTGTGAACCCACAAAATAACCCCCCAAATCCCAGAAAGATTTCTAATTTGGGCACTTTAATACCACACTGTAAAAATACTTGTTCTGCATTGAAAATGTTACTTAAAGGTGCCCTGCCACACAAAACTGCTTTTATTTGCATTTTTAGAAATATGTGTGGCTGTTAGCCAATCAAAGTCAAGCAGCTTAGCTGGTTGAATATTAATGAGAACCCAAATGGAGCTGAGTCGTCCTGCAGGCTTTCAATACCACGGTAGAATGGCTTGAAACAAGGTAACCAAGGTAACCAAGTTACAGAGTCCATGGTAGAACTTCAGACATTACCACAAAGTCAGGAGATACGTGTGGCAGGGCACCTTAAGGCAAGGCAAGGCAAGGCAGCTTTATTTATAGAGCACATTTAAGCAACAGGGCAATTCAAAGTGCTTTACACAAAATCAGTTAAAAACAATGAAAACAGTTAAAAGAAAATAAAACCCATAAAAAAAACAGAAGAAACATTTCAAAAATAAAAACAGATAAAACACAGGAATAAAAGTTACAGTGCAGTATATAAAAGAATAAACAGTAAAGAAATGAACATCATTTAAAGGAAGGCAACATCAAAAAGAAAGGTCTTCAGCATCGATTTAAAAGAACTGAGAGTAGCAGCGGACCTGCAGGTTTCTGGGAGTTTGTTCCAGATATGAGGAGCATAGAAACTGAAAGCTGCTTCCCCCTGTTTAGTTCTGACTCTAGGAACAGACAGTAGACCTGTCCCAGATGACCTGAGAGGTCTGGGGGGGTCATAGTGTACTAGCAGATCAGAAATGTATTTTGGCCCTAAACCGTTTAGTGATTTATAAACTAGCAAAAGAACTTTGAAATCAATTCTTTGGGGCACAGGAAGCCAGTGTAAGGACTTCAGAACTGGAGTGATGTGATCCAGTCTCTTGGTCTTAGTGAGGACCCGAGCAGCAGCGTTCTGAATCAGCTGCAGCTGTCTGATTGATTTTTAGGGAGACCTGTAAAGACCCGTTACAGTAGTCAAGTCTACTGAAGATGAAAGCATGGACTAGTTTTTCCAAATCCTGTTGACACATAAGTCCTTTAACCCTTGATATATTCTTAAGGTGATAATAGGCTGACTTTATAATTGTCTTAATGTGGCTGTTAAAGTTCAGGTCAGAGTCCATGACTACACCAAGATTTCTGGCTTTGTCTGTTGTTTTTAACATTGTTGTTTGAAGCTGAGCGCAGACTTTTAATCGTTCCTCTTTTGCTCCAAAAACAACCACCTCAGTTTTTCCCTCATTTAATTTCAGAAAGTTCTGGCACATCCAGCCGTTAATTTGTTCAATACACTTAGTCAGTTTTTGTATTGGACTATAGTCCCCTGGTGATAAGGTTATGTAAATTTGTGTGTCATCCGCATAACTATGGTAACTTATTTTGTTGTTTTCCATAATCTGAGCCAGTGGAAGCATGTAGATGTTAAACAGAAGAGGCCCCAGAATGGAGCCTTGGGGAACTCCGCACGTCATATTTGTACGTTCAGATGTATAATTACCTATTGACACAAAGTAATCCCTATTCTGTAAGTAGGATTCAAACCAGTTTAGTACTGAGCCAGAAAGGCCAACCCAGTTTTCCAATCGGTCTAGTAATATGTCGTGGTCAACCGTGTCAAATGCAGCACTGAGATCAAGTAATACTAAGACTGAAATTTTGCCATTATCTGTGTTAAGGTGGATGTCATTAAAGACCTTAACGAGAGCCGTCTCAGTGCTGTGGTGTGGTCGGAAACCCGACTGAAAGGTATCAAAACTGTTGTTTAGTGACAAGAAATGGTTGAGTTGTTGAAAAACTGCTTTTTCAATGATTTTACTTAAAAACGGAAGGTTTGATATCGGCCTATAGTTTCTCATTAGTGATGTGTCTAGATTGTTCTTTTTTAAGAGTGGCTTGATTACTGCAGTTTTCAGGGCCTGTGGAAAGATTCCTAAAAGTATGTAAGTATCGGCAGGAAAATATACTCAATGCAGTAAAATCCTCCCGTTTTAGAAAGTGTAAAGGATCCAAACAGTTGTGTGTTTATTGGTCTAATTACCTCAGCTGGACTTGTAGGCCGTTATGTTGTTGGCTAGTTTCATTTATAATAAAACATCAGATTTTATTAACTACATGTGTTTTGTGTGTGCTTGTAATGTGTAAAGTAACTATAGTAACTAAAGTTGTCAGATTAATGTAGTGGAGTAAAAAGAACAATATTTCTCTCTGAAATGTAGCGGAGTAGAAGTAGAAAGTGGCATGAAAAAAAAGACTCAAGTAAAGTACAAGTACCTCAAGATTTGGACTTAAGAACAATACTTGAATAAATCTACTTTGTTACATTTCACCAATAGTGATTAGAGTGACATGAAGTGAGTGGCTGTTAAAAAGGAAATGTTACACCCGTGCCTGTGCAGTCGACGGGGTGCCGAGCCAGGCTACCTTAAGGCCAGTGTTGCTTCCTCTTAGTGTACGACATGAAGCCTTCTATTTAATGTAAGACAACATGACAACAGTCAAGGCCTCTGTGACGGAAACGACAAAGAGCTGGTAGCCCCGGCTCCTAAGTCGAGGTGACATCCCATGATCAGAGGAGAGACTGTGGACTCGCACAGGGTCAGAGCCTCAAACAGCGCCACCAGGCACGACTTCCAGCCGCTCTCATCTGTGAAATATGAATTCAGAAACCGAGAGAGAGAGAGAAAAAATGAAATAAAAAAGTGCAACTCTTCAACAATAGAAATCATCAATCATTTGCAATTTAAATTGTGTCAGCAGTTGATACAAACCTAAGATCCATCCCGAGCCCCAGAACCAAACAAGTGCAATAGACTCAAAGTGTGAAATAACAGGCTGCAAAAAAAACAAATCACAGCACGCCAAAATACCCCCATTCTTTCCCCCTCTTCTCCACTTGCCCCTGCTACACCCGCAGCATATCACTGAATGAAATGCAGCATGCAATTACCCATTATCCAATCAACTGGAGTCGACACTTAACCATTTGCACGGCTTTGGGCTCAGCCAATTATCTGTCAGGGCTCTCAGTGGGCTCTCAATAGCCGAACCACGTTGCATAATCGCACGCCACCAGAGACGGAGGAGGGCTGGAAGAGAGCCGGCCCCGGCTGTCTGACGGCTCGTTGTTGTGGTTGTTGTCGGGCGGCTGGCAGGATGAAACCAAGGTCTGGTCACTGACAACAACGGCGACTGGGCTGCAGCAGCCCCCGGGGGGCCTCGGCCATTAGGATACATAATGCAGGGCTAGTCATTTGGAAAGGCTCCAGATCGTGCTCTTCAAACCCCTTTTATATAATTCGCTACATGGCATCTTCATCACCCCCATTTCAGCCGACCCTTCCTGTCACCCAGGATTGGACACACAGCCCTAATGCCCCCCCCCCCACACCTTCTTTGAATCCTGGCCTTGACCTAACAGCACTTGTCCTGCCCCTCCCTTTTTCACTAAACCAGCACCCCACCAGTCCAGACTGGGCCAGTCGGTGGTGGCTAGTTGACCCCCCCCTAGTGCCTGCAGCAACTAGGGCCCCAGCTGAGGAGCCGGGGCAGCTGCCAACCACTGGCCTCTTCAACCCCGGCTGTCCGGATGATTGCGTTTGTCAAGCCGCCACACCGAGTCAGCCCAGCGCAGGTCTGATCACCGACAATTAGGGGTTAAAGAGAGAGAGAGGAGGGTGGGGTGGGGTGGGGGTGGTGGTCTTTATTCACCCTGGCAGTGAAGAAGCATGTGCCCTGTTTGATAACACTTTCTAATAACCGTCATTAATAGATGGTAAATTGAAAGTTAATTCATCTTTAGTTAATTGTCATTTAACTGCAAACCGCGATTTTACTGTTAACAAGCAATTGAATTATAATTAATAAAACATTAGTAGTGCTGTAAATTAACAGTTTATTGTTACACACATTATATCCCTTATATACTGTACTATATTAGGTATGGAGTAATGATTAAAAAATGTTTGCAAGCCTTTAAGAAACCATCTATAAAGATTACATAGACAGATGGACCAGATGTTCCTAACACGTTGTTAAGGGTTACTAGTTGGTTTGTAAACCATCTATAAACATTATCTAGATGGCTATTGTAAAGTGACTGATGTTTTTCATAGTTATTTATTAGTTAGTAAGTGCTTGGTAAAGCAATGATACATTTGTTGCCCTTTATTACATTATATATATATTAAAAAAAATCTATGTACATACAAATATATATGTGGCCTATATACAGTACTGTGGAAAAGTCTTAGGCAGGTGTGAGAAAATGCTGTAAACTAAGAATGCTTTCAAAAATAGAAATGTTTGTTTGGGGCCGCATTTCTGCAAATGGAGCTGGAGACTTGGTCAGGATCAGTGGTGTCCTCAATGCTGAGAAATACAGAAAGATACTTATCCATCATGTAATAGCATCAGGAAGGCGTATGATTGGCCCTGAATTCATTCTGCAGCAGGACCCCAAACATACAGCCATTAAGAACTATCTTCAGAGTATATATACACGCATATATACACATTCATACTGTATACGTGTATATATACTGTATATATATATATATATATATATATATATATATATATATATATTTGTTTGTATATGTTGCAACTTTATAATAACCATTCAGACACTGTTTATAGACGGTTTACAAACCAACTAGTAACCCTTAACAATGTGTTAGGAACATCTGGTCCATCTGTCTATGTAATCTTTATAGATGGTTTAAAAATGGTTTCTTAAAGGTAGAGCTATCAGTATTATTTCAGTATCGTAAATGAGACTAGATATCGTCTTAGATTTTGGATATCGTAATATGGCAGAAGTTTTGTCTTTCCCTGGTTTTAAAGGCTGCATTACAGCAAAGTGATGTCATTTTCTGATCTTACCAGAGTGTTGTATAACTGTTCTATTATTTCCATTTACCCACTTAGTCATTATATCCACATTACTCATGATTATTAATCAAAAATCACTGGTGAACCAGTTCTGGACCAGAGCAGCCCGATGGAAACTAACAATATCCCAGACAACAACCAACCTGGGCTTCTCTGGTCCATCCTGTACAACTGCATCATGAAGTGCATCTAGAAATGTGATTATGTGTTATAGGGACCCAGTTTGGCATGATGGTGCAGTAGCCCTTGAAGACTTATGGCAGCACACAATGTGATATTTCCACCACACTGCCACAGGACATGCACAATTGCCCTTTGGCATGTTATATTATATCCCCGTTGTCTGTTTTTGCTAAGGTTGAATCTAGCCTCGTCAATGTAAATACATTCATGCGGCTGGGCAGCTCCATCCATGTCCAAAAAATCCATATCGTGAATGGCTTTACACAAGGCACACACCTGCACTACTACACATACAGCACCGACCCCCCCCACCACACAGGTACCTGTGTAGCTTTCTGATTGTATCTATGTGGTACTAATCCAATGGTACATATTCATCTGTTATTGGACTGCACCCATTCTGTATTGTAAATGTAAAGGACTGAAACACTTACCTGTACATATTTATGTTGAAGTTCTTTGACCCTGTACAATTGCTTCATGGTCACGTTGTGCTTTACCAAGATGGGTCTGATAGTGGTAATGCATACTCGATTTATGTCGTTGAATACTTGCCTATCTGCAAGTATTTGTTGCTGTAGCTGGTAGACATGGATTGCCTTGTTTGCTCTTACTAGGTTCACTATGGCGAGTTCCTGCTGTTGGGTGAACAGGCGCTGGTGTCCACCCTCAGTAGGTCTTCTAGCCATTCTGTAGAAAAATGCTTCCACCAATTGTTGTCGTTTGCTTCTTTTTTACAGTACTTTACTGTATTTACCATACACATTAGTGAAACATCTCAACACATTATCACGGTATGTTTCACAAAACTAAAACTAAAACTTGCCAAAGGAGCATTAGCCACCCTGCAATACATGTGATACTATAACGTGATATGATACAGTACTGTAAATACTTTAGATACAGTCTGAGTAGAGAGTTGAGGACATACAGTGGTGTGAAAAAGTGTTTGCCCCCTTCCTCATTTCCTGTTCCTTTGCATGTTTGTCACACTTAAGTGTTTCGGAACATCAAACCAATTTAAACAATAGTCAAGGACAACACAAGTAAACACAAAATGCAATTTGTAAATGAAGGTGTTTATTATTAAAGGTGAAAAAAAATCCAAACCATCATGGCCCTGTGTGAAAAAGTGATTGCCCCCTAAACCTAATAACTGGTTGGGCCACCCTTAGCAGCAACAACTGCAACCAAGCGTTTGCGATAATGTGCAATGAGGCTTTTACAGCGTCCTGGAGGAATTTTGGCCCACTCATCTTTGCAGAATTGTCCTAATTCAGTTACATTAGAGGGTTTTCGAGCATGAACAGCCTTTTTAAGGTCATACCACAACATCTCAATAGGATTCAGGTCAGGACTTTGGCTAGGCCACTACAAAGTCTTCATTTTGTTTTTCTTCAGCCATTCGGTGGTGGACTTGCTGGTGTGTTTAGGATCATTGTCCTGCTGCAGAACCCAAGTGCGTTTCAGCTTGAGTACACGAACAGATGGTCGGACATTCTCCTTCAGGATCTCTTGGTAGACAGCAGAATTCATTGTTCCTTTTATCACGGCAAGTCTTCCAGGTCCTGAAGCAGCAAAACAGCCCCAGACCATCACACTACAACCACCATATTTTACTGTTGGTATAATGTTCTTTTTATGAAATGCAGTGTTCCTTCTACGCCAGATATACTTGGACACACACCTTCCAAAGAGTTCCACTTTTGTCTCATCGGTCCACAGAATGTTGTCCCAAAAGTCTTGGGGATCATCAAGATGTGTTGTGGAGAAATTGAGATGAGCTTTGATGTTCTTTTTGCTCAGCAGTGGTTTTCTCCTTGGAACTCTGCCATGCAGGCCATTTTTGCCCAGTCTTTTCCTGATGGTGGAGGCATGAACGCTGACCTTAACTGAAGCAAGTGAGGCCTGCAGTTCTTTGGACGTTGTTGTGGGGTCTTTTGTGACCTCTTGGATGAGTCGTCGCTGCGCTCTTGGGGTAATTTTGGGCGGCCGGCCACTCCTGGGAAGGTTCATCACTGTTCCATGTCTTCGCCATTTGTGGATAATGGCTCTCACTGTGGTTCGCTGGATTCCCAAAGCTTTGGAAATGGCTTTATAACCCTTTCCAGACTGATAGATCTCAATTACTTTCTTTCTCAATTGTTCCTGAATTTCTTTGGTCTCGGCATAATGTGTAGCTTTTAAGGATCTTCTGGTGGACCTTACTGTGTCAAGCAGCTCCTATTTAAGTGATGCCTTGATTGTGAACAGGTGTGGCAATAATCAGGCCTGGGTGTGGCTAGAGAAATTGAACTCAGGTGTGGACAACCACAGTTATAGTATGTTTTAACAAGGGGGGCAATCACTTTTTCACACAGGGCCATGATGGTTTGGATTTGTTTTCACCTTTAATAATAAACACCTTCATTTACAAATTGCATTTTGTGTTTACTTGTGTTGTCCTTGACTATTGTTTAAATTGGTTTGATGTTCCGAAACACTTAAGTGTGACAAACATGCAAAGGAACAGGAAATGAGGAAGGGGGCAAACACTTTTTCACACCACTGTACCTGTTTTCCAGTTGGAATGTCCTTATTATGGATGAAACTGTAAAACGGCTTAGATTAGGGTGGACTCTCTGCCCAGCTTCCCTCATAGTCAGGCCATGGTTTATGGCATGGTCCACCAAAGTTGTTCTTATGTCATCCGAAATAATGGTCATTGCGTGGCCTCTTCGGCCACATCCTCCTCTCTCTCTGTCTTCCTCTTCCTCTGCCTCTAGCTCTCCCTGCTTCCATGCTTGCAAAGTTCTCAAAATGGCTTAACTGAGCCCTTTTTTTAGCTGGCTGACTGGTGTTCAGCTTTGTAAGTATTTTCAGGTGTGTCTACGTCTTTTCAATAACCAATGACTGTTGTATTTTGAATAGATGTGTTTTCCCTATGGTACCCTGAGATATCTTATGAGTGTCTTATGTATGAAATAGTGTGTAGTGTCTAGGAGCAAGTGTGTTGCAGAATTGCAACTAAAGTGCAAAGCAGCACTTTTGTTTAAGATATGGCTACACTGCAAGGTATAGTAACAACAACTTCAAGTTATGTTGCTTTGGTTTAAGCATGTGCCTATAGTGTTCAAGCAACAGGCAAAAACGTATTATAATTCAATTGTTTAACAGTAAAATTATGGTTTGCTAACAGTTAAACGACACTTAACTAAAGATTAACTATGAATTAACCATCTATTATTACCCCATGTTTTTTTGCAAATGCTGAATCCAGAGATTGGCATGGTGTTATTTCAGTTAGCTTAATAGCTAGTTTGATTTGCATTGAGAGATGATCTTATGGAATGTTCCCCATGCCTATCTCTATGTATGGTGAAGGGTATGTAAGGGTATGTAATTCCAAAGACCAAGGGAACTTTATCAGGATGCATAATATCATGGATCCATGAAATAACTGGCCTTTAAAAATAAAAATGTGCCAGCCTCTATGGGAATTTAACATAGTGGTGTGTACACTTATGCCCCCTGTATTTTAAGGAAGAATATATATTTATTTACAATACATTATTCATTCACAAAGAAAATTGGGGTCCTTTAAAGGTTGGATTTTCCAAATTTTTTTAAATTAAGGCATTAAGATCAATTTCCAAAAGATTTTTTTTTTATTCCTTTTTTAATCAACTTTATCATGGGTGTGTAAACTTATGCAAGCCACTGTGTGTATACACACACACACATACTGTATATATGTATATATCTATATATAAATACATATACACATATGTATACTGTATATATACATATATGTATACTGCTATACATAATTCTTTGAGTACAACAGTGTTTTAATTTTAACATATTTACAAAAAATACATTTAGATAATCGCCTGAAAGGCCAAATCATATCATGATGATATGTGATATTGTCTAATTTCTTTTCTATAAATTGAAGACTCTGAACAAAAACAGATTTCATCTCCTTTGAATGTCAGTTTTCTTTATTTCATTTTTCTGATATTTTGTGGCAAACCTCTCATTCATATCACAACGATTTCAAAGATTTTTTTTTTTCAATTGTTACGGAGCCAACAGGTGGATCAGTAGTAGTCAGTAATAGTGTTCCACACACAGTCCTGATTGAATAGCCTGGACACTGAACACTGAACTAACAGTGATTCAAACATTTTATACAATGAATGCTCGTCAAGTCCTGACGGTCCAAAGAGATGGAGATTAGTTTAGTAGTTACCGATACTTCTACACACTCCCCCCACTGCCTTCTAAACTTCCACAATACATAAAACATGCTGTGTGAATATGGTCAAATTCTGTTTGCCAAATTGAGTAATTTCTAATTGCACTTATAACTCTAAGGATATGGTTATGGCAGTGTTGTTAAAGTAGTTTTAGAAGGACAGCATACATTGCCACTGCTATTAATAGCGATAGCTTGTGATCTATGAATATGAATATAAATCATGCACTGTGGCATTTCCTTAACCAAAGGTTTAGCTTTTCTCATGGAAAGCTTTTTTCTTATCTATGACACAGGCTCCCTCTAGTGGTACTGAGACAATACTACAATAAAACTACATTTTAAAAAAAGAGGACAGTGTGTGTTACCCACAGTCACCATTTTGCTTTCAATACAAACAAAAAATACAAATACCAAGTCACAAATTTCAACAATGGACATGTAAAGTGATGAGCTTCATATCAAAACATATTCAGTCAAAAAAATGTAAGCAAAGTAAGAACAGAGATGGAATACATTAAATATCAGAACACTATGGTTAACACTTGGCTATGATTAGAATTTTAGTGGTGATCACTCGTGGGCCATGTCTCCCATAGAAACACAATGGATAGAAAGGCCAATCCCTTTCAAATAGAATATAAATGGACTGTACTTATATAGCGCTTTTCTAGTCTTAAACACTACTCAAAGCGCTTGTTTATGTATACATAGTACAGGATCCATTCACACACATTCATACACTGTGCCCGAGGCTGCTGTACAAGGTGCCACCTGTTCCCCACACCCACCCACACAGAGATAATGCAGCATCAGGAAAAATTCAGGGTTCAGTGTCTTGCCAAAGGACACTTCGACATGGGACTGAAATGCCAGGGATCAAACTAGAGCTGGGCAATATGTCGATATCAGATCAACATCGTGATATGAGACTAGATAGTCTTAGATTTTGAATATAGTAATATTGTTATATGGCATAAGTGTTGTCTTTTCCTGGTTTTAAAGGCTGCAATACAGTAAAGTGATGTCATTTTCTGATTTGACCGTTCTATTATTTGCCTTTACCCACTTAGTCATAACATCCACATTACTGATTATTTATCAAAAATCCCAATGTGTAAATAATTTGTGAAAGCACCGATAGTCAACGCTACAATATCGTTGCGGTATTGATCTCGAGATATTTGGTCAAAAATATCGTGATATTTGATATTCTTCATATCGCACAGCCCTAGATCGAACCACCAACCTTCCGATTGGTAGAAGACCGCTCTACCTAACTCATAACTCTTGTTATAAATTGATACTATGAATAAAATTTAATTAAATCTACCATCTGAGCCCTGAACACAGCAGAATGGCCAGAGCGGCAGGCAGCCGTTTTTTATGGCTTCTGTATCAACTTTGTGGACGAGAGACCAAATTAGCAGTAGAGCAGGAACGTTACGATGCAGAGAAATGAGTCAAACTTAACAACTCAACGCTACCTCCACACGTACACATTGCTATCGCCAGGTGAGCGACAGCTTTGTTCGGCTCGTTTTCTGTGATCAGTGTGGTGTGGGGGCACTACGGCGTTAGCAAGCTAGCTAACTAGCCAGTCACTCGTCCGCAGGGTTGCTGGTTCCACCGTGCTTTCATGCTGCATAGGTTACAGATATTGAGCCGAACAGTGGGCTGGGTCTGACGTCCAGTAACCCGCTGCCACCAGGTATATCTGTCCCTCCCACTCACTCCCCGCCGCTCAGGAAAATGCTTGTTCACCAAATCCTCCAACCCTGGTTAAAGGATGCTGGTGAGGGTCTGAATGCAGGGGCTCTTGAGAATCAACAGGCCTGTGATCACCTGCACCAGCTGAGCATCTGTGCCGTCTCTCCGACTCCAATGGCAGCACAGCGTCAGAGCCTATCGAGCAGTCCTGGGTTTGGGGCGAGGAGGCAGGCCGTGGTCTTTAGCTGTGCTAGCTTTCTGTTTGGCTCTTCTGGGTGGCGGTCCTGCACCGTGAGCAGGGTGCGGGCCTTTACCCAGGAGGAAGCACTCCCAGGCTGGGATATACTCTTCCACAGATGCCCAGTATCTTGTCTGCAACAGAGAAACAATATAAAACCACTGTTAGGTCACAAAACTCTAATGGTACATGTCCATATAGGCATTGTTTTCACAAAAGGGATCGGCCCACTTCCCAGCATTGCACACTAGTGGGCTCGCCACCAGCAGTTGTCAGTTTCTCTTCACTGACCACTGACAAGCAAAGACAACAGGCTACAGTCTTATACAAGCCTTATGGCTATACATGAAGTGGGTCTGTCTACTCCCGGATTTCAAAACGGACCAACAGGGCGGCTCGTTGACGTGACAATAGTTCACCCAAATGTTTCGACAACGGTCAGTTTAAAATATTTTTGTCAGCTTTAAAGAGGCCACTCTTTATACACTCCTCATTTGTATAAAGTTGGCTGGATGTCGCCCTTCTCCAAAGTCCCTACGATGCTACCAGAATGCATTGCACGGCTGCTCCCATAGAAATGAATGGGAAGCGTGGAAATGATGCTGACAATGGACACGTACCTACTGATGCCTACATGAAAGTTATGCAATCACATCTGAAGTAAAATCAAGTGAGGAACCTACAAGTGTCCTCCTTTAGATTGGAAAACAACTTCCCTGTTTGTAAATGGGCAGGACTGAATTACAACTTTAATTATTTTTCAGTAATTGGTTTGTGTTGAGTATTTGGTTTCCTATCAGTGTGAATAAAAAGCTGTATGGCACATGAACACAGAAGACCAGCGGAATTCTTAAAACATTCTGAGCCTTCAACTGCATCATCATGCAACTTCAAATGTAACATCCAAAATCACATTACGAAATCTGTAGGTAGAGAAAAATCCCCTTGCAAGGCAGCTGGATTCTGGTGATATCCCATGATTATCCAATAAGCATCCAGTGAGGAGCTACTGGCAGCTGAGGTTTAGGTATGTGTAGTCTTGCATAGGCAGACCTTCATCCAGAGCGCTGTGGAGGAGGGTCTAGCTAGTCCACACAGCATTCCGGGATGGGAGAAAACATGCTCTGGTTTATTGGCATTTCTTTAAAGGTCCCATGAGATGCTGCTTTTGGAAGCTTTTATATAGGCCTTACCGCCGACTTGAGCTTCAAAAGTTACTGTTACTGGAAACCGGCTTCTCTCAGCTGCAAGGAACGGCAAATCTGTTAGCATTGTCAACAGAGGTTAGAGTCTGGCGGCTGCTCGCTCTGCCTGCATTCCTGTGCGGCTCAGCGGCTAATGCTGAACCAATTAACAATACAAATTCTGTCATTATATATGTAATTTATAAAAGGCTTCTAGTGTCAGTGTATTGGTCGTGCAGTGGCTGCTGTGCTTGTCCTGGTTGAACAGAGAACGTCAGAGTGGCCAAAGCGCCAAAAAGCTTTCCCGTACTTTTTGACAAGCGTCCTTCACAGGGCGACCAGAGCTTCTTTGCAACTGAAGTCTCTTTTATAGACCTTAGTGGTCCCCTAATACTGTATTTGAAGCCTCTTTTATATAGACCTTAGTGGTCCCCTAATACTGTATCTGAAGTCTCTTTTATATAGACCTTAGTGGTCCCCTAATACTGTATCTGAAGTCTCTTTTATATAGACCTTAGTGGTCCCCTAATACTGTATCTGAAGCCTCTTTTATATAGACCTTAGTGGTCCCCTAATACTGTATCTGAAGCCTCTTTTATATAGACCTTAGTGGTCCCCTAATACTGTATCTGAAGTCTCTTTTATATAGACCTTAGTGGTCCCCTAATACTGTATCTGAAGACTCTTTTATATAGACCTTAGTGGTCCCCTAATACTGTATCTGAAGTCTCTTTTATATAGACCTTAGTGGTCCCCTAATACTGTATCTGAAGACTCTTTTATATAGACCTTAGTGGTCCGCTAATACTGTATCTGAAGACTCTTTCCCAAAATTCAGCCTTGGTGCAGAATTACAGCCACTAGAGCCAGTCCCACAATGAGCTTTCATTAGGATGTGACATTTCTGACTCTGTAGCTTTTGAGGAGGAGAGAGGGGGGGCAAGGTGGAGGCTGGGGGTGTAGCCTTGACCAACTTCCACTGCTTGTTTGAAAGCCCAGGTAAGTTACCTTGTCAACCTTCTCCTTCCTGTAGATATTGAAATTCAATTAGATTTCATTCACAGTGTCAAATCACAACAGGAGTTATCTCAGGACACTTTACAGATAGAGTAGGTCTAGACCACACTCAAATTTACATAAGAGACCCAACAATTTCTCATCTAAATGCCAAGGAGCTACTGTATCAACAGTTTAAAGAAAAAATTAGCAGCAGAATTGACCTGATATGTGATAATGCAAGACACTGTCAGATACTTCACACCATTATATCAAAAAGGTGTTACCTCCAAAGCCAGGAGATTTGGGTGTGGCAGCTGTCTTCCTCTGAGGCGATCCTCTGTCTTCTGTAAATCCTGCAGTAAAATGATGATTAAGGAGAGACAGAGACGAGGAAATGACATGCAGCAAAAGGCAGCAGTTCAGTATCAAATCCGGGCCCGCTGCGTTGAGGAGTACACCTCTATACAGTATATGGGCGCCCTACCAACTGAGCTAACCGCCACAGACTATTTCCTATTTTCACTACACTGGAGTGATCCAATGTAACTAAGTAACTTTTACTTAAAAGGTGCAGCAGGTAAAACTAACTTTCTGTCATATTTGCCAATACCAATCAGGGCTGGCGGGGTTTAACTGCGTGTCAATCACAGCTCAGGTACACGCATTCATTCTCCCTTAACTACTTATTACTTTTACTTAAGTAATTTTTTCAGATAGGTAATTTCACTTGCACTTGGGTAATATTTCATCAAAGTATTGGTACTTTAGTATGTTTCCCACCTCTGGTCCTACCTGCAGCAGTGTGGTGTTCCTGAGGCGAGCGGCCTCACGCTCCTTGAGCTGCTGCCTCCTCTGGATCTTCAGCTGCTCTCTGCAACTCTCCATCTGCTCCAGCAGCTCAGCTCTCCTCCCTAAACTGAGAATGGAAAAAAATACATTTTATTTATAACGCACTTTTGTGGTGTTTTGTAAAAGTATTTTAAATACGAGCTGAGAGACATGTATCACACTACTTTCCACCTTAATGGGGCAGCCTCTTGCTCACCCAGTAAGACAGTCCTGCAGCGGCGCAGGGTTCGAATCCGGCCTGCTGCCCTTTGCTGCGTGTCATCCCCCATCTCTCGCCCCCTTTCATGCCTAGCTACTGTCTCTATGCAATAAAGGTAAAAGCCCCATAAAATATTCTTTAAAAATTAACTTTCCAGTTTATTCTTTTTCTCTTCTGCACATCCATTTCAACAGGACACAACTTTACATTTGAAACAAATCTCAAGTGCATATTCAAGTACAGCTCACACTGACTGGAGTTGTTTTTTTTATTACAGCACAAGCCATTGTTTAGATTACAACAAATAACTAATCATAAAACGCAGCATTAATAACAAAAGAAAAAAATATTTGCACCCATAGACCGTTACAGTCTGAGTGTAACGCTACTTTGAGCCTGCAAGCTAGCTTACTGTGTGAACAGGAGAGTTGTAAAATACAGTAGGTTAACGTTACTCTTCGTGGAGGAATCACACAGACAGACAGCATTGACTGTTATCGATAAAACTGGGTCAATACTAGTTCATATTAAAGATTTGACAGACTCACATTTGCTCATGTTTCTCAATTAATTCCGTTTCTTCAGATAAAGAAGAGGACATTGTTGGCAGCCAAAGCGCTTCCTCGGATCCTCTGATATAGCATCAAGCTAACGCAACCTGAATGTGTAGCTACTTCAAAATAAAAGCGCAATTTATTGTGGGGCAAAAGGCGCATTACCTTTGAGCTTGTTTTTAAATGAAAAAAGTCGGGCTGTTGTTGCAAATGTTGTTGAAATATACTATAACAACGTTTATTATATTAAAATATGACTAGAATAGGTTTTATCACTTTTAACAAAATGTTAGTTCAATTGACTGAACACAATGGTGTTATTATGAAAGTTCTGTTCGGAAGTTCTGCTTTCTTTGGTTTTCAGTAACCATGGCAATCAAGACGGGTACCTGCTGCCCTCTTCTGGTTCTATTTTAGAAAGCAGTTGATGAATTACAAGCAAATAGATTTCCCGTTTTGTTTCACATGTGAAATCCTTAACAACCTTCTCTCTGTGAACTCAAGACACTTGATTGCAAATGGAAATATGGAAAGTTATTTTGTGAGACCATTTTTAAAGTCTTTAAAGTGCCCATATTATGAAAAAAAAAATCACTTTATCTGGTATTTTGTTTCTTTGTTGCTTCCACACACATACAAACTTTGAAGAAAAAAAACTATCCATGCTGTTTTGAGTGAAATACAGGTTTCTGAATGTCCTCTGCCTTCAGTCTCCTGGTGAGCTGTTCAAAATCTGCTAAAAACTAGCCAAATATTTGAATATTCGCACCCACCACCCCCTCCCATCAGAGCCTACCAATGCCCCCATTGTCTATGGTCTCCACCCACCAGGTACAGCAGTAACTTGTCAGATATCCTCCATGTTGTTACCGATTCAGAAGTACCACGGAAATTGTTCTGTTGGCTGTAAAGAGGAGGACATTTGTAAAAGATTCCCATACTGTAATATGTTGCGCACAAAACTGTCCAGTGCAAAACAAGTGTGTGTTCAAGATTACACGATTGGTCGTTAGGAGGTTAGCAAAATGCTAACATTTTGTTACATCACAAGTTACAGTATAGTAGGCCTAGCTAGCTGCTAGCTCGCCTAGACTCCTAACCGTGTATTACTTTTCTGATCTTGCAAATTATTTAGCATCAAATTCATGTCCAAGGGAGTTGTTGAATTGTAGAAATATTTAGCTGTGTTTGTTTTGCAATTCTAGACAAACCAACCAAGAAGTATTTTGCCAAACTAACCAAGTAGCTAGTGTTTTGCCACATAGCAAAGGGTAACGCTAACCTCCAACTTAGAGCAATTATCATGGTATCCACCAGAGGCAGAGTGGCAATTTACCGTTAGATTCTTTCAGTCCCACTGGTCACATAAAATACATCCTCCGCCAGATTTCAGTTTCGGGAATTTGCGAAAATGATGCATTTGGAAATGTTTAATGAACAGGAATATATTAGCGTTGTCCAGGGCAAAACGAGTGTATGGTTGAGACTGCACATTACAGCACAATTTACACTCAAAGCCAACCATTCTGTGCAATGAGTTTCTTCTCCTGGAGTGTATTTATTAGTGATACATTTTTTGCTAGATGTATCTGTTAATACAGTACATGTAAGATTTAGTTGATGGCATTTCTCTTTTTTTTTAAATAGGCCAGTGCATCTTTAGAGTTACCAGCTTGAAAAGATATCAGTTGCCAGACTGAGCCCCCTCTAAGACAGAGTGTTGGCACACAACTCTCATCTACGACATTTTGCTCACATTACAAAAGTGAAGGTTTGTAGTTCTACAGATTGTAAATTACTCTTGATCAAGTGTTCCAATGAGCTGTTGCAGCCTTCAGTGCTTGCATTTATACTATGAAAGTGCTGTCATGTTTTACTCCTTATAATGTCTTGTTATCATAGAAAATATACTTTTGTTACAGCTACAGGCTACGGTGTCCTGCAAGGACTTTGACACATCCACTGATTCCTTCATAGCCCAACTCCCTTTTCTAAGCTCAACACCCATAAAGAGATCGCACCTGCAGGAGGAGGACCCTCTCGAGGTCAGCTTAAATATTACTTCTCAAGGGCCGGATACAACCTATGACCCTGCAGACTCAGTCTCAGATTTGACAGAGTCAACAGTCATGTTGTGAGTTACAGTATTACAGTAATGCCTTTGCCTAAATGTATATAATCAGTTTTCAGTTTTTTTTGCTGAAACAGATATTTTGTATCCCCCCTTCCCCTTAGAAGGGGGGATACATTCACTTCCACATAGGCAATTAGAAAGTACATAGTGTATGAGACCTGTCTGATGGAGCTGTTTGAGGTGTGTACTATGTGCAGGCATCCATGTGTTGGAAAAACCAAAAGGCTTGGGACATTTATATTGGTGGAACAGCTTTGCAAGCACTGTGAATATTCCCGAAGTTGGAAAAGACAGCCTCCTCTGGATCATACACTAGCTGGGAATGTACAGCTTTCTGCTGCTGTGTACGTCTCTGGAGCCGCGTTCTTCAAAATTCAAAGGGTAAATGAAGAATGAGTAAAGAATAGCTTGCTGCATTATCGTATATGGCATATGTTTAATATTATAAAAACCTGTTGTTTTTGTCTATCATCGGGTGTTCAAGGCAATGCGTCTGCAGATGTTTCTGTATGACATTTTCCGTTGGCATGCCAGAATGGTGTGGAACCAGCTATAGTACACACATGGAAACATTCGCAGGAGGCGATGCTGCAGCAGCTCAGCAAAGATAAAGTCATACTCGGTGGCGACATGAGGGCTGACTCTCCAGGTATATTTTTGGAAATGCTAAGACTAGGATATGTTTGATTGGAAATAAATAGACTATCATAAACACATACGGCAGACTTCAATACAAGTTTGTGACAATGTTTTCGAAGGCCACTGTGCAAAATATGGTAACTATACCATGATAGTTTTCAATAGCAACACTGTTGTCGATCTCCAGTTGGTTCAGGTGGGCATGAGGAATGAATTTTATGGTTTTCTTTTTAATTCAATTCGATTCAATTAAATTTTATTTATAGTATCAATTCATAACAAGAGTTATCTCGAGACACTTCACAGATAGCCACACTCCATAATTTACAAGGACCCAACAGTTCTTGTTGTTCCCTCCAGAGCAAGCAACAATGCGACAGTGGCAAGGAAAAACTCCCTTTTAGGCAGAAACCTGGGACAGACCCAGGTCTTGGTACAGTGGGGGAAATAAGTATTTGACCCCTTGCTGATTTTGCAGGTTTGCCCACTTACAAAGAATGCAACGATCTATAATTTTAATCATATGTACATTCTAACAGTGAAAGACAGAATCCCAAAGAAAATTCCAGAAAATCACATCATATGAATTTATTAAAATTGATAACCATCTGATGAGGAAAAACAAGTATTTGACCCCCTGGACAAACAGCATGTTAATATTTTGTAGAAAAGCCATTATTGGCCAGCACAGATGTCAAACGGTTTTTATAGTTGGTGACAAGGTTTGTGCACATTTCGGCAGGGATGTTGGCCCACTCCTCCCTGCAGACAGCCTCCAAATCATTCAGGTTCCGAGGTTGTCGCCTGGCAACTCGAATTTTAAGAACCCTCCAAAGATTTTCAATTGGATTCAGGTCTGGAGACTGGCTAGGCCACTCCAGAACCTTGATGTGCTTCTTCTTCAGCCACTCTTTTGTTGCTTTGGCGGTGTGCTTAGGGTCGTTGTCGTGCTGAAACACCCATCCTCGACCCATCTTCAGCTCTCTCACTGAGGGAAGGAGATGTTGGTCCAGAATTCCACGATACATGGCCCCGTCCATCCTCCCCTCAATACGATGGAGTTGTCCCGTCCTCTTGGCTGAAAAGCACCCCCAAAGCATGATGTTGCCACCACCATGCTTGACGGTGGGGATGGTGTTCTTTGGGTTGTACTCTGTGTTCTTTGCCCTCCAAACACAACGAGTTGAGTTGAGGCCAAAAAGTTCTATTTTGGTCTCATCTGACCACATCACCTTCTTCCAGGCCTCTTCTGAGTCGTCCAGGTGGTGAATGGCGAACTTCATGCGGGCCTGTACATGTTTCTTCTTGAGCAGGGGGACCTTGCGTGCGCTGCAGGATTTCAATCCATGACGGCGTAGTGTGTTACCAACCGTTTCTTTTGTAACTGTGGTCCCAGCTGCCTTCAGTTGATTCATCAGTTCCCCCCTTGTGGTTTTGGGATGATTCCTCACCGTTCGCATGATCAGGGACACCCCACGAGGCGAGATCTTGAGTGGAGGCCCAGACCGAGGGAGGTTGGCGGTGGTGTGGTGCTTCTTCCATTTCCTGATAACTGCACCGACAGTTGATCTTTTCTCTCCAAGTTGCTTTCCGATTGTCTTGTAGCCCATCCCAGCCTTGTGCAGATCTACAATCTTGTCCCTGATGTCCGTAGAAAGCTCTTTGGTCTTGCCCATGGTGGTGATGTTGGATGCTGGTTGTTTGGGTGTTGACAGGTGTCTTTTATACAGGTAACGAGGTGAGGCAGGGGTATTTGATGTAGATAATTGGTTGGGATTGGGGCTGTGTCTTAAAGAAAGACTAACTGGCTTGTAGGAGCCAGAATACTTAAAATTGCTGTTTGGTAGGGGGTCATATACTTGTTTTTCCTCATCAGATGGTTATCAATTTTTATAAATTCATATGATGTGATTTTCTGGAATTTTCTTTGGGATTCTGTCTTTCACTGTTAGAATGTACATATGATTAAAATTATAGATCATTGCATTCTTTGTAAGTGGGCAAACCTGCAAAATCAGCAAGGGGTCAAATACTTATTTCCCCCACTGTAGACGGTGTCTGATGACCGGTTGGGGTTAGAATGAAGAGTGGCAATAACAGTCACAAAAAATAGTAGTTTGTAGTAGTTCTTTGTAGTAGTTCATGGCATAGCAGGGCACTGTGCGGCATTACAAGGCACAGCAGGACGTAGCAGGGCACAGCAGAGCGTGGCAGGATGAACACGGCATCGCAGGACGTGTAGCGGGACCATGGCGACAGCTGCTACCATGATTTTGGAGCCTCCCTGATCCAAGGAAACATGCTGGGCATATAAGAACATAAGGACTCCGGGGAATGACTCCCCAGAGCTAGGTTAGTAACAAGCATTTCTGAGACATGGATGCACACAAATGGAAAGATAGAAAGATAGAGGAGAGAGGAGCTCGGTGTGTCAAAGGAAGTCCCCCAGCTGTCTAAAACTATTACAGCATAACTAGGAGAGACAGGGTAAAGAGAGGGGCCTGGTCAGGCTAGAACTCTCCCCAACCGGATCAGGCTGTATGCCCTGCCTCCCTCTAGTTTTATCTGACAACTATGACGAGAAGCAGGTGGGCCGGGTTAGGCAGACGCTGCGACTCCTCACTCCCTAACAATATTCAATTCTATGCTCTAACTATAAGCGTTATCAAAGAAGAAAGTCTTAAGCCTACTCTTAAATGTGGGGATGGTGTCTGCCTCCTGAACCCAAACTGGAACCTGGTTCCACGGGAGAGGAGCCTGATAGCTGAACGCTCTGGCTCCTTTTTATAAATTTTACAAATGCCACACCTTTTAAATATGGATCCATACTTATGTTTTTTTGACAGAGCAATGAGGTTGGTGGGAGCTCATACAGGAAGAAAGAGTGCCTGAATAGGAGCCTGTCATTGTTGGGTGCATGTGGTGTAACCGTTGATTGCATCGTCACCGACCGCCACCCACAAATCCAGAAGGGAGGAAAACATCACACAATTCTAGGATGTCTGGCACATGGAGAAAGGTATATTTGTCATTTTTGCAATTGTAATTAAACACTATTTGAATGTATTGGTGGCCTTTGTTACATACAGAAAACACCTTGTAGGTCTATACCTGACGAGTCTACACGTAAAGCTTCATGACAACACATTCATTCAATTCAATTTTATTTATAGTATCAATTCATAACAAGTGTTATCTCGAGACACTTTACAGATAGAGTAGGTCTAGACCACACTCCATAATTTACAAGGACCCAACAGTTCTAGTAGTTTCCTCCAGAGCAAGCAACAGTGGCGAGGAAAAACTTCCTTTTATGCAGAAATCTGGGACAGACCCAGGCTCTTGGTAGGCGGTGTCTGATGACCGGTTGGGGTTAGAATAATAAATCCATATTGTGCTAACTTTTGAAAAGAAACATTTATTCTGATTTGTAGGACTTTTAAAGAAACTAGATAAAATATGCAAAAAAAAAAAAAGTAAAGAGGGGGATGCCAGCCATCAGAAGTCGTGTCTGTTGGACAGCTGCATCATCCAAAATGGGGCCGGAGAGAGTGGCTAAATGGACCTTCCTCCTGAACCTGTTGGGGATGTTTATATGCATGAGGACCCCATCTTCCCAAAATGCCTCCACACAATTTGAAAAACAAGGGACAAGAGTAAATGGCTCTCAGCAGGTTTGGTTCTATTAATTAGCTGCAATTATGGTCATTACCAATAATATGATATGATGTACTATACAATGTTTCTGTCTTGCGGTCTACAACCTGGAGAAGGAGCTGACCAAAAAGACTGTCCTGAAGGACATCGCCAAACTCAGTCCCCACTACCAGACGTCCTCTTTGGAGGCGTTCCATAGCGTCATTCAGCGGTTCGCTCCAAAAAACGTAGTGTATCCTTATCTGGGAATGCTGTGCTGGTACATTTTTTGCAATTGGTTTCATGTTTGATTTGTCTTTTTACTGTCCAAGACTCGGCATTATAATGAGAATTCTGATCGAGGACAAGCCACCACATCATCAGGGGATCCTTGTTTCAAACTGAGCTTTCCAAACTCCAGGATGGGAGAGTGCAGAGCCAGACCAGCGAAGACCAAGGCAACATTCCGTAACTTTATTATTATTTTTTTGACATAAAAACATTTACATCGTACATCCCACAAAGTACTGCAACCATACTTTCAACACAATAAATACATTTACATAAACTGCTCAGTATGCTTTTTAGGTTTTCCCTTTCCATTGTTGTTACATATCTTTTTATACACTTTTTAGGTTTAAAGTGAAGAAGCCCAAAGCCCCCCTCCCAAAGGACATACTATATCCAACAGAAAACACTGTTCACATACTGCTCCAAACAGCTTTATTGTAATTGAGCCTTTACTTCAGAGACAAATGCTTATCGCTTTCTAACACATGTTATGTCTGAGACGTCTCACTTTGTTACTAAAACAGAGACCTAAACACACAGGGTGAAAACAGGATCTACAGCAATGTGCAGTACAACAAAAATATGGTCTTTTCTGAAAATGAATCCACATAAACCTATTGTGGTACAACCTCTACTAAATACAATTATGAACTTGAAAATGCACATTATGAGCATGTAATGTGCCTGAGAAAATACAAAAAATTCAAAGTGCAAAATGTCAATATATGAACAGTTGTGGAATAGTCTAGTAAATGATACGTGTGTGTGTGTGTGTGTGTGTGTGTGTGTGTGTGTGTGTGTGTGTGTGTGTGTGTGTGTGTGTGTGTGTGTGGTACAGGGTATGTTGATGATTTGTTGGACATGATCATGGAGAAAGGCTTTGTTGACTCACCGTATAGAGACGAGATTCCAAAGATAAACATCCAGCCGGACCTGTCTTCACAATAAGAGCATCCAGACGAGGAGGAGGTCATCGCCAGCTACGTGTCAAGGTTCAATTAAGGGGGTACTTTGAAGCCTCCATATCTTCCCTGGCCGTCAGAACACTCCTATCGGATCCACATATGAGGGGATCACTACACGTATCTTCCGACCAAGGAAGCCCCAGCACCAGCTCACAAAACTCCTATAGGCTACACACCTGTAACGACATTGGTAGTGTTGGAGCTAAATCTGCTCCGATCTCATGTTCAGTCAATTAGTCGTCAGAATCTCAGATGTTGATGTGTGAACTTTTTATTACATAGAATATTCTAGAGACAAATAAAGAGATCAAGCTAACACAGCTCTCCCCCAAATTTGTCTCACTCTTTGGCCCTTGCACCCCTGGTTTTATTCACTAAGGGTGGGGTCTCCAGGTCACAGTGATGTGATGTGTTTGTGTGTTTATTCGTTATCTTTCAGTTGGAATGTGATTGAAAGTTTATGACCCTATCAGGACTTACAGAGCAAAAAAATAACATGACCTGCTGCCCTTTTAGTTGGGCTGTAAAAAGGATCTGGAACCAAACACAGGAAGTTTCCCTAACTATCAATCCTGCATCTGACACATTTAGTAGAACTGGGTAATAACACAATGTAGCAGAGCACCTTATCTCAGAGGAAAGGAGTATTGTAAAACAGCTTAATGCATGAACAACAAACTTAATGCATGACCAACATGTCTTCACGTATGTTGAAATAATGCTTTTGCCTTTTGGCTTGAATGTATTGTGTATAATACAAGTCACATACAATGTTTAACACATATAACATTTTAAGTTCCAACAGTAGTCAATGAGTTCTATAATGTTATAATGTTCACATTTCTCTAATTTGGATTCAGTGAATTGGTCAACACTGTATTTATATGTACAATGACAGTAGTCAGTATTGGTTTAGGAAATACTTGTCTATATGTTCAAGAAAAAAATATGATCTGAAATCGTGGCATTGGCTGACTAAGTTTAGCGTATTATGTTCTATGAACCGTGAATGTAATGTCGGTTATTACAGAGAGAACTCACTACTCTATCCCTGTAGCTGTAGAGGTCAGTGGTCAGCCCTGTAAATGCGAGAACACATTTAGGCAAACGGGTTGGAAACCTGGATGGTCTATCATGCATGGAGGCCATTCATCCAGCAGCTGCAGCCGTCTGGTAACCTATTTTGCATTACATTACATAACATATGGTAAGTATCTGCAGTGGCATGTTGTCTGCAATCATATATTGCCAACATTAGTGTAGGAAAGATAATGTTATCTGTGGAACCTCCTGGCAGCATATATTCTCAGGCTCAGATAGCATTGTTGCACAATTTCCCCATGTGCACCTTTAAAAACCTACAAAAAAGAGTCATGCATGTAAAGAAATAAGAAACCCGGTATTTGCAACCAACTATGCAAACCCATGGATGACAATTTGGTACCTTGAAATTTTTTTCTGGACTAGAAGTCTAGTCTAGACTAGTCACTTGTTTCATAGTTTGGCAGGTCCTGTGATATAATATGTATAATTGAACATGATTTTAAATGTTAATTTATAGTGAAAACAGGGCGCTCTAGACTTGTGAAAAATATACGCTGCTCCTAAAGACAACTGCAAAAGATTGAACACAAACAAAATGCCCCCAAAAAGAAAATCCAGATCACAAACTGCGTGTAGTAAAATATGCGTTACGTTAACATACCGGACACGTACCGTATTCAGCCTGTTGTTCTGTGTGCTGAATGTCTGTTCTTGGATTTTGTTAAATGTATTTCTAAATAAATGTGACTTATAGTCTAGTGCAATATGTTTTTTACTCTTTGTGATGCATTTTGCAAGACTTTTACTCCAGAGCTATAGTCCAAATAATACGGTACAACACATAACTTCACGTTTTGTGAACAAGAAGAAAATTAAGAGTTTACTCATAACTATTGTGTATAATTTCAATACGTTTAATAAATAACTGCATAGCTTCTAGAGACAAGAATAGCTACTGGCCTGACACTAGCTAGCTAGCCAGACTACCTTTGTGGGGCTACACTGACTATAATATCTAAGTAAAAAAAAAAATAGATATTCATTTTTTTACTAACCATTCAGACATGTCCTGCTGAATTCTCTGAGTCTCAAGTTCTGCAGGAGACTCCTCTCTTTCAGGATCCGATTCTGGTTCTAACATGTATGGTTGAACCATGCAGGGATGAACCATGGATGTAGGATGAGAACTTGGTGCCTCCATCTCCGCAAAAACTTTCTCCGAGCTGTGCTTCATTAACTGTCCGCACAATCCATTACGAGCATGCGCAGATGATTCCGTTACGACTACGCTCCCCCCGTTACCATGGTAGCAGTTAACCTGATCTTAATGTTGCAACCTTTAGAGAACGTTCCCCTAACCTTATCTTAACATTGCAACCTTTAGAGAACGTTCCCTTAACCTGATCTTAATGTTGCAACCTTTAGAGAACGTTCCCCTAACGTTATCCTAACGTTGCAACTTTTAGAGAACATTCCCCTAACGTTATCTTGACATTGCAACCTTTAGAGAACGTTCCCCTAACATTGCAACCTTAGAGAACATTCCCCTAATGTTATCCTAACGTTGCAACCTTTAGAGAACGTTCCCCTAACGTTATCCCCCCCTCTCCCCCAGTTCAGTTATAAAAAGAAGGGGGTATTGGCCACACCTCATGGAAAAACAAGGAAGGGATCGAGGGACCCTGCCCGGTGGAAGTCCGGGGCCCCCGTCTGGAGCCAGGCCCAGACTGCGGGCTCGTCGGCGAGCGCCTGGTTGCCGGGTTTGCCACGGAGCCCGGCACAGCCCGAAGAAGCTATGTGGCACCTCTCCCTCCAGCCCATGGGCCCACCACCTGTGGGAGGAACCAGTGGGGTCGGGTGCGCAGCGAAGGTCAGGGGCTTCGACAGACCAGACCCGGGCGGCAGAGGCTGGCTCTGGGGACGTGGAATGTCACCTCTCTGTGGGGGAAGGAGCCGGAACTTGTGTGGGAGGTGGAGCGCTACCAGTTAGATCTAGTGGGGCTTACCTCTACACACAGTCTCGCTTCTGGAACCGTACTCCTGGATAGGGGTTGGAACTCTGTCCTACTCTGGAGTTGCCCAGGGTGTGAGGCGCCGGGCGGGTGTGGGGATAGTCACAAGCCCCCGGCTGAGCGCCGCTGCGTCGGAGTTTACCCCGGCCTCCCTACGCCTGCGGGTGATGGGGGGGGAAACTCTAACTGTTGTTTGTGCATATGCACCAAACAAGAGTTTTCGGCCTTCTTGGAGACCTTGAATGGAGTCCTGTATGTGGCTCCAGTAGGGGACTCCATAGTTCTGCTAGGGGATTTCAACACACACGTGGGTGATGATGGAGATACTTGGAGAGGCGTGATTGGGAAGAACGGCATCCCTGATCTTAACCAGAGTGGTTGTCTGTTGTTGGACTTCTGTGCTAGTCATGGATTGTCCATCACAAACACCATGTTCGAACATAGGGATGCTCATAAGTGTACGTGGTACCAGAGCACCCTAGGCCAAGGTCAATGATCGATTTTATAATCGTTTCATCTGATCTGAGGCCGTATGTTTTGGACACTCGTGTGAAGAGAGGGGCAGAGCTGTCAACTGACCACCATCTAGTGGTGAGTTGGGTCAGGGGGTGGGGGAAGACTCTGGACAGACCTGGTAAGCCCAAACGGCTAGTGCGGGTAAATTGGGAATGTCTGGAGGAGGCCCCTGTCCGACAGACTTTTAACTCACACCTCTGGCGGAGCTTTTCGGGCATCCCTGTGGAGGCTGGGGGCATTGAACCTGAGTGGACAATGTTCAAAGTTTCCATTGCTGAAGCTGCGGCGGCAAGCTGTGGTCTTAGGGTCTTAGGTGCCTCAAGGGGCGGTAACCCACGAACACCCTGGTGGACACCGGTGGTCAGGGAAGCCGTCCGACTGAACAAGGAGTCTTCCCGGGATATGTTATCCCGGAGGACTCCGGAGGCAGTTGCAAGGTACCGACGGGCCCGAAGGGTTGCAGCCTCTGCCGTGACAGAGGCAAAGCAGCGGGTGTGGGAGAAGTTCGGAGAAGACATGGAGAAGGACTTTCGGTCGGCACCAAGGTGCTTCTGGAAAACCGTTCGCCACCTCAGGAGGGGGAAGCAAGGAATCATCCAAGCTGTGTACAGTAAGGATGGGACGTTGTTGGCCTCAACTGGGGAGGTAATAGAACGGTGGAAAGAGCACTTTGAGGACCTCCTAAATCCAGGATGATGGGGGATTGTCGTCAATTTCCCTAGTGGAAGTCGCTGAGGTAGTCAAACAACTCCACAGCGGCAAAGCCCCAGGGATTGATGAGATCCGTCCAGAAATTCTGAAAGCTCTGGGTGTGGAGGGGCTGTCTTGGTTGACACGCCTCTTTAACATTGCGTGGAAGTCTGGAACGGTGCCTAAGGAGTGGCAGACCGAGGTGGTGGTTCCCCTCTTCAAAAAGGGGGACCAGAGGGTGTGTGCCAATTACAGGGGTATCACACTTCTCAGCCTCCCTGGTAAACTCTACTCCAAGGTGCTGGAAAGGAGGGTTCGGCTGATAGTCAAACCTCGGATTGAAGAGGAACAATGCGGATTCCGTCCTGGCCGTGGAACAACGGATCAGATCTTCACTCTCGCAAGGATCTTGGAGGGGGCCTGGGAGTATGCCCAACCAGTCTACATGTGTTTTGTGGATTTGGAGAAGGCGTATGACCGGGTCCCCCGGGAGAAACTATGGGAGGTGCTGCGGGAGTATGGAGTGAGGGGGTCCCTTCTCAGGGCCATCCAATCTCTGTATGACCAAAGCGAGAGCTGTGTCCGGGTTCTCGGCAGTAAGTCAGACTCGTTCCAGGTGAGGGTTGGCCTCCGCCAGGGCTACGCTTTTTCACCAATCCTGTTCATAATATTTATGGACAGGATATCAAGGCGTAGTCAGGGCGGGGAGGGGTTGCAGTTCGGTGCTTTTTGCAGATGATGTGGTCCTGATGGGGTCATCGGTCTGTGACCTTCAGCACTCACTGGATCGGTTTGCAGCCGAGTGTGAAGCGGCTGGGATGAGGATCAGCACCTCTAAATCTGAGGCCATGGTTCTCAGCAGGAAACCGATGGAGTGCTTTCTTCGGGTAGGGAGTGAGTCCTTACCCCAAGTGAAGGAGTTTAAGTACCTTGGGGTCTTGTTCGCGAGTGAGGGGACTATGGAGCGTGAGATTGGTCGGAGAATCGGAGCAGCTGGTGCGGTATTACATTCAGTTTATCGCACCGTTGTGACGAAAAGAGAGCTGAGCCAGAAGGCAAAGCTTTCGATCTACCGGGCAATTTTCGTTCCTACCCTCACCTATGGTCATGAAGGCTGGGTCATGACCGAAATAACGAGATCGAGGGTACAAGCGGTTGAAATGGGTTTCCTCAGGAGGGTGGCTGGCGTCTCCCTTAGAGATAGGGTGAGAAGCTCAGTCATCCGAGAGGGGCTCGGAGTAGAGCCACTGCTCCTTCGCGTCGAAAGGAGCCAGTTGAGGTGGTTCGGGCATCTGATGAGGATGCCTCCTGGGAGGTGTTCCAGGCATGTCCAGCTGGGAGGAGGCCTCGGGGAAGACCCAGGACTAGGTGGAGGGATTAGATCTCCAACCTGGCCTGGGAACGCCTCGGGATCCCCCAGTTGGAGCTGGTTGATGTGGCTCGGGAAAGGGAAGTTTGTGGTCCCCTACTGGAGCTGCTCCCCCCGCAACCCGATACCGGATAAGCGGATGAAGATGGATGGATGGATGGTATTGGCCACACATGCTGACACATTGTTTCAGTCGATATCTTCAGCACTCTCAAAGAAATACACTGTTGCACCCAGTTTGTCGAGACAAGGTTTTTGCGATGAGAGGAGGTTTTGTCACTTTGGAACGGTAGGATCAGTGTGGCTCATAGAGGCGTCAAGTAGACATATGACAAAATACGTTTAGCTATTTAATTCAACTTTTTACTAACCTACTTGCAAATGTAAAGGCTGGGAAAATACATGGAAACATATTCCAAAGAAACTATTTGGAATACACATTCTGACAGTACCCAGGTAGGGAAATAGCCAGCCCCACATGGACTCAGATTTAGACAGACTCTATTGTCATTCAACTGCACATTCACATATACAGTTGAGCGAGATTTCGTTGCAAGGCTCCAAAAAAAGGAAAAGAAACAGAAGTCAGGTAAAAAGAGAAACTGTATAAATTTAAGTATGTGCAATATCAAGTATGTGCAATATCTTTTTTTTATTATTATTATTATAAGATACCCAACATGCTTGCTCTATGTGGTGATGGTAACAAAAAACGGTACAGATTTGGACGGTATTAAGTGAGAACACTGTAACCGGCTGCCATGAACTGGGCTGCGGTCTTCCACGTTTTCAGGCCAAGTACCCCTAACCTAACCCCCTGGAAACACAAGGCGGACAAGACAGGTTTAAATGGTTTACTGCAAAATTGAGAGCTCAACAGGGAAGCTGGGTGTTGATGCAGGCAGTCAGGGGTGTGAGTGCAAATCTGGATGCAGACCGAGAACAACAGGAAGATGCTGGGCAAGGCAAACAGGTGGAAGCGTGGCCGAGCTAGAGACAAAATAACGTCAAAATGAGTTGAAAGCCTAACAGTGCCGAACGTTGCTACTGTTGTTAATACAGCAACATGCCAAATGCTAGAGTTAGGTATAGGCATGAGGAGTGGGGATTGGTTAGGATTAGGGTAAGAATATCAGGGTAAGCCAATCAGACGAAGAATAAGACGGCCACAAGGCACGTCCTGTGCCGTCCACACATCTAGCAGATCTGATCTACCGTCAAACTGCACTGTTCCGAAGGTGGACTACAGAAAGACATGCTGGCTCTATTAACGTGGACAACCCAGTGGTTGTCATGCATTGAGTGCTGCAACAACCTGCAGCCCAGGGCTCTCATTAATAAAACTGTGCGTAGGAGCCTTACTAAAAATATACGTATGCCCAAAAGCCACAAATGTTGTTTATTCCGGTGAATGGAAACACTCAGCCTCAAGCTGGAACACAGACAGACAGAGCAAGGGGAGCAAGGAAAACACACAAGAACCGTAGATATGCTCAAGAACAGCCAATCAGACCCACAGATTTACAGTACTCATATGCCCCCATTATTATAGAGCAGTGTTTCCCGAACTTAGGGTCGGGACCCAAAATGGGTCGCAGACCCGTTTTATTGGGTCGCCAATAGGCAGAGTAAAATGCATATCAATCTTATGTGAATGAGCGTTTTTTTTCCCGCTCTGTCGTGCTCGCGCGCTCGCTCGCTCTCTCGCGCTCGCTCTCTCTTCTCCGTAACCTGATGTTTGACTATGCTAAACTGCCCACTGCTGTCCAAATTCATATTTCTTTTTTGTCCAAAGTCTGTGATCTGTTAGTGTTGATATGATGTCCAAACGAAAATATAAGGACGACTTTATTAATGTTGGCTTTACCAAAACTATTCGGAATGGAGAAGAGAGGCCTCAGTGTGTTTTATGTGGGGAAATACTCAGTAACGAGAGTTTTAAAATGAATAAACTGGACAGACATCTTCAAACAAAACATTCACAGTATCGGGGAAAGTCCAAAGAATTTTTCCTTTGCAAAGAAGAATCCTTCAAGAAACAGTGTTTTGACAGCGGAAAAGTAAGTCATTACATTTTTTTCTGTTGGTGACCATTAACATTTTAAATATTATTTTTGTGTGTCAGTTAATTTGTGACGGCGTTGCTAGCTAGCTAACATGTCGTTGTTAGCCGCTATTGTCCGTCTGGCGGGCTTGTTACTAATGTGGATTAGACAGCAAACATTGTTTAACAATGTTTAACATTGTTTTTTTGACGATGGAAGAGTCAGTAACGTGGGTGTTGTGTTTGTATTACTTGAGCCGAGCGTGTAAATCCCGGCAAAATGCAGCGTGTGAGACTAATGTAATGGGAACAAGTGAGAGTGGTCATTTTTAATGATTCTCCCTGTTATCTATTAGGCATCATACCAAGTCAGCCTCCACATTGCCAAGGCAAAGAAGCCCCATTCCATTGGAGAGCAGCTGATAAAACCATGTTTGAAAGATGTGTGTCTCTCTGTCTTGGGTGAGGAAGCAGCAAACAAAGTCAAGTCGATCCCACTGTCAAATAACACCGTTGCAGCCAGAATTAAAGACATGGCAGAGGACATTCAAAAGACATTCACAGAGGAAATATTGGAACATAAAATGTTTTCACTGCAGCTAGATGAGTCTGTTGATGTGGCTGGGATTCCCCAGTTAATGGTCTTTGTCAGATACATCAGTGGTAAAGATATCAAGGAGGAGTTCCTGTTCTGTGACCACCTACACACGACAACAAGAGGAGAAGATATTTTCAGAGTGGTGGACAAAAATTTGAAAGACCTCAAATTGGAATGGATGAACTGTATTGGAATTTGTACTGATGGTGCCAAAAGCATGACTGGGTGCAGGTCTGGTTTTGTGGCCCATGTTCGTAGTGTGATACCAACTGTGAAGGTGACCCATTGTATCATCCACAGAGAAGCTTTGGCCAGCAAAGCATTTCAGCGTGACCTTGGAGAAGTTTTTGATATGGTTGTGGGAGTAGTGAATCTAATAAAAAAGCGACCACTACAATCGAGGCTCTTCACAGAGTTATGCAGGGAAATGGGAGCAGAGCACGAGCACCTGCTCTTTCACTGTGAGGTGAGGTGGCTTTCCAAGGGAAGAGTTTTGCAGAGAGTGTGGGAACTGAGAGAAGAGGTCATGGCCTATCTCAGGAATGAAGACCCAAACCTTGCCAAGCATTTTCAGGACAAACAGTGGCTGGCAAGATTTGCCTACCTTGTGGACATTTTCACCAAGCTCAACACACTGAACACAAGCCTTCAAGGAAAGGACAACAGCATATTGGAGCTGGAAGATGCAATTCAAGGATTCATTGCACGCCTGGGTCTGTGGCAGTCCCAGCTGGATAGAGAAGAACTGGCAATGTTTCCTGTCCTGTCTGCCTACCTAAAGAACACAGGTGTTCCCCTGAGTGACTCTGTGAAACAGAACATTGTTGAGCACATGTCTGTTCTACAGGAGAACTTTAAGCGGTACTTCCCTGACTCTCAGGGATCTCCAAACCTTCAGTGGGTGAGGTATTCTTTCCAAGCTGTGCCATCACTAGAGCTTGGCCTAGGTCAGACAGAGTTAGAGGCACTGGTCACACTGCAGGTAAGCAGTGCCAGTAAGATGCTATTTGAGACAACCACCCTGGCACAGTTTTGGATTTCTCATCTCCAGCTGGTGGAGTTCTCCTGCTTAGCTAAGAAAGCATTAGAGGTGTTGATTCAGTTTGGCACCACATACTTGTGTGAATCTGGCTTTTCGACTCTAGCATACTTGAAAAACAAATACAGAAACAGACTAAATGCTCAGCATGACCTCAGAATGGCACTTTCAAAAACTGAACCTAGAATAGATCAGCTGGTTGATATCTTCAACCAGCCACATACATCTCATTAAATTCAAGTGAGCATTATTTAAAAAAAATGTTGTTGTCGGTACTGAGGGGTGATGGGAGGGGATAAGAAAATGAGTTGAGAAAGGGGTGAGACACAGAAAGGAGAATAGAGACATTTTCTGATTTTGTTTACTTTTAAAATGGAATAAATACACTTCATACATTTAAATTCATGGTTTGTTCCGTCTTTTGTCCACAGTTTAAAAATGTAGATGTTACAATGATTCATGGTGTATTTTGGTAAATTTGGGTCCCGGGGAGACACCAAAATTTCTCTTTTGGGTCTTGAGCTGAAAAAGTTTGGGAACCACTGTTATAGAGTATTAAAAAAAAATAAACTTTGTTATACCGCAAAGGCCTAATATATTTTTCCAGTTAATTTCTCTTCATTAGCAGCTCACATGTGAAAGAAAAAAGGGCAAAAATAACCCTGCAAGTAGTTCCAACTGTTTTCTTAATTACATGTTTCCACAGATAACATTTTATTCATACATTTGTGAGTGTAGTACAGTATATTGGTGTTTCCCTTTCACTTACATCACACATTTCACTTTTAGAAGTTTGATGAACACGAGCAGATTATTAATACATAATTAATGCCTTTGCTGGAGTTATGGAGAACAGTTATGGAGGCTCACACATTGTCTTCTGTCTATGGGCATATAATAGGAAAGGAAGTATATATTTAAAAGGTGCTCTAAGCAATATTACGCGTTTTAAGCTACAACATTTTTGTCACATACAGCAAACATCTCCTCACTCTCTGCTAGCTGCCTGTCCCCAGAACACACTGTAAAAAAACATCTCCTCACTAGCTGCTAGCTGCCTGTCCCCAGAACACACTGTAAAAAACATCTCCTCACTACCTGCTAGCTGCCTGTCCCCAGAACACACTGTAAAAAACATCTCCTCATTACCTGCTAGCTGCCTGTCCCCAGAACACACTGTAAAAAACATCTCCTCACTAGCTGCTTGCTGTGTGTCCCCAGAACACACTGTAAAAAAACATCTCCTCACTAGCTGCTAGCTGCCTGTCCCCAGAACACACTGTAAAAAAACATCTCCTCACTAGCTGCTAGTTGCCTGTCCCCAGAACACACTGTAAAAAACATCTCCTCACTAGCTGCTAGCTGCCTTTTCCCAGAACACACTGTAAAAAAACATCTCCTCACTAGCTGCTAGCTGCCTGTCCCCAGAACACACAAAAAGAAGGCAATTTTTTATATAGTTTTTATTAATACCTCTGCCCCGTCTAATTTTTTTTCCTCAATGTCACAAAATTATTTGCGGCAGGTAGACGGCGCTATGGTAACACATTCTGACGGGTCACAGATTTGGGTGTAACACTTTACTGCTTTGGCTCATGACACAGTGACCAATTTAGCTCACGATACATCCAAAATAGGCTAATAAGGATGCCCAACATGTCCATATCTACTGGAAATATGGAGAAAACCTTGTTCAAACCAAATCAAGATTTTGACAACTCTGTTTCTAAAGTTCCTGACTCTGCACTGTCCCCAAATGGCCAAATACGGTTTCCCGTTGAATTTGAAAACTGTTATAGAAACTAAGTATGCAATCACAAAGATCCACGTACCAATGTTCTTCTGGTCTTCTAACTTGAACCAGGAGCTTTTCATTATTGGACCATTGGTACATTTGTCTTCCGGGTCATGTACAGTGGATGCCATGAACACTGGTTTGTTGTCGAACCATTTTGACCACTGATCTGACCAAGATGGCGGCGCGAGAAACAGTAATTTTGCGGTATTTTTCTTGCTCATTTTGGGTCTGTTCGTGCAGAACAGTTATGCCTTTACATCGTACACCCGACGTGAGCTTTTGGATATTGGTTTGGGAATTTCAGACAGTTTTATGGACAGTTTTAACTTCGACTCCTTCCTGAGATCGCCAGAAGACCTGAGGCTACGCACTCTGCCCGGCCGGGCGGAAGTGCTTGCAGGCAGCGTCGAGATCGTAAACAAAGGCGGGGGAAGCGCGGAGGACTAAGAGCTAAGCTAAAGCTAACACCACACCGGTTCTCTTTACCAAGCATTTTCCTTGCCAATGTACGGTTGCTGCTGAACAAAATGGAGGAGATCCGACTCAACATTACATACAGCAAGAGACTTTTGAACTGTAATGTCCTAATCTTCACAGAAACATGGTTAAACAGCGGAATACCGGACAATGCTATTGAGCAAGCGGGACGCCACACAATCCGAGCAGATAGAACACTAGATGGCTCCGGTAAGACCAGAGGTGGTGGATTGTGCATTTACATTAACAAAGCTTGGTGCACAAACTCTGCTATTGTTGGGAGACATTGTTCAGCTAACCTTGAGTTTCTCATGGTTAAATGTAGACCGTTCTACCTACCACGGGAGTTCACTGCCACCATTATCACTGCAGCCTATATTCTCCCGGATGCTGATGCCAAGTCTGCTATGAAAGAACTTCACGCAGCCATCAGTAAACAACAGACCGTTCACCCGGAAGCTGCGTGTATTGTTGCGGGTGATTTTTATCATTCAAATTTAAAGTCGCACTGTTGCTTGCTCTGGAGGAAACTACTAGAACTGTTGGGTCCTTGTAAATTCTGGAGTGTGGTCTAGACCTACTCTATCTGTAAAGTGTTTCTAGATAACTCTTGTTATGAATTGATACTATAAATAAAATAAAATTGAATTGAAAGTCAGTGCTACCAAAATTTCACCAGCATGTTTCTTGTCACACCAGAGGAAACAAAACTTTAGACCATGTTTACACAAACATGGCTGAAGCTTATGTCGCGACACCCCTCCCCCACCTGGGACAGTCAGATCACCTTTCTTTGTTCCTCACCCCCAAATTTGTACCTCTCAATCAATGTGCAGCCATCAGTAAAGACCATCAAGCTGTGGCCTGCAGGAGCAGATGTATCACATTGACTGCTACACCTCCTCTGTACTGGATTATATCAACACCACCATTGACAATGTTACAACCCAGAAGCAGATCACCACATACCCAAATCAGAAACCATGGATGAACAGGTCAGTGCGACTCCTATTGAAGACACGCAATACTGCCTTCAGATCAGGAGATGCACTAGCCTATAGCACATCCAGAGCAAATCTAAAAAGGGGCATCAAAGAGGCCAAGCACTGCTACAAGCTTAAGATAGAGTGACACTTTTCCAATGCTGACCCTCGACGCATGTGGCAGGGCATTCAGGCCATCAGTAACTATAAACCCACTCACTCCACCCCCGCAGCCACTGATGTCAACTTCCTGAACGAGCTGAATGACTTTTATGCTCGCTTTGAAAGAGACAACAGAGAAACTGCCACCAAGCTCAAATCCTCAGCCGACCACCCGCCAATCACACTCTCCTCCACAGATGTCTGCAAGGCACTGAGCAGGATCAGCACGCACAAGGCTGCTGGACCAGATAAAATCCCTGGACGCGTACTCAGGGCATGTGCGGAGCAGCTCGCTGGAGTTTTTACAGACATTTTCAACCTGTCTCTTGCCCAAGCAGCTGGACCAACATGCTTTAAATGCACTTCCATTGTGCCATTGCCAAAACACTCCAGCCCAAAGTGCCTTAACGACTACCGCCCTGTAGCACTCACACCCATCGTAATGAAGTGCTTTGAGCGGCTGGTCCTGGCACACCTAAAAGATTCGCTACCATCCACATTGGACTCACATCAGTTTGCCTACCGTAGCAATAGGAGCACAGAGGATGCCGTTTCCATGGCACTGCCCTCTGTGGCAGGGCATGGTGCCCTGAAAATAACCAACACCTCAACACCACCAAAACGAAGGAACTCATCGTGGACTTCAGAAAGGAGTCAAGAGGCACGCACAACATCATCCACATCGATGGAATGGCTGATGAGCGTGTCTACAGTTTCAAGTTTCTGGGGATCCACATCTCGGTGGACATGACCTGGTCAACCAACACCTCCTGCCTGGTCAAGAAGGCTCACCAGCACCTTTTCTTCCTGAGGACGCTGAGGAAGAATCAGCTTTCCTCAACTATCCTGGTGAACTTCTATCGCTGTGCAATAGAAAGCATCCTGACCAACTGTGCAACAGTGTGGTATGGGAGCTGTTCTGTGGCAGAGCGCAAGGCACTGCAGCGGGTGGTGAAAACCGCCCAGCGCATCACTGGGACTCCACTACCCGCCATCGAGCACGTCCAGAGGAAACACTGTCTGCATCGAGCTCGCAGCATCCTTAAGGACTCCTCTCACCCAGCCCACAGACTGTTTTCTCTCCTGCCTTCCGGCAGGCGGTTCAGGTGCCTCCGGACCAGGACCAGCAGACTAAAGAACAGTTTTTTCCCCAGAGCTGTCTCTTTATTGAACTCTAACCCTCATTGATCCCACTCCCCTCACATACTGACAGAATCTCCTCTCCCTCCACACACCTGCCTCCATTTTGTTATTTGCAATACTATAATGTTTACTTGCACTGCTGACTGTTACTATAGTAACAACTGTTTATATCTGATTTTGCACTACTTACCTTGACTAATATTTCAATCTGCACTGCGGACTGTTTATTCACAGTACCAATTGTTTACATATACATCTGCAATATTGTACTTTAACTGTAATATGCAATTACTCTCCACTGCACTTTAATTTGGATAGTTTCTGCCCAAACTTTATTTGTGCTACCTTTAAATCCATTGTTATACTGCTCATTTTAGCTTAACTTATTATATATGTATATATATATATATATATATATATATATATATATATATATATATATATATATATATATATATATATATATATATATCTATCTGTAAAAATTCTGTTTATAGTAATAGCCATCTGTATATACACTCACCGGCCACTTTATTAGGTACACCTGTCCAACTGCTCGTTAACACTTAATTTCTAAGCAGCCAATCACATGGCGGCAACTCAGTGCATTTAGGCATGTAGACATGGTCAAGAGAATCTCCTGCAGTTCAAACCGAGCATCAGTATGGGGAAGAAAGGTGATTTGAGTGACTTTGAACGTGGCATGATTGTTGGTGCCAGAAGGGCTGGTCTGAGTATTTCATAAACTGCTAATCTACTGGGATTTTCACGCACAACCATCTCTAGGGTTTACAGAGAATGGTCCGAAAAAGAAAAAACATCCAGTGAGCGGCAGTTCTGTGGGCGGAAATGCCTTGTTGATGCCAGAGGTCAGAGGAGAATGGCCAGACTGGTTCGAGCTGATAGAAGGGCAACAGTGACTCAAATAACCACCCGTTACAACCAAGGTGGGCAGAAGAGCATCTCTGAACGCACAGTACGTCGAACTTTGAGGCAGATGGGCTACAGCAGCAGAAGACCACATCGGGTGCCACTCCTTTCAGCTAAGAACAGGAAACTGAGACTACAATTTGCACAAGCTCATCGAAATTGGACAATAGAAGATTGGAAAAACGTTGCCTGGTCTGATGAGTCTCGATTTCTGCTGCGACAGTCGGATGGTAGGGTCAGAATTTGGCGTCTACAACATGAAAGCATGGATCCATCCTGCCTTGTATCAACGGTTCAGGCTGGTGGTGGTGGTGTCATGGTGTGGGGAATATTTTCTTGGCACTCTTTGGGCCCCTTGGTACCAATTGAGCATCGTTGCAACGCCACAGCCTACCTGAGTATTGTTGCTGACCATGTCCATCCCTTTATGACCATAATGTACCCAACTTCTGATGGCTACTTTCAGCAGGATAATGCGCCATGTCATAAAGCTGGAATCATCACAGACTGGTTTCTTGAACATGACAATGAGTTCGCTGTACTCAAATGGCCTCCACAGTCACCAGATCTCAATCCAATAGAGCATCTTTGGGATGTGGTGGAACGGGAGATTCGCATCATGGATGTGCAGCCGACAAATCTGCGGCAACTGTGTGATGCCATCATGTCAATATGGACCAAACTCCCTGAGGAATGCTTCCAGCACCTTGTTGAATCTATGCCACGAAGAATTGAGGCAGTTCTGAAGGCAAAAGGGGGTCCAACCCGTTACTAGCATGGGGTACCTAATAAAGTGGCCGGTGAGTGTATATTCCTAGTACATACTCACCTGTAAACTCCGTAAACCATCCGTATATTATGATCATTGTACATTTCTGTAAAAATTCTATTTATAGTAGTATCCACCTGTATATTATATTCAGTACATATCCACCTGTAAATCCTGTTCACAATACTTGTTATCCATATATTATATTCATAGGATAATCTAGCTGTAAAATTCTGTTTATAATAGTATTCATTCTATATTTATTCAGTACATATCCATCCTACACTATGGAACCATTGTATATCCTGCACTTACTGCTATTGCACTTCTGGTTAGACCTAAACTGCATTTCGTTGCCTTGTACATGTGTAATGTGTAATGACAATAAAGTTGAATCTAATCTAATCTAATTTTGTGATGGCAAATTCAGGACTCTTTCTGGCCACTGACACGGATGTTCCTCTCCCCTCTTTTTTCAACTCTTTGTCTACTGGCCGCTGGCACAGCTTTGGGACACAGTTCTTCATTTAGTTCCAGTTGCAGGAAGGCCTTTTGCCAGCAATGCGTCCAATAGATCAATGGTTGGGAAGTACCTGTCAAAGAATGTGGCTTCCTGTTGAAACAGATTCAACTATGCGTAGAACTGCTGCAGCTCCAACTCCTAACCTTTGGACTGGAAAGGAATTTTCCCTTGGTAGACTTCAAAATCAAGCATCAGACTATTTGGGGATGCAAGGGAAAAGACCTTTAGGCCAGTAGGGTTTGGCTTGCCGTGAACATATTGCCCAACTGGACAACGGGAGGATTTGCTCATCAATACAGACCCTTTCTGGCTTTGTAAGGCTGAGACAGCCTTGCCGCACACAATTAAGTATTGGCCTGACTTTCCAAAGAATATCTGCCTTCTTTGTTTCCTCTGTCACAGCCAGGTCATTGACAATCTTGAAGGAGTTCCTTATCCTGTAGAATCTATCCCTTGTCATTTTGCTACTTATGACTGGCACTTGAGTTTTTTGGCCCAAAACATTTTAATTCTGGGATAGCCAAGGCACGCCATGTGGACTGAAATACCAAAGAAGATTTTTATTTCTTGTGGCATAGTGTTCATACACACTCCTCTGCTGTGTAGCTCTCTTTGATTTGTGTATGCTGCCAAATCTTCAAAGACCTTGTTGTCAATGTACTGTGAAAACTACTCAATTGGACTCCAGTCTGCATGTGTCGTAAGTTCATCTTGACACACAGAAAGCCCAGATGACACAGGTGCAAATCTGATATGAAGGACAACCTTTAAATAAATGATAGGTAATAACAGTTTAAATACTCAGTGCAGCTGGATTTAATATTGTGGAACTGCATCAAATATACTGTACATGCTAATCCTGACAAACAGATGGCGATTCCTGTCTGTATCTGTGTCTGCATCTGTCCTGTCAACTGAGTCTTCGGCATAGTCCTCCTCGTCTTTATCACCGTCTTCTATCACTGGGTGAAACTCATCCTCATCTCTCATCATCTGATAACTCCAAATCTGAATCTCCCTCAACTATTTGGTAATGTCATTATTTACATGAAGATAGTCCGGATGTCCACAATAATTGACATCCATATAATGGCAAATCTTTCAAAAGACACATAATTTAGTTGCTATCAGAACTAAATATATGATTCCTAACACTTTAATGAACAAGAGAATATATGATTATCAAAGTAACAAAACCATAGACAAACAATATTTGAATCATAAAATGTGAGTCCATTTGGGATTGAAAGAAAGACAGAGGCAGTTTCTGGTCTATTCCCCCCCCATCAAATGACATATCACTGAAAAGACCAGGATGTCCTCTGTACATACAGCAGGCATTAAGGGACTCACACAAAAGAATCCAAGGAGAGGGATGAGACTCCAATGTCCAATGACATAAGTAAATGGGTCGGGTCAGGGGGATTTCTCACAGCAACTAAATTATGTGTCTTTTCAAAAATTATCTTATCATAAGGAGGCAAGTTGGGGGAGGGTAAAACAAATACACTTTCACATAGGAGGCTGGGGATCGTGTTGGTGAAATGTAAATTTTTTAACCCCACCCACCATCTTTTCCTAAACCTAACTGTTCTGTTCTTGTGCCGCATGTCAGCTAAACGAAGTCTTGACCCAGAGCGTCAAAAAGGGACAGCAACAGTTCTGACCAAGCACGTCTACGTATGCCGTTAAAGGAGACTTTTTTGTATCAGTAACAAACGCCAAAGGCACCTGACCAAGTTAGGAGTCAGATTATGTTGGTGAAATAGTGACTTTTAGAACTTTACGAACGTCACATGGGTAACCGGAAGTGAAGTCGGATTTTTAACCCAAACCACATTTTTCTAAACATAACCAGCTAGTTTCTGTGCCTAAACCTAACCAAACCCCTACTGTTATGTTCTCTGGTTTAGATATGAGGTCGGAAAACTCTCCTGTGGGTCGTGTCAGAAATTAGGAATAAACAACCTATGTCATATGTTTTGGAGGCTTTGTTGATTAAATTAAAATCAGTTATGTCACTGTGAAATTAAATCTGAAATGAGTAACTAAAGTGAGTAAAATATCTTTTTTTTCAGTAGTTGTAGGACCAAACCAGAGCTGAAACCCCAGTAAATACTGGACGTTCAAGAACAGCAACGGAGCCCGTAGAAAAAAAACTAAAATACACAAAAAAAGCACAATTATCACACAAAGGATTTCAGAAAATTACATCAAAACCCATATTTTATTTTATGTATAGCAATACCATTTACATATTAAATAACACTATAATAGAATGCTTTGATATAGCTTTCAACAAAAACAAAAACAAAAGAAATTCATCTTTTTGTCTTATTTCATGTTACAAAAGAGGAAGGAACACACACCTTTCCAAAAAAAAAAAAGAAAAAAACGGGTCAATGGTGAGGAAATTATCTAGTGAAAGACCTATTCTGTTGGAGACAACAGAAACAAAGCCTCCGGTGGATGAAAACCAAAAGCAAAACAAATCCAGAGAAGAGGGGGATAACGTTGTAATATCACAATCACTGCCTGAACATTAATGGAAGATGTTATGCTGGAAACTGGAATGCAATGATGACCACAAGCTGGACGCACCTACACCTGGACGTACCTACACCTGGACGCACCTACACCTGGACGTACCTACACCTGGACGTACCTACACCTGGACGTACCTACACCTGGACGTACCTACACCTGGACGTACCTACACCTGGCTTCCACACATTCACACCACTACCAGCGACGCCATGGGTGACCTCCATTGGAAGGAACAAATGAACACAGACATGATTATGTCAGATTGGAAACCTTATGAGAGCTTTGTGGTACATGTTACATCAAGAAAAAGTCAAATAATTCATGTTAAGGTAACAAAATCATGGTCATAAGAGAAACATGGGAAATCGGTCAAATGGAATTTCAAAATCTGATGAAACATTTCCTCTGATACAGTTGATGAGTACACAGTTTCCAGAGAAGGGCTGGGTTACAGAGGCAACCAAAAAATATTATGTACATTTCTCCTTGATGGTTGAGCTGCATGTGCACTTGTGGCAACACAAAAAAACAAAAGGACATGCGTTCCGAATCTAAATCTACAAGGGGCCAGATTCAGCCCACGGGCCTCAGTTTGACACACGTTGTCAAGCACTAGCACGTTATTTCGTACAGTAGCTAGCATGTTCGTTAGCTCAGCTGGAACAGTTGCACACCAATTTGCCACGTGCCACTTTCTGGTGTGACCGGGCCCTTAGGCAAAGTGTATATTTCACAAAAACCCTTAAAAAAGAACAATAAGCCCCAGAAACAGAAAATGTTTTGTAGCTGTATCCCTAAAAGTTGGATATTTTAGCTCCTATTGGCCCTTAATTCAACAGAAGATAACACTGGGGATGGTGTATAACAAATACAGCATGTAAGGACTTTAATGCATAAGTTAAAGCAAACAGATACAACAATGAGAATTGAAGCTAATAACTGTAAGGACATATACACATACAGCTATAGTGGGAGGGGGAGAAAGGGGGGTTGGGCATCCAGTCAGGAGAGAGAAATCGACAAAAGAGAGAGAAAAGCTTGACTAACATCTTTTTTCAAGTCTTTGGTAAAAGTAAAAAAAAAAAAATATCTAAATACATTTCCCCCCCTCGCATTGACACATTATCTGTTTTGTGCTGTGTGAAAAAAAACACTTTCACATTTTCATTCAAAATGTAAAACCACAAGTGTCATTTCACGCCACTGGTACGGTACAGAATATCATCAAAATCAGCTGCTAAATTAGAACATCCGCATGTCAAAGAGTGGAAATAATGTGTGTGTGTGTGTGTGTGTGTGTGTGTGTGTGTGTGTGTGAGGGGTAACAGCAGCTGAAGCAGGAAACATTTCATACTCGGCTCTTTGCTCGTAGGCCACAAAATCACAAAAAATATACATCTCTGGAGAAATAACGGGAGTGTGGAATGAAAACTATGTACACAAGGCCTTGGGAGGTCGGAGCGGGTGATCACACCTCTGTCAGCGAGCACGGATCTGGAACATCTGGACCTCCACCTGCTCTGTTTTCTCCAAAATGCAATTTTTGCTAGTTGATCACTTTCATTACACACAGTGGATGCAGATTGTGTAAAATGAGCGCTTGTTTTCTTGTGACATGAAAGAAATTTGCCTTTCAGGTGTGTGTGTGGCAGATAAATCAGATCTGGTCCAAGCCCTGGGTTTAATGTCATTGTGGACGCCTTCGCCTAGAATCTGGTGATGAAAATACCAGTGTAAGGTAAGACGGAGTATGTTTCTGCGTGGTTATGGCTGGTTTTAGGAGAAGAGCAACAGTTTGTCAGGCCACATGGTCAATTAATATTATCTACCCTTTAAGAAAGCCACTAGGACAGCACTAGAATTTGATGAAACTTGCCATAAAGCCCACTTCAGACTAAAGATTTGTGACGAGACGAAACTGTTAGGCTACTACGGAAAAGTTTCAGCGTTCTGTAGCTCAACTCCAGCCAGCTGATGGTTTCACTGGGATTCAGCTGTTCAACTACAGAAATAAAATACAGATGTGCTCAAATTTGTTGGTACCCTTACAGCTCATTGAAATAATGCTTCATTCCTCCTGAAAAGTGATGAAATTAAAAGCTATTTTATCATGTATACTTGCATGCCTTTGGTATGTCATAGAATAAAGTAAAGAAGCTGTGAAAAGAGATGAATTATTGCTTATTCTACAAAGATATTCTAAAATGGCCTGGACACATTTGTTGGTACCCCTTGGACAAGATAATAAATAATTGGATTATAGTGATATTTCAAACTAATTAGTTTCTTTAATTAGTATCACACATGTCTCCAATCTTGTAATCAGTCATTCAGCCTATTTAAATGGAGAAAAGTAGTCACTGTGCTGTTTGGTATCATTGTGTGCACCACACTGAACATGGACCAGAGAAAGCAAAGGAGAGAGTTGTCTGAGGAGATCAGAAAGAAAATAATAGACAAGCATGGTAAAGGTAAAGGCTACAAGACCATCTCCAAGCAGCTTGATGTTCCTGTGACAACAGTTGCAAATATTATTAAGAAGTTTAAGGTCCATGGAACTGTAGCCAACCTCCTGGGCGTGGCGCAAGAGGAAAATCGACCCCAGATTGAACAGAAGGATAGTGCGAATGGTAGAAAAAGAACCAAGGATAACTGCCAAAGAGATACAAGCTGAACTCCAAGGTGAAGGTACGTCAGTTTCTGATCGCACCATCCGTCGCTTTTGAGCGAAAGTGGGCTCCATGGAAGAAGACCCAGGAGGACTCCACTTTTGAAAGAAAAACATAAAAAGCCAGACTGGAATTTGCTAAAATGCATATTGACAAGCCACAATCCTTCTGGGAGAATGTCCTTTGGACAGATGAGTCAAAACTGGAGCTTTTTGGCAAGTCACATCAGCTCTATGTTCACAGACGAAAAATGAAGCTTTCAAAGAAAAGAACACCATACCTACAGTGAAACATGGAGGAGGCTCGGTTATGTTTTGGGGCTGCTTTGCTGCGCCTGGCACAGGGTGCCTTGAATCTGTGCAGGGCACAATGAAATCTCAAGACTATCAAGGCATTCTGGAGCGAAACGTACTGCCCAGTGTCAGAAAGCTCTGTCTCAGTCGCAGGTCATGGGTCCTCCAACAGGATAATGACCCAAAACACACAGCTAAAAGCACCCAAGAATGGATAGGAACAAAACATTGGACTATTCTGAAGTGGCCTTCTATGAGTCCTGATTTGAATCCTATCGAACATCTATGGAAAGACCTGAAACTTGCAGTCTGGAGAAGGCACCCATCAAACCTGAGACAGCTGGAGCAGTTTGCTCAGGAAGAGTGGGCCAAACTACCTGTTAACAGGTGCAGAAGTCTCATTGAGAGCTACAGAAAACGTTTGATTGCAGTGATTGCCTCTAAAGGTTGTGCAACAAAATATTAGGTTAGCGGTCCCATCATTTTTGTCCATGCCATTTTCATTTGTTTTCTTATTTACAATATTATGTTGAATAAGAAATCAAAAGCAAAGTCTGATTTCTATTAAATATGGAATAAATAATGGTGGATGCCAATTACTTTTGTCCGTTTCAAGTTATTTCAGAGAAAATTGTGCATTCTTCGTTTTTTGTGGAGGGGTACCAACAAATTTGAGCACGTCTGTAATCCATTATCCATTTTATTTTTATGTTACAAACAGCTAGTCTAAATGGCTTTGAGTTTTAGACGGAGCCTCAATGGCTGCAGCGAGGTACCATTATATAACAGTTTGGAGTGGACGTCGCAGTTACGTCTTTGCAATTGCGCATGCATTATGGTGGCAGAAAAACAACCGAAACAATGGTGAATGTACTGTTTATCACAATACATCCATGTTTTTTCATGGATGACTTTCTTATAATACATCCATGGGGATAGCTAGCTAGTTTCTTAGCTAGATTGATTTTTCCACCATGTTTTAATGCTTTTTTGGTTACAGCCGCTTGGTAACAGAGACTGATAGCTAGCTGGCTAGCTAACTAGCCAGCCCTAACGTTAGCTTATCCGTCTTTGGAGTAGCTAAGTAGGAGGACACTGCAGGGTTAGCTAGGTAGGGACCAGGTTGGGCGATATGTTTTAATGTTTTCAACCAGCCACCGTAAGCCCATCGGTCAAGCGAGATAGAGAGTGACTGAAGAGAGGGAGCGCCAAGCGGCGTTGGAACAAAGCCGTGAGTCAGAGAAATAAAACGTGTTTTTCCGATTCATCCTTAGAAGTGTAACTGTAGCAAGCATCGCACTAACACCATCCACATTCATATTTAGACGTGACAAATGATATATCCAGCTATAAAAAGGCCTAAAAGTCGGAAGTTAGGACGGAGGTGCTATGGAGACGATACACCGTCTTGTCTTGTTGCATTGGTGTGAAATGTTAGTTTTTTTTAATGCTGCAGACATCTTTATCTGAAATGGGCTTTACACCACTATATCTTTACTATACATATGTAGAATACCTTTTATTGATTTACAAGTGCAGTACATCACATAGTTGTACGGACAAATATTTTGCTGGAAATTATTTATTCTGATTTTATATATATATATATATATATATATATATATATATATATATATATATATATATATATATATATATATATATATATATAACTCTATTCATTACCCTGTTTTTATCTGTGTTTTTAAAAGGTGCCAGGCCAATAATTTTATTGAAGAATTTATTGTAACACAATGGATGTTTTGAAGCCCATTTTGTGGTAGACTATATCCAGTGTATGACGCTCACCTTCCAGGATTGTTCAGCTGTCTTTCATTTTGGCCGGATGTCCTTTACTTGCTTTCTTTGTGTTGGCGTTCTAACCTGTGGTGGATTTCTGAGGACTATGGTTAATGCTTCTCAGATCTCTGCAGGGTAAATCCAGACAGCTAGCTAGACTATCTGTCCAATCGGAGTTTTCTGTTGCACGACTAAAACAACCTTTGAACGTACACGTTCCACCAAAACAAGTTCCTTCCTGAGACTATTTTGCAACAACACCGTGGCTCCGTCCGGCGTTTAGCACCACCCAAGACGATTGCTTTCAAAGTATTTTTTATTGCCTAACTAGGATACATTTAAAGGATAAGGCTGTCAGTATTCTATAAATGTTTTATTGTCAACAAATTCAAAGATGATGCAATATGTGTATATCGGCTATGTCTCAATGTGTTAAAGAAGCTAGTCCCCAACAAGCTTACTATTTCCTCATGCTGGAGTGACGTTTGCTAAAAACGACAGTGCCTAGCTGTTTTAGGAAATTACTGAGTGTTTTCTTTTCAAATAACACACATTTCTTTAAAGGGTCATTTCTGGAGTAGAAATAAATCTGCCACATGCAGGGTTAGGGAAATATGCTAGTATTGAGAGACAGATTAATCTATCTTTCTGGTTTTGGCCTTTTCATAGAAAATCCCTCCATCATCAAATCCCTTTCCACTTTCTTGTCATATTATCAAAGTGAGGAAAGAAAGCAAAATATTCTAAAAGCAAAACCCACCTTTCACTTTTAACAAGTTTTAACTGCAATTTAAAGGTCCCATGGCATGACAATTTCACTTTATGAGGTATTTTAACATTAATATGAGTTCCCCCTGGCTGCCTATGAAATGGTGATAGGTGTAAACCGAGCCTGGGTATCCTACTCTGCCTTTGAGAAAATGAAAACTCAGATGGGACGATCTGGAATCTTGCCCTCTATGAGGTCATACAGGGCAAGGTTACTTCCTCTTTCTCTACTTTGTCCGCCCAGATAATTTGGCCCACCCATAAGAGAGAGAGAGACATCATGGCTTTCAAACGAGCAAAGTGGCAGTTGGTTAAGCCCCCCCTCAAAAGCTACAGACTCAGAAATGGCACATACTAAGGAAAGCTCATTGCGGGACTGGCTCTATAGGCTGTAATTCTGCACCAAGGCTGAGAAAGAGACTTCAGATACAGTATTAGGGGACCACTAAGGTCTATATAAAAGAGGCTTCAGATACAGTATTAGGGGACCACTAAGGTCTATATAAAAGAGACTTCAGATACAGTATTAGGGGACCACTAAGGTCTATATAAAAGCATCCAAAGAGCACCATATCATTGGACCTTTAACAATATTGTAACATAAATGATGAGGCAGCCTGTGGTTCGTTTTCATTAAAATAAAGAAAGCCATTACTATTAGACAAATTAATATATAACTACTGTCTTTTGTGAAATTTAGCCACACCTGAGCATTACATGTTGTAAACATTGTATGCCTACATGGGAGATGGTACAGGCAGTGTAGATGGTGGATGAGAAGTTCATAATGTCAGTGAAGTCATGATTGGAATGAAAAAGCACGTTTCTCAACAAACTCCTGCTCGTCATAACCAACCAACCAACCAACCATATTAAATGTAGCAGCTTGTTGTCATTCATCAGAAATACATTACAAATACAGTTATGGTGGCCAAAGCACTGGCTTTAGGCTTCCAATCTGCAAATTAGAAACAAATTTAATGGGAACATATTTCACATTTTTCGCTTTTGCACTATGTAGCCTTCTATATGTCATGTTATGAACCTAAAGAGAATTATGACGCAGTTTTTACTCTGTCCACGCGACATACTGTAAGTGCAAATAAAATGAATAGATTTTATCGTATGAAAAATCAAGATCCACGGCAGTGAGACCAGTCAAATCTGGATAGGACAAACACTACTAACTAACACACCCAAAGACGGGTTTAAAACCCCATTTCAGATTTCTAAAAACTAACATGTTGCATAGAGCTTGTTGTTTTTGAGTCTGTTGTCCCATTGCAGATCATACAGATTCAACCCTGTAATCACACACACACACACACACACACACACACACACACACACACACACACACACACACACACACACACACACACACACACACAGGTACAGGCCTCTGTGTTCTCTATCCGTGCTTGTCTGTCAGAATGAATTTTATGATGAAAAAAAACCCTTTAAAAACATGATTTTCTAAAAGAATGGCAATGTCATATCGTTGCATCACCTGTTTGTAGTTTGAAATGTAAAATCACTACCGGTGGTGTGTTGTGTGTGGGTATTTGTGTGTGAGTTCAGGTGACGTAGCAGCATACAAGAACGCAGAGGGCCGAGGGAGTCCGCTTCCAGATAGATGGCTGTGAATCAGCTGTGAGTACCGGAACACTATCGGCGCGTTGGAAATCAACCGCCACAAATGACATGTACAAAAATCACAAAGTTATTATGATAAGGATATATTTATATATGTATACATACAGTATTTCCATATATTAAAAAGCATAATATGAATTGTACAAAGAAATAATAATAAAACTTCACAGTAGCAGTCATAACACCACCTTAGGTATTCTAACATGGGCGTGACTCGCTAATAAAGAGGGAGTGTGACAGGAAAACAAGGCAAAAAACTAACAGAAATTCAATGGTAGGATTGGGCATCGAGAACCGCTTCCAACTTGGAATCATGTTTTTTATTGGTGATTTGGAATTGTTTGACAAATTTCCGAACTTTCGAATCCGATCATCGCTTCCAATTTTAACACACGCCAGTTTTGGTTTCCGTAGCGACCTCCGTACTTCCAGGCGCTTGTTGTGTTGCAGCCATGGAGCACAGTTAGCGGCACTCTAGTGTGGCTTTACTGTGGTGAAACTGTACAACACCATTGAATCAAAATCAAATTTTCCTCTTATCTGGGAAATATTGCTAAGTTCTATTAATTTAATTTAATTTCGGAGTTCCGACTAGAAAGTCAGACGTTGCCTAGCAACACGCACAGGAACAGGAGCTTGGAACTCTGACAAGCCGAGCAAGAATTCCAATATCTGTGGTCCGAGTCGGATCATTGAGGATAATGGAACGCAGCATAAGCATGTGACCCGCTTCAACTCCACCCTCAAAGAATCGAAATTGATTGAACCGGAATCGGAAGGATCACAATTGGAATCAGAATTGTTCACATCAACGATGCCCAACCCTACTGAACGATAAAGAGGAAACTACTCACTAAAAACAAGCGCTACTTGTCTGTGGCAATAGGTTCCAAGATCTCGGTTCTTGTGATACATGAGTGGTAATATCAGTAGGATATGTGAGCAGGGCGGAGGAGGTCACGCTGAGCTGTAGTCAAACAGCATTTTGTTAACTGAGGCGGAGAGTCGGTGCCTTCCTCTGCCCACTGTCTTTAAATCAACTGGTAGCTGGCAGGCAGAACAATGTCCTTCACAGAAGCAGTTGATTCAATAAGGGCCAAAGCCATGGAATGTCAAAAAAAAGAAAAAATTCAGAGCTTGAGTGGAGAAAAGCCAAGTGAGTCAGCTTTAGTATAGGCAGTAACACTGACATTGTATAGTGCAAACAAGAAAAGACAGAAAAGTGTTTCTCGTTGCCTACCGACCGACGCCGTCGTCAAACTTAAAAACGCAGGTGCAATCCCTTCAGTAGGAGAACATTAAGACATAAAATGGCGAAAAAAATAAATATCAAAAACTTTTTATCAGTGTAAAAAAGTAATCAGGTTATTCGTTTTAACCAAGAGTCTGGCAAAAAGGCCTCAAAAAGTCTTGTTCACAAGAGTTCCTTGACGTTTTACAAAGGTAAGTGGCTCCTTTCTGGCGTTCCGAGAGCCCCCAAGACGCCCTCTGCTCCGCTAAGCTCCAAGCCCCCTGAAGGGCCTCTCTCACACCAGGGACTCCATGCTCTCTGCCTGGTCAGACTGGTCGGACATGGACGCCATGGTCCCATTATTGTCCCCGGCCAGGGTGCACAAGCTGTTGTCCTTGGAGCTGACGAGGCTGAGCAGAGATGTGTATAGGTACTGGTACTGGTCCTGGGAGGCCATCAGTGACAGACAGAAGGAAGAGAGAGAGAGAGAGAGAGACAGAGTGGGGGGGGAACAGGTCAGAACTATATACTATATGATAGCGATAGACCGATTATTGGTCTGTTTATTTGCAGATTATCTGTATCGGCGTTTCATTTGCCTGATAACCAATAAAGTTAATGAATTAAAAAGTGTCCTACTTTGGCTCAACTACAGCTCTGTGTGTGTCCCTCTGCTTCGGTTTCACCCACCAATGAGTCGGACTTAATGTCCCCCCCACAACACTATCTGACTATCTTTTTGTTTTTCAATGTAAATGCATATTTGTTGCAAATATTGGTTATTGATTTCATTAACTGCTATGAATCGGTATCAGTATCGCCAATCCCTACTGTATGACAACCGAGCCATATCCTGTAGTTCAGCAGCGTTAAACTCAATTTCCCTACTATACAGGCCACACTGGAAATGAGAATAACAATAAGGGCCAGACATGTTTAGTTTACTGACGTGCTTTTATTTAAGGTAAAAAGACAAATATCTTTGACTGTATTACTGCATGTCTCATGTAGCGTTCTCATTTACAGTTTGGTCGACATAACACCCTTAAAAAGGTCAGGACAAAAGTCCCTTATCTATCATAGAATACAGCAAATCGTGAAAAACTTAGATTACATTTTTAAAAGCAAGCTACCACACATTTGACTCACAGCAACCTGTTTCACAGCCTGAATATGAAACTCTCTGCTTCTGGAGGGATTTCTGAGACTCAAAGTCGGCAAATCTGTTATATTCTGACTTGAATGTCACTTAATTACAGTGTGAGAAACAGTTTCCTGTCTTTTTGGTTTGATGCGTAACTAGTAGGGGTGGGAATCACCATACGCCTCCCGATACCATATCATCACCTTACTTATGCTACGATACAATATTATTGCGATTTTAAACATATTGCAACATTCTGCAATATATTGCAATATGTTTGTCCCCAAAAGGAAACTTTGTCCACATCTGTTTTATCTAAAAAGATACATTTCTCTGTTTGTTCATATCACTTTGAACACTTTTATTGTTGCAAAACGGGACAAACTGACCAACACATATATAATAAAACAATCCATACTTAGCACCTGTGTATGGATACAGTGTTGCCACTGAAAATATTGCAATACTATGCTGTATCAATTTTTCTCTCCACCCCTAGTAACGAGTCAGGCTAAAATTTAATGTGACCCTAAATTGATATTGGACCGTATAAAAATTTGCAAGAGGGCCAGGTTTGGTTTGATGCATTTGTTTTAGTTCCACTGGCGCTTCAGTGGCAGTTCTAGACTATTTCCAATGCAGGGGCCAGGCTGGGGCCTGATTTTGGGGAGCACCGAATATATTAAGCAAAGTGGTACGTAACACCAACAAAGGAGTAACACTACACATTAACACAAGAAGACTCATTCAGTGTGAACCCACATTTTATCTATCACTGCACATGGTTAATATCCCCTTCTTGGGGATAAAGATGGAGTAAAACAAGGTTTGAAAATATTTGCAACAGTTAGGGGGGGGCAAAAGGGGGTTGAGGCTTAATATTACGGGGCAACGGCCACCCTTGCCCTCCCCCCCAGAACTGCCACTGTGTAGTTTCATAGGTGTGCTTAATGTAGAATTAAAGCTGCCATGTGCCTTGATGTCTTGTTATAGAGCTCAACAGTGTCAACATTTTGTTCATTTTTTCCATAAAGTCCAGTTCAGACCAAAGATTAACGCCGAAACTTGCAAATACTTACTGGCGTTCACAACAATGCGACGAGACGGTGTATTATCTATATAGCAACAAGTCTTTGTACTTCCATTCTAACTTCAGCCCTTTAGGTTTTTGTAACTGAATATATCATCTGCTGCTTCTAAATATGAACATAGATAACAGTGATGTCGAGATGCTTTTCTAGTAACAAATCGGCAAAAACAACATTTTTATTCTCGGATTCGTGACTTGGTCCTAGGCGCTCTCTCTTTTCAGTCACTCTCTAGCTAACTCGACCGTACACACTGTCCGTCTATCTGCCCTTTTGACCAATGAACAATTTGTAACAGAAATAAAATGGATTATGGATCATTTTAGTCATTGGCTGTTGAAACAGGAGACGTCTCTTACGTTGTAAAACCAACTTCTGGAGACTCAACCAGCTGAGTTGCGCAGCCACGCCAGCTGGTTGAGTCGAGCTGAGCCGGGCCGGTTCAGACCGCTAAATCTTCGCCCGGCAACACTCTAAAACGGTTTTGTCTCGTCGCGAATATTTGTTCTGATCTGGGCTTAAGGATTTTGATCATCAGCCATAATGTCTAAACCATCCAAGGTAGACTATGGTTTATGCCTCAGTAGAAAGTAGAAGTCCGCATGAAATCAACCTTGTTTTAAGAAAAAACTTTTTTATTCATGATCTTAGGAAGAACTACTACACTACCCACAATCCTAAGTGTAACAGCGTTTTGTAGTAAATTATAGCTCCAATGCCAAGGGCCAGATTAATGGCTCGTACCGAAACGCCAACTGCCTTCTATCAAATACTTTTCCTTTTTCTCTTTAAACAAAGTCTCAAAAAGTCTTAGGAAAATACATAAGAGTCAGAATCAGATGGAAAAATAGTTTAATGTGCTCGAAAAGAGTTCAACACATAAAACCCGAGTAAGGACAGCTTACTGAAGATTTCTTCGTCTTGCGTTGCCTTACATCTGCCAAAAGAGACTTTCCCCCAAAATAAATCCTCCAATAACCATATTTAGGACATGCCGCTTAAACATCCAATTGGATAGTTTTTAATCTAAGCACCGCCTTCTCAGGGAAGTCCTTTGTTGACGTCATATTGCTGACTCTGCTCTCTTTTAGCTGATTTTGCATCTTCTCAGCCAACTGCCTAAGGCTCTGGCCTGGTGCCAGTCTCTGAATCTGCAGCTTGCAACAACATATGCAGTGATGTGACTATGGTGGTGGTGGTGGTGGGGGGCACACATTATATGCTTGCCCTGAATTTAACTTCAAACCTAATTTTATCTCATTTTGACACAAGCGACGACTCTGATTGATAAAATTTGCTGTTACCATGGAAATGTTTACCGCATCGCGAACGCGCAGACAACTAGCGAGCCTCTACCATTTAAAGTCCATGACTGTTTCTGTACACAGTCTTGTACATTTGCCTTTTCTTAGTTATTTTGCCCCGCATCAAATGTGTCATGGTCACGGTTCATCTCCAGCTGGTTGGCTTGTTTCACAGGCTTGAAACGCTTTATATAAGCATTTTAATGAAAAGTCAATGGAGATATTGAACAGGAGAAAACCCTTCCATAACCACAGCCGTTAGAAAAGTGGCCATTGACTATGTTCTATTTACCATTACCTCACAATACCAAATTAGATTTATTGAGAGATGCTGTTTTTTCCACTCATGTGCATGTCTCATGTGGACCTGAGAGAAATCACCATCAACCATTTGCTGTCAGCCTGTACATATGTAGCAAACCATTGACTTCAAGGTGCTTAACCCAAACCATTGCCTGATCCTAATGCCTACCAGGCAGCGCTGCCTGTAAGGCGACATTGGGGACTTAAAACACCAAACACCGTTTGATGCTTAAAGCTTTTACTTTAATTACTTGAGAGTAGCCATGAAAGATCCAGTCTGATGTGTGAGGTTATGAAAGACACAAGTCTTTTCACAATGCAATATGTTTTGTTTACTGCACAGCTTGGCATGTAATATTTTTCACACAAAAGCTTAGTGCTTGACAGAGGTTGGCAAATCCCTGGCCCATTCCCTACATTTGATGATATATTGCGCTGATAAGAATCATTATTCTAAAACCAGGGATTGTTCAAGGGATAAATTGGATATTTTGAAGCGTGACTGTATGAGCTACGTCTCCATAGTCAGCGTGTTGGCTACAGTAGATGGCGGTCGGCATGCCTCCAGTTTGGAGAAGCAGGCACAGAAGCTAAGCAATGTCCTGCTGTGGACGGAGGCGGCAGCTACATTTATTTTAGACACCTAAAAAAATAATTATCAGTTTAAGTGTACTCTATATTTACAGTATAGTATTTTCACCGCTCTACCTTGCTGCCAGACAGCCATTTCCTTTGGCACTAAATTTTTTCAACCGTAGAACATCCGCATTCCTACACTTTCTGCAAAAGTTCTTCTTCTGTATACTCTGGCTCATAAAGGTATGCTCTTGTCTCCAACATTTTGTCACCAATTTGTGTTACCGTGCGTATTACAGCGTGCCACACAGTTTGGCTTCTGCATAACAATACGGAAGTTCTACGGTTGAAAAAATGTAGTGCCAATGACAAATATGTGATTGAGCTTACTCCTTTGAACAGATTTAAAGTGAAGTGACTTTGTTCAGCTTTGTGAGGGCTGAACCCCACTCATTGCTGCTTGCGGCTTTATTTTTGGATCATTACAAATACATGTTGTTCTTTTGACCGTAAAAAAGGTTTGAAGCTGGAATTTCAGCTATATTTGTAGTTGTGTAGTTGCAGTTGTTGGACTCACAATGTCTGTGAAGACTCCGGGTCTCATTAGGTTGATCATCTTGGCCACTTGGTAGACATCAGCGGCCCCCTCGCTCTCCAGTTGCTCAGACAGGGTGGTGAGGGCACATAGCGTGCCGGCGGACACTGTTCCCAACCACACACACACACACACACACACACACACACACACACACACACACACACACACACACACACAGCCAGGGTCTGGGGTTAGCATGCACATTAACACCATTATGCTGGTTCCTCAACATGTTGACTTTGCTGTTTTGAAAGCTGAAGCAGTAATCACAATGACATATCTCTTCTTTGTATAGCTGACAAATAAAAAAAAAAAAATACTGTTTTGGGCCCATTTGTAGTCAACATTCAATGTAGCTACATTTGATGTCATCCATCCTATTTTTTTTTTTTACATCATCAGCATTTGGTGCCTTTATATGTTTTATTTGAGTTCTGAGTTTAAAGCCAGAATTCTGAGAAAAAGAGTCAGTGTTGTGATTAAAGTCAGAATTCTGACTTAAGTGAAAAGTAAGAACTAACTAACTTTTTTTTGTTGACTTTTGATCTTAAAATAATTACTGTTTTTTACGATATCTAAAAACTAAGACAATTTCTAGTCTCATATCACAATATCAATTTTGAAGTCACTGGACTTACAATAATGTGTAGGGCGGCCTAAAGCCTTTATACATACCTTTTTTAACATGGAATACTAAGCTATTGAAGAAGCCTAATAATTTGTTGGCATGATTTTATGAATCGTGTTTTAATGTTACACATACATGGAGCACAGTGAATGCTTAAGAAGAACTCTATCTGTGGATGGCTACCTTACCTACAGGCCTGTAAGCCGGTCATCACTGGGGATTTAATGATATGTTGGATTCATTAAGACTTTTGTGATACAACAACCAAACACCCCCCCTCCATCCGTCATCACCACCCACCCAGACCAAAAAAACAAGAAATAATGACACAGTCACTCCAAAATTCAGGACAATTCAACAAAATAATAACAACATAGACAATAAACCAAATAAACATATGTATGATTGACAATACTAAAGCCCAGCAGACACATCTCTTCCCAGCACAAACCCTCTTAGGAGCCCTCCACAAAGATCAGGTACCTTTTCTCAGACTTTTTAATTTTTGAAAAAAAAAAACTTTCAAAAATGAACAATAATTTGGTGCCCCCCCCGCCTTGACTTTGAGGACCCCCCCTGATTTATAGCAAATGAATCCACCTGAGGATGACAGCGCGGCGTGGCGTCAGGCTCCCTTGGGGAACGTCCCAATGTAACGGCTCTCCTCCTCCATTAGCAGCCCTGTCAGGGGCGCAGCACCAACCGCTGCTAACAGCCACGCCTGGCTGGATAATGAGCGCGCAGACAATTAGGACCAGCCTCCAACTGACAGCCTCTGCGCTGGTGCTAGTCGGCTACGCCATGGCAACCAGATGAAGTGCTCAATTAGTCACTCTTCTTCTCGAGGATGCGACAAGCAGTCTTCATTATTGTAATGAATAAACATGGGCCGAAAGCTGCTGGATCAGTGTTGTTCAAGAACAGTAACGCGTGTCGATACTAAAGACACTTTCATTACGTTTAATTGGCAGTTTTCCTTGGGTACCTGTTGGGGGAGTGAGGGGGTTGGAGGTGCTGTCACTTGTTGTATAAAAAGTTAAACAATATGTGTCTTTCCACAGTGTTCTGTACTGGAGGATAGTCAGGCTGCCAGTGGCTCGATATGCCTGTAACACTTGATGATTTCTTGATTACTTGATTTATATACAGTATATATATATATATATATATAATAGAATTACTACCACATGCTAGATAAGACTCTGAGACATCACAATACTGCACTAAGTGCAACTTACACAATAGGTCTATCTAAATATTTATCATCAACAGTTAAGCAGTTGCACATTTTTGTATTCCCAATTTGTATATATTTCAAATATTTGTTCTTGTATTTGATCCTATTATTATTTCATGTAAATTGTATGTATGTATATTGTATCCTAGTGTTTCATTCATATTTATATTCTGTGCTGTGTGACTGATATTTTGCTGCTGTAACACTATCATTTCCCATTTTGTTGGGATCATATATATATATATATATATATATATATATATATATATATATATATATATATACATATATATATGCGCTCTGGGATCTGTTCTCCGTCCCAGTGTGTTGTTTGTAGTTGTTTGTCGCTGTATAAAAATAAAAATGTTATCACAAAAAACAAAACACACACACATACACACACACACATATATATATATATATTAAGCTTTAGAGCCATGACAGGGATGACGGACCATATGACATATCTAATGACGTGTTATCTACTGTATCCTTTCACTTAGCTTTTATAATTTGACACGCCATCATTTGCTGTACCTACTTCATACGAGTCATAATAGTAAATCAAATGTATGACTGACTCATCGTGGATGATGGTCGGTCCATCGCGCGTGGCCGCCTCCTCTTTGATGACGTTGATGAGCTCGAAGGTGCTGCTGATGGCGGCGTCGGGCTTAGGCCACTTGGGGCACTGAAAGTGCCGAACCTCTAAAACATAGTCATCCTGAGAGAGAGAGAGAGAGAGAGAGAGAGAGAGAGAGAGAGAGAGAGAGAGAGCAAATATGAAAACAGAGTTATTAATCAATATGCAATATGAAAGAAATACAATGTAAAGACATAGGAGAATGTTACGGTGTAAGGTATTATAAATATGTCCAGATATTTAAAGCACTATTACAAATGTGTAACTATAAACTGAACAAACCTCTCTTTCTCTCCCCCGCTCTCTCTCAATTTTAATTTTCAATTTTTCAATGTGTTTTTCACTGTGTTGCACAGCATATTAACAATAAGGAGTAGATATGTCAGATGTAATATTACAAGTGAACAGGATACTTATGATATAAATTCAGATCCTAAACAAATTATGTGCATGTACCTCAAAGGGTACGTTGAAACAATAATATAAAAAAAAGATTTGAATAATAAAAAATTATAATGTACACAATTCTCTACTTATTTTACCTTGTATTGTGGCAGTAGAAGATAAGCCTTGCTCTCTCTCTCTCTCTCTCTCTCTCTCTCTCAAATTCAAATTGCTTTTTTGGCAATAATGTCAGAGAAACAATATTGCCAAAACAATAATAATAAATAATAATAAAATTCAATAATAATTAAATGACAAAAATGCATACATACAATTCATTGAGTAAACTAAAATATACAGTATACATTTAAAAACAAACATAAAGAAATTATATATAAAAAATATCTGTGTGCGTGTGTGTGTGCATTAATATATTTATTTAGGGTCAATAAAATGTTTACAACAGTAAATTAATTTAATTGTAAGTGTCTCTCTCTCTCTCTTACACACACACACACACACACACACACACACACACACACACTCTCTCTCTCTCTCTCTCTCTCTCTCTCTGAGTTACCTGCGTTGCTTCCAGGATGAAGTCGTGGATGTTGATCTGCTCCTCATTGGACAGACAGAGTCGGTCTTTACTGATGAGGGTGACAGTGAACGCCTCACAGTTCATGGCCTCCTCCCGACTGGGCCAGTACACAAACTCATCCTCTGCCTGCACAAGAGAGCGCATAGAGCGCTTCACTACTGTGTTCATTTATTCACTCACTTCACGTAACGTTGTGTCACAGCATACAGTATCGCTGTATTATATCCTGTGTAAAATACACAGGATATTCTAATAATCTACATGTGCTTTGTGTGCAAAAATCTTATTGTGTAAAGTAACTAGTAACTACAGCTGTCAGGTGAATGTAGAATATTTCTCCCTGAAATGTAGGGGAGCAGTGAAAAGAAAAGACTCAAGTAAAGTAAAAGTATCATGACATTTATACTTAAGTACATTAGTTGAGTACATGTACTCAGTTACATTCCACCACTGCCAATGAGTCACTGAATCTGCAGTAGTTCTACCATTCCTGCAGAATATTTGTCCCATGGCTGATGTTGCAACACATTCTCCCTATGGATGTGTCACACCATGACGTCACCTCCAACCAACTATCTAATGCATATTTTCGGCCTTTCATACTACTCTCCACCGTTGTCTCTCTTAACACTACCTGATTACAGTGTGGCGGTCGAGCTGCTGCTCTTCCCGGTGCGTAACCCTACAGACTCTAAAGGTTTTTGCGTTGGTATCTGACGCTGAGAGATACTTAGCAAGCGGCAGGATTTAACGAGTTGGGAGTGAGAACGAGTTGGATGTTGCATTCGAGGGAAACCTATGTTTAAGATTAACAGAATGCCATGGGAAATGTTGAACTCAGCTGTGACCCAAGCTTTCAATTACAGAGTTGTTAATAAGTGACCTAATGTTCCAGTTAGTTAAAGTGCACCCGTTGACCTACCGTATGACCGGCAATTTGCAAAGCCTCATTGCACAGGTTGTATGTCTGGTCTACAACTAATGAAAGCTTCTTGTAAAAATTCACACCCTTTTACTACAGATAGGTATTTACTTATATGAGAGACTTTGTGGTGTGTATCACCTTCCATTGTTTCATTTTATGGGAACATATAGTACATGGGTAACTGTCGACATATCAGAGTTTTTCTGCCTGTGGTCTAGCCCTCTGGCAAATGTCTTTTTTCATGACAAGGGCCCAGAGGGGACCAGTCACAGACTGATGGCAGCATTAATGTAGAGCGAAATAGTTTCTGTGATAACAGAATCATGGACGGAATCGTGAAAATGAGAACTTAAAAAGGTTATAAAACAGATTCCATAGAGCCCTACAAGACTTAAGACTTAAGACTACACTTACATTGCTATGAGTTTTGAGCCAAAAGCTATCTCTATGCACACACACATCTCTGTTTAAACTAACATGCCCAAACCAAAATATTATATATATATTTTGTATACTGGGCATGAACAGGAGGCTGCGTGTATACTCTGCCTATAATCTTAGTCTCAGAGAACGAGACCTTGTGACCCATTCAGGCAGCAAAATGTTAGCGTCAGTGTTGAAAGTTCTTTGTCTTCTGCCATTGAGACTGCAACACAACCCCGCAGATTCCAAACCAAAACAAGTCAAAAGTGTTTCCAAATGTCTCTTATTTAGGGGCTCAGAAACACCAGAGCAGGGGGAATGAGAGGGGGAAATGCCAGAGCATGGGGAATGTAGCAAAAGCCGTCTTTACTGTGGAGGGTCTGGAAAAACATTTACCTTGGCCTATGTCCACACATTCTGGGATGGGAGAAAGAAATGTGCTCTGGTAAGCAACAGAGCAATACTGGAAGTGGAACGTCGTATATAGTGCTTTTCTAGTGTTAAATACTACTCAAAGCACTTTTACATAGTACAGGAACCATTCACACACTGTGGCTGTCATACAAGGTGCCACCTGTTCATCAGATAAACACTCACACACATGGCACAACATTAGTGTCTCACCCACAGACATTTTGACATGGAATTGCAGGGCCAGGGATCAAACCACCAATCTTCTGATTGCCAGGCAACCGCTCTACCACTGAGCCACAGCCACCCCACACACTAAAAGCATTTCTTTAGTCTTACCACAATTACAACAAATTACCCATGGTAATTTTGGCTCATGAAGATGTGTGTGTGTGTGTGTGTGTGTGTGTGTGTGTGTGTGATTCATAATACTTTAAACACCAGCTTAGAGGGCAGACAATGCAGGTGTTCACATGCTTGTCAAAGTGGTAGATGGCAATAATAACTTTCCACTGTGTGTGTGTGTGTGTGTGTGTGTGTGTGTGTTTTTCCTACCAGTCCATGGTTGGCAGGCAGCATAACAATAATTTGTGCATTGTGGTCCCAGATCATTCTCCAGAAGTCTTTTGTGGTGTGAGGCAGAGGATGCTGGGTAATGATGAACTCATTACTCCGGTAGTAACCCTGTAAAAAACAACAACCCCAAAACGCAACCGGTCATTGGGAGAGGTACAGCACATTCACTTGGATTTAAAACTATAGCGTTAACATAACGGAGTACATGACCAGCTCGTCATCAGAGATTCATCTGCACCGTTAGGATTCAGCTTCATTTTAAAGGACTGAAATCACATTTTATATGAAACCTGCTGGTAGCTAACCCAGGGGCGGGGACACAGGGTGGCACATCAAGGTCAGTTCACCAGTCACGGAGAGCACTACTCAGCCTGGAGGCGCTTTTCTTCAACTCTGAGAAAATGTCATTATTGAATAATCAGGGCTATCTTGGCTGAGCTTTAGACTTCAAAGTGTTACTGGAAAGTGATGAAGTAGAAGTCTCCGTGGTTACTAGAAACCAAGACTTGATTGGTGTGATTCTCAGATCTGTAAATCAATATGTGTAAAACCATAATGGTTCTTAGTGGACTAAAAGTCAGCAAGTCTCGGCCTCTGTTGCTTTTCTAAATCCGTCTTTCCCCCTGACGAATGAAAAGTACGAAAGTGCCACACAAAGTTGCTAGAGAACCCTGTTAAAGGAGCAGTCGCTGATTTTTATATAGCAACCTAAAATCTCCACATATCCCACACTTCTGAGACTTAATTATGAGGCAATATCAACATGAGCTGCGAGAGCATTTGGGGATTTAGGCATCACTGAAACAAAAGTGTATATTTAAAACACACAGCCAGTAATACCAACTGAGTGTTTACTGACTAAATAACCTGTAAATCCCAGTTCAGACTAAAGATCAACGTTAGCTATGTTGATGGTAGGTAGCAGCTAGCTAGTAGGGTTTGTGGTGACTTTGCCTGGAACGCTACCAAGTCGTGAGTTGTGACTTGAAGTCGTAACTAACGGGCTAAAAACGGTGTCTGGAACGCAGCAGAACTTCCAACTTTTAGGCTTTTTGTAGCTTAACGTTAGTGATACAGACAGTTTTAGTTTTCTGATTCACGGTTTGTTCTAACGCCGCCAGGCACTGCCTCTCCTCAGTCACTCTCTACCTCGCTTGACCATATAACGTCACCGTAACTTCGGGTGGTTGTTGAGGCTCTGCCTGAAACTCTTCCATTTCGACCAGCAATTTGTAACATCAAAATTAATATGTAGTATGGATCATTTTATTTCTGATGCATGTCCTCAAAAGTTAATGCTACACAAGATGCAATGTGCAAGTAAACGGTAGGGCATTGCAGAGAGAAACATACTCGCCATTTTCACGACGTGCTTGATTTAGGCAGGCGTGGCAAACTTAGCTGAAACGGACTAGTGATGGCCAAATGAAGTGTCTTTATTTTCTGAGCCCATTAGATGGCGCTCTGGGTTTTAAGAAAAAGGCAGAAGGCATTGCAATTCAGTACATTCTCAACCAATTGTTGAACAAAGAGCACCCTCTAGTGGGCTCAGAAAATAAAGACACTGATTCACAAAGCTTCATTCGGCCATTACTAGTTCAGACTGCTGCAACTTTTCTCTGTGATGTTCTAAAATGATTTTGTGACGGATCTTTGGTCTGAAGTGGGCTTTAACAGGGAGAGACAGGAAAGAGCAAGGATTGACAGAAGAAGAAGAAGAAGTGCTGACCATGATGTAAGAGGCGTTAATGTAGTCCGTGCCTTTGATGCCGGGCAAAGGTGCTAGGCCCACCCTCGCTCGCTCCGCTGCACTCAGAGAGACAGAGACAGGGGGAGAAATATAGCCATTTACCAGGTTATCAGAACAGACCAATCACAGTAGGAGGCCACTATGTGTGCATTTATTGGTCCTTTTGTATGTATTAGTTGAGTGTAGACAGTTGTTGGTGGGTCTTCAACATTTTTTAAGCCAAGGAGCCCTTAATTGTAAGAGAGACGGAGCTGGCACCCCCCTGTACATTGTATAAAATAAGGTTGTATTTAAAACTGGACCTACAATGACGTGTAGGGCAGCCTAAAGCCTTTACACATAGCTTTTTAGTGTATGGAATACTTTGTACTAAGCTATTAAAATAGCCTGATAATTGTCAGCATGATTTTATGACATGTGTTTTAATGTTAAACACACATGTGGCCCAGTGAATCCTTAAGATGAACTGTGTCTGGGGATGGATACCTTAGTGACTACCTCACCTGGAGGCCAGTAAGGCTATCATCACAGGGGATTCATATTTGTTAATATTATGTTGGATTCATTGCAAGTAGGGCTGTAACGATACACCAAACCCAGGGTTTTGACACACGATTCGATATAAACCTCGATTCTTTGGGGTCTCAGTAAACGTAATGCAACTTTTTGTCTGCCACATGGCATTGTTTTGTCACTTTACAACAGATACCTTATTTATTGGTATCGATTGATTTCAATATTGATCGATCCAACACCAAAGATTCTATTGTAATAATTTTTCCAAAATCGTTTCAGTGGCTCATTAACTCCTTGGAATGAGACATGAGAATAATTGTAATGGTAACAGTAATGGAGAATTCCACTCCCAACCTCGAGGCAGAACAGCGGCCATTTGTAACGTTACACCTCCATTGGCACTACCCCCCTCTTTGTTTTTAGCCATCTTTACAGTTAGCTAAATTTACCCGACAAAACAGGAATACGGCACCAATTAAGGACTAATACTAATAGTAATTTAAAGATGTGGTAGCATTGGATCTGGATGGGAAGGATGACTCTGGGGGTTGGAAGGGGTTGCAATTCTGCCTTCTAACTCCGCAAAACAGGTTTGCGGAGCTGAGTGTCGCAATATTGGTTTTATTTTCCATATCGTTACAGCCCTAATGTCAAGACATTTTAAATTAAAAGAAAGAGGCCCCCCTGCATTGACTCTGAGGCTCCCCTAAGGTTTCCAGACCCTCCTGTTGAAGAACTCTGGTCTCCAGGCTGTGCATCAGCTGCAGAGTAGTCCATATGAAGGCTTAGCTAGAGGATTTGAAGGCTGGTATGAAAATGATATTCTTATGCTGAAGTTGCAAATGTAGGGTTGTTCTTCACATTCCCATTGATAGAAAACTGATAGCAAGACAAACTTGAAGGGCATTTAAAAAAAATCTTTTTACCTTGTGAACCAATCTTACATTTTGTACAGTTTACCTGAAAATTCATTCATGGGTAAAAAATTATCTCTGTATGAAACATCATTGACATTCAGAAATAAGAATCTTTATGTACCATTGGACAAGTTACTTCCAAAATGTAATACATTATTGATTCCTAGTTACTGTCATTTGATAGAAATTAGTTATATTACAAAATTATTGTCTCAGAATTGTGATGCTTTACACAAATTTTGTGTTACTTTTGTGTTACTTTCACCAAAATAAAAGCGTAAGTATGACTTGGCAGGTGGCTTGTGAATTTCAACACAGGATCAACAAAGTCTCATCTTTATCCACTATATACTATACATCATAACTTATTCATACTATTTAGTATTATTAATCTAAATCTGTGAAACAATTAAAGGAATTCAATAAAAACTAAAACATACAATAATCTACTCTGAATTGTAGTGGACTAGAAGTAGCCTAATAAGTAGGAGATAAGGAAAATACTCAATTAAAAACACCAATTGAATCGAAGTAGCCTTTGGTATAGTTAATTTCCACGGCTGTAATGATATTACGTGTAACAAGATTAAACATTATTTCCCGACATGTTGTTATGTGTCACACACTGCTGTCGGCAGGACACAGATGTCCCTAGCCTACTGTCTCTGGTTCTGGGTCTGACCACAGGGACAGGGACGGGACAGCTCACAGCATCCATGTCACAGACGTATCCCTCTCTGAAGTTATTTCAACCATCAAATCCAGCAACAGGATTATAATATTGCTTTACAGCAAAAAGGAACACATTACTGTAATTCGTTACTTTTGTTCTGAACTCACTGTTCATTGAATAATCCCAATGGTTTCTAAATGCAGCTGTTTGGTTATTACTTCTGGAGTGTCATTTCAAATGCAATAGGGTTCTAGAGTGTAACACTTACACGGCACCACGGATGAATTCCGATTTTTCTCTTTGTTGCACTCCTTCTGAGCGTTAAAGCATTCCATGAATCTGGCGTTACACTGTGTTACCATCTAAAACACAAAAGAAGAAGAGAACGTGGGTGGGTTACACTTCGTCAAACTTTTAAATGGCATCACAACACATTCGTAATTTGCTTAAACAGGCTTCGTATTGTACCTTGATGTCAGGATAAAATTGCACACATTTGTACTATGAACTTAAAATCTTTTATCGTGATCAAAATGTATCTCTTTTCATGACGGCCTAATACATGAACAAAATGAACTTGTCAGTGGAAAAACACACTTCTTCCTTACTGCAATTTTTCTGAATAACGTGCATTGTGACTGTGTGTCATTAGTCCTGATCAACGACAATGGTAAAACAAAAAGCAGCTCTTGGTTGGAAATCCCCAGCAAAGAGCTAAAAAAACACAGCAAACCAGAGGAAAAACAAAAGAGCTTAAAACATCTCAGTTGTAATCCTGTCATGACAGCCTGGTCTCACAGAATTCTGGGAAATGTTCACAAACTGTTAACACCGCATTACGTGGTGGTGGCACGGAATGTGGGAAAAGTCTGTGTGGCTACCACGGAAAACAATGCCAATGTAAAGTCAATGAGAAGACGTAGGATTAGGAGCGACGATGGTAGTGAGTAGCATGAAAGCCTGAAAATCTGCATAAGGAGGGTGGTGGGGGGTCAAACACAGGACTTTCACCCAGGAGACCGTCCGGTTCTTTCCACGTGTCATGGAACTGTAAGCCCACCCACAACCTTTTTCTTAACTTAAGGGGCCGTGTTTATGTCACAGAATTCTTCCCTGGGAATGTTTTTGCAATTCCGTGAAACTGCCACAAATTTTCATGAAATTCTGTGAGATCAGGTTGGAATGTGGCATGTTGTGATGAAAAACAGGAATTACCTTTCCAAATTACCTTTGATGCACTGAGCACCTCTCTCCTCCTCCTTCTCTCCATCTGTATGCAACCTCATCCCATTAACACATGTTACTAACTCGACTTCTTCCCTTTCCCGGAGTCTTGTGCTCTCTTGCCCTCTCCTCTCTCCTCCTATCGCTTCCTGCAGGTGTTTCTGGCTCTGGATCTGTGGTTGGAGTCACCTGCTGCCTCCATGTTCCTGCTCGACACCCTCTGCTACAATTCTCCATGTCTCTCTCTTCTCTCTGTCTGTCTCGTCTCTCTCTCTCTCTCTCTCTCTCTCTCTCTCTCTCTCTCTCTCTCACCCCCAACCGCCCACCCTGAGCCATGGTTCTGCTCGAGGCATCTGCCTCTTAAAGGAAGTTTTTCCTTGCCTCTGTGGCCTAGTGCTTGCTCTTGGTGGGAATTGTTGGGTTTCTGTAAATAACATCACAGAGTACGGTCTAGACCTGCTCTTTTATAAATAGCGCAATGAGATAACTGTTGTTGTGATTTGGCGCTACATAAATACAATTGAATTGAATTGAACCCTCATCATGAATTTGTTTTTCAATTCAATTTTTTCAATTTCCATTTAAATTTTTATTTATAGTATCAATTCATAACAAGAGTTATCTTGAGACACTTTACATATAGAGTAGGTCTAGACCACACTCTATAATTTAAAAGGACCCAACATTTCTAGTAGTTCCCTCCAGAGCAAGCAACAGTGCGACAGTGGCGAGGAAAAACTTCTTTTTCCAGTCTGAACAGGGCCTCACAAATATACATACATACACACCTTGAACTGTTTCTCCAGATGTGTCCGCCCGCTGTGTCCGGGCGCCGTGATGCTGTGAAAGTAGCTGTGAAGCTGGTTGGCTGACACTTCCGTCTCCTTCCCCAAAATGGCTTCCATCAAGGCCTCGTGGATGAAGATGTACTGCTCCTGGATCCGCCAAACGGTGACAAAAGACAAACAAGATGTTTAGCAGCTGGTATGGCAGATGGTGTTTGGTATGCCCAAAACCATACAACCAAAGTATCAATTATAACCACATATTGGGGTTTCCTTATGACTTGAAACATGGCGTGCAGCAAATTCACTGTTCTCCCTGTGAAAAAGCTTTGAAAATCACAAACACACACACACACACACACACACACACACACACACACACACACACACACACATAAACTAAACAGTTGCAATATGCAGTTGGGTTTGAAGCAAGTAGTTATTTTCAGAGATAAAAAGAATAGAATTCAGAACCCATATTGATAACAGATAAGCAGAACAGAAGCTGCTGCCAGCAGAGACAGGGCATATTATTATAAGTTATTACAATGCTTTGGCCAAACACAGAATAGATATAATGTTTTTTTCAACTGCACTAAAATAATTCACATGTCCATGGTAGATTGTGTGATATGGTTCTCTTCGCCAGCCTTAGCAAACACTATGCTGACTTGTTTGAGGAAAAAAGATTCCACTTGTTGATCTTTTCTCTGATGTCTGTCTGTGTTCCTGTGTGAGGCCGAGCGTGTCCATTCTCATTCCACCACCTGTAAGCCATCTACTCCTGCTGCAGTACTTAACCCAGTCTCACACTCTCGCTCGTTGTAGTCACAGTGGTAACGTTCGGCTCCATTCTGCTCTCTGTTTTTGCTTTCACCTCGTCTGCCCGTTGCCTTGCCCAGCATTCCCAGATCTGCACTCCCAACCCTGACTGCCTGCCTCCCCAGCTTCCCTTTCGAGCTCTCATTTTTGCAATAAACCGTTTAAACCTGCTTTGTCTGCTTGGTCCAGTTCTGTTTTGAAGCGCAAACTTAACAAATATAATGACTAAGTGGGTAAAGGCAAATAAAACAGCTAGAACAGTCATATAACAATATTATAATATCCAAAATGTAAGACTAGTCTTACATCTAGTCTCATATATTGATAAATTGCCTAGCCCTACTGTCTTTGTCTAAATGTTGTAGCAGAACCCCCCCCCAGAGGAAACAATAAGGCATATGCATATGTTGTTGTCCATGCTTTTATAACTCAATTGCTACACTGCAAACAAAAGTCTCCCAGACGCTAGGCTCGTTGGAGATGGACTGCACCTGCGGGGGCGGGGACAAAAGTCTGCAGTAAAGTCGGACAGTTTCCTGCCGATTCCTGCAGCCTTCAGGCTGAACAGGAAGTGGTAGAAACACTATGGTCCGATTCTGATTTAATAAAATGTTAGCCGACCCATATATCAGCTGGTACACAGTCTCCAGTTGTTTTAATTAGCCCTCAAAATGCTCTAAATGTGATCTGTTGCTGATTTTAATTAACAACAGACTGTATATCTGAACAGATCTCTGACCTCTAAACGTTACTAGCCGCCACACAACATGTGTTCTGTACAGAATAAGACAAAGTTAGCAGTTAAAATCCCTCCGATTCAAAATCAATAAAAAAGTTTATATAAAACGTCATGTCGAGTCGATTGTGAACCAGCTGTTAAATCAGCTGAGAGGCTGAGAGAAGTTGTTCCGTCCCTCCTTGATTGAAGGCCGTCTCAAAGCTCTTATTTCTGCGCTAAGGACCAAGGAGAGATCATTAAGCTGCGATCGAGGAGCGCTCATCGAGGAGCTATAGGCGAGGAAACGTGAGAGCCGCCTTCACGGAAGCCGTGCACCTGAAGTAGTCGCTAACTCCGCCCAAACAGCTGACTTATTCATGTGACGCTTTAGAGAAAAGGACGTCTAATCCCGCTAAAAACCCATTTGCTCATTTTCCTCTCTTCTTGCGATGGGAGGGACAAAGAGGAAAGGAGGCAAGTGGAGGAGTCGAGGAGCCACTTTAATCAACATGAAATGCAGCAAGACATACAAACCTCAGTCTGGACTAGGTAGTTGCGCTGGGTGCGTATGTGTTTGAGGAAGCCCAGTACATTAACTGTGCTCTTGTCCTTGATCTGCTGCAGCATGCTGTCTATGACGATGTACGTCCCCGTCCGTCCCACTCCAGCACTGCAACACAACACGAGCCAGAGACATGAGAGGAATGCTACACATATGGGAAATTAGTAGAGATGATCCCATACCATTTTTTTCTTTCCAATAGCGATTCTGATACCTAAAAGTGCGTATCGTCAATACCGAGTACTGATCCGATTCCATCCCTGTATGGATGGGATATGATTGCTATATTTGCTGTATGGCCTGGTTCAGGTTAACGCTTCTGCGTGTACATTTTTATAATAATGTCTGTTACATTCAAGCAATTGCCATATGAGTTGATATAAAGCTAATTAAGAGTATCAGCTCCACAAAGCTCTCAACTCTCTTTGTATTTCTCAGTATGGCTATGTCAGAAATAAGTGATGCCCGGCGACTGTCCATCATGTTTTTTCAATCTTCCGTGTCCTCCTTGGCTACTAGCAACTGTGTGGAGGAGGGGTTGGGGGGGGTGGAGCATGATCACAGAATACTTGTGACATGTGCACGGGCCGACAGAATTGTTGTCATTACTTAGAATTTCTTATTGGGGAGACCGAGACTACGCACTATAGCTTTAAGCTCTTTGTGAATCATGAGTAAACACAAACCATGAATGCTGTAGTCATAACGGAAAAGAATAACAGAAATAGAGTACTTTAAAGTAGATTTTCTTCAGGGCTAAATTACATGGTATCAGATCGGTGCATTGACTCTAGTACTTTCAGATAGCGATACCAGTGTTTTAGTATCGGAGGCTTTTTCCATACTTGTATCAGTATTGGAACATCTCTAGAAATTTGCATTCGAATGGATATGGAATTACTTTTAAATACATTGACGACAGAGGTGACAGTAGAAGGCCTGTAAAGAAATGAGGGATTTAGACATGAACAAGCAATATTGCAAAAACATGGTCAACCCCTTAGATGTGTTTTCCAATGACATGTATTTCATTCATTGCTGTACACAACATACATCTACTTGCAGCAGCCATTTTTTAAAAGTTTTTATTAGCATCTTGTGGGTGGAGACGAATTTGATAGCACAATATCTGGGGTCTATGCGTCTATGAATGTATGTAAATAGAGGAAAAACCTGGTAATAACCAAAAAACCTGGTAATAAAAAAAATAAATAAATAGAAATGCACTTTCTGATAAATGTCCTGCACAAATTGCAAACTCATTATCAGCACGGCAATTTAGCAAAAGCAAAACACTAATCCATCAATGTGCAAGTCCAGATATATGATGATAATATTTATGTGTATTATTGTAGGACTGAAATCCAGAGTGTGTTTCGTTTTATTTATTCATAAAGGAAGATGCACATTAATTAACATTTCTGTAAATGCGCCAGTGTTAGCCAGCTAGCTGTGTGTGTGTGTGTGTGTGTGTTATGTGTGTGTATGTGTATGTATATGTGTATGTACGTATGTGCGGGTGTGTGTGTGTATGTGTATGTGTATGTGTATGTATGTGCATGTGCATATGTAGGGGTGTGTTAGCGTATGTGTATGTATATATGTGTATGTATGTGTGTGTATGTGTGCATGTGTGTGTGTGTGAAAAGGTGTGTCAGATGTTAGATTGTCTAGTTATCTGCTAATTGTTATAGCAGACTATGTGAAGAGAGAGAGAACATTTTCTGTGTGAACAGACGCTGCAGTTTGATCCCATCTTATCGTGTGAGTGCACAGTGGCAGATGCACAGGACTTTGGATTAGGGCGGCAGAGCAGATAAAACCAGATTTAAATAATAAACCTTGTGCAAAAAAATCTCCAAACAAGTTGAGCAAACGGCTAAAGCACTCTTGACTTCACATTCTCCTTAAGAGTTCAATATAACAAACCTGTCACAGTATGGATAACATTAGCATTAGCTAATGGAACTAAATGAAGCCATGTGAAGCAAAATTGTGGTGTAAGGTATTAACAGAGAAATGGTACAGTTACACATGTATCAAAATTGTCCTACATATTGTACTACAAACTACATATAATATACTGTGTATGTAGTTAATATAAATACTGTATATATGTAGTTATATATACAGTATATATATATAAAAGACTGTATATGTTGTTATTTATAATATAACTACATATCATGTCAGATCCAAGATGAAGAATTGGTCATTAAAGTCCACAACAAATTGTACTTTTATCATCATGAAAATATATTTCATAAAAAACATTGATTCTTTATTGCCTCTATTCTCCTCACAGTACTTCACATTTCCTCGAGGGTTAACCAGGCAGAGCCAATGATCCTCTCTCACTGCTGTACCTTGGGAAAAAACTATTTAGAATATCTTGCAGGGATTTTTTTGAAAGCCGTAGAGTAGTTTTGGCCCAGGACATCATTCTCTTTAAAGCTGTTTGCCTCAGTTTTGGCAGCTTCCATCACTTTGCATGCATGTGATTATCCTGTCACCTGTCACAGACTGTGTATAATATTTTATTGATTTATTTATGATACTGTATTTCAAATTCTTGTCATTTATTTGTGATACAACTGCAAATAAGCAATGTCCACCTTTTACTGGCATGGTAGCCATGTTAGGGGGTGCACTCTCACATTCAAGTCATGGGATGTGTTTTTTTACTGATCAGGACTGATCAATACATTGAGGAAAAGAAGAAAATACAACAAAAAACAGAGTGTCGCTGAACAGTGTCTACATGGCGATAAGTTGACAGCATGGCCACAAATCCAGTTAACACTTATGCTGTTCTTACAAATCCAGGACTTTAGATGTCCTGTTGCTTTAACGCAGCAGGGCAGCAGGGTGAATGTGAGTGTGTCTCTGTGTGCTGTGTTGTTGCATAATGAGCGGTAAGACATCTGTGTGTGTATGTGCCGGTACCACATGCTAGTAATGAGTGGTGTGTCTGCAGCCACAGCGGCGAGCCACTGTGACACGTTATTATCTATGATCACAGCGCAGATGATAGCGGAGAGCTTCGTCCTCGTTCTCCCCCTGGGGGCCACAGTCAGTGCACAATTACCAGTAATTTCTCTGCCTGCCTTACTGTAAAATGCCCTTAAATACAAGCTGGCAACTATGACAGCAGGTTCAATGATGCTGCTTAAGCTACTTCTACTCTGTTTTCCTTTTAAAGGTCCCATGGCATGAAAATGTCACTTAATGAGGTTTTTTAACATTAATGAGTTCCCCCAGCCTGCCTATGGTCCCACAGTGGCTAGAAATGGTGATAGGTGTAAACCGAGCCCTGGGTATTTATATAGCCCTTTTCTAGTCTTAATGACTACTCAAAGTGCTTTTACATAGTACAGGAACCATTCACCATTCACATACATACATACACTGTGGCCGAGGCTGCCGTACAAGGTGCCACCTGCTCATCAGATACACACTCACACACGTTTACACTCCGATGGCGCAGCATCGGGGGCAACTCGGGGTTCAATGTCTTGCCCAAGGACACTTTGACAGATGGGCCGATCTGGAATCTTGCCCATCAGTACTTTCAAATGAGCAAAGTGGCAGTTGGTCAAGGCCACCCCCCTCGCCGCTTCCTCCTCAAATGCTACAAATGCCACATACTAAGGAGAGCTGATTGTGGGACTGGCTCTAGTGGCTGTAATTCTGCACCAAGGCTGAATTTTGGGAAAGCGACTTCAGATACAGTATTAGGGGACCACTAAGGTCTATATAAAAGAGACTTCAGATACAGTATTAGGGGACCACTAAGGTCTATATAAAAAAGACTTCAGATACAGTTTTAGGGGACCACTAAGGTCTATATAAAAGAGACTTCAGATACAGTATTAGGGGACCACTAAGGTCTATATAAAAGAGACTTCAGATACAGTATTAGGGGACCACTAAGGTCTATATAAAAGAGGCTTCAGATACAGTATTAGGGGACCACTAAGGTCTATATAAAAGAGGCTTCAGATACAGTATTAGGGGACCACTAAGGTCTATATAAAAGAGACTTCAGATACAGTATTAGGGGACCACTAAGGTCTATATAAAAGAGACTTCAGATACAGTATTAGGGGACCACTAAGGTCTATATAAAAGAGACTTCAGATACAGTATTAGGGGACCACTAAGGTCTATATAAAAGAGACTTCAGATACAGTATTAGGGGACCACTAAGGTCTAAATGAAAGAGACTTCAGATACAGTATTAGGGGACCACTAAGGTCTATATAAAATAGACTTCAGATTCAGTATTAGGGGACCACTAAGGTCTATATGAAAGAGACTTCAGATACAGTATTAGGGGACCACTAAGGTCTATATAAAAGAGACTTCAGATACAGTATTAGGGGACCACTAAGGTCTATATAAAAGAGACTTCAGATACAGTATTAGGGGACCACTAGGGTCTATTTAAAAGCATCCAAAGAGCAAGAGAAAAACAACAAGAAAACAGCAATCTCCTTACACAGGAGAGTTTTAGCTCCAATCCAGAACCAATCTGCGTCTATATTAACACTGACAAGACAACCCGTTGTCACTCCCAGCTTGATAAATACGGGCGCTTGGTCAGTGTCTCTCACTCGGCGCTGTAAGATGACATAGTCTGTTGAGAATGTGTTTGACAACGCATATCACATGACCATTCACACACACTGGGCATGCGTGCACCAGTGTAACGAGGAAGCAGATTGTCTGAAGTTACTCTGCGGTTGGAAATCATAGATGTAGAGGTTGAAAATACAGAAAATACTTTGGAGAAAGAACAACAATGGTGAAAAGTAAGAGCAGGGATTTCCTAGCTTGAAAGGTATGTAAGCTACCTGACTGATAAGAGGTCTGACTTTCCAAAGGTCTCTGTTTGTGCCCATCCATGCTACAAAGCAACCCTGGAGTATTCAAACCAAAACAGGGGCACCAGTGTTTACAAATGTCTCCAAAATGGCGGAGTAGTGTGGACGCGAGGTGTGTAAACATAACAAAAGATATTAGTTTTTGAACCAAAATGTAGTGTACAGTAGATATAGCCTTAGATATGCAGCTGTGGTGAAAGCACATGCAAGTGTAAAAAACACAACGGTATTGCTGTGAAGTAAATTTGTAATATCTCAGCCAAAAACACAAAGACATGAATAAGATTGTGGCATTTGGTGTGGCAGGACAAAGAGTGCATTCTTTACAAACACACAACGGATGAAAGTGATGCTTTTGTTTTACAATAATCAAAAAAGACCTTTTTATATGATCCGAGTGTACAAAATTGAATGAAGCCAAACAGACAGACGCAGAATGACCACACTCACTATGAACATGTGTACAATGACAACACAGGAATGTATCTGAAAGATGGATGGAGGCCAGAGCGATGAGAGAAGTAGAGACATTACCTGCAGTGGACAAGCATGGGGCCCATGTCAGGCTTTTGGGCGGCTGAGGACCTGCGGACAAAGGTGAGGACGGGCAGGGTGTACTCAGGGACACCCATGTCGGGCCACTGGGTGTAGTGATACTGGAGCACCGTCCGTTCACTCTGGACCCGTGCTTTAGGGTTCCCCTTCCCACACTGGGTGGAAAAAAAGGAAGGAAAGGAGAGGAGGAAGGAGTTAGGTTGGAGAATAATAGAAAGACAGAAGAGGGTGACACAAGGGGACGACAAATAAACACAATTAAGAGTTGCTTCAGCAAACATTGAAAAAAGTGTCAAAAGGGTTGAAACAAAACAGGAAGACAACACAAGGGTTAAAGACCTTGACGCATTATTAGAGATATTATTCTTCAATAACAATGTGTCTAATCAACCAGATATGAACATAATGTGCTTTTTATGGTCAGCAGATCAGTTTTAAATATTGCAGGGGGGAATAATACGAAGACAAACAGAAATGCTTTGTAAGTTACACATACAGTCAGTATCCAGGGGTTACATGAGTAATAAGAAATACCTCAATGTGTGTTGGGCAGGCGACAGGCTGTTACTGTGGTTTGTGATTAGCAGAACACGTCATCAAAGTTAACAGCTTCACCTTGCTGTGCCACGCTTTCTTATTCTCACCTTTTTGACTTTGGTGTTGCTCAATGTGAAGCAGCGGACAGTGTAGCAGGCGTACACTAAACTGCTTTTCAGTGTGACTACCATGTTGCCGTACTCTTCACTGTTCTCTGTTGGCCAGTACTGGTCACACTTTCTCTGTAGAACACACACACACACACACACACACACACACACAAATCAGATATAATTATTGTCAACAAATTGTGGAGGGTGTAAAGTTTTTAATTTTACCAGTATTTGTTGCAGGAAACCTCATTCAATTTATCATTTTACCCATTAAACAGATCAAATACCTGTTTCTTTCAGCGAAGCTGGCATGTTTTCACCGTGTGTGTGTGTGTGTGTGTGTGTGTGTGTGTGTGTGTCACATGCCATAATGTGGTCGAGGAAAAATCTACGATAGCGGTAACTATCTAGTTTGTCAGGTGATTAGATTTCTGCCTGTCTGCAGACAGATTCTTGACACCGCGATAGCGTCACAACCATGCAAGGTGCAGTCACGAGGTGTGTATTTGAGATCAAAATAATGATGGGTTTGGTTCGAGCAATGGCGCCGGAAGTCAGGGGGTAGGAAGTACAGAAGCTACTTCATGCCCCTTGTCTAATTTGGCATTGTGGCTGGTGTCATCCCATAAGGATATGGTCTTTAGTATTTTTTCCAGGGCTGAACACAACCAGAAGGGTACCAAAATGAGAATAAGTAGATGAAATAATGTTGATGCCCTGTTGTATTAAAAAAACTCTGACCCTCTACCTTTTCATTTGAGGAACACATACACAGCAGCATGTAGCAGCTGCTGCTTTTCTATACTTACCGAGAACGGCCTACCAACGGCCTACCACTTATATATGACTTATATACCTCCAGAGAAATGATACTTTTATACATATAATGCTCTGTCACAGTACAGGACTCGTCCAATGATTGTTCAGGGGACACTCAGATAAAAGTCTACCGCAGCTTCCATAAACCTTGGACATGTGTATGGTCAGCTCTAGCACCAGGATGCCACAGGGCCAGAGACCTTTCTCGCAGTGGCCGGGTTTACTAGCCATAGCAGGAAAAGCGCAGGTGTAACAGATAACATGATTGTTGGCTTTGTGAGACACCAGGGTTTGAGAACTGGCTCACCTAATCAAATTCAGTCATTAGTCAATGTTCATTTCGTTAGTTACATTGTGTCTAAATGTCTGCTGTGGAGTGATGAGTCCCTGCTACAATATGAGGAAACTGTGTCATCCTCAAACATCCCAGCGTAAAAGAGTGTGTGAGAGTCGGAACATACCCGGCCTTTCTCCATTAAGTTGGTGATCATGACGATGATGCAGGTGTTTTGCTCCCAAACCATCCGCCAAAAGTCCTCAAAGGTGGACTTGAGAGGTCCCTGGGCTGCGATGTAAGCTTTGGGATTGTTATAACCCTAATGAATGAATGAGACAGACTATTAGTTTGGCAACTAGTGACATATAGAAATTACATTAAAGAGCCACTATTATGTTTTTTCTGGATTTCAGTGTGTTGTATAGTTTTCTATGTATGCACCAGATGTATAAAGTACCACAAACACATTTCACTCCAAGCACAAACAGCAAATTTTTGTCAACTGCCTGAAACGCCTCGCCCAAATTCCTGTTTGAAATTAGTGATGTCACTGACTGACAAAGCCAGCCGAGTGTGTGCTGCCCATAGGAGATGCCTGAGCAATCACAGCCTGCCCAGTATCTTGTTTGAATTTGGTTGACCAATCACAACAGAGTGGGCCAGCCGACCAATCAGAGCAGACTGGGCTTTTCAGGAAGGCGGGCCAAGAGCTCAGACATTAAGCTTGTTCGAGATGAGTGTGTGACTCATCTCGAACGAGCTTAATGTCAATGCATGCTGGGAAGATCTGTGTCCGACTTGATCCCGATATGTTCTGACGTCATGCACACGTAGGCAACGATGACCTCACGGGATCAAGGCGGCCGCAGTTTGGAGATGCCGGCAGCGCAGTTGCTTTTCAACGACCCAGGCGGACCCAGGGCATGCTGGGAAACGCCTTGCTCTGGGTAATATGTGTTTTCTGGATAATGTGTTTTTTTGAACATCAAAGCCTGTAAACCTATTCTAGTAGAACCCAATAGCTGAAAAGTAGTATAATAAGAGCTCTTTAAAGTATTTCAATCCAAATTCTTCCAAAAACACAATGACGATAATACAGCTCTGTATTTTTTATGGTCTTTTATTTGTTTTTGCTGTCATCATCTCCAAAATGATTTGTGTCATCATACAAGCACACAGATCAGTATTTGAGATATCCCAGTGGAAGCACTCACATCCACATAGTTGGCATTAATGTAGTCGGTGTGTTTGGAGTCCTTCCCAGCCAGCGGCCTGAGCTTCACCCTGCTGTGGTCATCTGAGGAGAAAACACAGAGCAGTGAAACAGTGAGCCTGTCTGTGTGACCGAACCCACGGCAAGAGCTAACCTCCACTCTAACCCTAACACACGGTGCTGTCCATGTTCAGTAATGCTGCTGTCTTGGTGCGCTGCCAAGGCATCCCTCCCAACCACAAAGCACATTAACCTTTGTAGTTGAAATAATGGTCAAACTGGGTTGTGTAGATTTTTACAGACAGCTAAACAGCATGGGACCTGCCCTTTGCTACTGCATGCACTCCAATAAACACAAGGCTGAGCTGCTTTCAACATGCCAAATGCTTGTATGACATGTGGAATAATTATTACAGATTGATGTAGGCAAGCGCCAAGCATGTGTGTGGTGCTTTGGGACTAGAAGTATGTGGTACGTTTTTGCTTGGCTCGTGTTGGAGCCTAGTTGGTTGGTTTTCTACTCCAGACAAATTGGGCTGTAAAAGTAACAGAAATCGCCCAAAAAATGTTGGCCTCGACACTTAAAGATGGACACAAGGACGTGACTATTTGAGGTCCACTAATGATTTTATTGAACTATATAGATTTCTGGAGCAAACTTTAAAAAGTCTTAAAATCTAATGGGTGACATGACATTTACTTTGGACATCCAGGGGAATCCTAATCTATTTATTGGGCAATTATGTGACCTTTGCTTTCACGCCACCACTTGGAAAAATCATCAACAAGCTTATAGATGACCAGATGGCCAATTTACTTTCAATATTCATGATCCCTGAGGAGGAAGAGGAACCCTACAAATCTGGGTGATCCAGCTGCATTTCATCTACAACCATCCTGATCCTACATGGCTTGGTACCTTGACATCTACTGAGAAAGAACATTAATTATTAATTCCTAGACTTTTTTTTCTCTCTTCAAATTCTACTCTTGTGAGCATTTGCTAACAGTCCTTGCTGCAAAACTACCTTTATAGTGAACTACAGTGAAAGGTGTCTTATAAGAGGAAACAAAGATTATTTTTTTTCACTTTATTTGAGAAGACAGCTAGGTGAGAAAGAAAAGAGAGAGGGGAAAGACATGCAGGAAATTGTCATGGGTCGGAATCGAACCTAGGACCTCTGCATTGAGGCAGTGTATGTGTATGTGCGCCTGCTCTAAGCCTGGCAAACCCGGTTCCTTTTAAGGATTGGGTTTATTCTGAGTCACTCACTAAACAGAACCGGGTTGTGCGAGTCACTGGCACAGTGGATATGACACATGCCTTTGGAGTGGGAGACCTAAGTTGATTCCCACTGTGATACCTCAACCAATGTGTCCCTGAGCAAGACACTTAACCCCTAGTTGCTCCAGATGCGTGCGACCACTGATGTATATAGCAATTATAAGTCGCTTTGAATAAAAGCGTCATCTAAATGGCGTGTAATGTAATAATGTCATCGAGGACTTGTGAGTTGTCTGCGAGGCGAGCTTGCAATGTTTTGGACTTTGTGCTCGACCTAGTTGCATTTTAACACACTACATTATACACCAAACCGACAGTAAGTCTAGCTAGGCTACGTGCAGAACACTGTATGTTATTTCAGAAGTGAAATAAGGGCTTTTGTTGTTGATTTGCTTTTTCTCTGAGCTTGAGGAGAGACTTCGCTCGCTGGTCTGAATCAAATCCACCCGTGACAACGTAGCCGGCTGAGTCGTGGGATTGACTGACTTGAGCGAGCATCGACAACTCACGAGTCTTCAAAGGCTCGCAAAGTCATCGGCTCTAAGTCTGCAGGTTGGTCACTCTCTGGTCACTCGCTGGAGTTGTGGTTGCTTATGAAATTAAAATTAGTATTAGCTAATGTTTTAAGAGGTTTGTGTGTGGCGCTGTTATCATTTTAGATTGATTGTAGGAGGACTCAACTCATCCGGGTTAATGACACTAGAGACTCGGGTTAAAGATCCAAGTAAATCGCGACTCAAACAGGTTTAGCCTGCTCTACCAGCTGAGCCAATCTGGCCACGGAAACAGAACACCAAAATCATAACGCTAGAGTGCGTAACTAAATGAATGTCCGTTACAATCAAGCCCTTTCCAAACGAGTTGACACAATGCTGACTAAGCCTATCTCTGTGTCTGGTTTCTGTGGAGGCATACAGTACCTGCACAAATATGGATTATGTTAAAGAGTTACAGACACTTTGATTCTCAAAGTAACTACGTAAGTAAACAATGTGTTTGACAGTAATAATATACAATATTCAACATGTTTTATGGGTACTATGTGAAGGACATAGGACAGGACATACATCATGGTGTGTGCTACGGAGAGTGTACTCACAGGCCACTATGTTGATGTATCTGTTCTTGTGCTTGTTGTCAGGGTGGTTGGAGTGCTCGGATGTGATCTTCATATCGGCAGTGCACCGCTGAACCTCCTGGATTGACACACACACACACACACACACACACACACACACACACACACACACACACACACACACACACACACCCACCCATGTCATTCCGAAAAATTTACATTTTTTAAGACTGTAGTGCTACAATTAATGATTTTTTTCCTGGATGAATTCCTTAGTTGTTTGGTCTCTAAAATTGTGAAAAATGTGGATCAGTGTTTCCCAAAGCCCGAGATGACCTCCTCAGATGTTTTGTTTTGTCCACAGCTCAAAAATATTTACTATCACAGAGGAGTGAATACGCTGCCATGCCCAGCTCCCCATCCTAGGTCATGTTTTCAGTTGTCTTTCCACTTATCCACTTACTGTGCTCACTTCCTGTTTTATTTTGAAATTCACTGTGTGTTTGTGTTGCAGGTCTCTTTCCTTCCGGTCTTTGTCTGCCCTCCCGCCTTGTGTGATCACCTTCCCAGCCCACCTGTCTAATTGTCTCCCTCCCCCCTCAGGTGTGTATTTTTCCTTTGAGTTATCCCTTTGAGTTTAGTGTTCAAGCCCTTTTCCCCAGTGAGTTTGGAAGTGGTCCTGGGTCCTGGGCCTGTTTTTGACCCGAGTCTGTGTATTTTTTGGATGCCGTCGCTAGATTTCCCATTTTGTTCTGCTTGCCAGTATTTTTGGAGACTGTTGCCTGTTTTTTTTGTTTTTTTTTAACTCTGTTTGCAATAAATACTTTTGTTTGGCTGTCGCTGCGTGTCTGAGTCCTTTATCTTGAGTTCCCTGTTTGCCCCGCCTGACAGAAACTAGAAAATATTCACATTTAACAAGCTGGAATTAGTGACAGATTTAATAGTCTTTGCAGCTCTAAATGACTGGTAGCAGTCACCGACCCATGGTGACCCGTAACCATGGCATCAATTGAACTTGTATCCAAGGAATGCTAAAATCTAAAGGACTAAGTGCACATGATGTGTTTTTATGTTTAGACGGAAACTATCTGAAAACGCAAAAGTGGTGTTGGGTTCTCACTCTTTATTCTGCGTTTAGAGGTGTGTTTTGGGGGGGGGGATCTGCGTGAGATATACACACACGGCACCCACGCAGATACACACTTTGCACCCACGCAGATACACACTTTGCACCCAAACAGATACATACACAGCACCCACACAGATACACACACACAGCACCCACACAGATACACACACATGGCACCCACACAGATACACACACATGGCACCCACACATGACACCCACACAGATACGCACACATGGCACCCACACATGGCACCCACACACATACACACACGGCACTCACACAGATACACACATAGGGCACCCACACAGATACACACACATGGCACCCACACAGATACACACACAGGGCACCCACACAGATACACATACACAGCACCCACACAGATACACACACAGGGCACCCACACAGATACACACACAGGGCACCCACACAGATACACACACAGGGCACCCACACAGGTACACATACACAGCACCCACACAGATACACACACAGGGCACCCACACAGGTACACACACACAGCACCCACACGGCACCCACACAGATACACACACAGGGCACCCACACAGATACACACACAGCACCCACACAGATACACACACAGCACCCACACAGATATACACACACACACACACACACACACACACACACATACAAACACACACACAGCACCCACACAGACACATACGCGACACCCAAACAGACATATACAGATATATATACACACACACACACACGCACACACACACACACACCCACACACACACACCCACACACACACGGCACACATACATACACACACACACGCACAGTGCGTTTTTAGCCTTTAGACGGGAACATTTTCAGGATTTCCTCTCTGGAGGGTGGCTTCACTGTTTTTGCATTTTTAAGCCCCAAAAACCCCATCACTGTCTAAACAAAAGGCACATCTGTTAACATATTTTTACGTGTAAAATGGGCCTAAATGCCATTTCACTGACTCAACAAATTCATGCTCTGCAGACGATAAACACCCTTCTTTACATTGTAGTGAACAAAGGGCTGCTACCTGCACTTTAGACTGAAAGCCCTGTTTCCCAGTCAATTACTCACAATTGTTTTGACATGGTATGAATGCAGCATTTGACAAATCATATGCAGTAATAGAAAAAGGAGATAAGAAGTGCACAGTAGATCTTGTAAGGAAAAGGTTCCATTTGCAAAAACTCTCAAATGCCAAGGGAATTTGGTGTTGGTTTCTCCATTTCAACATTGGTTTTATATTTTGTTATACATCCTGCTTTCCATCTAAATGTACAAAATTACTTCCCATAACTCTCCACACACTGAACATGTTTTTTTCTTCAGAATCAGAAAAGGTTTTATTGTAGTACGTGTTTTAGACATACAAGGAATTTGTCTTGGTGTTGGTGCATGTCACACATTTTCTACATATCTGAAGGATCTGAAGAATAAAAGTGTAAATATATACACACAGTATGTATTAACTAAAAAATTTAAATAAGATAGAATAAAATAAGTTAAGTTAAAAGGAAGGGTACAGCAGAGTAAGTACAATGGCATGTAGAGCCAGAGGTGGGGTGTGGAGAGAGTCAGGGTGGGGTCCAGGCCTTGTTGATAAGGCTATTGGCGGAGGGGAAAAAACTGTTCATATGGCGGGAGGTTTTGGTCCTGATGGACCTGAGCCTCCTGCCAGAGGGGAGGGACTCAAACACCCTGCGCTCCAGACTGACCAACGTGCATAATTGCACACTGATGTCATTTTATCCCCCATTACGCTTGTCTTAAACTTTACATTGGCTCAGTAAGTTTGTGGCCGGGGTGGGTAGGGTCAGCCACATTCTCTCCAGCTCGCTTCAGAGTCCTGATGGCGTACAGGTCCTGGAGCGGCGGCAGATTGCAGCCAATCACCTTCTCTGCTGGCCCTTGTCCTTGGCAGTGCTGGCAGCGTACCAGATGGTGATGGAGGATGTGAGGATGGATTCAATCATGGCAGTGTAGAAGTGCACCAACATTGTCTTTGGCAGGCTGAATTTGTTCAGCCGCCGGAGGAAGTACATCCTCTGTTGTGCTTTCTTGATGAGGGAGCTGATGCTCAGTTCAGACTTGTGGTCCTGGGAGATGATAGTTCCCAGGCAGCGGAAACACAAGATACAGTATTAGGGGACCACTAAGGTCTATATAAAAGAGACTTCAGATACAGTATTAGGCACCACTAAGGTCTATATAAAAGAGACTTCAGATACAGTATTAGGTGACCACTAAGGTCTATATAAAAGAGACTTCAGATACAGTATTAGGGGACCACTAAGGTCTATATAAAAGCATCCAAGGAGCGTTTAATGTCATGTTCCTGCCAAGCAAACAGCTGTTGGCTGCTAGCTCAGCACGGTCAACAGGGAAGGCAGGCGCTGGATTTGGCTTTGACCCCTGGGCCACATTTCCTCTGGAGCTTTACAAGCACACTGCCCTGTTTTAGCACAACGAAACATTGATTCATTATAGTAAATGGGAATGAGATTTATTTTGGGTGTAGCAAGCTTCATGGTGAGCATGTGTGAGCAGATCAGGTTGCAGGTATGATAGGATGAGATATGACTGCGTGTGATGTCACACAGACAGGTGATGTGATCAACAGATGGTACACAAACTGATACAGATACACATAGGCTATATGTGCAGACAGTTAATCACAGTCACACATACACATCCCTTTTCTGTTGCTATCTTAGAACAGAAGGGATGGTAGATGTCAGCTTCCTTCTGTAGTGAACTGATGTAACGTGGGTTTGGGCTGCAGTTCAATGCTGTGCATATGTTGTCCTGTACTTTCATGCTAGCAGTGACTACGTTGACATGCACACACTATTCCGGTGTTAAATATCCAAAAGGTGTTCCACCTGGTTAATAGCTGCACACTGAGATTGCTGTTCTATTCAAGCATTTCCGTTCATTTGTCACCCGTCTTTAGCCATAATAACTTTTACACCCAGCAAGTATTTATTTTTGATTTCTGGAGCCATTACAACGTAGTTTAGACTAAATAGTGACGATTGGTGCCTTGAGCCTCCATAACTCCACTTTGTCAAAGCAGGAGAGACTGGGGCAGCAGGGACGGGGGAGGAGGATAATGTCATTTGGTAAGGGGCTCCCGTCCTACAGCACTTTCCTGTGGGAAAAGGGGAGGGGATACATTGGAAGTGTAACTATTAAGTTACTTATTCAAAGGGTCTGGCTCATTCCACCCAATTCTTTCTTTCTGGTAATAGCATGGCCCAGCAATGTCGAGAGAGTGGAGGACAAGCTGGAAACAAAGCGACGATTGACGATGGAAAAACAGAAAAGAGCAAGACATTTTCACAGATCACACTTGCAGAGGGAGCTATGGCTTCTGTGATGCATGCAAGGGTTATAATTAAACTAAATTGCCCATCACTGAACCGTCCTTCTCGTTTTCTCTGTGATAACCCTAGTTATTCAGTATGCAGCCTTTTTTTGTCTTCATTATCTCGATCTCACTATCTCTGTTTCAAAGATTTATGTAGTGTGGGAGTGTGGAGTGTGTTGGAGACAGCGTAGAGCTCATATTCTAATCCTGTTCAAGATACTGTACATATGGGAACACTTCTGATAAACGACGACTAAACAATATATCTTTTAGAAGAAACAAAAAAGAGTGCTTGGAAGCTCAAGCAAATCATGTAGGTGTTCTTTTGAAGGAGAACACAAAAGTTCAAAAGAGGAAAAAAAAAAGGTACAAGGCACTTGTTATTCATAAAAATATAAAAAGCCTTTTCAACCAATTCAATGTACAATTTCAATACGAAACAGCCATTTAAATAAAGGCTTTGACTTTTTTTGCAAGAAGAATGCATCTTTTTTCACTTTCAAACGCTAAGTGGCCTGCTACATCTGAGTGTTCTCCATTTTACATACAAAAATATGCTAGTAGGAGCTTTAAAACTACAACGGCAATGCAATAACGTCTGTGCTGACACAGTGGAGTGTGCCAGGATCTGTGCTGGTAAACTGCTCTTGCACAATCTTTAAGTTTATCATGTCCTGGCCATCAGTATCTGATAGCGTGTGTGTACATGTGCGGGTGTGTTTCTGATAATCTACACAAGGTGTGAAGGCAAATATGGTGCCAAGTGTGATAGCTTGTAGAAGACGATGAAAGAATCTTGTAGAACAAAAATGGAAACTGTATGAGTAGAAGTTGCATTACAAGTGTGCAGATTCCATTGTATTTATGTATAATCAATCCACACATAGGTCTTTATTTTTCACATTTTCTGAGAAAAAAATTCAGTTCAGATTTTTTTCTACAAGCTCTTAGACTTTTTCTTTCCATCTGCATGACTTCAGATTCTGCTCACATGTGTGTGAATATTTTACATAAGTGAAAAGTTGTAACATACAAGTTCAGATTCATGTTCTACGAGTTTTACATATTTCAGCAGCGCTTGCAGTTTGCATCATGTGAAGGACTGGTGTATTCTGAAACAAGAAGGACTAGGTGATGAAGCGTTGGCCAGCATACTGATTGGAGCCATCCAATGAATATGATGAAGACACATTGTGTTTGGTTAGCACATACAAAGGACTTCACTGCTTACCTCAAAGTCTTCAGAGAATCCACGTTGGTTATTGGAGTAGAGTTCAGAGACGTGTTTGACGAACTGCTTGACTGGAATCGCCTCCATGTCATCTGCAGAGAAGAGACGAGGCCAGGGTTAAACTCGGGCTCTACAGGAGCAGTAACTTGCCAGGCAACCATGCACCTGCTGAAACCGGACACTGGGCAACTATTTAACCGTGCATTACAGCAACAGAGCAGCCTGCCTTTGACAAATAAAGGTAAACCACACAAGTAGCATGTGACTTGTGAGGGAGGCTGTGCCAGACCTTTGCCATTGTCCTTTCAAATCAATCCTCAGTCTAGGGTTAAAACAATATGTGAATGAGTGACGACTAGCCAGCCAGACTACTGCTACAACTCACCGACTCAGCTTTCACTACACATATAAGATTCTGGGAGCTGAGATTTTACTCAGTAGACCAATCAGTGAGGATGTGACTCACCTCTTCAAACGCATCAACCTTGAAAGCAAAGAATATAAACTTAGTGTCAAGTATATTTTTATTATCTGTATTTATATTTTTACATTCCGACTACTTATTTATTCTATGGTTAGACTCAATAACGCCTATACTATGGTTCTTACTTTTTCTATATTATTTAATTACATATTATTCTATTTAATTTCACATCACTTATTCACTTACATTGCAATATTTCTGGTACTATGGCCACCTAACTTTACTTAACAATATCTTTTATATAATGCCACTTTACATTCATTCAGTCATTTTTGAACATTGTCTGCTGTTTGCCTGTTGGTTGTTTGCTTGCTTGTTGGTTTGTTGTTGTTTTTTACTGTAGAAAAATGCTGCTGTAACAAGGGAACATCCATTGTGGGATGAATAAAGTATTATCTAATCTAATTTTATCTAAAATGATTGAGACACTGATTTAGGATAAATATTCATCATTCTCATTTCCTATTTCAGAACTGTTCATAATGTTCATACTGTTCATATTATAATATTATAATATTATATATTATATTATAATAACATAATACTATTTATCCCAGTACCCTTTGCACTATGCTCCACATTTAAATAATTTTTATTGAACTCTTCTTGCATTCATGCCTCTATGTTGTTCTGTTTAGAGTATGTATATATTAGTGTGTATATATTAGTGTGTATATTTTGTTTTGGTTGTTTTGTATATGTAAGCACATTGTGAGCAACTATGCTCCAAAGGAAAATTCCTCGTATGTGTCCTCATACCTGGCCAATAAAGCTGATTCTGATTCTGATTCTGATGTGATACGTTGAGCTTTGATAACAGAAAGCATAGACTAACGAAAGTCCAGCGAGGACGCCAGATGAAGTGTTGTGATGTCTGACTGACCAAAATAATCTCATTTAGCAGCTGCTTTGGAGAGCCCCAGTTGCCGTGCAATGATACTGTAGATGTTCAAATGTCCATTTTTCAGATGGAAAATCGTTCTTGTCCTTCGGAACTGCAGTTCAGGAAACAATTCCGCCACGCGGTGTAGGAGCTGCTTGTGTGTTTTTTTAAGCAACACGAGCAAAAAGTTTTTAATGCGCTTAAAAAAAATGGAAATATGAACATTTGTAACTGTACAAAATGAAGTTAGTTAGTGTATTCTAGGCCTACTCTATCTGTAAAGTGTCCTGAGATAACTTCCTGTTATTTGACACTATAAATAAAATTGAATTGTCTTGTATTGGAGAGAAGGATTCTAGCTGACCCCTCCCACTCTGGACACAAACTGTTTGAACCCCTCTACGTCTGGCAGCAGTGGGCCTCATGAACAAGGCTCGGGACCCCCACTGACACAGACTTCTGAACCCCACCCCCCTTAAACACATGTTTCATTAGCGTACTTCCTGGCCTTTATAAGAGATACTTTACTTTACTCCCGGTGGGGGGGGGGGGGAATTATATGTTTACACTGTGTTGATATATATTAGACATTACACAAAGGCCGGAAATACAAACATACAGTATGCACCAACAGTAATGGAGAGATGTCAGAGGGACACAGACACCTACACTCAGACACGCACACATACAGATGCACAGACAGACACACACACACAGACACACACACACACAGGCCCAGTTAAGAGGCGGAGACACCTACAATTATTACACTCGGGTCCAGTAGACCTGAACACCTCATATGTAATAGTTACCATTTAGTGTACCATGTGCAGTCATTGAAAGTAAGTTATTTTTTTATGTTCTTCACAGAAAATGAGCCAAGGCCAATGAGTTTGAGTTATAAGACATAATAAATAGCATACATTTTCTTTTAGCAAACACTGAAAATGGGTCCCACAGACCCAAACACTATGCAAGGGTTAAGGGCAAATGCTAACATATGCACTCATGGTACTGAGTGGTGCTTAGAGTTAGGGCTGGACAATAGGGAGAAAATCATATATCACAATATTCTTGACCAAATACCCTGATATCGATATTGCGGCGATATAGTATGGTTGACTACTGGTGCTTTAACAAAATATCTTTACACTTAGATTTTAGATAAATAATCCTCAGTAATATGGACACAACAGTCATGTCAAATGACATCACTTTACTGTAATGAAGCCTTTAAAACCAGGAAAAGACAACACTTATGCCATATCACAATATTACGATATCCAAAATCTAAGACAATATCTAGTCTCACATATTGTGATATTATATGATATTGATATAATATCAATATATTGCCCAGCTCTACTTTGAGTAAACCCATTCCCTACAATGATCTCTGCCAAGAGTCATGCATGTTCAGTAACATTTCAGTTCCACTGCTGTGTCACAGAGGAGCAAGCAGTTTAAAACATACAAGAAAGCTTGCATAAGTCATTTTTCGTTGTGATGTTGGGAGCTTTGAGCAGGACGGCACACGACTGTAGTGCATGTTTCATCTGCTTGCATCCAAATTTTTGCAAAGTGCTAGTCGTTCTTCAGACAGTGAGAGCATAAAAAGCTGAACTCAACCCGGAAGATTGGAGCCGGTTCAATGAAAAGGATGAAAAAACATCACACAACAGCTAAAACGCTCTCACAGCGCCGCTCAGTTTAGTCTTCATTAAACATTAACGAGAGCATACACTCGCCAGCTCTCGCTTTGTGTCTTGCGAGATGCTCATTTAGGTATGCAAATATTTCTAAAAGATTTGTGTGTCAGTAAATACAGCAGTGATCTAATCTCTTTCATTTCCTTTTTTCTTTTGGTGCTTTCTACAGACAGTAGAGTACAATCACTTCCACCATAGCATGTATTCAGTGGCCCCTGTAGCCGTGATCCTGTACACTGTTTCATTTTCTCAAAGGCAGAGCAGGATACCCAGGGCTTGGTTTACACCTATCACCATTTCTAGCTACTGGGGGACCATATAGGCAGGCTGGGGGAACGCAGATTAATGTTAAAAAAAACCTCATAAAGTGACATTTTCATGTCATGGGACCTTTTAATGCTCAAAATTCAGTGGACCCCCAGACCCCTCACATCATAAGTTACCACACAACTTTGGTAACAAAACCTTGGCCTTTGGGTTGCCAAGCCAGTTATGATTAGACCACATGTTGGTACCATCTAACTTACATGGAAGCTGGCAACTAAAATGAACATACATTGCTACTATTACAAGTACTTACTTTTCAATATTTATAGTCACAGGTTAATATAATTTATATTGTGCTACCGACTCTTGCTTTACTACTCCAATTACACATTCAATTTAATTTTAACGTCACTTACACGTCATGGCCGCACTTTAAAATATACTTTAAAATACCTTTATTTGACGCCATTCTGCTTACTTTCTGTCTACCTTATAATTATTGTTTATTGTTTTTGCCTGTATTTCTTGTGTGTTTACTTGTTTGTGTGTTTTTTGCTGTATATAAGAAAATGCTGCTGCTGTAATAAGGAAATTTCCCCGTTGTGGGATGAATAAAGTATAATCTAATCTAATCTACTCTATCGCTAACATTTGAGAGGAGAGGAGCTCTTAAATATTGGCTATATTGTTTCTGTCTATAGTGTATAATGTATATATTGTTTCTTTTGTTGTTTGTTTTGTATGTGTAAGTGCATTGTGAGCAATGATGATCCAAAGTAAAATTCCTCATACCTGGCAAATAAAGCTGATTCTGATTCTAATTCTGAATTGTCAGTCCTAACTAAACTCAATCTCGACTCGGGCAACCACATGGTTAGAGCCGGCCCTGTTCACAATCGTATTCCTGTTCATTCACATTTCAATTCACATTATGGGACCTCTATCTGTGCTCTGACAACTAAAGTAGTAAGCTATTCACAACACCATTATCGTAAATTATTAACCAGATTAGCGAGAGTCAAAAGCGCCCCAAAAAAGTATCTTAAGCATTAAAAAAACAGACTTCATTTCAGAAATGTACATACTAAGCAGCTTCATCTGAGATCTCAGTTCAAATGTTCTGTGTTTGACTTGTATAGGTACACACAGAATTTCTGTTTTAATTACAGAACAAAGTCTGTTTGTTCCTGCATAGAGAAAGAGGTAAACCAAAATAAAGCTGATAAGAGAGCCAAGCTGTATTTCTTTTGACTGGAACTGAACCCTCAACTGTGAAGTTAGCACTAACCTGATCTCCGGCTGTACCGGACTCTCCCGGTGATGCTGCTCTGGTGGACTGGCTGCGCAACGCTGACGGGCACAGAGCTCTCCCCGGGCTCGGACTGTGGTCAGTCCATGTGGCCGTCTAGCATAAGTTTTAAATTGAGACAATTTCGGGACCGGCTAAAAACGTCTCGTATTCGCGTTAAATAGTAATCCAATTCCGTGTTTTGGTACAGTTGTGTGTCACGTTTTACACAATGAAGGCTAAACTCTGCAATTGATCAGCGTCTGTTAACTATGTTTGCATATGCAGTTGTACTGGCCAACACTGCAAACAAATCTGATGGGGTACAATTTCCCTTTAATGTGACAAACAACAAGGTGGCTGTATCATTACATCTCACTTATCAATGAATGATTGTAATAACTGACTTTTGATAGCTAATAATACCAAATATACAGCATATACACATATGTCATGTTTGAGAGTGTGTTTACCGGAAGCTTCTGTAGTTAGTGGCTGCTGCCTGCAGGTTTTAGGGCCTAAAAGAGGCTTATGGGATGTGTGAGGCTTTAGGTATAAGCTCATTGAGACAATTAACCATATGGCCATCCACCTGGCTGTGTGCTGCAGTGGAATATGATGTCCATACAGTGTTTCCTGATATTTAGCCTCCACACATCTGTAAAGCTTCCAGTGGTTATCAAAAAACAAGCACATCCTACCACAGTGATGTGAAATTAATGGCGAATCCAAAACAGGAGCACTGAGAGCCTATTGTCCCCGCTGGGGTATAGTGCACGGCTCAGTGACAGAGCCCTTTTTGTCCGTGCTGGACTCTGCCATGATGGACACACTGGCACTGGTGTGTGAATGGAGGCCTTTGGACTTAGCCAGGGCCCATTGTAAAGAGGCCCCACAAGCTTTCAATTGATATGACGGGTTTGGATCCAAATCCTGGACCTGAAAACGAGAGCTAGAGCAGCTTTCACGCCCTGTAGAGGTTTAGTACACACCATGTGTGTTCTTTGTAATTGGTATACTGGGCACAGCCTCTCACACACACACACACACACACACACACACACACACACACACACACACACACACACACACACACACACACACACACACACACACACACACACACACACACACACAGATAGAAACACTTTTTTACTGACACAGTACAGGTTGTGATGTGGCTACAGATTTTCTCCAGTTTTTCTTCTTCCCAATTTGCCTGACCTTCAAAATAAAACAAAAAATCAAAACTAAGAAATCACTTGCTCTACAGATCATCCAGCTGTATTGACAAAAGGCCAACAGGACAAGATTTATAGCCGAGCATATGGTCAGCTCTCAGAGATGAACACCACCTGCAGCAGTGATGGTGATTACAGAGCAACTGAAACCCTTTAAACTGACCAGGCTGAGGAACATGTTCCAGAAGAAGAGAAAGTAAGTAAGTACACTTCATTTATACAGAACTTTTTTACAGACAAGAGAGGTCACAAAGTGCTTTACAGTTAAACAAATAAAAACAACAACACATAAAACACTCAACCATATTGCTAGTAGAAGGCTTGTCTAAAAAGATGTGTCTTCAGGTGTTTTTAAAAACTTGGAGCCACCACAGAAAAGACACGACCACCTCTGGTTTTAAAACATGTTCTGGGAACAGTTAAAAGGTCTTGGCCTGAAGACCTCAGAGAGGGACCAGAAGTGTGTGTTTGTGTGTGTGTGTGTGTGTGTGTGTGTGTGTGTGTGTGCATATATCCTGGATGTAAGAGGGAGCTTAACCATGCAAGTCTCTATAAGTTTTAAAGAATTTTAAAATGCACTCTAAAACTAAAAGAAAGTGGACAAACTGTAGAGTGGATCCATTTACAGAAAAACAGGAGGTCAAGTCACATTCAAAAAGACAATGCCCTGCATCCCTTATGCATCCATGTGTTTTGATTTGGTAACACTTTACTTGAAGGTACCTACATAAGAGTGGCGTGACACTGTCATGAACACGTGACACTGTTATGATACAGTCATGACACAGTCATGACACATGAACCCTAACCATAACCATAACTTGTCATGACAAAACCGAATGACACTTACTAAAATAAGTGTTACGTCACAAACATGTATGACTTGTTAATACTGTTTATGTCCATATTTATGAAAGTGTCATGTCACTCTTATGTAGATACCTTCAAGTAAAGTGTAACCTTTGATTTATACTTCCAAAGTAAGGTGTGCGTATCCAAGTAGGGTCAAATATATTGTATTCAATTAAATATACACACACATTGCAAGCTATATATGTATTATTTTTCAACACATTAAATCAGACACCACTGAATGGACCAACCCATATAATGATCTATCTCTACTCTCAAACACCAGTAAATATGTCCCATGTACTTCAACTTACACAGCAATGGTGGACAAACAAACAATCAGACAAATAATAATATGGCGTGGTATGCCAGCCCAACAGGCCTGCAGCTTTGCATGGGGACATAGTGCTGTGGTTGGTTGTTACCTGGAATGGGGATGACAGGGATTGTCTCATTGGGTACCACTCTGGGTGAATTGTTGTCTTCCACGTAGAAGTGGGCTGTCTGGAAACAGCGCCTGGCAGAAAGAGAGAGGAGTCACATTTTAACAATGTCTTTTATTTCAATAAGTAGAGAGCTTTACAAACCCCTGACTACTCGTTGTAGTTCTCATTTCAGGTCAAACACAGAAACAAGTTCTCCTTTCACCTGAATTTGGAGGGTAAAAAGGATGAATCTTTGGTGGTCATCAGAATTCATAAATGCCTTGTGCACTTGCCACTTGTTTAATAGTACATTCCCCCACCCCCACCCTCCACTTCCAACGAGTACAACCCTACCACTGCACACTTGACACGCCGTTGAGGCTTTCGTCAAAGTTGGCATGGTTTCATCTAAAGTGGGTTGGGAAAACTATAGGCAAGTGGATCTCTGTTAAGCAAGATTATTTTTTATCCACTAGTCTTTACACAGTGCATTTCTTAGAAAGAGAGAGAGAGCGAGAGAGAGAGAGAGAGAGAGACCATTATCTTATTACACACACACACACAAACACACAATTAAGCATCAACACAAATGCACACAAAGATTGTTGAAGGTGCTCATGAACGTTGACACTTCCTACACGTATCACTGCAAATTTGTCTAATTTCAAAGCATTACAGTGTGTACTGTAGCTGACACACACACACACACATGCACAAGCACACAAACACACACACACACACAATGTGCCTCATTCTTGGTGTGTTTGAAGTCACATGCAGTATACGTAGAAGCAGTCGTACAGGGAAGCTTTCAGCAGCAGACACATCAGCAGGTGTCCTGTTATGTTTTCAGTCAGTGACGGTGACTTTGACAATTCACATATGTGATGATTGACATCAGACTGCTTTGAAATGGAAATCTGCATAAGGCATTTAGAGACAAGTTTGACTTTAAATACAGCAGAAAAAAAGCAAAAGAGGTATCCTAGTCTTCTCTCTCAGAAAACCCTCAAATAAATCCAAAGACACAGAGCATGAGAGAGGAGGTAGACTAGCAATAGTTCCATCCAGCTGCTGCTTTGACAAACATTTGAGTCTACAGATAAGATTTGTTTTTGTGTTTTTTCTTACTGCAAAGTGAGTGACATCTCACTTGTTTTAGCTACAGAGTGAGACATCTCACTACTATACTATCTTTATTGGAAGTTGCACATGCTCAGTAGCTAGATAAGATCCCATCAGCTAGATAACTCATGTGGAAGCACCAGAGACACAAAATAACACCCCAAATCCCAGAAAAAGTGATTTTTTTTCATAATATGGGCACTTGAAGCGAAGCTTTATTCACTGTGAATCCAAACTGTTAGAACACAGCACAATTCTGCAGGAAAGGTTCCTCTGTAAAATAAAATTACAGAACTAGCGCAACTATGGGTGCAGACTTTGAACTTAAACATGACTGGAGCATCTGTTATTTTCCTCAAACTGCTGTCAGCGATCCCGTTGACAACTTCTTCCTCTTTGACTAGTTCAAGGTCCCATGACATGGTGCTCTTTGGATGCTTTTATATAGACCTTAGTGGTCCCCTAATACGGTATCTGAAGTCTCTTTTATATAGACCTTAGTGGTCCCCTAATACTGTATCTGAAGTCTCTTTTATATAGACCTTAGTGGTCCCCTAATACTGTATCTGAAGTCTCTTTTATATAGACCTTAGTGGTCCCCTAATACTGTATCTGAAGTCACTTTTATATAGGCCTTAGTGGTCCCCTAATAATGTATCTGAAGTCTCTTTTATATAGACCTTAGTGGTCCCCTAATACTGGATCTGAAGTCTCTTTCCCCAAAATCCAACCTTGGTGCAGAATTACAGCCACTAGAGCCAGTCCCACAATGAGCTTTCCTTAGTATGTGCTATTTCTGAGTCTATAGCTTTTTTTTTGGGGGCAAGGGCAGGCTGGGGAACTCACATTAACGTTAAAAAACCTCATAAAGTGTAAATTTCATGCCATGGGACCTTTAACGTACTGTTGAAGAGCCGTGAAGTAGCAATGCTAGGAGCAGGGAAATCAATTTAAAATATCTTTATTTGGAGCCAGCATATTGAGTCTCTTATCTCACAAAGAAGGACAACAATATATTGTCATATCAATATTTTGTCCCAACCCTATGCAGAAAGGAGGAGATTGGGCGTGATGTTTGACTTTGACATGGGAGACTACCAACAGTCATTGTTGGTTTCTTCTCACCACATCAGTAATTGACTAGTCTCGCATTGCCAAATGTACTCCCCATAGGCACCAGATCAGAAAACTGGCATATGGGGTTTTATTTTTAGAAGGCAATAACAAACCACCTGTTTTGTCATTTAGATGGGAAGACTTGTTGAATGCGGGCTGATGTTAACCAGATTTTTAAATAAGTATAGGACTGTAGAGCCTTCCACCCCAGCAAAAATATACAGAACAAAAAACACAGAATCAAAAGAGTTGCTGGGAAGAAAATGTCAGTGAAAGAGCAATTACTTCACTATTTACTGATGCTCTTTAGAGTTGTCATCCTGTGCCTATTTGACACGTCAAAGCAGACTAATTTGTATTTTGTACCCACTTTTAAAAAACTACTGAGCTACACTCCATTCCTATTACACTGTGTACGTGAAGGATTGCCAAATGCTTTTGTCCTTATCTACTAATACAACTTCCAGTGACAACAGTTACTCAACACTCACTGCATCTATCAGGGTATGTGTGTGTGTGTGTGTGTGTGTGTGTGTGTGTGTGTGTGTGTGTGTGTGTGTGTGTGTGTCCATGAACTCCCTACCTGTATTTGATACAGACCAAAGAGCAGAATGTGTTCATCCTGGTGAACAAGAAGAGGATGGTGGTTTCCACATGCTGTTGCTGACATGAACTATGAACGAGTCCACAGGGGACGGCGGGACAGAAGGAGAGGGAACGGCCTTACTAATAAGGCAAGAAGGGGGTTGTTCCCACACACACACATACACACACGCAGGTCAATCCCTAGCCACTTACTGGTGTGAGACAGCTGGTGTCATGATGCATTCAAGTCACCTGGGACACAAAGCTGACAGAATTATTTTGTGGTTTGTAGAAATGATTTACAAACTAAGATAAAGCCACAGTAAGTCAGTAAATTACTATTTGACCAAGAACGCAAAGCCAACCTTCAGTACTTGGTGGGTTTCTATACTCTACACTACAGATAACTCTCTCTGTCCTCAAAAAGAAGAAATGTTCCTGTTTCCAGCGCTCATGTCACAAATACTGCAATTACTGTAGTGCTAGGGGCGCCTCCGCTTCCCCGGTTCAGCTTGTAGGTTGAATCCTTGGGAGTGGTCTGGGTTCAAATCCAACCTGTGTCCCATTACTGTGTGTCATCCTATCTCTCTCACTCTCTCCCCTCATTTCCTGTTATTATCCAGCTGCTCTAGTTTACAAGGCAATAAAAGCCCAAAAAATATTCTTCTTAACCCTTCTGTTGTCCTAGGGTCAAATTTGACCTGTGTTCATCAAGTTTCTGTATCAGAAAAAAATTTTTTAACTACATTGTCAAAAATATATAAATAATGTGGATGGTTCCATAAAATAAATTATCAGTTCATTACTTTCATTGAATTTGGGTGATTTATTCAATTTTATAGCATTTTGGGGGAACAAAAAATATAAATGAACAAAAATGAAAAAAATGTGAAAAAAATGTGGAAAAAAAAGAAGAAAAAGTGCAAAAAAGCGCAAAAAACACCCAACAATAGTATCGGAAAAAAGGGACAAAAAACTTGGAAGAAAGTGACAAATACGTCGGCAAAAGTGAGAAAAAGTGTCGACCAATTTTACACATGGTTTAAAAGAAATAAGGGGCTGCATTAGGAACCTAAAGGGTTTTATATTTTTTCTCAACACACAGCAGAAGGCATCACTAAGAAATGACTGTGTATAGACAGTAATTGTAGCCATACCTAGAAATGCACTAAAGTCTTTCCTAAGTACGTATATTTTCTAAAAACCTGATTTAAAGCCATAGTGCTCAGTTTCTGTCTCCATAATGAAGAATTGTAAATAATGATGACAACACCGTTGGCGCATCCACATGGTTGAGTGAATGACGTTCCTACTCCTTTCACGTTACAAAGCACATTACTAAGCTGTACAAGAGCCACAAGGCGACATCCGTGTCTGACATCAGTCCTTTTCCATTTTCATCGCTCTCCAACTAGGAAATGCCTCACCAAAGGTTATCCATGTCTGCCTTCGCTGTCAGTCACTTTCTTTTTTCAGATTTTAGTCTTTCTGCCTAGTATAAAGGTCTTTTCTTAGCAGTACAATCTGTCTGAAATATTATATGGGTGCTTATTCTGTTTGTTTTTTTTAGCCATGCCTTCTTTTGTTGCAGTTTCCCCTTTTCGTCTCGCAAGCAGGAACGCTACTGACTGTTGTCCTTTCTCAGCTAGGACATCAAATGCATCACTCGAGCTGCTGTACGCGAATGTCGCCCGATGACACCATTTTATAAAAATAGCCATACTGAGAAATACAAACAGAGTTGTCTGGAGCTGATAGTACTAATTAAGATTTGGACATCTTATGGTATCAGTATCTTGCTTTTGTTGTTTTATTCTGATCTGATATTTTGGTACTATGTCTTGTCTCCTTGTGACTGTGTAATTTTCAGTCTTGTTTTGTATTATGTTATGTTTCCTGTTTTATTGTGACAGTCTGGTTCTCTGTGCTTTCTTGTCTAGTTTCACTTCCTGTGTGTTCCTGCCCCTGTGATTGCCTGATGTTTCTAACCTGTCTCCCAGCCCTTGTTTCCTTGTTACCCTGTGGATTTAGTCTTTGTCTTCCCCTTGTCCTTTTGTCCATTTTGTGTTTTATGTTTTGGTCAGCGTGTCTGCTGGTTTGAATCTTCCCTGTGGCTTCTGTGTTCCATTTTTTTGATTTTGTCAATAAAAAAAAAAAAAAAACAATAGTTAGAAAATAGTTGTGTGCTATAGTGTTAAGAAGATTTTGGGTTGCAACTAAGAAAAGTATTTTACACCATTTTACAAGTATGACATTGTTGTTTGCAGGAACAGTGTGAAGATGTGAATACTGTCAAATTGTAATAACAGTATCAACTGTCCTTATCAGCTGAAGTCCAGTGTGCTTCCCAACAGCATTTACAGACTTAATGTAAATTAACTGTAATGCTAGGGAGCCCATATTTACCTCTTTCCAATTTGACCTGAATGCAGCAGAGCCAACTGCTGCCAGAGGACCAATAGGATGGCAGCGGGGGAGGAGTCCATGTTGGACACGGAGTTGTGACCTGAGCTTTGCTCCGCAATAGGATTACATACCCGAACACACCCCTAGCACCTGCCAGGCCTGTGTGTGTGTGTGTGTGTGTGTGTGTATGTTTACACACAACACAAAACTTGATTTTGGTCCAGAGATCATGTAATATGAAAGGTTTGTAACCAAGAAAGAAAACAGTAATTATGTTAGGGATCTGTGAATACCTTATGATTATTGTGTCAGTATAGCTTACTTTCATGTTCTGTCTTTCGTCACATGCCACAGATGATTTTCTATGTTTCAGATTTCAATGAAGGACCATGATTTCCAAAGTGATTCACCACCTGCTGCTTTATGTGTCTACAGTGTAATGGCACTACTTTCAAAGAGTTGATGTTAGAAAACGTGTAAATCAAACAGGAAGTGGCTATAGTCAAAACCTATTAAATATATATCTTAAAGTGCATGTATTATGCTTTTTGCCTTACATATTGTGTTATATAAATCTTTTTTGTGCACATAAAAGGTTAAAGTAAAAAGCCCAAAGCCCCCCCCCAAAGGAACTTAACATCTCCAACAGAAAACACTGTTCAGAAACTGCTCCAAACTGCTCTACTGTAGTCCAGCCTTTACTTCAGAGAAGAACACTCGTCACTTTGTAACACACGGTATAATGCTCGCCTAGCTGCTAGCGTAGCATGCCCTCATACTCTGCTTCTGACTGGCTAGTAGTCCTTACCTAGGTACTGTCAGGGCACACCCTCATACTCTGCTTCTGACTGGCTAGTAGTCCTTACCTAGGTACTGTCAGGGCACGCCCTCATACTCTGCTTCTGACTGGATAGTAGTCCTTATCTGGGTACTGAGCATGTGCAATTCACAAAAAAAGATGGAACAGAAGTGAGGTGTCTCACTCTGTAGATAAAACAGAGAGCACAACACACAGGGTGAAAAGAGGAGCTGCAGCAATATGTTTTTTTTTTATGAAACCATGTCAACCTATTTTGATATAATCTCAAAATACAATTATGAACCTGTAATAGAGCATAATATGAGCACTTTAAAGCTACATTGCGTAATAATTTCTCCCATCTAGCGCTGAAATTATATATGAAAACCAACCCCCCCCATTCCGAGCGAATAGTAGTTTTATGTTATTTTGGTACCGTTTCATTGCTAACATAAGCTATCAGGTTCCCATACATATGCTGGCAAATGTTAGCAAAGTATTAGTGCTATTGTTATTCTGTAATATTGTACACAATTAATAGTGTGAGGCAACGTTTACAGCGTAGGAGAGAAGCAACAGAGGTTTGTGTGTTTAATGTATTTCTCTGAGCAGTATAAATAATGTCAATCAAACCGAAATTAGCCCTTAGTATCTCCATCGTTTACACGTAGCTGTTCTAGCTGTAGCTTGTCTGTGTTACAACTGCATGACGTGAGTTGTCTGCCTGGGAAATCACAACACATATGATTACGTTTACAAGGTAGGCAATGCTTTTTCATTATTGACATGAGGAAAAGTATCCTAGACTTCGATCTAGCGTTATGTACAACCATGCTATAGTTAGCCAAGCAACTATAAAACTTCTAATTTACACAAATAGGCAGAATTACCTTTAGAGGGGAAAGCAGGCAACTTCGGTGTCCCTTTTAAAATCCTTGCTCCATATAAGCTCTTTCCATCTTGGAAAAGCCACTCCAACATTAACTTTGGTCATGTTGCGTTGTTGTTTTAATTATCTTTAAAACTTCCTTGGGGACTCATATCTTAGAGAATAGGTGTGATGCTCCAGCTGCAACCGCCTTTCAAATTTGCCGGCAGTCGCTGAGTAATCTTCTCCCCCTCCCTGGCATTCGTCATGCTGCCACTGAGAGTAAAAGCGTGAACCGCGGAGGTATGTCCCTCTTTGGCTAATGTATTTGAAAGATGGAGGCACAACAGTACAAGAACACTGCTCTCTCAGGTGTGTGTTTGTTTGACACATCCGCCACCCCAACCTTCCTGGTTACGCATAGATTTGGTCTCCCAAGTACTTCTCCCAACCATTGTCGCTCTTACTATGAAACAATAATAATAATAATATATACTTTATTAATCCTGCATTACACATATATGGGGTTTGGGGCCTTGCTCAAGAGCACCATGGCAGTACCAACAAGGTGAACTGGCATCTCTCCATCTACAAGTCCTCACTTTCTACTTCAGTCTGTATGGGGACTTGAACCAGCGACCCTGCGGTTCCCAACCCAACACCCTAAGGACTGAACTGCCACTACGTCATCTTGATGGTCAAGCAGTTTCTCGGAGCGTCTGATATGGATGCAGATGGGTGAGCCAGCTTATCAATGGATGAGGACTGATGATTGAGTAGCCTCCTCATATCTATGGTTGTGATAACAACTGCTAGCACCCATTCAATTGGCTGGTAACATTCAAAGCGTGTACAAACATAACTGTATGTATCAAATGTTGCTATGTGGTTAATTCCCTACTGGTTTTAATGCCAGAATACTCCAGGGAATCCTACAAATCTGGACTTGGTTTGTCTCTGCTTTAAATGGAAATTAGTTCTGAAAAGATAAATTTAGTGATTTAAAATCCTAAAAAGCTTATTAACTATGCTAAATATTATCTTGAAAACATGTTTTCTCTCCATAATAGGCCACCCTGGAGGTTTCAGGTAATACTCTTTGTTTTTATAATCAATTTATTAAGCTTTAATTAACACAACAAAAGATTTGGCATCCCCCGACACCATTACTCAGAGGACAAATTTACACTGAAAAACTCCCTGTGCCTCTCAGCTGATCATGAAGCTGGGCATTATGTGTATACAATACAGTGCAGAAAAAAATAAAGAATGGAATTAATCAGCTCATTTAAAGAGAGGAGCCACTACAATATGCATTAATACAGAACCCCAGCTCCTGTATTTACAGTGTAAGAACAATGTTGCAGTTACACATCCCGCAGGTACAAGTTGGGAACTCAGAGTTTGTCGATGTCACCAGTAAGGTGAGTTTCAAACAATAGTGCGTAGTCTCCCCCATGAGGAGTTTTAAGTAACGATGTCTGATGGGTATGCTGTGGCGCAGGTGGTGGAGCGGTCGCCTACCAATCGGAAGGTCTGTGGTCCAATCCCTGGCCCTGCTGTCCAATGTCAAAGTGTCCTTGGGCAAGACACTGAACCCTGGATTGCCCCCGATGCTGTGCAATCGGAATCAGCAATGCATACCGCCATCTATATACATTTAAACAATAATGTCATGCTTCAGAGACGCAAGCTGCAACGGCAAAAACGACAAGGCTGGTTTTTCACTCATCGTTTTCTCTAATGTAACAAGCTTGGCAGTGATGTAATGTGTATTACCCCCGTTCCCATCAGATACAAAACTTTCCAGTCATCCATCCACCTTCCAACCTGGCGTCCACCAACTGAAAAGTAGCTGAAACGTTCTGGTGTTGTTGCACCCACCTCCAGTAGACGAGCACAGCCAGCAGCACAACCAAGCACAGGAAGGTCACAGCTGAAACCAGCACCAACGGTACCAGCAACTCCACACGGCCCATCCCCGCCCCGGTGCCGGGGCTGGCATGGTGGGTCAGGTTGGTCACGCCACTGGAACCGTCTGGAAGAAAAAGATGGAGAGAATCTAATGAGGGAATGAAATGTCCACAGGCAGGATAATGATATGACTGAAACCAAGGTGGACAAGATGTATTCTAATAGTAGAGAAGGGTGAAAGATTACAAATTTGCTGGAAGGCAGATTCTTAGTATAGTTGGATTAATACATGTGGACAGTCCCATTGCAGTCTGCAGTCTAGGGTCGCTTGCTGTGTCTAAGAGGTTTAAATGTTTGGTATGTATTTTCTGCTCTTTTTTCCCTCTTTTATTGCTAATTTTGTTTTATTGTGTTTGAGTATTGCTGATTGATTTACTGCTGAATATGGTCTGACATGTGACTACCTGTCCACAACAATCATGTGACTCTTCTCCTACTGACCATATGACTACAGGCCAATAGGCTATAAGATACGGTTCAAAAGCAAACACGTTACACTTGCCTTGATGAAGGCCTGTCGAAACGTGTTGCCATGTTTAATGATATAGCCAAGACATATAATAAAGGCTTTTTTTAAATTGAGGGGCTCAGTGTCCTTAAGCCTTAATATATATTGGACATTGGGATTGGATTAGATTGAAAGTAATAAGTAAGTTAGTAAGGAAGTGCGTAATTAATTAAAGCAACACAATGTAACTTTTAGCGCGAGTTGTAGTTCCAATGACTGAAAACTTACATAGTGTTCCTTTAATTAAGTAAGTAAGTAAGTAAGTAAGTAAGTAAATAAGCAAGTAAGTAGGTAGGTAGGTAAATAAGTAAGTAAGTAAGTAAGTAAGTAGGTAGGTAAGTAAGTACATACTGTAGGTAGGTAGGTAGGTAGGTAGGTAGATAGGTAAATAAATAAGGAAGTAGGTACTGTATATAAGTAAGTAAGTAGGTTGGTACTGTATATAAGTAAGTAAGTAGGTAGGTAAGTAAGTAAGTAAGTAAGTTAGGTAGGTAGACAGGTACTGTAGGTAGGTCGGTAAATAACTAAGTAAGTAAGTAGGTAGGTAGGTAGGTAGGTAAATAAATAAGGAATTAGTATATAAGTAAGTAAGTAAGTAGGTAAGTAGGTGGGTATGTACAGTGGTGTGAAAAAGTGTTTGCCCCCTTCCTCATTTCCTGTTCCTTTGCATGTTTGTCACACTTAAGTGTTTCGGAACATCAAACCAATTTAAACAATAGTCAAGGACAACACAAGTAAACACAAAATGCAATTTGTAAATGAAGGTGTTTATTATTAAAGGTGAAAAAAAATCCAAACCATCATGGCCCTGTGTGAAAAAGTGATTGCCCCCTAAACCTAATAACTGGTTGGGCCACCCTTAGCAGCAACAACTGCAACCAAGCGTTTGCGATAATGTGCAATGAGGCTTTTACAGCGTCCTGGAGGAATTTTGGCCCACTCATCTTTGCAGAAGATACCACAACATCTCAATAGGATTCAGGTCAGGACTTTGGCTAGGCCACTCCAAAGTCTTCATTTTGTTTTTCTTCAGCCATTCGGTGGTGGACTTGCTGGTGTGTTTAGGATCATTGTCCTGCTGCAGAACCCAAGTTCGTTTCAGCTTGAGTACACAAACAGATGGTCGGACATTCTCCTTCAGGATCTCTTGGTAGACAGCAGAATTCATAGTTCCTTTTATCACGGCAAGTCTTCCAGGTACTGAAGCAGCAAAACAGCCCCAGACCATCACACTACCGCCACCATATTTTACTGTTGGTATAATGTTCTTTTTATGAAATGCAGTGTTCCTTCTACGCCAGATATACTTGGACACACACCTTCCAAAGAGTTCCACTTTTGTCTCATCGGTCCACAGAATGTTGTCCCAAAAGTCTTGGGGATCATCAAGATGTGTTGTGGAGAAATTGAGACGAGCTTTGATGTTCTTTTTGCTCAGCAGTGGTTTTCTCCTTGGAACTCTGCCATGCAGGCCATTTTTGCATGAACGCTGACCTTAACTGAGGCAAGTGAGGCCTGCAGTTCTTTGGACGTTGTTGTGGGGTCTTTTGTGACCTCTTGGATGAGTCGTCGCTGCGCTCTTGGGGTAATTTTGGGCGGCCGGCCACTCCTGGGAAGGTTCACCACTGTTCCATGTCTTCGCCATTTGTGGATAATGGCTCTCACTGTGGTTTGCTGGATTCCCAAAGCTTTGGAAATGGCTTTATAACCCTTTCCAGACTGATAGATCTCAATTACTTTCTTTCTCAATTGTTCCTGAATTTCTTTGGGTCTCGGCATAATGTGTAGCTTTTAAGGATCTTCTGGTGGACCTTACTGTGTCAAGCAGCTCCTATTTAAGTGATGCCTTGATTGTGAACAGGTGTGGCAATAATCAGGCCTGGGTGTGGCTAGAGAAATTGAACTCAGGTGTGGACAACCACAGTTATAGTATGTTTTAACAAGGGGGGCAATCACTTTTTCACACAGGGCCATGATGGTTTGGATTTTTTTTCACCTTTAATAATAAACACCTTCATTTACAAATTGCATTTTGTGTTTACTTGTGTTGTCCTTGACTATTGTTTAAATTGGTTTAATGTTCCGAAACACTTAAGTGTGACAAACATGCAAAGGAACAGGAAATGAGGAAGGGGGCAAACACTTTTTCACACCACTGTAGGTAGGTAGGTTGGTAGGTATGTAGGTAGGTAAATAAGTAAGTAAGTAAGTAAGTAAATATATAAGTAGGTAGGTAGGTAGGTAGGTAAATAAGTAAGTAAGTAAGTAAGTAAGTAAGTAGGCAGATATGTAGGTAGGTAGGTAGGTAGGTATATAAGGAAGTAAGTAAGTAAGTAAGTAAGTAGGCAGGTATGTAGGTAGGTAGGTAGATATATAAGGAAGTAAGTAAGTAAGTAAGTAAGTAAGTAAGTAAGTAGGTAGGTAGGTAGGTAGGTAGGTAGGTAGGTAGTTAAATAAGTGAGTAAGTAAAGGGCATTTAAATAACACCTATCACAAATTGCTTCACAAAATAGCCAAATACATAGATACATTAAAAACAGCACAATAAATCCCAGTAAATCATAGTAGAACACAGAAGCATAACATAACGACGTAATACAGTCAACAATGTGGCTAAACAACCTGACTAAAAAGATACATCTGACTGAGAAGAGGAATTCCATCTTTTTAACACTGAATGTCGTCGATCAAGTGTTGGGAGAAACTGAAACAAACACGTTGATCTCTGAGTGCATATTTTGAAATTAACTGAAGTACTGTATTACAAATTTTGAGCACAACTTCCAAATTTACTTAAAGGTTCCATTTTTGTAAAAAATTTGACTTCCATGAGTGTCAACCAGCGTGGCAAGATTTCTGGCAACTGCAGTACTTCAAACATGCAACACTGCATAGGGCCGCTGTACGCTTTGATAGAGGGTACACATAAATCTCAGCTTAAGAACAGAAAAAATGAAGTCCCATCTTCTGACAGTCTGACATTTTAGGAAATGTCTTCTGACAGTTGCAGATTTGTTGGAAGGTGATTCTTTTTACTTCCTTGCCTGCAGTGTTTAATAAGTTTTTATTTAGTCAAGGGCTGCCAGCCAGGTCTCTCTCCTAACATCTCAGATAGTCTTAGTTAGGTAATGTTTCATGTCTGTTGTATTTTATTAGGATATGAATCAAACCACACAAGTGTGCACATGTGAATTTAATGACCGTAAAGATTAAACTCAGCAAAAAACACAAACACACCATTTAAGGGTCAAATCAAATTTTCATATATTTAACACAAAAATAATGAAAAGCACTCAAAATCCCACCTACATTTGATACTGAGGTGCCCCCTATACTTTAACCACAGCCACACCCTCAGGCCACGCCGCCTTTCATACCATTTGAACGGTTTAAGGTAGAGTCTTGTGTGAGGTATCATTGAACTCAGCAGAGTTCCTTCTTCATTGGTGATCATTTGTCCCGCCCCCCTGTGATTAAGCCACGCCCCCTTTCATAACTGGTGACCTGTTTAAGGTAGAGTCTTATGTAAGGTGTCATTGAACTCAGCAGAGACTTCCTTTGTTATTGGGAAAGGTTTGCCCGGACCCCTATGCTTTGGTCAGGTCCACTTCTACAGCTAATGAACTGTATGACGTAGACTCTTGTGTGAGGTATCATTGAACTCGGCAGGGAGTTTCCTTTTCATTGGTGACGATTTGCAGTGTCTGAGCGGCGTCCCCCAGTTACTCCGACACACGCAGACGAGCAGGGGCCCGTCCAACGCTGCTCACAGCTTTAATCTTAAATAAACCCTGCACTAAAGCTTTAAAGTTATGGAAATTAGTTTGAATATTCCAATCACTATCACGGCCCTGGGAAAAGCTCCCACGGCTTCTGTATCGACTGGAAATAACATGATTGGTTGGGGCAAAACAAAACAAAATGGCAATCCAGTGTAGTAAAAGGCTAGTAACACGTGGTTCGATATGTAATAAGTATGGACTTGGGACAGAGTTTAAGTTGTCTTTTAATATTGTTGCATAATGAAGTAGCTCAAACTTCAGGTTACAACAAACTGAACAGATCTTTTCATATCATTTATAATATAAACCAAAGTGGAGTTGTCTGTTGGATTTTTTGGCTTGGTGGACATTGAGACCGGGATTTTGGTTAATACATTTCCTTACTGTGAGATTTTGTGTGGTTTTCATTGTTTATGTGTTATGTATGAACATTTGATTTTACCCTTGAATGGTGTGTTTGTGTGAGTTTTAATGTGAGTTTAATCTTTATGGTCATTCAGTTCACATTTGCACCTAATAAAATACAACAGACACATTACCTAACTAAGACTATCTGAGATGTTAGGATAGAGACCTGGCTGGCAGCCCTTGACTAAATAAAAACGTATGAAACACTGCAGGCAAGGAAGTAAAAAGAATCACCTTCCAACAAATGTGCAACTGTCAGGAGACATTTTCTAAAATGTCAGACTGTTCCTTTGCAGAAGATGGGACTTCATTTTTTCTGTTCTTAAGCTGAGATTTATGTGTACCCTCTATCAAAGCGTACAGCGGCCCTATGCAATTTTGCATGTTTAAAGCACTGCAGTTGCCAGAAATCTTGCCACGCTGGTTGACACTCGCCAGCTTGTGACTGCTCTAACATTAACGTACTGTGCACACAGTTTGTGAGACCACACCAAGCACACGTCACACAGTGTTGGAGATTAGTTCCTGGTGTGTGCTAACATTCCAGCTTCTTTGAAAAGTGGAAGCAAAAAGAAACATCTAAGTAAAGGACCCATATCAAGCTGATTTTCAGGTTTTTTAACATTAACATGCGTTCCCCCAGCCTGCTTATGGTCTCACAGTGGCTAGAAATGGTGATAGGTGTAAACCGAGCCCTGGGTATCCTGCTCTACCTTTGAGAAAATGAAAGCTCAGATGGGCCGATCTGGAATCTTGCCCCTTATGAGGTCATAAGCGACAAGGTTACCTCCCCTTTCTGTGCTTTGCCCGCCCATAGAATTTGACCCACCCATGAAAGAGAGAAATCATGGCTTTCAAACGAGCATAGTGACAGTTGTTTAAGGCCACACCCCCAACCTCCACCTTGCCCCCCCTCTCTCCTCCTCACTCAAAAACTACAGACTCAGAAATATCAAATACTAAGGAAAGCTCATTGTGGGACTGGCTCTAGTGGCTGTAATTCTGCACCAAGGCTGAATTTTGGGAAAGAGACTTCAGATACAGTATTAAGGGACCACTAAAGTCTATATAAAAGAGACTTCAGATACAGTATTAGGGGACCACTAAGGTCTATATAAAAGATACTTGAGATACAGTATTAGGGGACCACTAAGGTCTATATAAAAGAGACTTCAGATACAGTATTAGGGGACCACTAAGGTCTATATAAAAGATACTTCAGATACAGTATTAGGGGACCACTAAGGTCTATATAAAAGAGACTTCAGATACAGTATTAGGGGACCACTAAGGTCTATATAAAAGAGACTTCAGATACAGTATTAAGGGACCACTAAGGTCTATATAAAAGATACTTGAGATACAGTATTAGGGGACCACTAAGGTCTATATAAAAGAGACTTCAGATACAGTATTAGGGGACCACTAAGGTCTATATAAAAGATACTTCAGATACAGTATTAGGGGACCACTAAGGTCTATATAAAAGAGACTTCAAATACAGTATTAGGGGACCACTAAGGTCTATATAAAAGCATCCAAGGAGCACCATATCAGGGGAACTTAAAGTTTCTTCTCAAACATGTTAACATGCTTTAATGTTAAACACACATTGTTTTTCTCATACGCTGTGTACCTGTATTCACCCTAGTGACTAGTGCTCTTAATTAAACATGTTATTAACGGCGGTAACGTAAAACCATTTTAATGGCGTCAATTTTACCATCGTAAGATTAACGTTCTTTTTGGCCTCTAGCAACGTTAGAAAAACTACAACACCCACCGGATCTTGCTAGACTGGAAACAAAACATCAGGCACGCCGCACAAAGCTGACAAAGCAAGCCAATCCACTTTTTTATGTTGATAAGAGCATTAAAATTAGAAAAAAATAATGGGACAAAAAGAAATCAAGGGACATTTAGAATAGATAAAAAAGTGTGTTAAAAAGTTTTTAAATATGACATTAATGCAATTAATCGCAATTAAATATTTGAATCATTTGACAGCACTAATAACACTTTTAGGGCCTTTCTCCTTACTGCCCCATACTGAAAAGCCCAGTCCGCTCTGACTGGTCAGCTTTTCCTGGTCTTCAGCATTAATATGAGATAATGTAAGCCTTTTACTCGAGTATTATTCTAAAAGGCAACTCTAACTTCTACCAAAGTCGTTTTCTGGTTAGATATGTGTACTTTAGACTTAAGTATTGCGTTCAGGTGTGTTATACAAGACTATTGCTAAGCTAGCCTTAACAAAAGCACTTAGCAAAAGTGGCATATTTCCTAAAAACATGAGGGATGTTCATATACTTACATCTAACTGAAAAACTGAAAGCACTGCATTCAACAACAAACCATCAAATAAATAATGAAAATGAATACAGGCCCCAGCGTGTGTCCGGCCTGGCCTGAGCCCTGCACACTCTCTGAGGATGTGCAGCCAGATAACTGCATCGAAACAACACACAGCTCCGGGCAATTAGAGTAATTTGTAAGAATCCAACTTGCTTTTCCGTGGTCCCTTTAATCTCCACCCCAAACCATCACCGACACCTACCCACTTCAGCGGCTGCAGCCGTGACGTTTCTGGAGCTGACGCCGGCCCCCATGGCCTTCACTCTGCAGCTTTGCCTCGAGCCGAAGACACTACATCAGGCTGGGCCCCTGCACTGCGCCACGGCTGGATCGCATCGCCACTAACTCTGCATCATCTCCTTCCTTACATCCACACGCACAGACATGCACAGTGCACACAGAGGCTGCCATGATGCTGCCTCTGCCTCTTGTCCCCTTCTCTTTTCCTTCTGCTTTTCTCTTACGATTACAGCGCTCTGCCAAAAATAAATAAATAAATGAATAAGCCCTTGCCGGCAGCACGCAAACACATAACACACACAGTCAGTCAGTCACTAATGCGCAGTCAGATACACACTGAACAGGCACTAACACACCCAACACACACCCTACACACACATGTAACTATAAATGAAGCAGCGTTTATTTTAAATTTTTTCTTTTTGTGCCCTGCAGCTGAGGCTAGCCTGCAAGCCTCATCTCCTCTCGCCATGTCTGAAAGTAGGCCAGCACTCACATCAGAGCGGGGGAGAGAGGGAGAGGCAGAGAGAGGGTGATGGAGAGAAAGGGAGGGGGGGGCAGTGGGTAGAGGAAAAGAGGAGAAGGGATGAAAAGACAAGATGGAGAGAGAGAGAGAGAGAGAGAGAGAGCAAAGAAAACAGATTGAAAAGTATTGAGAAAGTATGTTTAATCGGCAGGGAAAGGGGGAGGATGCAGGAGCAGGAGAGAAACGAGGACAGATAGAGCAAGAGAAGGAGGACATTTGAGGATAAACAGAAGAGACGTTTGGCTTCCTTTTGCAGATTTTCCAATTGACCGGAGCGTCAACACCCCAGATCCACAGGCTGCTGAATCAGGGTTCCTGTGTACTGTGCGTGTCGTCTGTCCGAACCTTCCATTATCCAGCCGTTGAAGAAGTATTCCAATCCTTTACTACAGTAGGAAAATGTACTTAAAGTAAAAGTACTAAATGCAGTGAAATCATCCCATTGTAGAAAGTGTAAAGGATCCAAACAGTTGTGTGTTTAATGGTCTCATCATCTCAGCTGGACTCAGGCCGTTATATTGTTAAAACATCGGATTTGATTAACTTCATGTGTTTTAATGTGTAATGTAACTAGTAACTAAGTATCCATTGTTATACTGCTCATTTTAGCCTTACTTATTATATATATATATAAACCATCAGTATATTATGATCATTGTACATATCTGTAAAAATTCTATTTATAGTAACATCCACCTGTATATTATATTCAGTACATATCCACCCTACACTATGGAACCATTGTATATCCTGCACTTACTGCTATTGCACTTCTGGTTAGACCTAAACTGCATTTCGTTGCCTTGTACGTGTACATGTGTAATGACAATAAAGTTGAATCTAATCTAAGTAGAAGTAGAAAGTGGCATGAAAAGAAAAGACTCAAGTAAAGTAGAAGTACCTCAACTTTTGGACATAAGCACAGGGAGTACTGGAGTAAATGTACTTAGTTACATTCCACCGCTGCCACTGACACACCACTTCTACAATCTTAGGTGGACAAGCGCAGATCGGATACTTTACTAAAGTAGAAAGCATGTAGTTATTGTCAGCAAAATGTATTTTGTATCCAAAGTAAAACACTCATTTTACACAATGGCCACTTTCAGACTGTTAGGTTTCATATTATGTCACTGAAATATGAGTACTGATGCATTCATGTTGTCATGTCGATGGTCAGAGTGGATCTAATTTTGACTAATATGCAGTCTAGACTAGCGATGCATTTATGTACTTGTATATTATTTTGTCTTATGTCAAATCTTAATCTGAAAAGGAAGTACTAACTCCAGACTGATGGATGTAGTTGAATGAAGTACAGTTTCTCCTGAAACGGGCTACTAACCCTGTGCTGCATCCTGCTAGCTTTAGCTCTCAGACCATGGTGTTTTAAAATAGTTTGTTTAGGTTGTAGGGTAACTGCTGTTTTTTTTTTTCAACCTGGACCCTATTTTGCTATGTTTTTGTTTTTAAGTGTCTGATGGGAACAACAATGTATGACACTGGTCCAGTATTAAGGGAGATAGTTGCTGTCGGCAGTGGAGAAACAAGCTAAGTTAACAATGTAAGTTAACTTGTTTCGCCGCTGCCGACTGCAGCACTCTTGCTTAATACTGGACAGGTGTCACAGATTGTCGTCCCCGTCAGTCACTTAGACACAAGAAAATAGGGTCCAAAAAAACGGCAGTTACCCTTCAACAGTACTGACTCCTATTAAACTACAGCTCAGTGTTTTGGAGTACAGTTCAGTTAAGTGTATTGAATTGAGGTCTAAATTTTTAAACAAAATTAACATGATGTGGCTGGTGGATCATAAAAATGACAAAAACATCTTTTTGAATGATGTTGCTGTTGCTCACACTTCCAGAAGAGACAGCCAACATGGAGCCAGACATGTTTGTAAGGAGATTAGTTCATGTTTCCCTGCCTGGAAAACTGGGATTTGTAGTTGAAGCATGCACTCAGCATAAAAAAAACCACCTCCCACAACAGCGGATCTTAGCAGAATGTATACAGTCACCCCTTTTATAGAGTTGTGCAACAAATTTTAAGCTTTTGCCCTTGAGTCCCTTATGCTCTAACTGAATCAAATTAGCTAAATGTGCTTTGACAAAGAGATTGAGAAAGCCATTTCCGGGGGAATATCAGAAGATTGCTTTTGTTCATAATAATGTCTGGTCTTGCTCTCAGACTGTTTCAAAGCACTTGAAATTGAATCGATGTCCCATGGTGGTTGCTTGGCTAATGCAGTGCTATGCTGAAAGACGTGACGGGGGGTGGGGGGGGGGCTTAGGACTGCTCTCAGCTCCTGCTGCTAACACTTTACTTTGCTCTACATCACTACAATTCATCCACTCTATATCGCTGCAATCCATCACCACTTACTACAGTAATGCCTTTAGTGTGGATATATAGTCCTTTATGCAAGAGTCCACCCCTCTTACCCAAATTCAACTCTCTACTATCCAACTCTATTGTGTTGTGCTCCTTTACGGCAGTTTATGCATTACTTTTGTCATGCCATTTGATAATAGAATGCTTAAAAATGTGAACATCATTCGGTGAAAAACATGATAGTTGCCAAGACAAAGAATCATCCTATTTTCTACCAAATAGGAAGTTTAAAAAAAAAGTGGGCCGGGCTCGGACAACAAAATGCAGCCGGATCATCACTCTGGGATGGACATCTGGGCTCAGTGGCGTGATGTTGTTACTCTAGTGTATGCGTTGATATTAGGGATGGGAATCTCCGCTGCATCATGATATATCACGATAGTTACGATACGCCACAATGTGTAACTCACTATGGGCCACGATAGTCACGATGTGATACACCACTATGCGCCACAATGCGCTGTGATGCGCACAATGCGTCACTCACTATGTGTCACTCACTATGCATCATGATAGTCACAATGCGCCACAGTGTGTCACGATGCGCCACGATGTGCCACGATGCGCCACAATGTGCCACAATGCGCCAAGATGTGCCACGAAGCGTCACGATGCGTCACGGTCCACCACGATGCGTCACGATACGCCACAATGCGCCACAGTGCGTCGCGATGCGTCATGATGCGTCACAATGTGTCATTATGCGTCACGATACTTCACAATACATCACAATGCGTAACGATGCGTAACGATGTGCCACAATGCGTCACAATGTGTCACATTGCGTAACAATGCATCACAATGCGTCACAATGCGTAACGATGCGAAAAGATGCATCACGATGCGTCACAATGCGCCCCAACACGTCACGATGCGTCACGATACACCACGATAGTCACGATGCGCTAACATGCGTCACAGCAGTCACGATACATCACGATGCGTCACAATAGTCACGATGCGTCACAATAGTCACGATGCGCTACAATGCATCACGATGCGCTACAATGCATCACGATGCGCTACAATGCATCACGATGCGCTACAATGCATCACGATGCGCTACAATGCATCACTCACTATGTATCACGATAGTCCCGAGACATTACAATGCATCACAGCAGTCACGCTATATCACGATGATCCATGATACATCACGATGCGTCACGATAGTCATGATGTGCCATAATGCTCCAAGACAGTGACAATAGTCATGATAGTCGCGATAGTCACGATGGGTCACGATGCATCACAATGCACCACTATGTGTCACATTGTGCCACGATTCTTCACGATGCACCACAAAGCACCACAATGCATCACCTCTTCAATATTATTACATATTGCTACACATGGTTTTCATCAACAAACTCAAGCAGTCAGATATACAGTACATGAGCTCGCCTTTTTATTGTATCTGCTCTTAAAAAAAACTACTTCCTGAATATAGCGTAGTCTGAACACAGCCGACAAAAGGCAAAAACTAAAAAAGCAGCTACCGTAAAATCTACAAGAAACAACAGCAGGCAATAATCGATAGTGGTGTAGGTCCGCATCGTAATGCATTGATGCAATGATTCATCTCAACATCAGGAGGTGACATCTAATTTATTTTGCAGCCCAAAGGTACTGTTTCTTCTTAACAATAGTGTTGCATATAATTACTTTTTTCTTTCTTTAATAGTAAAAGTAGTTTTATCTGTGTAAAATTTCTTTAGAGTAATAACTGGCGAAAGAATATATTATTGTGTAAAGGAATTGGTCCTTTGGTTTCAATATTGAATGTTGACTTGATCTTTATTCTCAGAGAAATAGACTATGAGATTAAATTTGGATTTGCTGCAGGGTAAGTGCCATATACACTACATTGCCAGAATCAGCTGATGCATTACATTTCTTTTCATATCCCTCTTTAGCTTCATATAAAAAGAAGTTGCATAACCATTGATGTCACACCTCCGGGAGATAGCAGTGAGAGAATGTAAGTTAGATCAAAGCAGCCCCTCTTCCACATCTTACTGTTAAGTTCCACAGAAACATGATAGCACCAGTGGTGTCATTACATGTATCTTACTCTGAAAACATTGCTGTGTGACTAAAAAGTGTGTGTTACTCTCTGTCAAATCAGTGGCAGGTCTATTATTACTTTACTTATCTGCACAAAAGGACCTAATGTGCACTTCCTTACCACCTTGAGGTGCATAAAATCTGTAAGGATATACACAATTTCAATTTATCCAACACTTATACAAATGTTGTCAGTGTAACCTTATGTTAAGAGGTCCCTTAGGCAGACCTTGGGAGCTATAGATATCAAATCTTTGGATGAATGATTTAATTTCTGAAAATTTCTTCAAATTGCATCGGGACTTTCCTATTGCTCAATTTGGACTTTATCCAGTTAGTTTATTTTATGTGCATGTAACTTACTTAACTTAATAACTTACATACTTGGGATTAATTAAACTTGCGGTTCCCAGACTTTTTTATGACTAGCCCCCCCCATTTGATTAAATGTTTTTCAAGTTTAAATGAGCCTTTAGACTCACCAGTGTGGATGGAGAAAGGCCAGTGCTTCTTGTCCCCCCCTGAGCTGGGTCGGAGCGTTGCTGCTGGGTCATGGGGGGCCAGGAACTCTGCCGTGTCATTGGCTGCCTCTGTGGCGGAAGTGGAGTCAAAAGGATTGTGGGTATACACATCTAGTTGGCCTTTTTCACCAGGTGGCGTGCTAGTTGGATCTGGTTCTTTCTCCTTTGCGGTAGTGTCCGGTGTCTGGCTGGGCGGCTCATTCACCGCCGCGCTGTTGTCCTCCCCCCCGGCCTCACCCACCCCTCCTGATCCCTTTCTCTCCTTCTTCTCCTCTTTCTCCTCTTCTTCTTCCTCTTCATCCTTATCCTCTCCTTCCTTCTCTCCGTCCTCTCCTTGGCCCTGGCTGTGCTCTCCGTCCTCACCCCCAGCTTTGCTGTTATCTGTGGCTGTGACCGCCGCGGCGCCTTTGGCGGGCTCGGGCGCGTCGGTGCTCTGACGCGTGGAGATGGGGTTTTGGGTCGGTGCTCTGCTTGGCCAAACGGAGCTAGGGAAGGAGGAGATAACACCGCCGCTGAAGCCCAGGCCGGCCAGCAAGGTACTGGTTACTACGGACGCCACCGTCGCCTGACTGCCACTGGAGGAGGGGCCGATTCCTGTCGCCATGGAGACAAAGGAGAAGGGGATGCCTGAGGAGGTCCAGGTAGATGAGCCGGAGGAGATGGGAGCCATGTCGGCCGAGGAGGCTGGAGACACCGTTGGCTGAGAAAGAAACTATTAACTGGTTAGAATTTGTTTATACTCCTAAACTTTGACATTAATGACAAGAGGGGGGTCTTCAAGGCTTTTTAAGCCAAGGATCTCTTAACTGAAAGAGGGACGGAGCAGGGACCCCTTACTACATATATTGTAAAAATAAGTAGCATATCCAACTGGGCCTATATTAAAATGTAGGGTGGCCTTAAGCCTTTATACATACCTTTTTTGCATGCAATACTGAGCTATTAACATTATAATTGATGATTTTATGAACCATGTTTTAATGTTGAACATACATGTAGCACAGTGATTCCTCAGGATGAACTGTATCTGTGGATGGATACCTTAGTGACTACCTTACATACAGGCCAGTCAGCCTATCATCAGTGGCGATTTATATTTTCTAATAATATGTTGGATTCATGTTAAGAACTTTCAAAAATTACGAATAACTTCTATAAATTAAAATAAAATAAAATAAATATAGAATAAACTCTACACACTTAGCCCCATGGCTTCAACCACAACCTGCATAACACTGTGGATTTACAGCACTTTGTTTAAATGCTAACACACTGCTGTCACAACACATTCACAACCAAATAGATTTCAGTCTGGTGCCTATCAAACTCTGCTGATTGCAATTTTATCTGAAAGCCTAAGCAGGTGTCTTGTTTTAGACTAACATATACATTATTTATATAGAGAAAGCTCAGTAATTTTTTTTTTATACAAACACCAAATAAGAATTACAAACCATTATACACTGTAGCGTTTGAGAGAAACAGGTAAAAGAGCAAAGAGGTCAGATGTCTGAGGTTACATACACACAAGTGATAAACACTATATCTTTACAATAGTAAAACTGCCTTCTTACTGTTTTTCAGAAAGTAATGGAGGTGAAATCAGTTGAAACACCACATTCATTAGTAATTAGAGATGATGCAGACATCCATTGTGATGAAGATAACTAGCTGCATGATGCTGGAGAGAGGCAGAATTAGTCACACTGTTCTATGTTACTGTTATGTACCTTTAGTTGTTTTTTTCAGTAATTACATAAATTGCTAGAGACAAAATACCATATTGAAGCAAACTTCTGATTTTCATTTCTTCTTGTTTACCTTACATACAAATTGTTTTAAGGTAAAATATATATCTTTTCTTTACAGAGGAGTGTGAAGTCTGTCAATGTTCAAACTGTAAAGATGAGAAAGTTAGTATTTTCTGTACTGGTGTTTCTGGTGTTTTACTCTCAGTGTGTTCTGACTGACAGTGTGTGTTTTCTTAGTGAGGGTTGTTCATAGTTTTTGCTGCACTGAGCCTGTTTTGAGATGTGTGTTGCTTTCAGTGAGTCTTGCAGCTGATGTGAACTGTTTAGCTCAGGTGACTGTTAGTAATGCAGATTGTAGTTTTTGCACATGTGGCTTCAGTTGTGCCCACTGTCGTTTAGAAATAAAAAATAAAAAATAAATACTGTAATTCCCTTTGAGACTTGCCTGTCCACACAGGGAAGAATAATGCCAACACAGACACTGCTCTCTGCTGGATAAAAAGTGACAAGACGTAGGGATTCACCTCTGCTTCCCTTACCATTCCAGTTTTCACGATCCTCGTCCCCTCAAAGATCCTGGTGGTGTTCGCTAAAACACAGGAGAGAAGGAAAATAAACAGGACAATCCCTAGTTAAACACGGGAGAGACAACCAGGGAACACTTCCCTTGAAGGGCTGTTTATAAGACATCCATGAGTGCATTGCAAGCACATTAATCACAACATGACAGAGTGTAAATGCACGGCGCTGAATACTTAATGGCTCCGCCGATAAACTGAGTGTAGCTCGATGAAATGAATCCATCTCACTGCATTTCAGCATGCTTACTGATAGTGTATGTCTTTCCTTTCCTCTGGTATGTTTCCTTTAGCCTGCAGCTGTTGATATGAGCTCACATAAATAACCGTAATATGAAAGATTTCATGATATTATGATGAAAGGAATCCTAACTGTCCTAAAATGCTGCTTGCACAAATGTAGGACAATATGCAGGCATGTGTACAGAGGGCTGTGTACATGAAAGACATGAGTACTGATGCTCATTTTGATGATGACATTAAAGATAATTCCTGAGCACTTGAGGTTTAAGCGGTGTGTGTTTTTGTGTGTGTGTCTGTCTGTCTGTCTGTGTGTGGGAGTATGTGTGTGTCTGTCTGTCTGTGTGTACTGTGTGTATATGTTTGTCTGTCTGTCTGTCTGTCTGTGTGTATGTGTGTGTCTGTCTGTCTGTCTGTGTGTACTGTGTGTATATGTTTGTCTGTCTGTCTGTGTGTGTAGGTATGTGTGTGTGTGTGTCTGTCTGTGTGTGTCTGTCTGTCTGTGTGTGTGTTTGTGTGTGTGTAAGTGAGTGTGTGTGTGTGTGGTGAGTGTCTGTGTCAGTCTGTGAGAGTGTGTGTGTGTGTGTGTGTGTGTGTGTGTGTGTGTGTGTGTGTGTGTGTGTGTGTGTGTGTCTGTCTGTCTGTCTGTGTGTATGTATGTGTCTGTCTGTCTGTGTGCGGGGGTGTGTGCATGTGTCTGTGTGTGTGTGGGTATGTGTGTGTGTGTGTGTGTGTGTGTTACTTTGTTACCTCTGAAGAGCATGCTCTGGCTGAAATCACTGCGCATGTCATTCATGCAGATGGCCTGGACTCGGAACAGGTAGAGCACATCAGGGGAGACAGGAGAGATGATGGCCTCCTGGAAAACACCCAACATGCACGCAAACAAAATCAGTACACTACTCCAAGATTGTATCATATAGTAAGTCATGTTAATTCAGTTAAAGGGCAGGGGGGTTATATGAAGAGATGGGTTGCATAGATTTAGAAGGGGTTAAGTTATCCTTAAGGATGTTTTGGGATCCTGGGAACAAAACCCCCTTAATTACCAACCTTAAAACCAATTTCAATATTTAATAGATTCATATGACATGTGCATGGCATAAGTAACTTTAATGCACATGGGTTTTTGTTTTAACATAAATTAACAGCGCTATCAGCGTGACTGGCTTAGCATGGGTCACAGCCACATCAGCTCACACTCTCATTTTTTTTCAAACCCCTTTGTCAAGTTAATAGAAAGAACTCACGCTGCTTTGGATCAGTAGAATGATAAAGTTACAATGTACTGCACATGCACTTATCTTAAGAAATATGAATTCCCTGTAGAGCCTTGTTTTAATGGTATATTAGACTCCCACACGTCATTACTATCCTACTTCATTCTAATCTCATTATATGACTAAAGTCTTGTTTTTTAATCAAGTCTGAAAAATTTATCAGCCGGCCATTTCAGACGCTTTATATGTTTTATCTCTGCAGATATTCAGAATCATCACACTGAGTTACAAAGTATAGAGATACAGCAGGCCATTGGAAGATATCACACTCGGTTTAATGGGTTCAAAAGGTAAAATCAGTTCAGTTAGCGAAGACATTTAACCAAAGTATTTGGAACAATTGGTAAATCATTATTAAACTGCCCATGGTCTATTTAGTATCAACAAGTGAAAGCATGTCTTAGCCTCTAATGCTAATGTTGTAGTCTATTCACTTTTCAAGAAATTAACAAACAGTTTTTAATAATCCTACACATTCCTTCCTGTGAAGGAAATAACATTTCACTCACTAAAGCTGCAATAATCAATATTTGTATATGAACAATGGATCAAACTACTGTGCGCAATGCAAAAGGCTGCTTGTTGTGACATGCCTACAGAGAATCATCACCAGTTTTTCCCCTCAGCTTCCCAGCATCTTAGCATCTTTTAGCTTATTATTTAGCTTATTTAATTTGGATTCAGTCACACAACTCTCATCAACCAGGTTTTCCAGCAGCAGGCAACTGTGTGTGTTGAAGTCTGAGCCTACTAGAAGGTGATCTTGGTTTGAAGGTCCGATGACATGGTTTAAAGGTCCGATGTGCTCTTTGGATGCTTTTATATAGACGTTAGTGGTCCCCTAATACTATATCGGAATTCTTTTTTATATAGACCTTAGTGGTCCCCTAATACTGTATCTGAAGTCTCTTTTATATAGACCTTAGTGGTCCCCTAATACTGTATCTGAAGTCTCTAGGCCTTAGTGGTCCCCTATTACTGTATCTGAAGTCTCTTTTATATAGACCTTAGTGGTCCCCTAATACTGTATTTGAAGTCTCTTTTATATAGACCTTAGTGGTCCCCTAATACTGTATCTGAAGTCTCTTTACCCAAAATTCAGCCTTGGTGCAGAATTACAGCCACTAGAGCCAGTCCCACAATTAGCTTTCCTTAACATGTGCCATTTCTGAGTCTGTAGCATTTGAGGAGTGGGGGAGACAGGGTGGAGGCTGGGGGTGTGGCCTTGACCAACTGCCACTTTGCTCATTTGAAAGCCATGATGTCTGTCTCTCATTGGTGAGCCAAATTCTCTGGGCGGGCAAAGTAGAGGAAGGGGAAGTAACCTTGCCCCTTATGACCTCATAAGGAGCCAAATTCCAGATTGGCCCATCTGATCTTTCATCAGATGTCTTTCAAGACAGAGCAGGATACCCAGGGCTCGGTTTACAACTATCTCCATTTCTGGCCACTGGGGGACCATAGACAGGCTAGGGGAACGCATATTAATGTTAAAAAAAACCTCATAAAGTGAAATGTTCATGCCATGGGACCTTTAAGGAGTTTGACATGATATGTTTCACGCTCATCTCTTGCAGTCAGGAGTGGAACGGTCTCACCAGTTATTCTTTGTGTATATATGCAGACTTTACAGGCATTGGGATACGCATGCAGGGAAAGGCTGAAAATATGGCAGCGCCATGTGGTTATAGTATCTAAACTAAAGTGGTAAGGATATACTGGTGTTAAAAAAGATACACATCCAATAGAAACATGCCCATGTTTTCATTTAGGAGTTAATTATATGTTTTCCTCTTTTAGCTGTGAATTGCCACACAGCTCCTTTAATCTCCGTCGTGAATTCAAAAAGAAGTAGATTTCATCACCCCAAATGCACCATGGGACCGAGCAGAAAATCTGACGTGCGACTGATGGCTTTCATGAGAAGGCAGCGCTCTGTCAGATGGGGTGTTGCTGTTTACACTAACGCGGTGGAGAATCCACGCTTCCAGCTGACTCCTGCTCTCACACAGATGGGGGCAAAGATTTGAGTAAATCAAAAGGTTTCATGCAAACATCTCAGGGCTTTAATGTACAGTGACATCAACAGCAGCTGATAAACAAACCGAATGTCTGAAGAGTGTGAGATCAGATTACTCTTCTTCACAGAACTGATCTGCACCGGTACTGTATGTATACCCAATATAATACAAAAAAGTGACTGAGTATATACATCATACAACTACATTTGTTACTTACAATTAGTTTTGCATTGCATGACTCAGGACATAGGCCTACATTGTGGAATAGGAGGAAACCAATCACAATGGTCTTGGGCGGGGCCCTTCTGAACAGTCCCTTGTTCTGATGGAACATTTGCATCCCACAGTAACGTGAGCTGATACTTGGTTAAACCTCATTATCAGTATATTGCCGTATGTACTCCGTCCACAACAATCCCACCAATCGGTCCCAAAATGTCCCATTTAGAGAAGTAATGTCGTAAATATATTCTTTGTAAATCTTTACAATCATTCCCAGAGAGAACCGAGCAGGCCTGCCTTGTTGTTCGATCCAAATTGTCGTCAAAACTTGCCATTTTTAGCGAGTAGCTTGTTAGCTGAAAGTTTGTTGTTGTTTCCTGAAGCAAACAGTGTTAAAGAACAGCGGAAGGAGAGGGAAATTCAGCAATAATCCTGGAAATGAACTTGAAATTGAAAAACTGGAAATGTCATTGATCCAGACAAATATACAAAAAGACCATACTCTTCAACATACCTAGAGATTGGCATGGGGTACTTTCCATAAAATATCATCTTTCAATGCAAATCAAACCAGCTATTTGGCTAAGAAATAAAACCATGCCAATTACTAGGTATGGTGAAGGGTATGTGATGGGGGGTCCGAATGCCAAGGGAACTTTATCAGTATGCATAGTATCCTGATCCATGAAATAAGATTTAACAATAAACATCTGCCTGTCGCTATGGGAATTTAACATAGGGGTGTGTATACTTGTGCCCCCTGTATTTTTAAGAAGAATATTTATTTATTTACAATACATTATTCATTCACAAAGAAAATTGGTGTCCTTAAAGATTGGATTTTTCCTCATTTTGTGATTTAGGCAATAAGGCAATTTTCAAAAGATGATTTTTGTATTCCTCTTTTTAGTCAACAGGGGTTTAAGCAGGGGTTCCAATACTCATGAGCAGCACTGTACATCTGGAATGAGGAAATGTTAAAGGGCATTATTAGATATCTTCTTGAATTCTCCTTTTAAGGGTATTAACATATAATATGATCCCCATGTGATATATTAAAATGTTCAGAACAAACTCAGCTTTCTGTATAGTGACGCCCAAAATGTATCCAAAGCAATGTGTAAAGAGATAATTTGGCCCTAAAGCGGTAATATTTCTCAACTCTCTGATTTGAACACACCAAACATCCCTACACTTGAAATGAGTTTGCAAAAGTCTTGGATTCACAAAGGTAGCGTAATATATGAATAAAATAGCAAATAAATGTCTAAAACGAACTTTTGCAATAACGCTTTTTGACTAGGTGTGCTGTCAAACAACAATTGAAGGACTTGTTTGCCTTCAGAGGGTTAAAGACCATGCATGATCTTAGTGTTTAGCGAGGAAGTGATGGTGCTTATGTACACGGTGCTTTTTTTCTGTGACAATCTGCTGCAGATATCGTTTTATTGGACCACTTGTTTTAGCACAGTACCAATAAAGTTGTAAGGATTTCAGTGGACTGCATTTAAAAAGCCCTTTTTTAGTCTTAACGCCTACTCAAAGTTCTACATGCACCATTAAACATTCACACACACATTCACAAACTGGTGGCCGAGGCTGCCACCTGCTCATCCGATAAACATTCACTCACTCTTGCTCAAGGGCATGCAGACAGCAGGGGCCAGAGATCAGTGGCAGTTCTAGACCATTTCAAAGGGATGGCCCAGGCCAGAGCCAGATGCAATTTTAGGGGGTATCAAATATATTAAGGACAAGTGTTAAAACAAACCCAACCCTCCCGAGCTTTGGTTCCACAAAAGATAAACGATACACATATAACAATAAACACTAAGATACTCATTTAGTGTTAACCTACATTCTATCTATCACTGCAATTGAATACTTTCCCCTCTTGGGAGATAAAGATGGCGTTCGAAATGTATAGAAATATGAAAATATTTGCCACAGTTAAGGGGCCTGCTTCTCTGTCTAGGGGGTTGAGGCTTAATATGACGGGGGTTTTGGCCACCTTTGCAACCCCCAGAACCGCCAACGCCAGGAATCGAACCACCCACCTTCCCATTGTTGGACCACCAGGACAAAAGCCACCTAATGACAATGCTTGTGGCTTGGTCGATCATTACCCCTTTGGTCCAAATTAAAATATCTGTCCAGCGATGTCCCCTGTGAAACCAAAAGTCCAAAGTCATTTTGAAAAGGAACAGACCTCAGTATGTGACACAGTGATGTCTCTGGCCTCACGTTGCGTCCTTATTTTAGTAGTTTTAACTGACTTATTTTAACCAAATCCCTGTTGTTTTAGAAACCTTACGTAATTTTGCTGCCTGAATTTAACTAGTTCACATGAATGAACATGCATGCAGCAGTAAATAGAACAGTTGTATGTGTTATTTTAAGAAGTCTATTAAAATCAACGTATAATGTTGTTTAGTTATACTGTACGGATGTGTTGTAACGGGTTAAGATGCTTGTTGTTTAAGTCATAAACATATTGTCTTGGAGTGTTAACAGAACATCTGCTTAACTTAAAAAAAAAAAAAAAAAAAGCTTAATTATGTAGTGTATTGTATTGTATCTTTCTTCCTGCCAGCCTGTCTTTCTGCCTGCCTCTCTGTCTGTCTGTCTGTCTGCCAGCCTATCTGTCTGTCTGTCTGCCTCTCTGTCTGTCTGTCTGTCTGTCTGTCTGTCTGTCTGCCTCTCTGTCTGTCTGTCTGACTGTCTGTCTGTCTGCCTCTCTGTCTGTCTGTCTGACTGTCTGTCTGTCTGCCTCTCTGTCTGTCTGCCTCTCTGTCTGTCTGTCTGTCTGTCTGCCTCTCTCTGTCTGTCTGTCTGTCTGTCTGTCTGTCTGTCTGTCTGTCTGTCTGCCTCTCTGTCTGTCTGTCTGACTGTCTGTCTGTCTGCCTCTCTGTCTGTCTGTCTGTCTGTCTGTCTGTCTGTCTGTCTGTCTGTCTGCCTCTCTGTCTGTCTGTCTGACTGTCTGTCTGTCTGCCTCTCTGTCTGTCTGTCTGTCTGTCTGTCTGTCTGTCTGTCTGTCTGTCTGTCTTTCTGCCTGTATCTCTGTCTGTCTGTCTGTCTGTCTTTCTGCCTGTATCTCTGTCTGTCTGTCTGCAAGTCGATCCCCCCACCCTCATTGTCCAGTCCAGAGTGTATGATTACATTGATTGTGACAAGAGGGGCGTTAGAGGGATTTGGGGGTCCTAAAGCCATATAAGTCCCTGTTATGACCTAGATAGAGGCGTCAAGGGAGAATATAAAGGAATAAGAGCAGAATCAAAGGGCTGACAGAAAGAGGGTAGAAAAAATAACGTGTGGGAAGGGCCATTGGGGGACGCCAAGGGGAGGAAGAGCAGGAAGGGCGAGGGCAGAGTGAAGTAGATTTCAGTGGGAGGGATAGTCTCTCGAGTTAATGATGAGAGGATAAAACACTTCCCACCTCTCTCCCTGCATCTCTGTTATTGTGGCAGAATCTGAAGCGGTTTCCACAGCCAGGGGGCACTCTGATCCCTTTTTCTGCGGACATTCCTGTTTCGCCACAGAGCCGCTGGCCCAAGGTCATGGTTTTTTGCATGCCCTCCAGCTCAGCATTAGTATTCTGTTAGCTGATCGGTAGACCACAATGTAAGGGAATGAAACCTTCTGTCTGCTCCACAGCCTTCTCTCATGGCTCATTTTGGCTCATGATGAGACCATTTGTAATGGAATTGATAAAGGATGTTGCTTGGTGTGTGTCTGTGTGTGTCTGTATGTGTGTGTGTGTGTGTTGGCATTTGTGTTTGTGCTCAAACGCCTTTGTCCCCAGACAAATAATTAACTACTTTTATTATAACCTCTGCCAACATATTTTCTCATAATATGTTTTATTTTGCCAGAGCTGCGAGTATGGGTTATTGTCAACCAGAAAAAAACTCCAATTTTTTTCCATGATGCAATCAGTGCTGATTATGTACGTGTCCAAACAGTTTGGTTCCAATTTATTAGATTTCACAAGGCACTTGCGGCCCTATTTTTGATGATGTAAGGTCCTCTGTATTTCTGAAATAACACACACACACACACACACACACAAACACACACACACAGAGCATGCAGCCTCCCAGTGCAACTGCATTTGACTGTCCCATCATTATTTACAATCAATTTGACTGGGGCTCTTTTCAAAGCAGATTCACTGTCTAATCAGAAATCAGTCTAGCCAGTGATATCTTTGCACATGGGAAAGCGCTGGATGATTAAAATATGTTCATGTGTGCATGTGTATCAAAGTGATGAGGGTAAATCATAGTACATTAATCAGTTTAATCCAATAACATATGGCTGAAGGCTGCAGTGGCAGTGGGTGGTTTGTTTTCAGCTGGCTATGTATCATCATGGAGGGGTTGAATAAGGAAAGGAGGGAAAGTAGAGGCATGAACAACAAAACAGAGGACATCTCTTGTTAAAACATAGCTGCACTTAATTGTTTTGACGCTTGAAATGAGTCAACAGAAGTCTTTAATTCACAAAAGTAGCGTAATATGTGAATAAATGAAATTTTGAATTATGGCTTTTTGAGTAGGAGTGCTGTCAAACATCGCTTGGACTCGCTTGTGCGTCTTTTGTCCTCAGAGGGTTAAGGATAAATTAATGTAATAATGTTTTTGGTGTTGTTTGGCGAGGACGTGATGGTGTCTGTGTACACGGTGCTTTTATCTGTAGGAGTACAGGACAGAAAGGAAGGAAAAAAGGGAACAAACAAAAGAAGTAATAAAACAGCAACTACAGTTAGGAAGAGGAAGCACTTTGTTATGTGGGTGGGTGTGTGGTTGGAGTTGGTGGTTGGTTGATCTAGAATCTGGATGTTGATGTGACCAATTTGGGGTTTTAAAGACTTTTGTACAGAAGCCCTACCAGAGTAAGGAGAACAGGTTATACTTTTAAGCCCTAAAATTTCTTGAAGCCCAAAAATAATCATACATCATCTTTAAAAGAAAATCATAATCAATGCGCTGTTCCAAGGGCGTAGCGGGACATGCCCCCTGCATTTTAACCTGTCGGCGCCCTTCGTCCCCCACACTTACAGCATGTCTGAGAGTATTTGAAAGCACCATAAGTAGGCGAGTATGCACGTTTCTCAGGCTGCGTCATTTGATGGATAGACTCATATAGATACAGGCAATAACAAAATAATATATAAGAAAAATAGCCACAAAAATATAAGGAGGAAAACTTATTTAAATATGCAATAAGTACAATCAGTGTATATGATGGAATAGTGGCATTAGAATGTGACAGGGGCCACCAAATTTGGTGATTACAACCAAAGGGGTCCCGGGAGAGGCATGCTCCTGGGCCCCCCTACACTAGTTAACCACAAACCACAGATGCTGTGTTGGAGCTACGTTACTGGTTACTGCCTGTTCTCCAAGATGGCGCCCACCTGTTTACGCGAGTGCTACTGTCTTCATAAAATATCTTTATAATAAAGTGTCTGTACACTTATAAAGTTCTCAATGCTTCGGCTTACTCATGATGCTACCGTTGTACGGTGCTATTATTTTGTTAGCGGTGTAAAATAGCAGTTTACCCTATGCCCTGAAAGCTAGCGTTAACAGCTAGCGACCAGTTTAAGGTAGGTTGGTTGGTATCGGCAAGTACTGGAGTTTATGCACCAGACTGATAGCACGTTATTTAGCCCCCAACAAAAAGTACTTTAAAGTTGTTTATTTCTGTTTTTTTCCCGTTGTAACTGACTGCCAAACTGGATGATAAAGAAAGTTCTACAGCATTCATTGACTGTGTTTGTTCATGGTTCACATGTCACACCCATACAGCTGTTAAACATGATACATTTATAACACAATGGTATCGGATCAGTACTCATATCGGCTTGAGTTCAGGTATCGGAATTGGTATCGGGAGGCAAAAAATGGTATTGGAACATCTCTAGTCTTTGTGTGTTGGTCAGAGGGTAGGAAGAAATGGCAGATATCGGTATGGTTTGGAGGACTGGTTGGCTCACAGAGTGGTGAGATGGACATGACTCCATTATAGGACAGGTCATCTTGTTGTTGTCCTTCATGCCAGAGGCCTTTATTTTGGGCCAGCCTTTAGCTAAACACTAGCTTGTATTACAAAATTGGCTTTTTATGTCCACTGTCAAATGTCCAGTGGCTACCTAGTCCAGTGGCAACTGCTGTGTGAAACATACCAGCACTGGCTTTAATATTCATTATTCAGCTGTCATTCATTATTCATTATTCAGCTGTCTGATTTCAGCGTTGGAAAACCCATGGACTAACAGGTCGGGACGTTGAAATAAACTCCACTGAAACTAACTTCACACACAAACACAAACACAGTGGTGTGATGAGGCACACAGGGCTGTGGACATGATGACTGAACTGAAAGGACTCATTGTTCTTCTGTATCTCTGTGGATTACATAGCAGCGCAAACATGGTTATAGACAGCTCAGAGTGGGAAAAGTCTGAACAGAGAGTTTTGCTTTTAGTTTTTTCTCACACAAAGCAGGCCGAGAAAGCAAATCAGAAGAAAGGCTGCGAGTGTGTGTGTGCGTGTGTGAGTGTGCATGTATATATGTGTGTGTGTGTCAGAAACTCATTTAAAGACAATTTAAAGCACTCATTATATATGCACTCATATTTGATGTTAAGCTAATCTGCTCCATGCTGGTGAGTTCCTGTTATACAACACCGTCATTCTGCAAATGTGAGTCTTAATGTGATTCTACGTTAATGCATAGTTGTTTATTTCATTTGTTTTCACATTAGAAATCATTTCTGTTAACGTGCATGTTGATGTCTCCACATATATCACATTTTGATATATTTTACAGATATCAATGTTAAGAATTGCATTGGCAACTAACAGTAGTATTATTGTGATCGCAATCTCTTTTAAAAAATGTGTCTTTTTCCTACAAATTTGATTTGCTACATATTTGGAGGGAATTTAATTGCTGATGGGATTTAAAGGTTTCATGGCATGAAGATGTCACTTTATGAGTTTTTTTTAACATTAATATGTGTTCCCCCTGCCTGCCTATGGTCCCCCAGTGGCTAGAAATGGTGATAGGTGTAAACCGAGCCCTGGGTATCCTGCTCTGCCTTTGAGAAAATGAAAGCTCAGATGGGCCGACCTCAACCCCCTCTCCTCCTCAAATGCTACAGACTCAGAAATGTCACATACTAAGGAAAGCTCATTGTGGGACTGTGGCTGTAATTCTGCACCAAGGCTGAATTTTGGGAAAGAGACTTCAGATACAGTATTAGGGGACCACTAAGGTCTATATAAAAGAGACGTCAGATACAGTATTAGGGGACCACTAAGGTCTATATAAAAGAGACGTCAGATACAGTATTAGGAGACCACTAAGGTCTATATAAAAGAGACTTCAGATACAGTATTAGGGGACCACTAAGGTCTATATAAAAGACACTTCAGATACAGAATTAGGGGACCACTAAGGTCTATATAAAAGCATCTAAAGAGCACCATAGGGAGGAGATCAAGCACCTGGCCACATGGTGCACTGAAAATAACCAGCTCCTCAACACCACCAAAACGAAGCAGCTCATCATGGACTTCAGAAAAGTGTCACACACAACATGATCCACATCAATGGAATGGCTGTTGAGCGTGTCTCCAGTTTTAAGTAAACACTGAGGAAGAATCAGCTCTCCTCGACTATCCTGGTGAATTTCTATCGCTGTGCAATAGAAAGCATCCTGACCAACTGTGCAACATTGTGGTATGGGAGCTGTTCTGTGGCAGAGCGCAAGGCACTGCAGCGGGTGGTGAAAACCGCCCAGCGCATCACTGGGACTCCACTACCCGCCATCGAGCACGTCCAGAGGAAACGCTGTCTGCATCGAGCTCGCAGCATCCATAAGGACTCCTCTCACCCAGCCCACAGACTGTTTTCTCTCCTGCCCTCCGGCAGGCGGTTCAGGTGCCTCCGGACCAGGACCAGCAGACTAAAGAACAGTTTTTTCCCCAGAGCCGTCTCTTTATTGAACTCTAACCCTCATTGATCCCACTCCCCTCACATACTGACAGAATCTCCTCTCCCTCCACACACCTGCCTCCATTTTGTTATCTGCAATACTATAATGTTTACTTGCACTGCTGACTGTTACTATAGTAACAACTGTTTATATCTGATCTTGCACTACTTACCTTGACTAATATTTCAATCTGCACTGCCGACTGTTTATTCACTGTTTACATCTGCAATATCGTACTTTAACTGTAATATGCAATTACTCTCCACTGCACTTTAATTTGGATAGTTTCTGCCCAAACTTTATTTGTACTACCTTTAAATCCATTGTTATGCTGCTCATTTTAGCCTAACTTATTATATATATCTATCTGTAAAAATTCTGTTTATAGTAATAGCCATCTGTATATATATTCCTAGTACATATTCACCTGTAAATCTTGATCACAATACTTGTTATCTATATATTATATTCATAGGATAATCTAGCTGTAAATTCTATTTATAATAGTATTCATTTCTATATTTATTCATTACAACCATTGTATATCCTGCACTTACTGCTATTGCACTTCTGGTTAGACCTAAACTGCATTTCGTTGCCTTGTACAGTGGTGCTCAAAAGTTTACATACACATGCTTAAGTTGACTAAAAAGAGGAATAAAAAAATCATGTTTTGGAAATTTATTTTAATACCTAAATTAAAAAATGAGGTAAAATCCAACCTTTAAGGACACCAATTTTCTTTGTGAATGAATAACGTATTGTAAATAAATAAATGTTCTTATTTAAAATACAGGGGTCATAAGTATACATACCCCTATGTTAAATTCCCATAGAGGCAGGCAGATTTTTATTATTAAAGGCCAGTTATTTCCTGGATTCAGGATATTATGCATCCTGATAAAGTTCCCTTGGCCTTTAGAATTAAAATAGCCCCACATCATCACATACTCTTCACCATGCTTAGAGATAGGCATGGTTTTATTTCATAGACTAATACCTGGTTTGATTTGCATTGAGAGATGATTTTATAGAAAGTATCCCATGCCTATCTCTAAGCATGGTGAAGAGTATGTGATGATGTGGGGCTATTTTAATTCTAAAGGCCAAGGGAACTTTATCAGGATGCATAATATCCTGAATCCAGGAAATAACTGGCCTTTAATAATAAAATCTGCCTGCCTCTATGGGAATTTAACATAGGGGTATGTATACCCCTGTATTTTAAATAAGAACATTTATTTATTTACAATACGTTATTCATTCACAAAGAAAATTGGTGTCCTTAAAGGTTGGATTTTACCTCATTTTTTAATTTAGGTATTAAAATAAATTTCCAAAACATGATTTTTTTATTCCTCTTTTTAGTCAACTTAAGCATGTGTATGTACACTTTTGAGCACCACTGTACATGTACATGTGTAATGACAATAAAGTTGAATCTAATCTAATCTCATATAATCTAATGTCATGTGACCTTTAAATTACTAGAAATTCTTTTTATAATTCAGGATGTGTGACATGTGAAGCGTGAGGAGCCACAGGGCCCAGGACTATAGGCGGACCGTGGGGTTCACATCCTTTGTCACATACTGTGTGGTACAGGTCTTCTCCACGCTTTATACACCAAACATTATCGTCCATCTTGTCTTTAGGGAGGTGTACTACTACTGAGACAGTAGATTTATCTGTCAAGCAACTTATAGATCACTATAATGTTAAAACAACATTATTCATACTGTGTTTTTTAAATACTTAATACCAAGTTCTAGTTGATCTGAGTCTACATCCACAACGTTTGAACGGGTCCCAGGCTAACCCTCCCACTCCACGCTCCCGTCCCTCCCAGTCTCACCAGTTTGTGTTTGGCGTCGGTGAGATGCGTCTCCTCGTAGCTGTCGTCGTGGGTCGTCCAGCTGTACGACACCAGGAAGTGGAGGATGGGCGGGTGGTAGGTAACCTCAGGACGCGCCCAGCGCACAACCAGAGCACTGGCGTTCACATGCTGCACCTTCATGTTGATGGGAGCACTGCTGCATGCTGGGAGCAGGATGGAGGCAGGAACAGGAGACAACAAGGAGGGATGAAGGGGGACATTAACAGGAAAGGAGGTTGGTGGAAGTAAGTAAAATCAGACAAAGAAAGGGGAGATAAGAAAAGTGGAAATGAAAAGATGTACCAGAAAGGAAGAAAAGAAGGAAGGATTGGTGTGAAGAAGGAATTGGAAAAGATATGACAAGTAAAGGGAGGAGGAGAAAAAGAGAGAGATTTAATGACATGACACATCAGCTCAGCTTATCTTAAATAATACACTCAGACAGAGAGAGATACCGAGAGACTGAAAGAGAGAGAGCGACTGAGAGAGAGAGACACTGAGAGACAGAGAAAAAGAGGAAGAGGTGGAGAGAGCAAGACAGTGAGCGTTATGTGAGTGTGAGTTGTATTCATGATGTGTTATTAATATTGCCGTGAGATATTCTGAGTCATCCAGACACACACACACACACACACACACACACACACACACACACACATTTATGTATTAATGGCTGTATTCTCCACACAATACACAACCATTTTCTCTAAAGGGTCCAGTAACCAGTACCAGACACGTTCAGATATAGGCTCCTTCAGGCAGAAGGCAGCCAACTGCCTCTGCCTTTAAATATCTGGCAGTTGCAGAAATGAAGCCAGACACGAACACATTATGTGTTTTGTTGTGAATTTACCAATACACACTACTGCACAATAACCCTCAATTCATTGTAATTGGGCCAGCCCCGCACTGACTGCTACTGACCACTAGATGTCTCTGTTTGACCAGTGAGCTTTCCTGCCAAGACATACTGTAGATGGGAGAATTTAATTTCTGATATTTTATAATTATAACTGTAAATTCTTGAAATACTGAATGGGGACCAGGCCTTTGTCTGAAACAGGTTTAAATGAGACAAAGGGCTTTTTCATTTCCCCCCATATGCCTTGGGGTGAATGCAGAGGGTACATTCTTGTGTAAATGCACTAGAACTATTTTAAGTCGAATGCAAAGTTCAATGCTAACTTCCAGCATGTTTATCAGATTTAATAATACGTAGTATATATTCCCCCAGACTTCATCAGTATAATAACATGTTTATACCCTTCAGTGTATCTTCTCTTACAGAAATACTGTACAGTATTTAAAAGTTTTTCTTTTTCCATTCTGCCATTTGGCAATTGCCGTTAAGCTACACTCAGTGAAACGTGACACTTTCTGTGCAGATGTTTTCCATTAAAAGCCTTTTAGCAACTCAAAGGGCATTGTCCCTGGTGGGCTTTTAATGTGACACATCTGCAGGAAGTATTCTGTTCAGTTCACTGATGGTAGAGCAGCAGCGACTAGAAATAAATAGAGAATGAAAACAGTTTTTGCGTTAAAAAAAGAGACCTATAGAAGCAGAGTGGTGAGAATGACATGACTGTGTTAATGGATGGAATTACTGCTGTAGAAATATATACTTTGATAAATATAAGAATTTACCATGTTCAAAAATAGAGTACAGATAAATCCACCCCTCCCTCTATTTACTACTGGCCTTTTTTTTTTTTTTTTTTTTAATGTTGGCCACCCACTAGCATTATTCGAATACCATATGAGAATTTAAAGTATTTTTCTTATTATTTTAAGCAGTGAATAAGTAGGTAAAATGTATTTATAGAATGTTTTTCACTGATAAATATTGTAAATCACAAAGTGCTTTATATGGAACATGCAAGATGGTACACGGCAGTAAGTCTAACAGTGCTCATATTATGCGTTTTGGCTTTTCCCCTTTCCGTTATCGTGTTATATATCTTTTTTGTGCACATTATAGGTTAACAAAGTGAAAAAGCCCAAAGTTCCCTCCCCAAGGGACTTACAATCTCCAACAGAAAACACTGTTCACAAACTGCTCTACTGTAGTCCAACCTTTACTTCAGAGACGAACATGCGTCACTTTGTAACACACGGTATAATGCATGCCTAGCTGCTAGCGTAGCATGCCCTCATACTCTGCTTCTGACTGGCTAGTAGTCCTTATCTAGGTACTGTCAGGGCCCGCCCTCATACTCTGCTTCTGACTGGCTAGTAGTCCTTACGTAGGTACTGTCAGGGTACGCCCTCATACTCTGCTTCTGACTGGCTAGTAGTCCTGACTTAGGTTCTATGCATGTGCAACTCCCAACAAAGATGAAACAGAAGTGAGATGCCTCACTCTGTAGCTGAAACGGAGAGCTCAACACATAGGGTGAAATGAGGAGCTGCAGCAATGTGCAGTAAAACAACAATATGGTGCTTTTGGAAAATTAAACCATGTAAAGCTTTTTCTGATGTAAAATGTTTTTTTTGACAAATTGAGTCATTTCCCATTGACATACAGTATTGACATACAGTATATGAAGATAAGATCAAAAACATCCAGTAAATGGACAAAGTATGTGCTGTTTGAAATCCTGACAGCAATTAAATTCCCTCCAAATAATATTTAGCAAATCAAATTTGTAGGATAAAAACACATTACTTTTTTAAAAGAGACTGCAGAGAATTGCAATTATACTGTTAGTTGGCTATAAAAATCTGATAAATCACCCAATAACCCAATAAGGTTTGTTAACCTGCGGTGATTTCCGTACCAATGGCGGCGGAGAAAGATGCGAGCGAAGCCATTCGGTCCGTTGTGGCAACGCTGCAGAATATCCAGAAGTTAAAGCCTGAGCAAGAACAATCTTTGCTGAGTTTTGTTGGTGGCCATGATGTTGTGTCACTCCTCCCCACGGGGCTCAGGAAAAGTTTGATTTTCCAGCTTGCTCTGTTAGTGGTGAAGAAGTTAGCTGAGGCTAGACGTTAACAATGCTAAGCCTACATCACAACCAAATGTTAGTGATTGGTTATGGCAGATCCGGAGTGGCTCTGGGCAGATCCAATAGTTTTAAACTTCAACAGAGTACCTGCTTTCAAGGAAATTAACACTTGTCAATGGAGAGTGGCCAGACTCTCTGGACTAATGACATATACCAGGATCAGGCTAATGGACCAGTCTGGTAGGATCAGGCTAATGGACCAGAGTCTGGTAAGACCAGGCTAATGGACCAGAGTCTGGTAGGACCAGGCTAATGTACCAGAGTCTGGTAGGACCAGGCTAATGTACCAGAGTCTGCTAGGACCAGGCTTGATGTACCAGAGTCTGGTAGGACCAGGCTAATGTACCAGAGTCTGGTAGGACCAGGCTAATGTACCAGAGTCTGGTAGGACCAGGCTAATGTACCAGAGTCTGCTAGGACCAGGCTAATGTACCAGAGTCTGCTAGGATCAGGCTAATGTACCAGAGTCTGGTAGGACCAGGCTAATGTACCAGAGTCTGCTAGGACCAGGCTAATATACCAGAGGAGTCTGCTAGGACCAGGCTAATAGACCAGAGTCTGCTAGGACCAGGCTACTAATACATAGGAGCCTTTCATAAATTAGTGTCGCTAAGTGGTGACAGGAAATAAAACCCACAGATGCATTTACTGTTCTCATATCTAAACGACAGAAAGCAACAGTCGCGCTTCACATATTCCACCAAAACAAGTTCCTTTCCGAGGTTATAGTCCATACAGAAATAGTTTCCCTAGTTTGCTGTGGAAGAACTTGACTAGTCTGCAGAGCCCTGACCTCAACCCCATCCAACACTTTTGGAATGAACTGGAACGCAGACTGTGAGCTAAATATGATCACCCAACATCAGTGTTGGAACCTTATGAATTTTCCTGTTGCTGAATAGGGGCACATTTAATAATCCCTGCGTTTTCTATTATGGTGGAAAGCTTTCAAACAAGAGTAGAGGTTGTTGTTAGCAGCAGACTGATGATGGAATAACATGTTTAACATCACTTATTGGTAGAATGTTTGAGTGTCCACGCACTTTGGTCAGCGTATCGGCAGTGTAACTTAATGCGAAGCAGCATTAATTACACTGCTCACTGCTGCATAAGAGGGAGTAGCGTATTACCATCGAAAAAATGCACGTAATGATTATTCCAAACACTGTATCATATTATGCAAATGCAGAAGGTAATTCGATGATGAACACGGGTTGATTGAGAATAGAGCTCACGTGCCTGGTGGAACCAAATTGATTAGCTTGCTCATAAAGAGCTGCAGTGGAGTTTTTCTATTCATAACCTGCAGTCGAGCCCCATGTGGCTTAGCATTACTAAAGCCATTAGTCACACACACACACACACAAAAGCACACACGTTCACAAAGTAGAACACACACATGCACATACACCATTTGGAAGTCAAGCAGCGAATGACCTCTATGCAGGGAAAACATATTTAACAGATTATATCAACTTAGGCCCAGTCGACAATACCCTGTGTGTGTGTGTGTGTGTGTGTGTGTGTTGTCACAAGTTAGAACATTAACACCACCAAAACTGTAGTCCTAGCAGCATAGGCCATTCACAATGTAAATTTAAAGGTATAGTGCGCATCTTTTTTATATTAAAACCACAGTGCATCGATTCTATCCCCCCATGAGGAATTCTAAGTAATGACACCCACATGATACATGATACGCACCACCCCCACCCCTCCTCCATACAGTTGCTAGTAGTCAAGGAGGACACGGACGATTATTAAAACAAGATAGACTCTTCAGAAGAGGTCATTATCTTCACTTGAGTGTCTGTGCTAAAAGTCTCCGGATGTCACCATTTTATTAACATAGCCATACTGAGAAATACAGAGAGTTATGTGGAGCTGATATTCTTAATTAGCACTGTATCAACTCATTTGGCAACGGCTTGAATGCAACTGACGTTCATTAATTCAGGAATTCAGGAATATCCTGTCTAAAAATGATGCAGAAAAACTAGTCCATGCATTTGTTACTTCTAGGCTAGATTACTGCAATTCTTTATTATCAGGATGCTCGAAAAAGTCCATAAAAAGTCTTCAGCTGGTCCAGAATGCTGCAGCACGTGTTCTGACAGGAACCAGGAAAAGAGATCACATCTCTCCTGTTTTAGCTTCTCTGCATTGGCTTCCTGTAAAATCCAGAATAGAATTTAAAATCCTTCTTCTCACCTACAAAGCTCTTCATGGTCAGGCACCATCTTATCTTAAAGAGCTCATAGTACCTTACAACCCTACAAGAGCACTGCGCTCCCAGAATGCAGGGTTACTGGTGGTTCCTAGAGTCTCTAAAAGTAGAACGGGAGCCAGAGTGTTCAGTTATCAGGCTCCTCTCCTGTGGAACCAGGTTCCAGTTTGGGTTCAGGAGGCAGACACCGTCTCCACATTTAAGAGTAGACTTAAGACTTTCCTCTTTGATCAAGCGTATAGTTAGGGCATAGAATTGAATATTGTCCGCCTAACCCGACCTACCTGCTTCTCGTCATAGTTGTCAGATCTATCTATCATATAATCAATAATATAATAAAACTAGAGGGAGGCAAGGCATACAGCCCGATCCGGCTGGGGAGAGTCTAGCCCGATCCGGCAGCTCTCTTTACCCTGTCTCTCCTAGTTAGTCATGCTCTCCTAGTTAGTTATGCTCTCCCAGTTATGCTGTAATAGTTTTAGACTGCTGGGGGACTTCCTTTGACACACTGAGCTCCTCTCACCTCTATCTTTTTATCTTTCTATCTTTCCATTTGTGTGCATCCATGTCCCAGAAATGCTTGTTACTAACCTAGCTCTGGGGAGTCATTCCCCGGAGTCCTTATGTTCTTTTCCCCCCAGCATGTTTCCTTGGATCAGGGAGGCTCCATCATCATGGTAGCAGCTGTAGCCATGGTCCCGCTACACGTCCTGCGATGCCGTGTTCATCCTGCTACGTCCTGCTGTGCCTTGTAATGCCGCACAATTCCCTGCTATGCCATAAACTACTACAAAGAACTACTACAAACTGTTATCTTTTCTGTGGCTGTTATTGCCACTCTTCATTCTAACCCCAACCGGTCGTCAGACACCGCCTACCAAGAGCCTGGGTCTGTCCGAGGTTTCTTCCTAAAAGGAAGTTTTTCCTCGCCACTGTCGCACTGTTGCTTTCTCTGGAGGGAACTACTAGAACTGTTGGGTCCTTGTAAATTCTGGAGTGTAGTCTAGACCTACTCTATCTGGTCTAGACCTACTCTATCTGTAAAGTGTCTTGAGATAACTCTTGTTATGAATTGATACTATAAATAAAATTGAATTGAATTATATCAGAATTGTTTTTAAAACCCCAAATAAGTCACGGGTCAATTTGACACGAGGGATAAGAGAGGGTCCCGAAAGTTAAGACAATACAAGGGTTAAGTTTAAAAATTAGTTAAATAAGGCAGTAAGTTAGAGGAGTAGCCCAAACACTAAAACATAAGCAATGGTAATAAAACCGGGCATTTTCCCTGCTTTTTTGAACCTGTATGATATATTTTCGTAATTCAAAACACATTTACAGTAAAAAGAAAAAGGGTTTGCAAAGGTTTTCCTGTTTGAATGCGACAATTCTGTGATTCGGTTAGTTTGATTTCACAGGGAGTGTACCTTTAAACTGGTCTTCTATCTTAAGTACCTATTGTTGTGTTACACTACTTGTCAATCAGTTCAGTTACTATTTGTACCACTACTGAAGCTTTCCAGCATCACTTAAAGGATATTAATAAGAACATGAAATTACCACATTTTAAAGTTCCATCATAAGGTTTTATCCAGGTGACCTGATTTATTTATTTATTTGGTCAGCCGAGCGGGGTGGGGTGATGTTTTTAGGAGATTATATTCTGCTTATGGCTCCAGAAAGTCAGCTCTTGCTCTTCACCAAGGTCGTATGTTTTCTTTCTTTCGTTTTTTGGGGGGGTGGGCACAAAACAACAGCAGGGTGTATTATAGTAATTGGGCTTCAGTTCCTGCATTCTGGTGAACTTGTATGCAACAATTTATGGTACAAATGTTCTGCATGTTCAAAACATCCTGCGTTTTTTTTTTTAGTGTACTGTAAATCTCTGTAAGATGTAAGAGAATGAGACCTTGTTAACGCCAGAAACTCCAAAAGTTTAAATCTACATAAATCTTAATCAGGGTAAGATATCAAAGAAGTATATTTCTAACAATTTTTAAAAAAAGGCGTTATTTAAAATGGTAGTATTAGTTAATATCAAATTGCTTGTGTCTTCATCAGCGTACCTGTGCTATAGAGCTGTTACTACCGCGGTAGGGTGATGAAGAGACCCTCTTATGGCTTTCATCAATGATAAACGGGCCATCACACACACACACACACGCACACATACACACACACACACACACACACACACACACACACACACACACACACACACACACACACACACACACACACACACACACACACACACACACACACAGGAGAGGTCTGGATGGCAGTGAGTGATGGGGACTATAGAGCCCAATCACACAGAACAGGACATGCGTAGAGGGGGTGTCTGACAACCCACATAGGACGTCTCTGTCTGTCTCTCTCTCTCTCTCTCTCTCTCTCTCTCTCTCTCCCTCTCTCTCATAAGTCTCTGAGAGGCCATTTGGAGGAGGAAAGGACATCTTTGGCCCTGCAGCATGTTGACCACAGTTGATCGATGAGCGGGTCTTAATTGTGGGTCGGTCTGCGGGGCTTTGCAGTCGGATGGATTGGGTGGGAACTCAGTCACAGTACTACAGCATCCAGCCCTCTCTGCTGTTAGACATGCATTATAGGTACTGTGGTAAAGGGGCTGGTGCTAAATCTGCTGCTTCACACTGTTATTAGTTGTATACAGTCAAAGGAGTTTGGAGATCATGAGTATTTAAATGATTTATTTTTGTTCTTCACCAACTTGTCCAACTTGAACTGCTATTATTAAGAACTGTGCATGGCAGTCATCCAATGAATAATATGGGAAGGAAGTGAGAAAAGAAAAGGGAAGGAGGATAATCTACGTTGCTTCAAACTCTGGGTAACAGTGTTGCATCCCCAGGTATTAACAGTTAGCGAGTAACCTGTCACATAAACAACAGGACTAACGGCCCACACTATGAAAATATGACCCAGATTGTAGAAAGAAATTATTCATCCTTTAACAATGAGCTCGGTCCAGGAAAACATCAATCAGATTTACAGTACATTACTGATGACATTGATTGACACGTCAACCTTTCTAAGTTGTAACCTTGTGTTTCAAATGAGGGGGAGCGCCGTTCCACGAGTAAAAGTCGGAATGGAAGAGCGTTCCTTTTCAGATTCAAAAATAGAGTGACATTCTTTTTTTATTTGGGTACATCATTTATACCATATACCATTTGTATTGTACTTGTATATAATGTTTATGACGTTCATGTAGAGCTGGGCAATATATTGATATTGTGTCGATATCGTGATATGAGACTAGATATCGCCTTAGATTTTGGATATCGTAATTTTTGTACCATACCTAGTACCGATATCAAGTTATTTGGTAAAAAAATATTGTAACTATGTAAATCTTGTAGCTGTTGTATTATTTGCCATTTTAAAATGTCCACTATTAGCTAAAGTTAACGAGTATCACGTAACGTTAGTACACTAGGCTACAGACTGGATGCAGGTAGGAGGGCCTACAATTTTGCCCTTTTCACATAATTTAATATCAGAATTCCAATACAGGTGGATAGTTGAATAGCCTAAAAGGTTTGTATTAACTAGTATTTTCCTTTTTCTGCCACATCTTACATAATAAAAAAATCCTTGGGAATGCATGCGTTTTGGTGCAGAGTAACTGTTGTGTAAATGCTGCTATACTTTATGTGTAAGTTTATATCCATTCACTGTCCACCTTTCTGCAGTACAACTCATCTGCACGCTGTGCCTCTACAACACTGTGTCACTGTTTTATAACAGGCAACCAGTCAATAGCAGGAGGTAGCACTTAGATGGCACTTGCATCGCTCACTTACTACTTAATACAGCACTTGTATCTTTTTGTGAAACTGTTATTATTATAGTATTAGACGTTATGCAGGGATTTAATTCAGCTTGTCGACATCTTAACTATGACCTTCGAGCAGCTATGCAAAGCTGTTCCCTTTTTAAGGTTTACTTGTGTTGATGCAAATGTTGTCATGGTTGTGGTTTTCAGTTTGAAGTTTTCCTGTTTTATTCGGTTAAATGATTCCCAGTTTTGCTTGTTTCCCTGTCATTTGTTCACCGTTTCCTGTTTTGCAGTATTGTTCTGTCTTTGTGTCTTCATGCTTCAGTTTCCTGTTTTACTTTGTAATCTGTGTCTCCTGCGTCATGTCTTGTTTGACTTCCTGCCTTGTGTTGTCCCCCCTTTTTGATTGTCTGCCCCGCCCTGGTGTTCCACCTGTTCATCAGCCCTCATGTCACCTTTCCCTTGTTACTACCCTCGTTATCTCGTGTATTTAGTCTCTGTGCTTTCTTTGTCTGCTGTCCGGTCGTTGTCATTACGTGTTTTCCTGTGCTGTTCTAAGTCATTCCCCGTGTATCTCCCTGAGTAATTTTGTGTTCCTTGTGTTTTTGGATTTTCCTCTTGCCACTATGTATGTAGCTATGCAAAATACAGAACTGTATAGGAATGGCTATATTTAATGTTTAATCTTTGTGGATATCGGATGTGAAGATGTCTTGTTTTCTAGATTTTTTTAGTTTTCAACTTTTTTTTATTGCTTATTTTCATTTGTCATTTACTACAATAATCCTGGTTCCAAACCATAAGAAAACAAACATCCAAGGGTGATTTACACTAACCCTAACCCAAACATAACTAGAGAGACAGAGAGATTTGAGTAATGGCCTTGCTCCATAATGGACTTCATAATGACGAAATAGCTAAAGATTAAACTAATATGGGGGCTTTCATTCGCTTCAGAATACAAGACAAGCATATTTCCACAAATGTTGGAGTGTGGTTTTAACAAGACCCAAACACTGTTTCTCTCTAAATGCATCTATCCATTATATCAGCTCACTAAGTGTGCCTGCCAGTCAGACAGGGACACAAACGAAAAGTAGCATCATGGCTGATGAGAAACAATCAGGAGCAGGAGGAGGTTGTTCAGGCTGAGCTTCACGAAAATGGAATAAACTATTACAGGGAGGGGAGGGGGAGTAGAAATCAAATGACTCATGCACTTTAGCTGCTGCTGTATAGGTTTTCACTTTATAACAGCACCTGGGTGTTGTGTGTTTGTATGTTGTCAGGTTCGGGGGAGTGCAGAGTTTAGAAACCAGCGAAACAGTCACACCTACTTTCGAGTTGGACCCTTAGCCCAGCTCAGGTGTGGCTATGGTTTTACAGCTATATTGTAAATTTTGTCTTTGCTTTTCCCCCAGCTGTACTTCTTCCTCCTCCTCCTCCTCCTCCTCCTCCTCCTCCTCCTCCTCCTCCTCCTCCTCCTCCTCCTCCTCCTCCTCCTCCTCCTCCTCTTCTGCATTTCCTCTGCCAGCCGTATAGATCTGCTTACAGCAAACATGTCCCACTTCAGTGCTCAAGGACATACTGCAAGCACAGTGTGCCAGGACACACACATACAATATGTGTGTGTGTGTGTCTGTGTGTGTCTGTGTGCTTGTAGGCGAGGCACCTCTCTCCTTCCTAGTCGGCCATATGGAAGTGTGTATGAGGGGAAAGGAGGGGACGAATCCTGCTAGGACAGTTGACACAGCACAGATGCTGGGCCACGCGCAAACACTTGCGGAGAAACACTCACACACATGCATTCACACAAACAAACACACACACACACACACACACACACACACACAGACCCACACATACTGTATGTGTGGTGTTGTTTGAGTGGTAATGAGGCAGGAGCGGGAGGACGGCTGGTGGGCCTCCCACTGCCTTATGGTAGGGGAGTTACACAGCTCGCCCAGACCACACACACACACACACACACACACACACACACACACACACACACACACACACACACACACACACACACACACACACACACACACACACACACACACGGCAAGGCAATCAGTTTCCTCTGGGCATATGAGCAACACTGAATATCCCTCATTTATTAACATTAAGAAATGTCACCATCCAGGAGTAATGTGAGAATGTTGAAGCAGTTTAGAAAGGAAAGAGGGGGGAGTTTAATGGATCAGTGGGATGAAAAAGAGGTAGCACTATATGTACTATGAGAGTGTCTAAGTGGACAAAGTTAAACACGTTCACACTGAAATATAATAGCAATACAATGAACAATTTGCAGTCTTAAACCAGTAATGCATGCAATACGCAGTGTAACATATGGAATTATTTCTTCTTTCAGAACCATAATATTATCAATCAAATAAATCTACATATCAAATTATATTCCTTTCAATTCAGCACATACACATGTTCATCATCATGTTGTTCATTGCTATCATGACCTAATTTAATGATTCATAGAAAATAAGGATTTTAAATGGCTCGAGGCAGTAATAGTTCTCTTTTGTAAGACTTTTACATTGACCAGGCTGAGTATTTCCTCAATCTATGTTGGCTTGTGGCCTTGGTCAACACATTCTCACTCCTATCGCGTCAAAAAGAGACGCTTGGTCAGAAGCCTTTGGCGTTTGTTGTCGACGCAAAAAGTCTCCTTTAGCGTCGCTTGGTCGGGACACTTGGCATCGCTTTTTGACTCTCTTGGTCTGGATGTATGTTTAACCGACGTGTGGCACAAGAACGGGACTGTTAGGAAAAGATGGTGGGTGGGGTTATAAAATGTACGTTATAACCCCACTGTATGTTTCAGTGACACACGGGACAAGAACGGGACATGAACCCCGGTCTCCTGGGATAAAGTCCTGTGTTGTTCGACCAACCCACCACCCCAACCTACCTACTAATGCAGATTTTCCGTCTTTCATACTACTTTCTACCGTTGTCTCTCTTAATACTACGTCCTCTTCCAGCGCCGCGGTCGGCCCGGGGAATTCCATACAGACTCTAAAGAGAGAGACCCTGGGACCAAGCATCAGTATTTTGAAAGTTGGGAGTGAGAACGTGTTGCCTTGGTGTATAGTCTGAATTAAAACTGATTTGAGTTCAAACTTTAAAAACTTGAGTTACTGTACAAATTAGGGCTGGGTAATGTATCGATATTGTATCGATACCCTTTATATGAGGGTAGATATCATCTTAAATTGTGGTTATAATATCCTGATATGTGTTGTCTTTTCCTTTTTGTAAAGGCTGCATTACAGTAGAGGGATGTAATTTTCTGAACGCACCAGACTGTTGTAGCTGTTCCATTATTTGCCTTTTTTACCCACATAGTTACTAACCCTTGTGTTGTCAAAGAAATATGGGTTTCTTTCAACCAAATTGCCCAAAGTAACTTAGATGCACGCTTGTACATTGTATGGAACCCATGCATCATTCGTCCCAGGTAAAAGTAATGACTTACGTCCATTGAATTTTGGGTGTTTTATTTAATTTGATAGCATTTGAGAATAATGTTTAATGGTTTTAAAACCGTATCCTGCCTAAACTGTGTGATGAAATGTGTGATTCCCCCAACATCTAACTATTAGTCAGAATAATTCATCCTTCTAGCTTTTTTCAAGGCTCTGTATAGACACCTAACAATACAATGTGTACATCTGAAAGTCTCAGCACCACTACTGTACCTTTGGAGGCCTCTGTGCCGTACGGCCCGCTGCCGCTGTCAGTCAGATCCGGCAGCCAGGCGTCTTTGACTGCTGACTTGAAGACGTGGCGGTTGTCCAAGCTCTGGATGGGCCTGAAATTGCTGCGCAGATACTCCACCGACTTCACATGGTCCTGCTGCTCTGTGGTGAAGATGGAGTAGAAGGCCTCCAACTGGTGCGAGCGGGGAGCAAAGACATGGCAGAGACAGGAATGGAGAGAGAAGAGTGGAGTTAGCGCCACGCACAACTCCCTTCCTGTAGCCATTTGGAGTTGGTGCTTTTTTTCATCCATCATACAGCAGCAAAAAACCCTTTTACTCACTCCCCAATATAAACATTGTGAGAATGCACCACAGACATCTAATTGATATACAAGAGGAGACTAAATAAAATGTTCATGATCCCCATGAGAAAAGTGGGTCAATGCTGCAGCAAAAAGACTTTACATAAAAACATGGAATTCAAAGGAGAATATTCAGAACACATGACCAATAATCCCAACACATGAAGAGAATATTCAAGTGAAGGATATGAATAAATACTAAATACATTGCAGAATATCACTGGGACCCATTTCAACTGTGGGAACATCATTCATTTTTTCCATTTCTGAATTCAACAAATTAGATACAACATGGCATTCAGTGAGCATGTTGGCAGGCATATTTCTTTCCAGATTTTAGTTTTCATGCTAAGCTGTGGTGGTGTCCCCATTTAAGAATTTTCATAGTCGAATCAGAATTGTCAAGCCTCTCATTGACTGATTGTCGAATCATGTGGGTGGGAGTTTGGGGGCAACCGTCGGTGCGAAACTTAAATCTCTCATGGGGCGGTTGGATTTATTTACCCAATTTGAAAAGATTTTTTTAAAAGCTTCAAAGATTCTCGACAGGATGTGGTCGAGCAAGCAAGAGAGTGACGGAAGAGAGCGAGCGTCGTCAGAACAAAGCAGTGAATCAGAGAAATATGTTGTTTTCACCGATTCCTCACTAGCAATGCAGCTGTAACAAGCATGTCACTGTCACTAATGGTATCCACATTCATATTCAGACACAACAAATGACATATCCAGCCACAAAAAGTCGGAAGTTATAACGGAAGTACAGATTGGTTGCAATGGAGATGATACACCGTCTTATCTCATTTTATTGGTGTAAACTGGCAGCTTTCAGAACATTGCAAGTTTCCACTCATCTGGTCCAGAACCTTTAGTCTGATCTGGCCTTTACGGCGCAGTGAGGATTCAACTGTGAGACTGGCAGTCAAATAAGGCTCTTTCCATTGAAGCATCAAATATTCAGTTATCCGGGATCAACCCTGCTAAGATAGTTAGCTTATTCCTTTAGAAGAAGTGCATCTGTCACGTCCAAAATGTGACATAATGTGTATCGTACAAGAAGATAAAACAAAGTTAAAGAGATATTAAAACCTGATTCAGCAGGTTGTCCAAAGCCATGGCCTCAGCCAGAAACATAACAGGAATACAGTCTGTCAATGCAGGGAGTTTAGCACAAGCATAATGAAGTGACATATGGACATAACAAAGATGCAGTCAGTGTTTTTTTGCATAAAGCAACCACAGACACACTCCAAACAGCACTTCACATAGTGTTGGAGTTGGCCAAGTTCAATGTTTCGATAACCACATTGAAATAAAGAATTGTTGTCACAAATTATGTTGCATTATTTGCAGAGACTGCATCTGAAAGAGCCAATGCCCCAAAAAGCTTAGCCCTTAGCTTTCTTGATCCAGTAGATTGAGTTGCCAAACTCATGCCAGACGCGTGATGGATGGTGAGTCAGAAATATTCAAAGTACACTGGTCTGAGTCTGGTGGCCAACTGTGGCCCAAAGCTGCAGTCACAAAGAGGCAGTCATATTGAACTGGTCATGAAACACAATAAAACACTAAAATCTAACAATCTAATTAGATGGATATTCAGATCATTCAGACAATTCAAATAAGCAGCTTTAAAAACAAGTCAGATTGTCAGGCTTTAAACCAGACAATTAAACCACCGGCGCAATGAGAAGTCAGGTTCCTGATCCCTGAGGGAGAAATGGCCCTGAGGGTTTTTGATCCAAAAGGTCTCTCACCAGAGGAGATGTTTGAATCTGTCAAGTGCCAAACCTCCCTCCATCTATTACTTCAAAAACATGAACTTTCAGTGAGTGTGGGTCCTTGTGGCCAGCATCTCTGAAGTGCTGTCCCAGGGGATAATTGCGGTTTTGGAGTTCTGAATGCATACGCATGTACTGCCAGTCTGTCTTTCAGGCTGTGTTTTTTTTGTATAAAGCAACCATAGACACACTCCAAACGGCACTGCAGACAGTGTTGGAGTTGGCCATGAAATAGTCAGTTTTGATAACCACATAGAAATAAAGAATTGTTGTCACAAGTAATATCACATTATTTGCAGAGACTGCATCTGAAAGAGCCAAAATGCCCATTAGCATTCTAGATCCAGTAAATCAGGTTGCCAAACTCATGCCAGATGCATGATAGATGGTGAGAAATAAAAACAATCAAAGTACACTGGTCCGATTCTGAAAGTGCTCCTAAAAGGGGCTGATTGTGTCACACAACTGGCCCAACCCCGGAAACCTGGCCAAATCTTACAAAGATGCATGAGCCAAAGCCATCCTTCCATTCAATAACTCCCGACAGGATTAGGCTGAATACTTGGTTTGGTTTGGGAAAGTAGAAAGTCTTGAAAGGCCGGACATTGATCCAAGTAGAAGACATTTGTATACTGTAGTTGCTGTGAAACGGTTCCAAAACTTGTTGGAATATGAATTCAGCAGTCATGTTATCAAGCTGTGAACATTTTGTACTGCTTTGGGTTAATGTTGAAGTTGGCCTCTTCCTGCATGTTGGCATTTGTCAGATGCGTGCTGGGTTGCAAGACGTGCGACCAGACATGGATTTGCACTGTGTGACTGAAGTGTCATCTTTCTGTCTGTGTTGGCAGATGGATACGCTGTACAATGTGTTTGGAAGCAATGCATGCAGACAAACAGCTTGTGTGCAAGGGAGTGTTGGAAGGAGGAGAGGGTGTTGAGAGGCAGATTTAGTTTACAAAGGTAAATGTCTGAGTGAGGGGATGTCTGAGGACAGCAAATTCTTCCTGTGACTGTCTTTGTGCTGAACGACAATCAGATGCTCTGAAATAAGAAAAATAAAAAAAACCACAAACTAAACCACAGCAAAATAAGAAGTGAATACATTTTGAAGGGATTGTCCATGACTGATTATTGTGAGTTAGACTCCATACATATACTGTAGGCCTATTTACTGACTAGATAGCTACCGCCTTGGGCTTCTATGAGAGAGTCCTTTCTAGGTAACTATCCCGTTTGCTCACGCGTCATGTCTATGATTTACATTGCGGGATTTGTAGTTAGGCATGTCATGAGAAAACCTGCATGCATGCAATGAATGTCGTAGTAGTTTTGGTACCTTCGACCATACCATCTTTTGGCGCCAACGATCTCCTCACCCTCAGAAACAACGGAGACCTAGTGATACCAAGTCAAGGTACCGTTAAGGTAATTCGCTTGGATGAGCACCGCATCCAACGGGCCTCTAACATCAACTCAGCAGCCAGTCAGGATACTAAACACTTATTCTTACCCATGGTTAACCTGTGTTCTATATTGTAATCATTTATGAAGCTGTAATAAATATGAAATGTTTTGATATCGGTTAAAATCACAATAAAAAAAAAAATCACAAAAAAAGACAAGTTCATGTTTTTGTCCATATATATCTATGGGTTTTGTCTTGTAATATATCTTTTTTACACTGGGTAGCTCTTACATTGCAATGTATAGCAGGCATGTTGAAGAAACTAGAAAATCACCTGAGATTTTGACGATTTATGGTGTTTTTATTTCTGTTAGGCCTTGGCCTGCATTGACACTGATGCATTAAAGAAGAGTGGCTCCCCCGCGCCAAGATGGCGGTTCTATTGACACATTTGTTCCAATGAACAGCAGTAGCCACGGCGACATCTAGTCAGAGTATAAATATATATATATATATATATATATATATATATATATATATATATATATATATACTCTGACTAGATGTCGCCGTGGCTACTAGATGTATATATGTAGTTAGACTGAAGAAGTGACTCTCCTCAGATCCTCCATTCTTGTGGAGAACAAAAAAGTTGCATCAAAAAGAGCAGCGTTTATGAATTCAGATTGAAATTAAACTTTTAATCAATTAATCACTTCTCTTGTAGTGGAAGCTGACTTGGGGTGTCACGATTCCCCAAATCCATGATCTAATTTGTCTTTCGATTTTAAGTTCACGATTTTATTCAATTCTCAATTTAAACATTATCTTTTCAGCGGTGGTGGCAATGCCACAATAGGAGCCACTAGGTGGCAGAAGGGTTCTTAATTTTATGCACCATTAGTTTAACGTGATGCACATGAATGCAACATGGAGTCCCGTCGTAGCCTACATGCTTTGCCTTTGGAAAAGGCAACATGTCGCCAAACTGGTGACTTTGGGGAAGTAGGAGGATTTAACAGTTTCGTTGTTTCTCTGTCAATAGCCATAGCGTCTAGATAAGAACAGCTGTAGGCTACCGTTAAGATAACGTTAACCCTGTGTCTTTAGCTGCATGCTACCTGCCCGTAAGCTACCACGTGTTTGTTGTTTTTTAATTCAGATTTCTCTCCGCATGTAGGCGGAGAGAAAAAATACTGTGGGGGAATCTCCGTATCTGGAAAGCTAATTTTCAATTTGGAAGGTAAAATTGAAATTGTGTCTCCCCTAATTCAAACACTGACTGAAATCATCTGAGCATTATAATTACATCTACTAAATGTTATGGCAACATGGACAGCCGGTGTTGAGATATCTTACTTTGGTACACAGTGTGATAGGTAAGCCGACATCCACCCAATTCTCAGGTCTTTTGCAAAGGAAAAATAACAGATATATATAAATGAGGAAGTCAGCCAGTGTTTGTTTTTTATATTTCTTTTTTTATCACGAGCAGAATGTGATTGCAGCAAATACAATTCCCAAACCCCCCCAAGCTGCTGCAAAACAAATGTAAAACGGCCATAAAACACCAGCCTGCCAGCTTAGGTGACCAGCTTTAGGGGTGACTTTCTGAGATGATGAAAGTCAAATCTGAGCGTCAAAGCAAAGGATTAATAAGAAAAAGCCAGAGTCTGATTCCACTGTTTACCGAGCCGTAGTAAGCCCTCAGGGTTTAGGCTGGATAAAAAACAAAAGATGGAGGTAACACTGTACGCCTGCAAGAATAAACACAGATCCATTCAGAGCTCTTTAGCCTCCTGCTTTGTGTTAGGTTTGCAGGGCTTTTTTTAAGGTGTAGCTTTGTTGTTAACTGCTGATTTATTGTTCGGTTTAGGCCATATTCCATTGTTCAGGTAGAGGGTTCCATTTCCCATCATGCCTTTGTGAGGCTTTGGAAACAGGGAGGGATTTGTTATATGATTAAAGTGTGCGTGCGGTGTGTGTGTGTGTGTGTGTGTGTGTGTGTGTGTGGGGGTGGGTTTTGAATGTATGAGATTGCAATCAGAATACTACGGAAAGTACTACTACCTACTAAAACTGAACAGCTGTAGAGGCGTTCACTTTTACGTTAACCAATCAGAAGTCGCCTTAAATTCACGAGCCAATCACAGCATGACATCCCTGTTTTAAACCTGTGTCTCTCTGCTACTCGGTTGTCATTTCAGGCTAAGAGCACTACCCTCCTCCTCCCCTTGCTCCTCCAGGCATCCTGTTTGGCTCCTGGTCCTCCTCCTCGATTCGGTATTCGGCTCCCTCACACCACCATCAGTGTCTAGACTCCATCGGGGGATCCGCTTCTGGCTTTCTAACCCCCTAAATATATATATCATTTTATAATGATGGAGTCTAATCTTCAAAGACTGTACATTTCATGTCATGCATTCATACAATGAATCTTTGCATATTTGCAACAAAGTCTGTCCTGATTGAAAAAAGAGAAGCGTCAACTAAAAGCCTCAGC